>CP136057.1:550199333-550799333 GCA_032464435.1 Aegilops umbellulata
CCTCGAGACCGAAGATGGCACTCCGGTGAGCAACTCCTGGAATATTGAGCATCTTCGTAAGTTTTACCCGTAAGGCGCGGTTGTCGGGGCCCGCCCGGCAACCAACCTTTTGTACAAGTCTTGCCGCAATTGCATGTAATCCTTTGTACAAAGCCAGGCGCAGACCCTGAGCAGCAGAATGAAGCGCTGGCGCCCTAAGTTTTAGCATGCATGCTAAGTCGAGTCTCGTCCTTGGTTAGGGTTGATAGTGCCTAATAGCTGCTAACCCCTAGCTTAGAGGTCGAGTCTGCGTCCTTTTTCCTGTTCTTTCGTTTCCTTTGGTTCGCAGGGTTTTGCATATCCTGGCCAGACCGCTTAAGGACGAAGAAGAGAAGAAGGGCGGACCAGCATCTGGTCCCCGGCAAAACAGTGTTGCCGGGGGCTGCAAGTACGAAGATTCGCCCGCGACAAGCCAAGGTTGCCGGGGGCTGCAATCCCAGATAAGTTTTTGCATCCCTTGTCATGCATTCTCTTATGAACAGTGGAATACGAAAACCTTGTTTCCTCCTAAAAGCTACCGTGCTCCCTTAATGACAGGCCCTAGAGCGCGTTCCTGGGGCCCGTTTTGGTAGTAGTCGCGGCGGCAAAGGGGCGGAGCGAGGGGCCCGAACCCGCCTCATCCCTTCCTCCACCAAAGGCGTGAGAGAGGTCGAGTGGCGCGGGAAGACGGCAGGGCCTGTTGCCGGGCAAAGAAGTGTCTATCTTAACGATATAAAGGATTCGTTCCTTGGCGTGGGTTTTACCCACGGGACAAATGACCCGACAAACATCCCCTTTTCATTAAAAACATTTCGCTCAGGTACAGTTCAGAGAGAATGAAAAACATGAAAAGATGGGATTACAAGCTTTAAATGCAACTAAGGCCCGAGGGCTTACAGATTGAAAAAAGATAAGATGCCCGTAATCCATTTCTTGTCTCTCTCCTCAGGAGGTAGGACAAGGAGGCGAAAAGGGAAAAAGGAGCGCCTAGGCGAGCTACGGGTGGCAGAAGACACCAACAGAACGCCCCGGGGGCCGTCCGGAAGCTCCGGAGGCTGGATGGTGACGGCGGCGCCGGAAGTGGAGCTCGAAGATGAGGCAGCGGGACGTCAACACGCTGTCGAGGGCATCTAGCCCTCGTACTCCGAGATGACGGCCTTGCCGCCCGCCCTCTTCCTCTTCCGCAGCCTCCCTACGCCAGCCGCCAAGGAGACGACCCCGGGAAGCTCAAGGAGCCGGCGACACGGATGATGGGGTCGCCGGTGCCACACGGAGCTGCGACCGGCGCCTAGTCGGACCCGTCATCCCGACGACCGCTTCCCTCGTCGTCGCTGTCGCTCCCCTCCTCGTCACTCTCGCTCGAGGAGGAGCTTTCGTTGTCGGAGGAGCTATCCGCGCGGCACCGGGCTCGGGTCCCGAAGTCCCCGAAGACCTTGACGGAGAGAAGATCGCCCTCCATCAACTTAAAATGGAGGGTGAACCCCTCCGTCAAGGTGTGGATACGGGCGAATGTCTTCCACCCTCGGCCAAGATACACCACGCCGGGGGCTGCGAACTCGACGTGGACCCGCGTGCCGCTGATCCCGCAGCCCTTCATGCGCAACCTTAGCGTTTCGGGTTGCTCCATCTCCATTACGCTCGCGAAAGGAGCCGGAAGGCGGAGGCGGCGACGAGGCACCCGGCGCAGCCTGACGAAGAACTCGCACGGATCGTCCCCGAGATGGACCGCCGTGGGAAGAAGGGCCGCTGGCGGAGGCGAGGCCGGCGCGTCGCCCCGCCCGCCTCTTCCCTGAGCGCCGCGGCCTCATCCACGCCCTCGTCCACGACCTCGCCCCCTCCCCCTTCCCCTTGCGGCTGGCTCCGCCACCGCGGGTGCAAGGGGAGGAGGGGCGCGCTGCCTGGCGGCAACCCTCGCCGCCACCGACGAGGGACCCGGATTCCCTTTCTCCATGGCTAATGGAGAGAGGGGGTCAGAGGAGGAAGAGATGGAGGAGTGTGGGTTCCCGTCGCCCCCCCTCTTGCTCCTTATAAAGGAGCAGGGTGGGGACTCGACCGCCCCGCTCGACCAATCAGGGCGCAGGGAGGCCAGGCAACCGGGACCGGCCTGCTGCCCCGACCTGCGACGGCCCGGTCTCGTGCCTCCACCGTCCGCAGCCCCGGGTGCATGGAAGCCGCGTGGCTTACGCGCAGGACCGAGGCAATGGATGAGGCGACCTCTCCCCACCCCATGATCGTGGGGAACGGGCGTCTCGGAAACCGTGCCTCGGCCCCGTCCAGCGAACAAGCCACGCCTCCACGCCTCCCTCCACTTATGGAGCTAGCGCGAACCGTCCCCCCTTTATGGCGACGTGACGCATGCCTGCAGGGCTCGGCCCCGCGCACGCCACCCACGTCACGCACGCCTCTCCCCCATGATGCCGCATTCAACGCGTGCTGTTCGGGGAGGACGTGGTGGGCGCAGAAAAAGATGTACCGTGACCCAGGCCGCGCGTGCCCGTGCACTGTTTTGGGCCTGGCCCAACAGCGCTCGGCACCGTGTATGGCCCAGGCCCGGGGGATCCTGTCGGTGTACTAAAGTAGGGGTACCTTAGTACCCCGAACTTGTGCATGGGCAGTCGTAGCACCCCGCGGCAAGGCCTGCCAGGCGATCGCCAAGACCCTCAATCGTCCCCTCTTGGGCCATTCAAGAACAAAGTATTTGAGCCAAGGCCCCGGCAAGAGGAGCTTGCCGGGAAGGCCACCCGAAGAGAGCGAGGCCCTGGCAAGAGGAGTTTGCCGGGACTGCCGCTCGAAGCACAAGACCCCGGCAAGAGGAGCTTGCCGGGAAGGCCATCCACGGCACGACAAGGACCCTGCCACGGCGCGCCCCGCGCCCGGGCAAGGCCCGGTGAGCAACAAGCTCCCAGGCGCGACAAGACATCCACCGCGGCAAGGCGCTTGCCGTGGCAAGTTACCACCTCGTGCCTGCGCTCCAGCTCACCCACCAACGTGTCACTCTGGGGGGCATCCCAGGCACACGTGGCGGAGGCTGGGCAGCGAGGAGCATGCGGTGGCGAAGCGAAGCTGACAGAGTAGCCATCGTGGCAAACGGTGGCGCTCCTGACGGTCCACTCCCCTGCTCCGTCTGGGCGACGCGGACGGGCATTTAATGCCCTTGTCCCCCGTCGTCAGAGTTAGGTATGATAGCACTGTACAGCCACTGTGCAGGCAGCTGTACCCACTACAGCATTCTACCATTTTTTCCCTCACCTACGCTGCCACCTGTGGGTAACCCCTTGAGCATATAAAAGGAGGCCCCGTGCGCACGTAGAGGGGGGAGACCAATCTTTACGCTCGACTTCGCCGGCGGCCCGCGTGTACTGTAGCACCGCGCGCTCCCGAGCAAGAACACAATACAATCCACTAAGCAACAGTAGGGTTTTACGCATCCTTGCGGCCCGAGGCTGGGTAAAATTCCCCTGTGTGCTCCGCCTCGATCTGCTCTTTGTGCAACCTCCGCCCCCTGCCGAACCATAAAGGGGCTCGGTCCCCATAGGTGTTCGAGGAAGCCGATTCCCCCCGACACATGCAATGCCATCTTGTCTAGCCAGGCATCATATATGTGAATTTTGCAATGCCACCCTGGTTAGTCAGTCATCTTATATGTGAATTATATCATGCCATCATTTTTATTACGTGTTAAATTTGTCAACAATTTTAGTACATTCAATTACTCTTCCTGTGCATCAGCCATTCGGCATGGTCATGGAAAAATCTGGAGTGGAAACAAGGTCTTCAGAGCAGACAATGCCATCTGATGAAGCGCATGTCTTGCTGGTTACCGATATCTCCTCAGAGGAGGATTCAGAGACAGACGACCAGTCATATTCCCCCCCCCCCCCGAGGTGCATGCCCTAACTTGGTAGGGTTATGTTGCTCATATAGTGCGTATTGTATCTTGCATTGCTATGTCATTTGCTTAGTTTAGACATGCTTTGTGTGAATGCCACCTGTTTAGTGTCTAATTACTATATATGTGAATTTTGCAATGCCATCTTGTTGCAAGACATTATATATGTGAATTATGCAATGTTATCTTGTTGCAAGGCATTATGTATGTGAATTATGCAATGCCATGCTATTTAGGCAAGCGTCATATATGTGAATTATATCATGCCGTCCTTTTTTGTATTTCTCATTGCTTTTGTCGACAATGTTTGTATATTCAACTGCTCTTCCTGTGCATCAGCCATTTGAATTGGTGATTGATAAATCTGGAGTGAAAACAAGGTCTTCAGAGCAGACAATGCTACTTGCTGAAGAAGATATCTTGCTGGTTACAGATAGCTCTTCAGAGGAGGATTCAGAGGCAGATGACCAGTCCTATTATCCCCCTGAGGTGTATGCTCAAACTTGGCAGGGTTATATTACTCATATAATGCATATGTTGTATTGCAATGCTTAGTTTTTACATCATATACACAATATTGAATGCCATCTCCTTAGTTGGCACATCATATATGCGATTGCCCTTTGCTCACTTCCTTAGTAATAAATCATATATTTGAATTATGTCATGCCATGATGTTTACATACACATCATGTATCTGAATTATGGCATGCCAACCCATTTTCTAAAGGCATAATATAGTTATATCATCTCATCTTGTTTACATAGTCATCATATTTTAAATTATGTCATTCTATCCGTGAATTATATCATGCCATCATGCTTCCATCGACGGCATGTTTGTGATTTATGGCATGCAAACCACTTTAATAGACACATCGTATAGTTATATCATGTCATCCTGTTTACATAGTCATCATACACTACTAGGGAAAAGGCTAGCAGCAGCGCGGGTTTTAGGCCTATCAGCAGCGCGGGTGCCCGCGCTACCAATAAGGCGCTACAACTAACTCTTAGTAGTAGCGCTGCCTGTACCCGCACTACTACTATTGACTATAGCAGCAGCGCTTTTCAGGAACACGCTGCTATTAGTTAGCTGTAGCGATTTCCTGGTCCCGCGCTACTGTTATATCTTTCACCATTTCCCCATTCCAGCTTCGATAAACTGCAATTTCCAGATACTAGGTACTACTAGATATCAATTTCATAAAGCATTATAGGTACTAGGTAGTACTCCCTCGGTTCGAAATTACTCATCGTGGTTTTAGTTCAAATTTGAACTCAAACCACGACGAGTAATTTGGAACCGAGGGAGTACTAGATAACAATTTCATATATACTCAACATGCATCCTCAAGCAGTACAAGGTGACATCGACGACAATCATCATATTTAGTTCTAGATGATATCGACGACGATCATCATATGTAGTTCTACATGATATCGGCGATGATCATCATATGCAGTTCTAGATGATATAGCCACACACACATATGTAGTTCTAGATGATATCGACGACGCTCATCATCCTCAAGCCTGGGCGGTGGGTGTTCCTGATAGTAATTAGGATGACCTGTCCAACACGAAGATTCTTGCCAACGAGGAATCTCTTCCACCCAACCGAGTTCAAGTGTGTGCGACCATCTGTGTCCATGCAGTAAGTACAGGTGGTGACGGAGCCCCTTGCGGTAAGGCGTAGTCCAACTGAGCCTTCTTCATCAGGCTCGATACCACAACTCACAGATAGGTTCTTTGGCAATCTCTGAATAAGAAAAACATATCAATTAATAAATAGCTTCGCACATACTCTTGCAAATATATTTCTATTAAGTCTAGATTTCTACACTATCAAAAGACACAGTACTACGCATTTGTACTAATTAATCATGAATTCTACTAATAAGTATATATGGATTATCTATACTATTAATAGTTCCTTGGATTCTACACTAATAAGCATGTGATCAGACTCTACACTAAAGTATATCATCGACTATATTCCACAAAGCATATCATTGGACTCTACACTAAGCATATCATCGGATTCACTAAGCATATAATCGGATAATTTGCATTTGTAAGTATAACAATAAAGCATATATATATCATCAAATTACTACACGCAGTACGTATAACATACCATTTCATGCCGATCGACCATGGTACTTGTCAGGCGGGTCACGAATGGCACCCCGACAAAGTCATCATGTGGCGGAATTATGTCCCATAGGTTGCACACCTCCTCCTCTCTCAACCTCATTCTTTGAGCTATGATGGCTTCATGAAGTGGGTTCTCATCATCTTCATTGAGTGGGTACTCATTATCTTCATCATCTTCGTCATCTTCATCATCTTCCACCAGGTTGATATAAATGACAACCAGCTTGGGTCTTTCTGCTCTGAAGGAGAATCTGATCAACTCACCACTAGTAAGACGCATGCGAGCGAGGAAACGGGCCCATCCATCTCCTCCAATCTGCGACATATTGCGTCCTTTCTCGACCTCCATAGTGTACGGCCACCCAGGAGCCTCGAATGTCACAGTGTCTCCTGTTAGCTTGTTGAATTTCAACCTCACATTGCATGGGATGATCTGTGTAAGAAAAGCAAAATGACACAATGCAGTAATGCCAACACTAAAAATAAAATAGTTGTTACATTTCATCTAATTTCTTACTGCCGCATGACGAAAACTCGGATGGAAGTAGATGTCGAACAACTTGCCAGTTGCAAGGCTGCTAGCGCACCTTGACTTGCACAATCGACATAGTGGTGCTGGTGGTGGCGCCATTTTCCTAAAGCAATATGAGCAAAGGATTAACGATTCACTTCACAGGAAAGAAAAACAATAGCATGTGATATTTTTGGTTCTTCCGCGAGAAACAATTTTATGGACAATTATAATCCTAATTTGGCCCCTATTGCCTAAGATAATTGTTTAAACAAACAAGTGGCAAATTTAACTAAATTGGCACCTACATTTTGCCAAAAAATAACTTATTACAAAAAAACTAAATCGAGCATACTAAATCAACTAGCATACTAAATCCACTAGCATACTAAATCAACTAAATCAAAATGTTCTAAATCAACTAGCCTACTAAATCAACTAGCCTACTAAATAAACTATATCAAAATGTTCTAAATCAACTAGCCTACTAAATCAACTGAATCATATCAACTAAATCAAAATGTTACATATGAAAGCCTACTAAATCAAAATGTATCAGGGAGTAAGGACAAGGAGGGGCGACTCGAGGAGGGAGAAGATAGTAGGACGAAGGAGGAAGGCAGAGCGAGGAGGGGCCGGCCGGCGGCAAGTGGAGGGAGGACGGATCGAGGAGGATGGTGGAGTGAGGAGGGGCCGGCCAGCAGCGAGTGGAGGGAGGACGGAGGAGGAGGCTGGTACCGAGTCCAACAAGGAGGATGAGGTGACAGCGGCGCAGATCGGGGGAGGGGCGACGGGGGATAACCGGCGGCGCGGGGTGAGGAGGAGACCGAGTGAGTGTGTGTGAGTGTGATCTGTGGATGAGGCTAGTGAGTGGGGGGAGATGGAATGGCATAGCAGTAGCACGCTATAGGGAAATGCGCTACTGCTAAACGACCTATCAGTAGCGCCTTTCGGCGTGAACGCGCTACTGCTATGTGTCAGTATGTAAAAATAGACATAGACATAAAAAATACATTGATCATCAATGGTCTTTTTGTGTACAATCTGATTTGTCAATAGGAATCCTCGCCGGTTGGTTTAAGAACTGGCGAGGATTCCTATTGCGGCCACAGATCCTACACATAGAGTTCAATGAAGACCAAGTGCTTGTGAAAGTTGTAGAAGAAACATATTTAAGGTGGGTAAAACTCTCTTCACGGAGTGAGGTGGGACTAAATTTTTGTAGTTAATTTAGCAGTAGCGATTATTGCCTGAATGCGCTACTGCTACGTTAAGTAGCAGTAGCGCTGTTTAGTTTAACGCGCTGCTGCTATAACTGGCCTCGCGGCGGCGTCGTGGGAATTTTAGCAGTAGCGCTTCTTGGAGTGCACGCGCTACTGATAAACTTGTTTCAGCAGCGAGTTTCTATAGCCCGCGCTACTGCTACTTAGCAGCAGCGCCTGATTTTAAAGCGCGCTGCTGGTAAGACTCTGTGTATAGGCTTTTCCCTAGTAGTGATATTTTGAAGTATGTCATTCTATCCTGTTTAGTTAGCCATCATACATGTGAAATTGTGTCATGCTATCCTATTTAATTAGCCATCATATATGTGAAATTATGTCCTGCTATTCTGTTTGCTTAGACAACATAAATGTGAATTATTTCATGCCCTGTTTTCTTCCCTACTATCCATTGCACCTGTCTATCTTAGAATATCTGTACATTCAATTACTTTTCTTGTTTATCAGCCATTTCAACTGGAGGGAGTGATGGCAGTATCTGTGGGAGTAAAAACACGGTCTTCAGAAAAGATCGTGCTACCTGTCAATGCAGATAGAACCACGGTTGTACTTGCCCAAGAACCAGCCCCACCACACATAACCCATACTCATGCAGATTGTACCCCTACCAGTTGGACAGAGAACCATCTACACCCCTTCTAACCCCAACACCAGCAGATAGACACCCAGTTCCTGTTGACACATCACCGTCTCAACCACAGAGCACCCAAACACGAGCAGTTAGTAAGGCAACTGAAGTGCCCAAATCACGAGGACCACCACTCTGAACCCGAAGTCAATGCTTAAAGCAGAAGAAGAATTGTTCTCAAGTCATGTTCCGTAGCTATGGTTCATACTACTTTGCTCTTGCATCACTGTATTTACTGATACCAACTAATTTCAAATTTGAAGGATGCAATTGAAACTCCAATGGCGCAATAGGCATGTTTTAAACCTGTTTCTTCAACATGTTTGGATGTTTGCTATTGTAACTTGCTCTATGTTGATTTTAGTTTCAATTGAATAAACAGTTATGTTCTCATGCCATGCACATTACAAGTGTTGTTATCGCTGTGTAGTTTCCCACACTTATATTCTGTCTATGCTGCTTTGTCTTAAATAGATATGATTCGAACTGTACCTATCTTGATTGGGCAACATAAACAAGAATGATATAGACCATACAGTGACCATACTACGTAGATATATGTTTGTTTCATGCTGTTATCCTGTCCACCTTACTACTGAACTGGTTTACCAAAATGAGTTTCATATACTACATTGTAAACCTGAGATGTGTTTGTTTGTTTCTCTTTTAGAACGCGGATAAAATATTGGAGAAGAGTACCCTGTTATGCAATGGTAAAGGAAGTAATGCAGATAAGGTTCAAGATAGTGAGACATCCCTGTTGGTCTCCAAGAAAGCTGATAAAAACTATACTGAAGACACTGAGACAACCCCAAAGTCATGTCTTGATGTAGTGTTCGAGTTACTACTGGCTACCACTGCCGGCACCAGCTCTTCGAACTCGTTGCCTGAATTAGTTTGGCTTATTGAGTCTCAACTTCAAGTTGAACGACATCGATCAGATGTTATGTGATAGGAAGCCGAAGGACTGAGGAAGTCCCTGCAGAATTCAGATGCATACTTTCTGGTGCAACAACAAGCGCTGGAGGACTTAAGCGCCAAACAAGAGAAAGTTAATAAGCTTGCTAAGCATCTTGCCAGCATTATGGGTACCCAGGATATTGTTTCTTGAGCTCTTCTAAACTGGTTTCAGTTCTGGACTTGTTTTGCTGCGGCGTTTATATGCTGCTGTGTTCCCTATATTTGCACTGGTGGCGAACTTTGATGCCCAGTGGATGTAATATGTGTAATAGCCGTGATAGCCTAGCGTTAGTTGCTTGCTTATTTATTTCCTTGTTGTCTTGTTTATTTGTTTTCTTGTAGTCATTGCAGTTCTTTTTCCGCGGTTAGCTAGTGGCTGCAATAACCTATTTTTTGAAACTAGGCCACAATAACCATGGGCTAATATTTACTGTAGTGACACTGGGCCTCCTACTGGCCGTAGAAACAGTGGGCCTTCTACGAGCCATAGAAACAATGGGCCTTCTACGGGCCGTAGAAACAACGGGCCTTCTGCGGTCCGTATCATTAATGGGCCTTATACGGGCCGTATGATCGATTGGCCAAACATGGGCCAAATAGACCGCATTATGGCCGTAAACGGGCTAGAGTTGGAATCGTCCATTCATGGGCCGACCATAATGGGCCATCGTTAATAGGCCGTATTTGATGACGCTATGAAAACAGCCAAACGTATTAACGGACCACAAACGGGCCGACTGTAACCACGGGCTGAATTTGGCCCTCAAGCAGAAAATGACAGCAACGGGCCGTAAGTAAAGGAATGCTGGAAATGAGCCCAATAATAAATGGGCTCTGAGAAGGCCGAAAGATAACATGGGCTGGAAACGGCCCAATGGAATAACGGGCCATTAATGGGTATAAAGTGATACACTGTTCATTACGGGCCAGTTTCACCACGGGCCGTTAATGGGTGTAAAGTGATACACTGTTCATTACGGGCCAGTTTCAGCACGAGCCGTTAATAGGCCAAGAGTTACATAGGGCCTCATGTGGGCTAAAAGACGTCATGGGCCATACATGGGCCAGAAGTGAAAACGGGCTGGAATCATATTGGATGGCCCAGATGACGCTACTTGGCCTAATTCGAATAGGGCGTAACGGGCCTTGGGTTAGCGGGCTGTAAATGGGCTATATGCGAACATGCCATTAACAGGCTTTCCATGGGCCGGCCCGCCACCTTTTTACCAAGTCAAACGGGCCGGCCTTTTCACAGGAATGGGCCTCTGTTGGGCCGTGCCACATGTCGACGTATCATAGGCGCCTTCCGTCCAATGAGTGGATGACATCTGTCCCAACCATGAGCTGACAAGTGTTTCCTCCAGCCAATGATGATTTTACACGTGGAAAATCCCCATTGGTCGGGGATGTTAACGGGTTATCGGATCCAAAACCCGACTCGATAGCTTATCGGTGTTCTGTTACAGTGGATGCCACGTGTCGGTCACCCTTGACGAAAGCACTTCTGTGATGCGCGATTTATCGTCATGGAAGTGGACTCTTCCGTGATGATAATTTTGGTAATGTCATGGAACACTTCTACGACAGCACATGTATGCCTATCTTGATTCTGTCATAAATTCGTCATGGATGTACATGCATGACAAAAAACGCGACCTACTGTGACAAACACGTATCATTACGGAAGTGTATTTTTTTTGTAGTGCATAGTGATGTTCACCATTGAAAACTACTCCATCTCACGTGATGATCGGACATGGTTTAGTTGATATGGATCACGTGATCACTTAGAAGATTAGAGGGATGTCTATCTAAGTGGGAGTTCTTAAGTAATATGATTAATTGAACTTTAATTTATCATGAACTTAGTACCTTATAGTATTTTGCATGTCTATGTTGTTGTAGATAAATGGCCCGTGCTGTTGTTCCGTTGAATTTTAATGCGTTCCTAGAGAAAGCTAAGTTGAAAGATGATGGTAGGAATTACACGGACTGGGTCCGTAACTTGAGGATTATCCTCATTGCTGCACAGAAGAATTACGTCCTGGAAGCACCGTTGGGTGCCAAACCCGCCGCAGGAGCAATGCGAGATGTTGCGAATGATAACCCACAAGTATAGGGGATCGCAACAGTTTTCGAGGGTAGAGTATTCAACCCAAATTTATTGATTCAACATAAGGGGAGCCAAAGAATATTCTCAAGTATTAGCAGTTGAGTTGTCAATTCAACCACACCTGGATAACTTAGTATCTGCAGCAAAGTATTTAGTAGCAAAGTAATATGGAAGTAACGATAACTATAGCAAAAGTAATATTTTTGGGTTTTGTAGTGATTGTAACAGTAGCAACGGAAAAGTAAATAAGCAAAGAACAATATGTGAGAAGCTCGTAGGCATTGGATCGGTGATGGAGAATTATGCCGGATGCGGTTCATCATGTAACAATCAAAACATAGGGTGACACAGAACTAGCTCCAATTCATCAATGTAATGTAGGCATGTATTCCGAATATAGTCATATGTGCTTATGTAAAAGAACTTGCATGACATCTTTTGTCCTACCCTCCCATGGCAGCGGGGTCCTAGCGAAAACTAAGGGATATTAAGGCCTCCTTTTAATAGAGTATCAGACCAATGCATTAGCACATAGTGAATACATGAACTCCTCAAAATATGGTCATCACCGGGAGTTGTCCCGATATTGTCACTTCGGGGTTGCCGGATCATAACACATAGTAGGTGACTATAGACTTGCAAGATAGGATCAAGAACTCACATATATTCATGAAAACATAATAGGTTCAGATATGAAATCATGGCACTCGGGCCCTAGTGACAAGCATTAAGCATAGAAAAGTCATAGCAACATCAATCTCAGAACATAGTGGATACTAGGGATCAAACCCTAACAAAACTAACTCGATTACATGATAAATCTCATCCAACACGTCACCGTCCAGCAAGCCTACGATGGAATTACTCACGCACGGCGGTGAGCATCATGAAATTGGTGATGGAGGATGGTTGATGATGACGACGGCGACAGATTCCCCTCTCCAGAGCCCCTAACGGACTGCAGACCAGCCCTCCCGAGAGAGTTTTGGGCTTGGCGACGACTCTGTATCGTAAAACGCGATGAATCTTCCTCTCTGATTTTTTTCTCCCTGAACATGAATATATGGAGTTAGAGTTGAGGTCGGTGGAGCTCCAGGCGGTCCCAGGGGGGCAGATGCACCTCCACCCTCGTGGAAATGGTGTGGGCCCCCTGGCCTTGATTCTTTCGCCAGTATTTTTTATTATTTCCAAAAATAATCTCCATGAAGTTTCAGGTCATTCCGAGAACTTTTGTTTCTGCACATAAATAACACCATGACAATTCTGCTGAAAGCAGCGTCAGTCCGGGTTAGTTCCATTCAAAGCATGCAAGTTAGAGTCCAAAACAAGGGCAAAAGTTTTTGGAAAATTAGATACGACGGAGACGTATCAACTCCCCCAAGCTTAAACCTTTGCTTGTCCTCAAGCAATTCAGTTGATAAACTGAAAGTGATGAAGAAAAACTTCTACAAACTCTGTTTGCTCTTGTTGTTGTAAATATGTAAAGCCACCATTCAAGTTTTCAGCAAAGATTATGAACTAACCATATTCACAATAACTCTTAGATCTCATGTTTACTCATATCAATGGCATAATCAACTAGCGAGCAATAATAATAAATCTCGGATGACAACAGTTTCTCAAAACAATCATGATATGATATAACAAGATGGTATCTCGCTAGCCCTTTCTGAGACCGCAAAACATAAATGCAGAGCACCTTTAAAGATCAAGGACTGACTAGACATTGTAATTCATGGTAAAAGAGATCCAATCATAGTCACACCCAACATAGATTAATAGTGATGAATGCAAATGACAGCTGTGCTCTCTAGCTAGTGCTTTTTAATAAGAGGGTGATGACTCAACATAAAAGTAAATAGATAGGCCCTTCGCAGAGGGAAGCAGGGATGTGTAGAGGTGCCAGAGCTCGATTTTAAAGCAGAGATAAATAATATTTTGAGCGGCATACTTTCTTTGTCAACATAACAACCAAGATATGGTGATATCTTCCATGCTACACACATTATAGGCGGTTCCCAAATAGAATGGTAAATTTTATACTTACCCTCCACCAACAGGCATCAATCCATGGCTTGCTCGAAACAACGAGTGCCTCCAACTAACAAGAGTCCCTGGGGATTTTTGTTTGCAATTAATTTGATTTGATTTGCATAAAGCATGGTACTGGGCATCCCGGTGACTAGCCATTTTCTCGTGAGTGAGGAGCGGAGTCCACTCATCTTGAGAGTAACCCGCCTAGCATGGAAGATACAGACAACCCTAGTTGACACATGAGCTATTCGAGCATAGAAAACTGAATTTCATTTGAAGGTTTAGAGTTTGGCACATACAAATTTACTTGGAACGGCAGGTAGATACCGCATATAGGAATGTGTAGTGGACTCATATGGCATAACTTTGGGGTTTAAGGGATTGGACGCACAAGCAGTATTCCCGCTTAGTACAAGTGAAGGCTAGAAAAAGACTGGGAAGCGACCAACTAGAGAGCGACAACAGTGATGAACATGCATTAAAATTAATAAACATTGAGTGCAAGCATGAGTAGGATATAATCCACCATGAACATAAATATCATGAAGGTTATGTTGATTTTGTTTCAACTACATGCGTGAGCATGTGCCAAGTCAAGTCACTTGAATCATTCAAAGGAGGATACCACCCTACTATACCACATCACAACCATTTTAATAGCATGCTGGAACGCAAGGTAAACCATTATAAACTCCTAGCTAATTAAGCATGGCATAAGTAACTATAATCTCTAATTGTCATTGCAAACATGTTTATTCATAATAGGCTGAATCAGGAACGATGAACTAATCATATTTACAAAAACAAGAGAGGTCGAGTTCATACCAGCTTTTCTTATCTCAATCAGTCCATCATATATCGTCATAATTGCCTTTCACTTGCACGACCGAATGATGTGAATAATAATAATAGTGCACGTGCATTGGACTAAGCTGGAATCTGCGAGCATTCAATAAACAGGAGAAGACAAGGCAATATGGGCTCTTGGTTAAATCAACAATAATGCATATAAGATCCACTTCAACAATTTAATTATGGTCTTCTCCTATCGACCCCCAAAGAAAAGAAAAAAAATAGAACTATTTACACGGGAAAGCTCCCAACAAGCAAAAGAAGAACAAGAAATATTTTTGGATTTTCTTTTAATTATTACTACTACAGCAAGAAAGTAAACTAACTAAAAGCTACAACTATTTTTTTGGTTTTCTTAAGATTTTTCAAACACACAAGAACAAAGCATAAAAGGGAAAATAATCTAGCATGGATATTACAGTGAGAGAGTATGAGCACCGGCATCTAGCAATGAGTGTGTGGACATAAATGTAATGTCGGTGAGAAATACGTACTCCCCCAAGCTTAGGCTTTTGTCCTAAGTTGGTCTATTGCCACGAATAGCCTAGCGGATATCCATAGTTGGGGTCGTACTGAGATGCAGTAGTCATTGCATCGTGGGCTGCATCTTGGAGGTGAGCTATCTCAGCCCTCCTCTTATACTCATCCGCCTCCTCTCTGGTTATAAAATATCTTCCTTCTGCCTGAAAGTCAAAGAAAGTAGAAGCAGGGAGAACGACGTGATAGGTGCGTCATCTATCAAAGGTTAGTCGGTGAGGAACTAATCGTTCCTCTCAACAAACTGGTGACGAACCATAGCCTCATAATCTAAATAAACAGGAGGCAACTCAATATCATCCTCACATATGGTTACACCCAGAAAATTAGCTAACCGGGTTGCATAAATTCCACCAAAGAAATCTCCATTAAATCTATTATTATGCAACCTACATGCAACAATGGCTCCCAAATTATAATGTTTATCCCCGAACACAGCACTCCTGAGAACACTGAGGTCGGGGACACACATGTGACATGCTTCATCCTTACCATTTATGCACCTACCTATGAAGAGAGCAAAATAATGTATAGCAGGAAAATGAATGCTCCCTATGGTAGCTTGTGCTATGTCTCTAGATTCCCCCGAAGTTATACTAGCAAGAAAATCTCTAAATTCAGATTTGCGAGGTTCACTAGCACTCCCCCATTTTGGAAGTTTGCAAGCAGTGGTAAAATCCTCTAAGTCCATAGTATAAGAATTTTCATAAAGATCAAACAGGACAATTTGAGAATTGCGTGAAGATGAGAATTCAAACCTCCTCACAAAGGAACTAGTGAGATAGTGGTACTGACGTCACTTGTCTGCCTCGAAGCTCAAAATATCAGCGTTACGCAAATACGCGTTAAATTCTTCCTTAATTCCTGCTTGATCCATGAAGTCATCGGAAGGCCATTCCCAAGCCCACACTGGAGCGTCCCTTGGCGGTTCATCGACAGCATCGCGCACTGCAAGCCTGGGTCCTTGCTTCCTTGAAGGACCACCTTGGTACATTTTCCTAAACATATTTTTCCTATGAAAAATTTCTGAAATTTTTAGTAACTTCAAATAAATGTGAACCAACTTCAACAAAATTGATAGCAACTACTCCTACAAGTGCCTAGAGCCTATATCATGCATTAGAACATCTTGGAACCATATAAATTTGACATGCAAGCTCAAGAACATGGTCACCTAGACAGCACAAATTTGCAATGAATAAAGCACTAGAACAAAAACTAATTGGACCAATGGAGGAATCACATACCAAGGAACAATCCCCAAAGCAGTTTTGTGAGAGGTGCTTTGAGCAAGGAGATCGAAAATCGTAGCAAAATGAGCTAGAACTCGTGCTTGAGCTGGTTGGTGATTTTTTTGGGAGGAAGAAGAAGTGTGTGGGTGCAGGAATAAGTGGAGGGGAGCCACCATGGGCCCACGAGGCAGGGGGCGCGCCCTGGACTGTCGTGCCCAGGTGCTTGCTCCCCCTGCTGTGTTCTCAGTGCCGAATATTCTCAAATATTCCAGAAAAAATCATATTAAATTGGCAGGGCATTTGGAGAACTTCTATTTTCGGGGTATTTTTTATTGCACGGATATTCCAGAAAAAATATCCATCTCATGCTCATCGAAAGGAATCCACTAACAAGGTTGATCAGGTCTTGTTAACAAACTCATTCCGAATAACATGGAACCAGAGAAATTTCGAATAACACTATGTTACCTCGACGGGGATATGCACATCCCCAACAATAAGAATATCATATCTCTTTTTGACAGTAGGAAGAGGAAATTCAAAACCTCCAATAATAATTGATGGAATTTTTCCAATAGAATTGATACTTTGGACTTGAGGTTGTTTCCTCGGAAAGTTACTATATGCTCATTACCATTAACATGAAAAGTGACATTGCATTTGTTGCAATCAATAACAGCCCCTGCAGTATTAAAAAAGGGTCTTCCAAGAATAATAGACATACTATCGTCCTCGGGAATATCAAGAATAACAAAGTCTGTTAAAATAGTAACGTTTGCAACCACAACAGGCACATCCTCACAAATACCGACAGGTATAGCAGTTGATTTATCAGCCATTTGCAAAGATATTTCAGTAGGTGTCAACTTATTCAAATCAAGTCTACGATATAAAGAGAGAGGCATAACACTAACACCGGCTCCAAGATCACATAAAGCAGTTTTAACATAATTTCTTTTAATGGAGCATGGTATAGTGGGTACTCCTGGATCTCCTAGTTTCTTTGGTATTCCACCCTTAAAAGTATAATTCGCAAGCATGGTGGAAATTTCAACTTCTGGTATCTTTCTTTTATTTGTAACAATATCTTTCATATACTTAGCATAAGGATTCATTTTGAGCATATCAGTCAAACGCATACGTAAAAAGATAGGTCTAATCATTTCAGCAAAGCGCTCAAAATCCTCATCATCCTTTTTCTTGGATGGCTTGGGAGGAAAAGGCATGGGTTTCTGAACCCATGGTTCTCTTTCTTTACCATGCTTCCTAGCAACAAAGTCTCTCTTATCATAACGTTGATTCTTTGATTGTGGGTTATCAAGATCAACAACAGGTTCAATTTCTACATCATTATCATTACTAGGTTGAGCATCAACATGAACATCATCATTAACATTATCACTAGGTTCATGTTCATTACCAGATTGTGTTTCAACATCAGAAATAGAAATATCATTGGGATTCTCACGTGTGTCTATAACAGGTTCACTAGAAGCATGCAAAGTCCTATCATTTTTCGACTAGGTGCATCTACTTTATTTCTCTGAGAATCTTGCTCAATTCTCTTAGGGTGGCCCTCAGGATACAGAGGTTCCCGAGTCACTTTACCCCCTCTAGTTGCAACTCTAACAACAAAGTCATTATTCTTACTATTCAATTCATTAAGCAAATCATTCTGAGCCTTAAGTACTTGTTCTACTTGAGTGGTAACCATAGAATCATGTTTACTAATGAGTTTAAGTTCACCTTTAACTCTAGACATATAATCACTCAAGTGTACAAGCATATAAGAATTGTGTTTCAATTGTCTACAAACATAAGCATTGAAGTTTTCTTGTTTGACAATAAAATTGTCAAACTCATCTAAGCATTGGCTAGCAAACTTAGTAGGAGGGATTTCAGCTTTATCATATCTATAGAGATGATTTACCTTTACTACCTGTGTCGGGTTATCAAGACCGTGTGTTTCTTCAATAGGTGATGAATTAAGACCATGTATTTCTTCAACAGGCGGTAAATTAAGACCATGTATTTCTTCATTAGGAGTTAAATTCTTAACATATTCAGCTTTAATACCTTTTTCTTTCATAGATTTCGTCGCCTCTTGCATATCTTCAGGACTGAGAAATAGAACATCCTTTTTCTTCGGAGTTGGCTTAGGAGTTGGTTTAGGAAGTGTCCAATTATTTTCATTTGTCAACATATTATTCAATAGAATTTCAGCTTCTTCTGGTGTTCTTTCCCTGAAAACATAACCATCACAACTATCCAGGTGGTCTCTGGAAGCATCGGTTAGTCCATTATAAAAGATATCAAGTATTTTATTTTTTTGAGAGGATGATCAGGCAAAGCATTAAGTAATTGGAGAAGCCTCCCCCAAGCTTGTGGGAGACTCTCTGCTTCAATTTGCACAAAATTATATATTTCCCTTAAAGCAGCTTGTTTCTTATGAGCGGGGAAATATTTAGCAGAGAAGTAATAAATCATATCCCGAGGACTACGCACACAACCAAGATCAAGAGAATTAAACCATATCTTAGCATCACCCTTTAATGAGAACAGAAATATTTTAAGGATATAAAAGTAGCGAGATTTCTCATCATTAGTGAACAGGATGGCTATATCATTTAATTTAGTAAGATGTGCCACAACAGTTTCAGATTCATAGCCATAAAAAGGATCAGATTCAATCAAAGTAATTATATCAGGATCAATAGAGAATTCATAATCCTTATCAGTAACAAAGATAGGTGAAGTAGCATAAGCAGGATCTTATTCATTCTAGCATTCAGAGTTTTTTGTTTCAGCTTAGCTAATAATTTCTTAAGATCACTTCTATCATTGCAAGCAAGAAAGTCTCTAGCAGTTTCTTCATCCGTAACATAGCCCTCAGGCACAACAGACAATTCATATTTATTGGGAGAGTCTTCATCATCACTTTCATCAATATTAACAGTTTCAATAATTTCATTCTCTCTAGCCCTAGCAAGTTGTTCATCAAGAAATTTACCAAGTGGCACAGCAGTATCAAGCATAGAAGTAGTTTCATCAGAAGTATCATGCATAGCAGAAGTGGCATCATCAATAACATGCGACATATCAGAATTAATAGCAGAAGCAGGTTTAGGTTGTCAGCGTTCTGGGAATGGGGGTCCCCAGACTTGCATGCCTGCGGCCTACGGTGTGGCTCGAGTGGGGGCCCAACGTGGCCCATCTTCATCAACACAAGTCTCAAGACCCTCGTGAGGGGCCAAGCCTCGCGAGGCGGACGACATGGAGCTTCCTCTAGCACGGCCTCCTTAGGCTGGCTCGCGAGGAGGCGGAGAGATCAAGGTGGGGTACCTCACAAGGTGCCCATGACGCAAGCCATGACGATCAGAGGTGCCAGGCGGGCGCCAGCCCGCGCAGTGTCCTCCCTTTCCTCTTTGGTGCAAAGGGGGCAAGCGCAGGTGAGAAGATCAAGCAAAGGCATCCATTTCGGTGCAACGAGACCAAGACCAACTCCACGATAAGGAGGAAGTCACTGTGGAGCCCAAGCCGGCGTCATCACCAGAACCTTTGGCAGGGGAAGACCAACTTTAGTCAGGATAAGTGTACCCGATGTTCCCCTTCAAATCGGCCAATTGTTGGCGCCCTTCCCGCTCAAATATTTGGGAAGAGGCCCAGGGCCTTTGCCTATATATAGGGACTAGCCGCTCCCAGAGAGGGCAGAGATCGAGGAGAAGACCTAGAGCAAGTAGAGAGAGAGAGAGAGAGAGAGAGAAGGGCGATCGAACTCCCCCCAACAGTTCATCCCCTAGCCAAGAACAGACCCTCGCGAGGTCGTTCCCCTTTGTACTGTTCTTCCTCATCAGCCCTAGAGGCAATCCACCACACCACACTGGAGTAGGGTATTACACCACAATGGTGGCCCGAACCAGTATAAACCCTGTGTCTCTTGTGTTGTTCTTGCAGTAGTTTAGATCCCAGCGAGACGGAGAGGTAGAGGGCACGATCTCCGCGCGCACCCCAGAGTTCGAACCTTAAGGGTCTGCCGGAACCCGTGATCTGACATTTGGCGCGCCAGGTAGGGGTGCGCCGTAATCTGCTTTTCACCGCTCCGCTCTCCTTCGACCGCTGCACCCATGTACGGCGCACGTCGAGCCCGCGCCACGCCAGCAGCCCTCGCTGGCGGACGTTCTCTACGTTCCCCGCCGCTCGCCATCAACACCGCCACCGGCCTGGCGGGAGGCAAGCAACAAGCGCCACCCCGGCGCCTGCTTATGCGACCGGGCTGCCGCACAGCAACGTCGACGCTCCCGATCGTCGCGGCCCTCCTGGGCGGCTCGCAGGCGCCACCAACAAGCCGCCACGTCAAGCCGTTTGCCCGCCAGATCAGCGTCGTTTCCGCACGGTAGGGGGCGCCCATGGACCGGGCGGCGCACGAGGTCAGCCTGACTTTCAGCTCGGAAGATCACCCAGCTAACTTGGCTGGTTCGGGCGTGCTCCCCCTGTTGTGCACCCCCACCATCTGCCTAGTGGCCGTCACCAGAACCCTCGTTGATGGCGGCGCGGGCCTCAGCATGCTTTCGGTCGACACCTTCAACCTCCTCCGCATACCCCGGGAGCGGCTGCAACCCAGCCGATCCTTCTCGGGCGTCGGGGGCGGGTCGTCCGACTCCTTGGGACAGATCCGGCTCCCGGTGACCTTCGGCACCTACGACAACTTCCGCACGGAGATGGTCGACTTCGACATCGCCCCCATCGGCCTCCCTTACAACGCCATTCTCGGCTACCCGGCACTGGCTCAGTTCATGGCCGCCACGCACCCAGCGTACAACCTCATGAAGATGCCCGGGAGCCACGGTACCCTCACCGTGCACGGAGACACCGGGGACGCCCTGCGAGTACTCAAGCTCGCCTTCAAGACGACGGCATCGGCGCAGCCCGCCGACGCAGGGACCCCTGAGCCCAAGGGGGCTGCGCCTACCAAGAAGAAGCAATTGTTCACCCAGGACAAGGCAAAAACCAAGCAGATACCCGTAGACGAGGGTGGGTCCTCCAGCGCCACTTTCACCATTGGCGCCAACCTGGGGCCTGACCAGGAGGAGGCCCTGGTCAGGTTCCTGCGTGCAAACAAGAAAGTGTTTGCTTGGGAGCCCGACCAGTTGGCAGGGATCCCCAGGGACGTCATCGAGCACCACCTCAACGTATGCCCAAACGTGCGCCCCGTGAAGCAGAAGGCCAGGCGGCAGTCTGCAGAGAAGCAGGCCTTCATCGTCCAAGAGATCCGCAAGTTGGAGGCCGCTGGAGTTATCCTCGAGGTCCGGTACCCAGATTGGTTGGCCAACCCTGTCGTTGTACCCAAGAAAGGGGGGAAGGAATGCATGTGCGTAGACTTCACCAACCTCAACATGGCATGCCCGCAAGATCCATTCCCGCTCCCTCGCATCGACCAGATCGTTGATTCCACCGCCGAATGCGACCTGCTGTGCTTTTTGGATGCCTTCTCAGGATATCACCAGATCAGGATGGCGATAGAAGACGTTGAGAAGACCGCCTTCTTGACCCCGTGCGGGGTATACTGCTATACGTGCATGCCGTTCGGGCTACGCAACGCAGGGGCAACCTTTCAGCGGCTGATGCACATCACCTTGGGCCCGCAGCTCGGGAAGAATGTTGAAGCATACGTTGATGACATTGTGGTGAAATCTCGAGAGGCCAGGACCCTGATACAAGACCTGGAGGAGACCTTCGCGAGCCTTGACGCAGTGAACCTGCGGCTCAACCCGGAGAAATGCGTGTTTGGCGTTCCCTCGGGCAAGCTTTTGGGATTCCTCGTGTCTCACCGTGGCATTGAGGCCAACCCCGAGAAGGTCAAGGCGGTCGAGGACATGAGCCCGCCAAAGACCCTCAGAGAAATGCAGAAGCTCACCGGGCGTGTGACCGCACTAGGGCGCTTCATCTCCAAGTTGGGAGAACGAGCGCTGCCATTCTTTCAGCTCATGAAGAAAAAGGGGCCCTTTGAATGGACTGAAGAGGTGGATAAGGCGTTTCAAGATCTCAAGAGTTACCTAACCAGTCCCCCAGTCATGGTGGCCCCGCGCCCTCAGGAGCCTCTGCTGCTTTACCTTGCCGCCACTCCTTACTCTGCCAGCGCAGCACTAGTGGCGGTTAGGGAGGAGCGCCAGTCCAAGACCACGGCGGCAGCCCGAGGTCAGACGAGACGGGAACAGGGAAAGCTCGAGAAAGCCGAAGCTACAGATGAAGAAGCAGCATGCCAGGATGGTTCACCTCCCGAGGACGCAACATCTCGCGAGGTGTCCTCACCTCCCAAGGGCGCCGCGACCCAAGCTGCTCACAGCCTAGTTGAGCACCCGGTCTACTTCGTTAGCACGGTGCTGCGGGACGCGAGGGCCCGACTTCCCATGCCCCAGAAGCTCCTCCTCGCACTGCTGGTGGCCTCGCGCAAGCTGCGGCACTACTTCCAAGCTCATCCGATCAAGGTCATCTCATCGTACCCCTAGAGAGGGTGCTCAGGAGCCCTAACTCAGCCGGAAGGGCCGCCGAGTGGAACATAGAGTTGCAAGCGTTTCAGCTCGAGTTCAGCACAACTAGGGTCATCAAAGGAGCCGCGTTGGCGGATTTCGTGGCGGAATGGACAGAGGCGCGGAACCTCAAGGATGACGAGGATCGCTCCCTCTCCCCAGGGAGCGAGGCGCCAGAGGGCTGGGTCATGTACTTCGATGGGGCATTCTCCAGGCACGGCGCGGGGGCTGGTGTTGTACTGATATCACCCACTCAGGATAAGCTTTGCTACGCAGTACAACTCTGTTTCCAGCAAGGAGAAAAGGTCTCCAACAACATAGCAGAATATGAGGGACTGATAGCAGGGTTGAAGGCCACGACGGCCCTGGGAGTAAAGCGCCTCACCATCAAGGGCGACTCGCAGCTCCTAGTCAACTTCTCCAACAAGGTGTACGAGCCAAAGGACGAGCATATGGAGGCCTACCTAGCAGAGGTCCGCGGGATGGAAAAGCAGTTCTGGGGGCTGGAGCTGAAGCACGTGCCCCGTGGCACCAACCAGGAAGCTGACGACATAGCTGGACGGGCGTCCAGGCGGCTGCCGCAGAAGCCTGGCGTCTTCGAGGAGCGGCTCTTTAAGCCTTCAGCGCAGCCAACGCTATCAAGCACAGCTTAGCCTCGTGAGGAGCTCCCTCAGCTGCCAGCCTCGGGAGCCCCGGCCTGCGGGCTGACCTCAGGAGCACGTTTGCTCCTGACGATGGAACCTCAGGAGGAACGCTGGATCACTGAGCTCCGGAGTTACCTGATACATGGGACCCTGCCAGAGAAGGAGGAGGAAGCAGAACGTGTGGCGCGGTAGGCCACGGCATACTGCATCAGAGACGGAGAGCTCTACCGGAAGCGACCCAACGACGTATCTCTGCGCTGCATCTCCAGGGAGCAAGGAAGGGAGCTACTGGGGGACATACACGGCGGAGACTGCGGACACCACTCGTCATCACGAACCCTCGCCGGCAAAGCCTTCCGTAGTGGGTTCTATTGGCCCACCGCGCTCAACGACGCGATCGAGGTGGTGAAGGCTTGTGAGGCCTGCCAGTTCCATTCCAAGCAGATCCATCAGCCGACGGGGAGCCTGCAGACTATACCCCTCTCGTGGCCATTCGCAGTTTGGGGGCTGGATATTCTGGGCCCGTTCCCTCGGGCGCCAGGGGGCTACCGTTACCTCTACGTCGCCATTGACAAGTTCACCAAGTGGGCGGAGGTGGAGGCTGTCCGAACCATCCCCGCAGGCTCCGCGGTCAAGTTCATCAGGGGCATCGTGAGCCGGTTCGGTGTGCCGAACCGCATCATCACAGACAACGGTTCGCAGTTCACCAGTAACCTCTTCAAAACATACTGTGCTAACCTTGGAACGCAGATATGCTACGCTTCGGTGGCACACCCGCGAAGCAATGGGCAAGCCGAACGAGCCAACGCGGAGGTCCTGAGAGGCCTCAAGACCAAAACGTTCAAGAAGAAGCTGGAGGCCTGCGGCAGGGGTTGGTACGATGAGCTCCAATCCATGCCGTGGTCCATCCGCACGACCGCGACCAAGCCAACCGGGGAGACTCCGTTCTTCCTAGTCTACGGAGCTGAAGCAGTCCTTCCTCACGAGGTCAGGCGTCGCTCCGCGCGGGTACTGGCGTTCGAAGAGGTGCAGCAGGACGCCATGCGGGGGATGGACCTCGTGCTGGGGGAGGAACGCCGCCGGGAGGCCGCGCTGCGAGCGGCAAGGTACCAACAGGCGCTACGACGATATCACTGCCGCAACATCCGCCCCAGGACCCTTGAGGTAGGAGACTTCGTACTCAGGCGGGTCCTCTCCAGGGAAGGGCTGCACAAGCTCTCTCCCATGTGGGAGGGCTCGTTCAAAGTTGTTCATGTTTCCAGGCCGGGCTCTGTGCGCTTGGAGACTCAAGAGGGGGAGCCGATCCAGAACGCGTGGAACATCCAGCACCTCAGGAGGTTTTACCCCTAAAAGGCCCTGAGCCTGTGAAGAAGGCGAACGCCTGTGAAGACCTTCTCTTTTTGGAAAAGGCCCTGAGCCTGTGAAGAAGGCGAACGCCTGTGAAGACCTTCCCTTTTTGGAAAAGGCCCTGAGCCTGTGAAGAAGGCGAACGCCTGTGAAGACCTTCTCTTTTTGGAAAAGGCCCTGAGCCTGTGAAGAAGGCGAACGCCTGTGAAGACCTTCCCTTTTTGGAAAAGGCCCTGAGCCTGTGAAGAAGGCGAACGCCTGTGAAGACCTTCTCTTTTTGGAAAAGGCCCTGAGCCTGTGAAGAAGGCGAACGCCTGTGAAGACCTCCTCTTTTTTTGGAAAAGGCCCTGAGCCTGTGAAGAAGGCGAACGCCTGTGAAGATCTCACCTATAAGGAGAAAGGCCCGGAGCCTGTGAAGAAGGCCAATGCCTGTGAAGCTCGCCGCCCCGTGACACTCTCACGTAATAATGAGTGGGGCTGTACACGCCCCGGAGTCTCAGGAGCGCCGGCCTCAGGCCCTGAGGCTCCCTCCCACGCCTAGTGGCAGCACTTAGCTCCGCGCTGGTGAGAAGACGTCGAAGACTAGACTAGGTGCCGGACGCGGCTTTTTCATTTGCTTTCCGCATTTGGCGTGTTCTACTTGCATTTGAGGTCTTATCGAAGCTATCACCGTTGTTGATTCGTGGTTTGTTGATTTTCGCTCCTCGTTTTGATTCTCCCTCACAAAGGCCTCGTGAGGGGCGGGGCTCGAACGCCCTCGCGAGTGTTCTTCTCTAGCCATTTAAATGCTTCATGACTCGGGCTCTCCACAGCAGCACCCCTCTAGTCCGTGCCCCTCGGGCATCGCGACGTACACACAGGGCCTAGGTCGGTCGCCCCCCGGCTGGGGCCGCGAACTACCTATGCGAGGGAAAATTGTTGTGAGGCGCGACAACAAAATGAAGGTAACAACTACAAACGGCAATAGTTCTTAAACACGCCCCCACAGGGCTCCACGCAGTTGTCTTATCTTACACAGGAAGCAAAAGGAAAGGGAAAAGGGTGAGCCCGGCGCGGCCCGCCCCACATCGGTCAACGGAGGCGACACCCGATGCCTCCGTAGCTCAGGCGGACTCCCTCTCGCGCTTCACCGGAGCGCGATGACGGGCGACAGAACAACCACCCCCAAATCAGGCGCGGAGGCGAGGGGGCTGGCTGCGGCCACCACTGGAGGAGCCACCTGAAGGGGAGTAGGCAAAGCTCGGGGATCCTCGAGCGCCACCAGCGGCGCGAGCGCTGTCCCCTTCGTCATCGCCCTCGGGGCAGCATCCCATGCGGTGACCGTCTTCCCTAAACACCCTCACGTAGAGGGTGCTGTCGCCATCGAACTTGAAGTGCAGGGTGCACCGCTCGCCCAGGCCGCGCGCGCGGGCAAACGTCTGCCAGCCGCGGGTCAGGGCCCCGTTCCCAGAAGGGGAGACCTCGAGCGAGACCCAAGAGGCCCTGCTGCAGCAGCCGTCGGCCTGAAGCCAGAAGCCGCACCGGGCGCTGGCCGGCAGCTCGCTGATGAAGAAGCGAGGGAGGTGGAGCCAGGTGCTGGCCGGGTCTGCCGACCACACGACAAACTCCGGCAGCACTTTTGCCGAGCGAAACCGCGGCCTGGGAGGCCGCGCAGCCACAGCCCACCTCTCCATGGTGGCAGAGCGCTCACCACCGTGCGGAGAACCGCCCCTGTGTCCGCGGGGAGCCTCAGCGGGGACCGCGGGATGCTTGCGGGGACGACCCCGGCCGCGGTTGGCCGGAGGGGAGTCGGGCCCCGCCCGACTAGCCTTCCCCTTCTCCGCAGCTGAGAACCTCTTCAGAGCCATGCGGGCGGTGGCGGCAAGGGAGAGGGGGAAGGAGAGAAGCAGGAAAGGATGGACTGGCGGAGCTCGTGCGGCCTCGCACTTATTGCCGGAAAAGGCCAACCGTCAAGAACCACGATCGCAGGTAATAATGGCCCGTATCTATGCATGCAGGGACTAGTCAAGTCACACAGTTGCCGAGGCGTCGTGGGGAAGTGGAGGCTCCCACGTCCTGTCGAACCGCCACGCGGCACCCAAGGCCGCAGGCTGTTAGGGCCCGCGGCGCTTCGCCCTTGCCCTTTCGCCTCTCGGCATGGCCAAGTCCATGCGCGCCTTGGGCCCGGGGGCTACTGTCGGCGTTCTGGGAACGGGGGTCCCCAGACTTGCCTGCCTGCGGCCTGCGGCGTGGCTCGAGTGGGGGACCAACGTGGCCCATCTTCATCAACACAAGTCTCAAGACCCTCGCGAGGGGCCAAGCATCGCGAGGCGGACGACATGGAGCTTCCTCCAGCACGGCCTCCTTAGGCTGGCTCGCGAGGAGGTGGAGAGATCAAGGTGGGGTAGCTCATGAGGTGCCCATGACACAAGCCATGACGATCAGAGGTGCCAGGCGGGCGCCAGCCCGCGCAGTGTCCTCCCGTTCCTCTTTGGTGCAAAGGGGGCAAGCGCAGGCGAGAAGATCAAGCAAAGGCATCCATTTCGGTGCAACGAGACCAAGACCAACTCCACGACAAGGAGGAAGTCACTGTGGAGCCCAAGCCGGCGTCATCACCAGAACATTTGGCAGGGGAAGACCAACTTTAGTCAGGATAAGTGTACCCGATGTTCCCCTTCAAATCGGCCAATTGTTGGCGCCCTTCCCGCTCAAATATTTGGGAAGAGGCCCAGGGCCTTTGCCTATATATAGGGACTAGCCGCTCCCAGAGAGGGCAGAGTTCGAGGAGAAGACCTAGAGCAAGTAGAGAGAGAGAGAGAGAAGGGCGATCGAACTCCCCCCAGCAGTTCATCCCCTAGCCAAGAACAGACCCTCGCGAGGTCGTTCCCCTTTGTACTGTTCTTCCTCATCAGCCCTAGAGGCAATCCACCACACCACACTGGAGTAGGGTATTACACCACAATGGTGGCCCGAACCAGTATAAACCCTGTGTCTCTTGTGTTGTTCTTGCAGTAGTTTAGATCCCAGCAAGACGGAGAGGTAGAGGGCACGATCTCCGCGCGCACCCCAGAGTTCGAACCTTAAGGGTCTGCCGGAACCCGTGATCCGACATAGGTGTCGCAAGCTTACTCATAACAGAAGGTGAATCAAGTGCAGAGCTAGATGGCAGTTCCTTACCTCCCCTCATAGTTGAGGGATAAATTCTTGTTTCCGCGTCTTTCAAGTTCTTCATAGTGACTGATGTCTACTACACAACCTTCTTCTTATAGACGTTGTTGGGCCTCCAAGTGCAGAGGTTTGTAGGACAATAGCAAGTTCGCCTCAAGAGGATTACCTAAGGTTTATCAATCCGTGGGAGGCGTAGGATGAAGTTCATCTCTCTCAAACAACCATGCAACCAAATAACAAAGGGTCTCTTGTGTCCCCAACACACCCAATACAATGGTAAATTGTATAGGTGCACTAGTTCGGCGAAGAGATGGTGATACAAGTGCAATATGGATGGTAGATATAGGTTTTTGTAAACTGAAAATATAAAAACAGCAAGGTAGCGAGCGGTAAAAGTGAGCGTAAATGGTATTGCAATGATAGGAAACAAGGCCTAGGGTTCATACTTTCACTAGTGCAAGTCCTCTCAACAATAATAAAATAGATGGATCATATAACTATCCCTCAACATGCAACAAAGAGTCACTCCAAAGACACTAACAGCGGAGAACAAACGAAGAGATTATGGTAGGGTGCGAAACCACCTCAAAGTTGTTCTTTCCAATCAACCCGTTGGGCTATTCCTATAAGTGTCACAAACAGCCCTAGAGTTTGTACTAGAATAACACCTTAAGATACAAATCAACCAAAACCCTAATGTCACCTAGATACTCCAATGTCACCTCAAGTATCCGTGGGCATGATTATACAATATGCATCACACAATCTTAGATTCGTCTATTCAAACCAACACAAATTACTTCAAAGAGTGCCCAAAGTTTCTACCGGAGAATCAGGACAAATACGTGTGCCAACCCTTATGCATAGGTTCATGGGCGGAACCCGCAAGTTGGTCACCAAAACATACATCAAGTGGCACGTGATATCCCATTTTCACCACAGATATGCGCGGCAAGACATACATCAAGTGTTCTCAAGTCTTTAAAGACTCAATCCGATAAAATTACTTCAAAGGGAAAACTCAATCCATTACAAGAGAGAAGAGGGGGAGAAGAAACATAAGATCCAACTATAATAGCAAAGCTTGCGATACATCAAGATTGTGCCAAATCAAGAACACGAGAGAGAGAGAGAGATCAAACACATAGCTACTGGTACATACCCTCAGCCCCGAGGGTGAACTTGTTGGGGAACATAGTAATTTCAAAAAAATTCCTACGCACACGCAAGATCATGGTGATGCATAGCAACGAGAGGGAGAGTGTTGTCTACGTACCCTCGTAGACCGAAAGCGGAAGCGTTATAACAACGCGGTTGATGTAGTCGTACGTCTTCACGATCCGACCGATCCAAGCACCGTTACTCCGGCACCTCCGAGTTCTTGGCACACGTTCAGCTCGATGACTATCCCCGGGCTCCGATCCAGCAAAGCTTCGGGGATGAGTTCCGTCAACACGACGGCGTGGTGACGATCTTGATGTACTACCGGCGCAGGGCTTCGCCTAAGCACTACAACGATATGATCGAGGTGGAATATGGTGGAGGGGGGCACCGCACACGGCTAAGGAACGATCACGAAGATCAACTTGTGTGTCCTAGGGTGCCCCCCTGCCCCCGTATATAAAGAAGCCAAGGGGGAGGGGCGGCCGGCCTGGTTTGGGCGTGCCAAGGGGAGTCCTACTCCCACCGGGAGTAGGATTCCACCTTTCCTAGTCCAACTAGGAGAAGGGGGGAAAGGAGGGGAGAGGAGAAGGAAGGGAGAGGGGGCCGCGCCCCCAAACCCCTTGTCCAATTCGGACTGGGCTTGGGAGGGGCGCGCGCCACCTCCTGGCTCCTTCCCACTAAGGCCCAATAAGGCCCAATACTCTTCCCCGTATTCCCGTAACTCCCCGGTACCTCCGAAAATACCCGAACCACTCAGAACCTTTCCGATGTCCGAATATAGTCGTCCAATATATCGATCTTTACGTCTCGACCATTTCGAGACTCCTCGTCGTGTCCCCGATCTCATCCGGGACTCCGAACTCCTTCGGTACATCAAAACTCATAAACTCATAATATAACTGTCATCGAAACCTTAAGCGTGCGGACCCTACGGTTCGAGAACAATGTAGACATGACCGATATACGTCTCCGGTCAATAACCAATAGCGGGACCTGGATGCCCATATTGGCTCCTACATATTCTGCGAAGATCTTTATCGGTCAGACCGCATAACATACGTTGTTCCCTTTGTCCATCGGTATGTTACTTGCCCGAGATTCGATCGTCGGTATCCAATACCTAGTTCAATCTCGTTATCGGCAAGTCTCTTTACTCGTTCCATAATACATCATCCCGCAACTAACTCATTAGTTGCAATGCTTGCAAGGCTTTAAGTGATGTGCATTACCGAGAGGGCCCAGAGATACCTCTCCGACAATCGGAGTGACAAATCCTAATCTCGAAATACGCCAACCCAACATCTACCTTTGGTGACACCTGTAGTACTCCTTTATAATCACCCAGTTACATTGTGATGTTTGGTAGCACCCAAAGTGTTCCTCCGGCAAACGGGAGTTGCATAATCTCATAGTCATAGGAACATGTATAAGTCATGGATAAAAGCAATAGCAACATACTAAATGATCGGGTGCTAAGCTAATGGAATGGGTCATGTCAATCAGATCATTCAACTAATGATGTGACCTCGTTAATCAAATAACAACTCTTTGTTCATGGTTAGGAAACATAACCATCTTTGATTAACGAGCTAGTCAGGTAGAGGCATACTAGTGACAGTCTGTTTGTCTATGTATTCACACATGTATTATGTTTCCGGTTAATACAATTCTAGCATGAATAATAAACATTTATCATGATATGTAAGGAAATAAATAATCACTTTATTATTGCCTCTAGGGCATATTTCCTTCAGTCTCCCACTTGCACTAGAGTCAATAATCTAGTTCACATCGCCATGTGATTTACCAGCAATAGTTCACATCACCATGTGATTAACACCCATAGTTCACATCGATATGTGACCAACACCCAAAGGGTTTACTAGAGTCAGTAATCTAGTTCACATCGCTTATGTGATTAACACCCAAAGAGTACTAAGGTGTGATCATGTTTTGCTTGTGAGATAATTTTAGTCCACAGGTCTGTCACATTCAGATCCGTAAGTATTTTGCAAATTTCTATGTCAACAATACTCTGCACGGAGCTACTTTAGCTAATTGCTCCCACTTTCAATATGTATCTAGATTGAGACTTAGAGTCATCTAGATTAGTGTCAAAACTTGCATCGATGTAATCTTTTACGACGAACCTTTTGTCACCTCCATAATCGAGAAACATATCCTTATTCCATTAAGGATAATTTTGACCGCTGTCCAGTGATCTACTCCTAGATCACTATTGTACTCCCTTGCCAAACTCAGTGGTAGGGTATGCAATAGATCTGGTACACAGCATGGCATACTTCATAGAGCCTATGGCTGAGGCATAGGGAATGACTTTCATTCTCTTTCTATCTTCTGCCATGGTCGGGCTTTGAGTCTTACTCAATTTCACACCTTGTAACACAGGCAAGAACTCTTTCTTTGACTGTTCCATTTTGAACTACTTCAAAATCTTGTCAAGGTATGTACTCATTGAAAAAACTTATCAAGCGTCTTGATCTATCTCTATGGATTTTGATGCTCAATATGTAAGCAGCTTCATCGAGGTCTTTCTTTGAAAAACTCCTTTCAAACACTCCTTTATGCTTTGAAGAATAATTCTACATTATTTCCGATCAACAATATGTCATTCACATATACTTATCAGAAATGCTGTAGTGCTCCCACTCACTTTCTTGTAAATACAGGCTTCACCGCAAGTCTGTATAAAACTATATGCTTTGATCAACTTATCAAAGTGTATATTCCAACTTCGAGATGCTTGCACCAGTCCATAGATGGACCGCTGGAGCTTGCATATTTTATTAGCACCTTTAGGATTGACAAAACCTTCTGGTTGCATCATACACAACTCTTCTTTAATAAATCTATTAAGGAATGCAGTTTTGTTTATCCATTTTCCAGATTTCGTAAACTGCGGCAATTGCTAATATGATTCGGACAGACTTAAGCATAGATACGAGTGAGAAACTCTCATCGTAGTCAACTTGTCGAAAACCTTTTGCGACAATTCTAGCTTTGTAGATAGTAACACTACTATCAGCGTCCGTCTTCCTCTTGAAGATCCATTTATATTCTATGGCTTGCCGATCACCGGGCAAATCCATCAAAGTCCATACTTTTGTTCTCATACATGGATCATATCTCAGATTTCATGGCCTCAAACCATTTCACGGAATCTGGGCTCATCATCGCTTCCTCATAGTTCGCAAGTTCAGCATGGTCTAGTAACATGACTTCCAGAACAGGATTACCGTACCACTCTGGTGCGGATCTCACTCTGGTTTACCTACGAGATTTGGTAGTAACTTGATCTGAAGTTACATGATCATCATCATTAGCTTCCTCACTAATTGGTGTCGTAGTCACAAGAACAGATTTTTGTGATGAACTACTTTCCAATAAGGGAGAAGGTACAATTACCTTATCAAGTTTTCTACTTTCCTCCCACTCACTTCTTTCGAGAGAAACTCCTTCTCTAGAAAGGATCCATTCTCAGCAACGAATATCTTGCCTTCGGATCTGTGATAGAAGGTGTACCCAACTGTCTTCTTTGGGTATCCTATGAAGACATATTTTTCCGATTTGGGTTTGAGCTTATCAGGATGAAACATTTTCATGTAAGCATCACAACCCCAAACTTTAAGACATGACAACTTTGGTTTCTTGCCAAACCACAGTTCAGATTGTGTCGTCTCAACGGACTTTAGATGGTGCCCCTTTTAACATGAATGCAGCTGTCTCTAATGCATGATCCCAAAACGATATTGGTAAATCGGTAAGAAACATCATAGATTGTACTATATCCAATAAAGTACGGTTATGACGTTCGGACACACCATTATGCTGTGGTGTTCCAGGTGGCATGAATTTGTGAAACTATTCCACATTGTTTTAATTGAAGGCCAAAACTCGTAACTCAAATATTTTACCTCTGCGATCATATCGTAGAAACTTTTTATTTTCTTGTTACGATGATTATCCACTTCACTCTGAAATTCTTTGAACTTTTCAAACGTTTCAGACTTATGTTTCATTAAGTCGATATACCCATATCTGCTTAAATCATCTGTGAAGTTCTGAAAATAATGATACTTGTCGCGAGCCTTAATATTCATCGGACCACATACATCAGTATGTATGATTTCCAACAAATCTGTTGCTTGCTCCATTGTTCCGGAGAACGGCGTTTTAGTCATCTTGCCCAAGAGGCATGGTTCGCAAGCATCAAGTGATTCATAATCAAGTGATTCCAAAATCCCATCAGCATGGAGTTTCTTCATGCGCTTTACACCAATATGACCTAAACGGCAGTGCCACAAATAGGTTGCACTATCATTATTAACTTCGCATCTTTTGGTTTCAATATTATGAATATGTGTATCACTACGATCGAGATCCAATGAACTATTTTCATTGGTGTGTATGACCATAGAAGGTTTTATTCATGTAAACAGAACAACAATTGTTCTCTAACTTAAATGAATAAATGTATTGCAATTAACATGATCAAATCACATTCATGCTCAACGCAAACACCAAATAACACTTATTTAGTTTCAACACTAATCCCGAAAGTATAGGGAGTGTGTGATGATGATCATATCAATCTTGGAACCACTTCCAACACACATCGTCACCTTGCCCTTTAACTAGTCTTTGTTCATTCTGCAACTCCCGTTTCGAGTTACTAATCTTAGCAACTTGAACTAGTACCAAATACTGAGGGGTTGGTATGAACACTAGTAAAGTACACATCAATAACATGTATATCAACTATACTTATATTCACTTTGCCATCCTTCTTATCCGCCAATCACTTGGGGTAGTTCCGCTTCCAGTGACCAGTCCCTTTGCAGTAGAAGCACTTAGTCTCAGGCTTAGGACCAGACTTGGGCTTTTTCATTTGAGCAGCAACTTGCTTGCCGTTCTTCTTGAAGTTCCCCTTCTTTCCTTTTGCCCTTTTCTTGAAACTAGTGATCTTGTCAACCATCAACACTTGATGTTTTTCTTTGATTTCTACCTTCGCCGATTTTAGCATCGCGAAGAGCTTGGGAATATTTTCCGTTATCCCTTGCATATTATAGTTCATCACGAAGTTCTACTAACTTGGTGATGGTGACTAGAGAATTTTGTCAATCACTATCTTATCTGGAAGATTAACTCCCACTTGATTCAAGCGATTGTAGTACCCAGACAATCTGAGCACATGCTCACTAGTTGAGCGATTCTCCTCCATCTTTTAGCTATAGAACTTGTTGGAGACTTCATATCTCTCAACTCGGGTATTTGCTTGAAATATTAACTTCAACTCCTGGAACATCTCATATGCTCCATGACGTTCAAAACGTCTTTGAAGTCCCAATTCTAAGCAGTTAAGCATGGTGCACTAAACTATTAAGTAGTCATCATATTGAGCGAGCAAAACGTTCATAATGTCTTCATCTGCTCCTGCAATAGGTCCGTCACCTAGCGGTGCATCAAGGACATAATTCTTCTGTGCAGCAATGAGGATAAACCTCAGATCACGGATCCAATCCGCATTATTGCTACTAACATTTTTCAACACAATTTTTCTCTAGGAACATATCAAAATAAACACAGGGAAGCAACAACGCGAGCTATTGATTTACAACATAGATATGCTAATACTACCAGGACTAATGTTCATGATAATATTAAAGTTCAATTAATCATATTACTTAAGAACTCCCACTTAGATAGACATCCCTCTAATCTTCTAAGTGATCACGTGATCCAAATCAACTAAACCATAACCGATCATCACGTGAAATGGCTTAGTCTTCAATGGTGAACATCATTATGTTGATCATATCTACTATATGATTCACGCTCGACCTTTCGGTCTCCGTGTTCCGAGGTCATATCTTATATGCATAGCTCGTCAAGTATAACCTAAGTATTCCGCGTGTGCAACTGTTTTGCACCCGTTGTATTTGAACGTAGAGCCTATCACACCCGATCATCACGTGGTGTCTCAGCACGAAGAACTTTTGCAACAGTGCATACTCAGGGAGAACACTTCTTGATAATTTAGTGAGAGATCATCTTATAATGCTACCGTCAATCAAAGCAAGATAAGATGCATAAAAAGATAAACATCACATGCAATCAATATAAGTGATATGATATGGTCATCATCATCTTGTGCTTGTGATCTCCATCTCCGAAGCACCGTCATGATCACCATCGTCACCGGCGCGACACCTTGATCTCCATCGTAGCATCGTTGTCGTCTCGCCAATCTTATGCTTCCACGACTATCACTACCCCTTAGTAATAAATTAAAGCATTACATCGCGATTGCATTGCATACAATAAAGCGACAACCATATGGCTCCTGCCAGTTGCCGATAACTCAGTTACAAAACATGATCATCTCATACAATAAAATTTAGCATCATGTCTTGACCATATCACATCACAACATGCCCTGCAAAAACAAGTTAGACGTCCTCTACTTTGTTTGTTGCAAATTTTACGTGGCTGCTACGGGCTTAAGCAAGAACTCATCTTACCTACGCATCAAAACCACAACGATAGTTTGTCAAATAGACTCCGTTTTAACCTTCTCAAGGACCGGGCGTAGCCACACTCGGTTCAACTAAAGTTGGAGAGACAGTCTTCCGCAAGCCATCTATGTGCAAAGCACGTCGAGGGAACCGGTCTCGCGTAAGCGTACGCGTAAGGTTGGTCCGGATCGTCTCGTCCAACAATACCGCTGAACCAAAGTATGACATGCTGGTAGGCAGTATGACTTGTATCGTCCACAACTCACTTGTGTTCTACTCGTGCAAATAACATCAAACCATAAAAACCTAGGCTCTGATACCACTGTTGGGGAACGTAGTAATTTCAAAAAATTTCCTACGCACACGCAAGATCATGGTGATGCATAGCAACGAGAGGGAGAGTGTTGTCTACGTACCCTCGTAGACCGAAAGCGGAAGCGTTATAACAACGCGGTTGATGTAGTCGTACGTCTTCACGATCCGACCGATCCAAGCACCGTTACTCCGGCACCTCCGAGTTCTTGGCACACGTTCAGCTCGATGACTATCCCCGGGCTCCGATCCAGCAAAGCTTCGGGGATGAGTTCCGTCAACACGACGGCGTGGTGACGATCTTGATGTACTACCGGCGCAGGGCTTCGCCTAAGCACTACAACGATATGATCAAGGTGGAATATGGTGGAGGGGGGCACCGCACACGGCTAAGGAACGATCACGAAGATCAACTTGTGTGTCCTAGGGTGCCCCCCTGCCCCCGTATGTAAAGGAGCCAAGGGGGAGGGGCGGCCGGCCTGGTTTGGGCGCGCCAAGGGGAGTCCTACTCCCACCGGGAGTAGGATTCCACCTTTCCTAGTCCAACTAGGAGAAGGGGGGAAAGGAGGGGAGAGGAGAAGGAAGGGAGAGGGGGCCGCGCCCCCAAACCCCTTGTCCAATTCGGACTGGGCTTGGGAGGGGCGCGCGCCACCTCCTGGCTCCTTCCCACTAATGCCCAATAAGGCCCAATACTCTTCCCCGTATTCCCGTAACTCCCCGGTACCTCCGAAAATACCCGAACCACTCAGAACCTTTCCGATGTCCGAATATAGTCGTCCAATATATCGATCTTTACGTCTCGACCATTTCGAGACTCCTCGTCATGTCCCCGATCTCATCCGGGACTCCGAACTCCTTCGGTACATCAAAACTCATAAACTCATAATATAACTGTCATCGAAACCTTAAGCGTGCGGACCCTACGGTTCGAGAACAATGTAGACATGACCGAGATACGTCTCCGGTCAATAACCAATAGCGGGACCTGGATGCCCATATTGGCTCCTACATATTCTGCGAAGATCTTTATCGGTCAGACCGCATAACAACATACGTTGTTACCTTTGTCCATCGGTATGTTACTTGCCCGAGATTCGATCGTCGGTATCCAATACCTAGTTCAATCTCGTTACCGGGAAGTCTCTTTACTCGTTCCGTAATACATCATCCCGCAACTAACTCATTAGTTGCAATGCTTGCAAGGCTTTAAGTGATGTGCATTACCGAGAGGGCCCAGAGATACCTCTCCGACAATCGGAGTGACAAATCCTAATCTCGAAATACGCCAACCCAACATCTACCTTTGGTGACACCTGTAGTACTCCTTTATAATCACCTAGTTACGTTGTGACGTTTGGTAGCACCCAAAGTGTTCCTCCGGCAAACGGGAGTTGCATAATCTCATAGTCATAGGAACATGTATAAGTCATGGATAAAAGCAATAGCAACATACTAAACAATCGGGTGCTAAGCTAATGGAATGGTTCATGTCAATCAGATCATTCAACTAATGATGTGACCTCGTTAATCAAATAACAACTCTTTGTTCATGGTTAGGAAACATAACCATCTTTGATTAACGAGCTAGTCAGGTAGAGGCATACTAGTGACACTCTGTTTGTCTATGTATTCACACATGTATTATGTTTCTGGTTAATACAATTCTAGCATGAATAATAAACATTTATCATGATATGTGAGGAAATAAATAATCACTTTATTATTGCCTCTAGGGCATATTTCCTTCAGAACTACTCCCTCCTCGTCATGGAGAGCGCCGGGATGATGAAGATGGCCACCGGTGAGGGTTCCCCCCTCCGGCAGGGTGCCGGAACAGGGTCCCGATTAGGTTTTTGGTGGCTACATAGGCTTGCGGCGGCGGAACTCCCGATCTAATCTTTGTTCTAGAAGTTTTAGGATACGTAGGTATATATGGGTGCAAGGGGTACGTCGGTGGAGCTGCGGGGGGCCCATGAGGCAGGGGGCGTGCCCCACGGGGATGGGCGCGCCCCTACCCTCGTGGCCAGCTCCTGTATCTTCTGACGTAGAGTCCAAGTCTATCATGTTGGTTTCCTTCCAAAAATAACTTCTCCAGTTGATTTCGTTCCGTTTTGACTCCGTCTGATATTCCTTTTCCTCGAAACACTGAAATAGGCATAAAACAATAAATCTGGGCTGGGCCTCCGGTTAATAGGTTAGTCCCAAAAATAATATAAAAGTGGATAATAAAGCCCAATATTGCCTAAAACATTAGATAATATAGCATGGAGCAATCAAAAATTATAGATACGTTGGAGACGTATCAGCTACTGGTACATACCCTCAGCCCCGAGCGTGAACTACTCCCTCCTCGTCATGGAGAGTGTCGGGATGATGAAGATGGCCACCGGTGAGGGACCCCCCCTCCGGCAGGGTGCCAGAACAGGGTCCCGATTGACTTTTGGTGGCTACAGAGGCTTGCGGCGGCGGAACTCCCGATCTAATCTCTGTTCTGGAAATTTTAGGGTACGTAGGTATATATGGGTGCAGGAAGTACGTCGGTGGAGCTTCGGGGCCCCCACGAGGCAGGGGGGCACGCCCTAGGGGGGTGGGCGCGCCCCCCACCCTCGTGAGCACCTCACTTTTCTCCTGATGTGGGGTCCAAGTCCATCCGGTAGCTTTCCTTCCAAAAATAACTTCTCCAGTTGATTTCGTTCCGTTTCGACTCCGTTTGATATTCCTTTTCTTCGAAACACTGAAATAGGCATAAAACAGCAAATCTGGGCTGGGCCTCCGGTTAATAGGTTAGTCCCAAAAATAATATAAAAGTGGATAACAAAGCCCAATATTGCCTAAAACAGTAGATAATATAGCTTGGAGCAATAAAAAATTATAGATACGTTGGAGACGTATCAAGCATCCCCAAGCTTAATTCCTACTCGTCCTCGAGTAGGTAAATGATAAAAAAGATAATTTTTGATGTGGAATGCTAGTTGGGATAATTTCAATGTAATTCTTCTTAATTGTGGTATGAACATTCAGATCCGAAATATTCAAGACAAAAGTTCATATTGACATAAAAATAATAATACTTCAAGCATACCAACAAAGCAATTATGTCTTCTCAAAATAACATGGCCAAAGAAAGTTTATCCCTACAAAATCATATAGTTTAGTCATGCTCCATTTTTGTCACACAAGAACGCTCTCATCATGCACAACCCCGATGACAAGCCAAGCAATTGTTTCATACTTTAATAATCTCAAACTCATAAATCTTCACGCAATACATGAGCGTGAGCCATGGATATAGCACTATGGGTGGAATAGAATATGATGATGGGGTGGAGAAGACAAAAAAGGAGAAAGTCTCACATCAACGAGGATAATCAACGGGCTATGGAGATGCCCATCGATTGATGTCAATGCAAGGAGTAGGGATTGCCATGCAACGGATGCACTAGAGCTATAAATGTATGAAAGCTCAACGAAAGAAACTAAGCGAGTGTGCATCCAACTTGCTTGCTCACAAATACCTAGGGCATTTGAGGAAGCCCATCGTTGGAATATACAAGCCAAGTTCTATAATGAAAAATTCCCACTAGTATATGAAAGTGACAAAACAAGGGACTCTCTATCATGATGATTATGGTGCTACTTTGAATCACAAGTGTGGCAAAGGATAGTAACATTGTCCCTTCTCTCTTTTTCTCTCATTTTTTTGGCTTCTGAAAGGATCGAGAAGAGGTGTCTAGAGGGAGGGTGATTAGACACTAAGTGCCAAAAGTTGTAGTTTTTAATATTCTTAAGTTTAAGTGGAGTTTAAGCACAAGTTTAACAAACACAATACATATCAAGCAAGCATGCAATGAGTATATGAGCAGCGGAAAGTAAAGCATGCAACTTGTAAGAATGTAAAGGGAAGGGTTTGGAGTATTCAAACGCAATTGGAGACACGGATGTTTTTGTCGTGGTTCCGATAGGTGGTGCTATCGTACATCCACGTTGATGGAGACTTCAACCCACGGAGGGTAATAGTTGCGCAAGTCCACAGAGGGCTCCACCCACGAAGGGTCCATGAAGAAGCAACCTTGTCTATTACATCATGGCCGTCGCCCACGAAGGACTTGCCTCACTAGCAGTAGATCTTCACGAAGTAGGCGATCTCCTTGCCCTTACAAACTCCTTGGTTCAACTCCACAATCTTGTCGGAGGCTCCCAAGTGACACCTAGCCAATCTAGGAGACACCACTCTCCAAGACGTAACAAATGGTGTGTTTATGATGAACTCCTTGCTCTTGTGCTTCAAATGATAGTCTCCCCAACATTCAACTCTCTCTCTCAGGATTTGGATTTGGTGGAAAGAAGATTTGAGTGGAAAGCAACTTGGGGAAGGCTAGAGATCAAGATTCATATGGTAGGAATGGAATATCTTGACCTCAACACATGAGTAGGTGGTTCTCTTTCAGAAAATGTGTATTGGAAGTGTAGACATGTTTTGATGGCTCTCTCCCGAATGAAGAGTGGGTGGAGGGGTATATATAGCCTCCACACAAAATCTAACCATTAAACACAATTTTCCAAACTCGGTGGGACCGAATGGTTAAACTTTGTCGGACCGATTCAGCAAACCTAGTGACCGTTAGGATTTTCGGTGGGACTGAGATGCAACTCGGTAGGACCGATATGGTTAGGGTTAGGGCATAACGTAATCTCGGTGAGACCAATTACTCAAACTCGGTGGGACCGATTTTGGTAATAAGCTAACCAGAGAGTTGGTCACACAAACTCGGTGAGACCGATTACACAAACTCGGTGCAACCAATTTTGGTAATAAGCTAACCAGAGGGTTTGCATTGTAATCTCGGTAGTACCGATTGCTCAAACTCGGTGAGACCGATTTTGGTAATGGACATACACAGAGAGATTACAATCCCATCTCGGTGAGACCGAGATCCCTATCGGTGAAACCGATTTGCTAGGGTTTTTGGCAGTGGCTATGACATCTGAAACTCGGTGGCGCCATATAGATAGAATCGGTGGGGCCGAGTTTGACTTTTGGTTTAGGTCATATGTGGATGTGGGAAAGTAGTTGAGGGTTTTGGAGCATATCACTAAGCACTTTGAGCAAGCAAGCCATTAAGCAACACCTCATCCCCTCTTGATAGTATTGGCTTTTCCTATAGACTCAATGTGATCTTGGATCACTAAAATAGAAAATGTAGAGTCTTGATCTTGAAGCTTGAGCCAATCCTTTGTCCTTAGCATCTTGAAGGGGTTCCACATCCTCTAGTCCATGCCACTCCATTGTTGAACTTATCTGAAACATACTAGGTAAAGGTGTTAGTCCAACAAGAGATATGTTGACATTAATTACCAAAACCACCCAGGGAGCACTTGTGCTTTCAATCTCCCCCTTTTTGGTAATTGATGACAACATACATCAAAGCTTTAGATAAAGATATAGAGAATAGCAAGTAAAGCTTTGGAAAGACATGTAACATGCATAGGCCCCCCCTACATGTATGCAATCATGTGAATATTGAATATAGGAGCATGTGAATGCATAAGCATGACAGAGTAAGCAATGTGTTACATGTATCTTGGCTATATGCATCAGAGCAAATGATGTGAATATGAGAAATGTACCTTCATGCTCATGATTCATTCTTGCAAACAGTATGTACATCAACAAGAATTTCTCATTCACATGACTGAGATGCATATACTTACCTTGTGGTCTTGAGTTGGCTTAGGATGGGATGAACCTGCGCAAACAAGGTTAGATAACACAGATACACCTACCGACCAGAGCAAACAAGAGAAACCACAAGAGAGCCAAGACTGGGATGACATGTAGAGTGAGTACTAAGTACCACATTGGATATAGACATGTCCGCAAAGGTAAAGATATGCAATAAAATCAGAGATTTCCTTCCCTTAGATGTCTTGCTCCCCCTGAATCTAACATGAGATATTGGGAGAAGATAGGGAACAGAAAATCAGAGCAACAAAAAGAAACAACAGATCTTGAGCTAAAGCAAGCAACCAAACATGTCTTTCCCCTCTTAAAGACATGTGACATCTCTCCTCTTGAACACCAAGCATCTGGGGTCTTTGATGATATTACTTTCTCCTTATTGAGAAACTCTGTCCCCCTGAGTATTCTCTCTTTCTCCCCCTATAGGAAAGATTAAGCTTTGATGTGATCTCTCTCTCCCCCTTTGACATCAATTTCCAAGAAGGGCTCTCCTGGACATGTGATACAAATGGGTTGGTCCTTGAGTCACAGAGAAAAGCAGCATGTCTAATATGATGCTGGTAGAGGACAAGAATCATTGAGTGGAGCTGGAGCAAACAGAAATCAGGAATAAGTGGCAAGTTGGTTTTCCTGTGGTGGAATCGATGACTCCGAGTTGTGTGCTTCGGTTGCACAGAAAGGTTTCGGTCGAGCCGAAGAAAACAAACCGGTGTGACCGAGTTCATCAGAGTGAAACCACTTGTCACCTCAGCTCACTAGACAAGTAGGATCTCACAAGGATTTGCAAGGAATTAACTAAAAGATTTGCAATGAATTGGATGCAGAAAATGCAGAACAAAAAGCAATGAAAAGAAAAGATCAAGATGAAGTTTTTTTGAAAGGGGAAACAAATATGCAAGAGACTAATGCAATAACACAGAAAAGAACACAAGAGAACTTCATCTAGAGATGGTCGGCGAGAAAGTCACCTATGTTAGAGTATATTGACTTAGGAGTCAAGTGAGAGCACTTGATCATAGGTCATATTCATCATTTAAGCTCAAAATGGGGTTACCATTTTTCATTTAAGCCTTTTGATGTATTCACATCTTGTCGAGTTGCTTGGCTCATGACTTGGAGTAAAGCTTCTCTAAGATGAAATAACATACCATGGGTGGCGGTGTTGATCTTGATCATGTAGTTGAACTTGTGTGGGTTGCTCAAGGTTGATGTGGTTCATCAAGAGTTGGGAGCACCATTGAGTTCATCTACCTTCATGGGTTAGTCTTGCAAGGAAGAGCACTTGTGTATCCAAAATGACAATTATAAGATTTAATCATAGAATTTGTCAAAGGATATGTTTGAATGGTTTCGTGCTTCCTTGTCTTCAACCACCATTGTGTAGAGACTTGGTGATATAGAAATTGCTCAAGATGTGAGTGAGTCGCAATCTCATAGACTTAGATTCAACCAAGTACCTACACGGGTTAGATGACATGCAAGGTACAAATATATCCAAGACATATGAATAGCATCCTAAGAGAAATATCGAGGATTAGTCATAGGCTCATGCCCCGCATGTATCAAATGGAGTTCCTACTCCAAGTTTGAAGCATCAATGATGTTCAATTCACCTCTTAACCTGCAAAACACTTTCTCATCAAGTGGTTTAGTGAATATATCCGCTAATTGCTTATCGGTGTGAACATGCTTAAGGTTAATGTCCCCTTTGGCAACATGATCTCGAATGAAATGATGACGAACTTCAATATGCTTAGTTTGAGAATGTTGCATGGGATTGTGAGCAATCTTAATAGCACTTTCATTATCACATAACAATGGAACATGTTTCACATATATCCCATAATCTTTAAGAGTTTGGGTCATCCAAAGTAATTGAGCACAACATGAACCAGCGGCAATGTATTCCGCTTCGGCAGTGGATAAGGATACTGAGTTTTGTTTCTTGGAAGACCAAGACACAAGAGATCTACCAAGGAATTGACAAGTGCCCTAAGTGGACTTTCTATCAACCTTGTCTTCGGCATAGTCCGAATCGGAGTAGCCAACAAGATCAAAAAGGACCTCTTGGGATACCAAATGCCAAAATTTGGTGTATGGATTAGGTAACTCACTATCCTTTTCACAGCCTTAAGATGACATTCTTTACGAGCAGCTTGATATCATGCACACATGCACACACTTAGCATGATATCAGGACGTGAGGCACATAGATATAACAATGAACCAATCGTAGAGCGATAAACCTTTTGATCAACCGGTTCACCATCTTTGGTCAAATCAAGATGTCCACTAGTAGGCATGGGTGTAGTCATACCTTTGCATTCTTGCATATTGAACTTCTTGAATAAGTCCTTGGTGTAATTCGTTTGAGAGACAAAGGTACCTTCTTTAGTTTGCTTGATTTGCAAACCGAGAAAGAATTTGAGTTCACTCATCATAGACATCTCAAACTTCTCCGACATTAGCTTTCCAAACTTCTCACTGAATTGAGGGTCAGTTGAACCAAATATGATATCATCAACATAAATTTGGCACACAAATAGTTCTCCATTAACCCTTTTAATGAAAAGAGTAGAATCAATTTTACCAATTTCAAAGCCTTTTTCAATAAGGAACTTGGTCAAGCATTTATACCATGCTCTAGGAGCTTGTTTAAGACCATGAAGGGCTTTGTGAAGTTTGTAAACATGATTAGGTTTCTTAGGATTGACGAAGCCGGGAGGTTGCTTAACATAAACTTCCTCCTCAATTTCGCCATTTAGAAAAAGCACTTTTAATGTCCATTTGGTACAAGGTGATATCATGGTGATTAGCATAAGCAAGTAAGATGCGAATGGACTCAAGTCTAGCAACGGGAGCATATGTCTCACCATAGTCCATACCTTCAACTTGTGTGTAGCCTTGGGCGACGAGACGTGCTTTGTTGCGAACCACTTGTCCATCTTCATCTTGCTTGTTGCGAAACACCCATTTGGTACCAATGATGTTGTGGTTGTTGTCGGGCTTCTCGACCAATGTCCACACTTGATTTCTCTCAAAGTTGTGTAGCTCTTCATGCATAGCATTTATCCAGTCCGGATCCTCCAATGCTTCTTCTACCACATAGGTTCAATGCTAGAGATGAATGAGTAATGTTCACAAAAGTTAGCTAAACGAGTTTTAGAGCGAGTGATTCTCCCGGTTTGGATATCATTGTAGATTTGCTCGACAGGATGATCTTTGGCAATTCTTGCTCGAACTCGTGAAAGCTTTTGCTTGGGTCGAGGTGGAACATCCTCTTCATCTTGTTCTTATTCTTGGCCTTCTTCATTGTTGACGTTGTCGTTCTCTTGTCGTGGTGGAGAAGGAGGTTGTTGATGTTCATCTTGGTGTACTTCCTCGTTTTCTTCATCTTGGTGTGTCCTACTTGTGGATGCTTCCATATCAACTCTTGGTTCACCTTGTCGTGAGGTAGAAGCTTCCACTTGGATGGACGAGGTACTCTCCTTCACTTCCGTTGGACGAATCTTGCCAATGGACAAGTCTTGAATTGCTTCCGAAGGGTCTTTGTCTCCTACATCAATTGGCAATTGCTCTACTTGCGAGCCGTTAGATTCATCAAACTTCACATCTACCGTATCTTCAACCTTTTGGGTGAAATTGTTGTAGACACGGTAAGTGTGAGAGTTTGAGCCATAACCAAGTAGGAAACCTTCATAAGATTTAGGAGAAAATTTAGAACGATGATGCGTATCAAGAATGTAGCACTTTGAGCCGAATACTCGAAAGTATCCAACTTGGGGTTTGTTACTGGTGAGGAGCTCGTATGCCGTCTTGCCGAGTAGCTTGTGAAGATACAAGCGATTTGTTGCATGACAAGCTGTCTCAACCGCTTCCGCCCAAAAGTGCTTTGGCGTTTTGTACTCATCAAGCATCGTTCTTGCCATCTCGATAAGAGTCCGGTTCTTCCTTTCAACAACTCCATTTTGTTGAGGTGTGTACGTAGCCGAGAACTCATGTGAAATCCCTTCTTCGTCAAGAAAGGTGTCCACATTTGCGTTCTTGAACTCCGTTCAGTTGTCGCTCTGAACCTTCTTGATCTTCACGTCAAACTGATTTTGGGCCTTCCTAGCGAAGTTTTTGAAGATCTTTTGGACCTGCGATTTGTCATCAAGAAAGAACACCCACGTAAATCTTGAAAAATCATCAACTATGACTAGACCAAATGAGTTACCACCGAGACTCTTGTAGGCATTTGGACCAAAGAGATCCATGTGAAGTAGCTCGAGTGGTCTTCTTGTGGTCATGATGTTCTTCGCGCGGTGACTTCCTCCAACTTGTTTCCCTGCTTGACAAGCACTAAAAAGTCTATCTTTGTCAAATGTGACATCTTTTATTCCAAGGATATGATTTCCTTTAATAAGCTTATCAAGATTTCGCATGCCAACATGACCTAGTCTTCTATGGCACAACCAGCCTTTAGAAGATTTAGCAATTAAGCAAGTTTTAGGTTGAGCCTTTTTAGTGAAATCAACAATGTAAAGATCTCCTCTACGTATACCGGTAAAGACCATTTTATAATTGTCTCTACGAAACACTTGGCAATCTACTTCAGTGAATAAGACATTGCAGCCGAAATCCGCAAGTCTAGAAACTGAAAGTAAATTGTATCCAAGAGATTCAACGAGCATGACATTTTGTATGGAGCTATCATGTGAGATGGCCACCTTACCAAGGCCAACCATCTTACCCTTTGAATTATCACCAAAAGTGACATATTTTCTAGGGCCGTTGTTTTCAGCAAGCTCATGGAACATATCTTCATCCTCGGTCATATGATCAGTAGATCCACTATCAAGGACCCATTCCTTTCCTCCAGCCATGTAGCCGCGAAGATTTTCCATAAGACCAAAATGTCTCATCGCATCATTGAGATCATAGTCACTATCATCATCCTCATCATAGTATCCATGTTCAACATCATCTTGTGATTGATCAATTCCTAGAGAGGGTAACTCATTAGATAAATGAACATCAAAATGGTTACCTTTATGAATTCTAATAGCTTCGGATATGATATCACTAATGATTCCAACGTTTCCTTTAGCACGCATGAGATTGGTAAGCTCAAATAGACAATCACCAAAGCTAGGATCACTAGAGTTCATCTTACTCAAGGCAATAGACTTACGGAGAATTTCATCTAAATTTTTCAAGGAATAATTTGAAAATCGTTCCTCAAGAAATTTCCATATAGTATAGGCACAATCAAGAGTAGGCACACTAGCAATCAAATTTTTGGGCAAGCCTCTTATGATAAGATTGATGGTTCTAAGATAGCGAATCATGTCAAAATCTTCATCTAGGGTAGGGTGCAAAGGATCAATATGAGGTGCACAAGGGCTAGCAATGTACTTGTTCAAATGATATTCATTGAAAATCTCAAGCATTTCATTTTTCCACTCATGAAAGTATTCTCCATCAAGAATAGGCACTCTATGTCTAAGACTTCCCAAAGTAGACACATCCATCTTCCTCCGAAGGTGTTTAAACCAAGGAAATGGAGACCAAAGCTCTGATACCAATTGAAAGGATCGAGAAGAGGTGTCTAGAGGGAGGGTGTTAGAAACTAAGCGCCAAAAGTTGCAGGTTTTAATATTCTTAAGTTTAAGTGGAGTTTAAGCACAAGTTTAACAAACACAATACATATCAAGCAAGCATGCAATGAGTATATGAGCAGCGGAAAGTAAAGCATGCAACTTGTAAGAATGTAAAGGGAAGGGTTTGGAGTATTCAAACGCAATTGGAGACACGGATGTTTTTGTCGTGGTTCCGATAGGTGGTGCTATCGTACATCCACGTTGATGGAGACTTCAACCCACGGAGGGTAATAGTTGCGCAAGTCCACGGAGGGCACCACCCACGAAGGGTCCATGAAGAAGCAACCTTGTCTATTCCATCATGGTCGTCGCCCACGAAGGACTTGCCTCACTAGCGGTAGATCTTCACGAAGTAGGCGATCTCCTTGCCCTTACAAACTCCTTGGTTCAACTCCACAATCTTGTCGGAGGCTCCCAAGTGACACCTAGCAAATCTAGGAGACACCACTCTCCAAGAAGTAACAAATGGTGTGTTGATGATGAACTCCTTGCTCTTGTGCTTCAAATGATAGTCTCCCCAACACTCAACTCTCTCTCACAGGATTTAAATTTGGTGGAAAGAAGATTTGAGTGGAAAGCAACTTGGGGAAGGCTAGAGATCAGGATTCATATGGTAGGAATGGAATATCTTGACCTCAACACAAGTGTAGGTGGTTCTCTCTCAGAACATGTGTATTGGAAGTGTAGATCTGTTCTGATGGCTCTCTCCTCGAATGAAGAGTGGGTGGAGGGGTATATATAGCCTGCACACAAAATCTAACCGTTACACACAGTTTGCCAAACTCGTTGGGACCGAATGGTTAAACTCGGTCAGACTGATTACTAAAACTCGGTGAGACCGATTACTAAAACTCGGTCGGACCGATTCAGCAAACCTAGTGACCGTTAGGATTTTCGGTGGGACTGAGATGCAACTCGGTAGGACCGATATGGTTAGGGTTAGGGCATAACGTAATCTCGGTGAGACCGATTACTAAAACTCAGTGGGACCAATTTTGGTAATAAGCTAACCAGAGAGTTGGTCAGGCAAACTCGGTGAGACCGATTACACAAATCGGTGGAACCGATTTTGGTAATAGGCTAACCAGAGGGTTTGCATTGTAATCTCGGTAGTACCGATTGCTCAAACTCGGTGAGACCGATTTTGGTAATGGACATACACAGAGAGATTACAATCCCATCTCGGTGAGACCGAGATCCCTATCGTGAAACCGATTTGCTAGGGTTTGTGGCAGTGGCTATGACATCTGAAACTCGGTGGCGCCGGATAGATAGAATCGGTGGGGCCGAGTTTGACTTTTGGTTTAGGTCATATGTGGATGTGGGAAAGTAGTTGAGGGTTTTGGAGCATATCACTAAGCACTTTGAGCAAGCAAGCCATTAAGCAACACCTCATCCCCTCTTGATAGTATTGGCTTTTCTATAGACTCAATGTGATCTTGGATCACTAAAATAGAAAATGTAGAGTCTTGATCTTGAAGCTTGAGCCAATCCTTTGTCCTTAGCATCTTGAAGGGGTTCCACATCCTCTAGTCCATGCCACTCCATTGTTGAACTTATCTGAAACATACTAGGTAAAGGTGTTAGTCCAACAAGAGATATGTTGACATTAATTACCAAAACCACCCAGGGAGCACTTGTGCTTTCACCTTCTCTTTTTTATGGCCTTTTCTATTCCTCACTTGGGACAATGCTCTAGAAAATGATGATCATCACACTTCTATTTATTTACAACTCAATCATTACAATTCGATACTAGAACAAGGTATGACTCTATATGAATGCCTCCGGCGGTGTACCGGGATATGCAACGAATCAAGAGTGACATGTATGAAAGAATTATGAGCGGTGGCTTTGCCACGAATACTATGTCAACTACATGATCATGCTAAGCAATATGACAATGATGAATGTGTCATGATGAAAGGAATGGTGGAAAGTTGCATGGAAATATATCTCGGAATGGCTATGGAAATGCCATAATAGGTAGGTATGGTGGCTGTTTTGAGGAAGATATAAGGAGGTTTATGTGTGAAAGAGCGTATCATATCACGGGGTTTGGATGCACCGGCGAAGTTTGCACCAACTCTCAATGTGAGAAAGGGCAATGCACGGTACCGAAGAGGCTAGCAATGATGGAAGGGTGAGAGTGTGTATAATCCATGGACTCAACATTAGTCATAAAGAACTCACATAATTATTGCAGAAATCTACAAGCCATCAAAAACCAAAGCACTACGCGCATGCTCCTAGGGGGATAGATTGGTAGGAAAAGACCATCGCTCGTCCCCGACCGCCACTCATAAGGAGGACAATCAAATAACACCTCATGTTTCAAATTTGTTACATAAGTTTACCATACGTGCATCCTACGGGACTTGCAAACTTCAACGCAAGCATTTCTCAAATTCACAACTACTCAACTAGCACGACTTTGATATTATCACCTCCATATCTCAAAACAATTATCAAGCATCAAACTTCTCGTAGTATTCAAAACACTCATAAGAAAGTTTTTACTATTCTTGAATACCTAGCATATTAAGATTTTTAAGAAAATTACCATGCTATTTAAGACTCTTAAAATAATATAAGTTAAGCATGAGAGTTCATCTATTTCTTCAAAATAAAACTACCACCATGCTCTAAAATATATAAGTGAAGCACTAGAGCAAACAACAAACTACTCCGAAAGATATAAGTGAAGATCAATGAGTAGTTAAATAATTATGAAACTATATGAAGACTCTCTAACATTTAATAATTTCAGATCTTGATACTTTATTCAAACAGCAAGCAAATAAAATAAAATAAAATGATGCTCCAAGCAAAACACATATCATGTGGTGAATAAAAATATAGCTCCAAGTAAAGTTACCGATGAACGAAGACGAAAGAGGGGATGCCTTCCGGGGCATCCCCAAGCTTAGACGCTTGGTTATCCTTGAATATTACCTTGGGGTGCCTTGGGCATCCCCAATCTTAGGATCTTTCCACTCCTTATTCCATAGTCCATCGAATCTTTACCCAAAACTTGAAAACTTCACAACACAAAACTTAACAGAAAACTCGTGAGCTCCGTTAGTGAAAGAAAACAAAACACCACTTCAAGGTACTGTAATGAACTCATTATTTATTTATATTGGTGTTAAACCTACTGTATTACAACTTATCTATGGTTTTTAAACTATTTTACTAGCCATAGATTCATCAAAATAAGCAAACAACACACGAAAAATAGAATCTGTCAAAAACAGAACAGTCTGTAGTAATATGTAACTAACGCAAACTTCTGGAACTCCAAAAATTCTAAAATAAATTGGTGGACCTGAGGAATTTGTCTAGTAATCATCTGCAAAAATAATCAACTAAATATCACTCTCAAGTAAAAAGTTCTAGCTAATCTCGTGAGTGCTAAAGTTTCTGTTTTTTACAGCATGATCATAAAGACTTCACCCAAGTCTTCCCAAAGGTTCTACTTGGCACAAACACTAATTAAAACATGAAACCACATATAGGAAGAATCTAGATGGATTATTTATTCATAAACAGAACCAAAAATCAAGAAACTAAAATAAAATTGGGTTGCCTCCCAACAAGAGCAAACGTTTAATGCCCCTAGCTAGGCATGATGATTTCAATGATGCTCACATAAAAGATAAGAATTAAACATAAAGAGAGCATCATGAAGAATATGACTAGCACATTTAAGTCTAACCCACTTCCTATGCATTGGGATTTTTTGAGCAAAAAACTTATGGGAACAATAATCAACTAGCATAGGAAGGCAAAACAAGCATAACTTTAAATCTTTAAGCACATAGAGAGGAAACTTGTTATTATTGCAATTCCTACAAGCATATATTCCTCCCTCATAATAATTTTCAGTAGCATCATGAATGAATTCAACAATATAACCAGCACCTAAAGCATTCTTTTCATGATCTACAGGCATAGAAAATTTACTACTCTCCACATAAGCAAAATTCTTCTCATGAATAGTAGTGGGAGCAAACTCAACAAAATAACTATCATATGATTGAAAATTAAGATCAAGATGACATGTTTCATGGTTATCATTATTCTTTATAGCATAGGTGTCATCACAATAATCATCGTAGATAGGAGGCATGCTTTCATCATAGTAAATTTGCTCATCAAAGCTTGGGGGACAAAAAATATCATCTTCATCAAACATAGCTTCCCCAAGCTTGTGGCTTTGCATATCATTAGCATCATGGATATTCAAGGAATTCATACTAACAACATTGCAATCCTGCTCATCATTCAAATATTTAGTGCCAAACATTTTAATGCATTCTTCTTCTAACACTTTGGCACAATTTTCCTTCCCATCATACTCACGAAAGATATTAAAAAGATGAAGCGTATGAGGTAAACTCAACTCCATTTTTTGTAGTTTTCTTTTATAAACTAAACTAGTGCTAAAACAAGAAACAAAAAGATTCAATTGCAAGATCTAAAGATATACCTCCAAGCACTAACCTCCCCGGCAACGGCGCCAGAAAAGAGCTTGATGTCTACTACACAACCTTCTTCTTGTAGACGTTGTTGGGCCTCCAAGTGCAGAGGTTTGTAGGACAATAGCAAGTTTCCCTCAAGTGGATGACCTAAGGTTTATCAATCCATGGGAGGCGTAGGATGAAGATGGTCTCTCTCAAACAACCCTGCAACCAAATAACAAAGAGTCTCTTGTGTCCCCAACACACCCAATACAATGGTAAATTGTATAGGTGCACTAGTTCGGCGAAGAGATGGTGATACAAGTGCAATATGGATGGTAGATATAGGTTTTTGTGAACTAAAAATATAAAAACAGTAAGGTAACAAGCGGCGAAAGTGAGCGTAAATGGTATTGCAATGATAGGAAACAAGGCCTAGGGTTCATACTTTCACTAGTGTAAGTCCTCTCAACAATAATAACATAGTTGGATCATATAACTATCCCTCAACATGCAACAAAGAGTCACTCCAAAGCCACTAATAGCGGAGAACAAACGAAGAGATTATGGTAGGGTACGAAACCACCTCAAAGTTATTCTTTCCAATCAATTCGTTGGGCTATTCCTATAAGTGTCACAGTCGGTGTCAAAACCGGCGGATCACGGGTAGGGGGTCCCGAACTGTGCATCTAGGCGGATGGTAACAGGGGACAAAGGGCACGATGTTTTTACCGAGGTTCGGGCCCTCTCGATGAGGTAAAACCCTACTCCTGCTTGATTAATATTGATGATATGGGTAGTACAAGAGTAGATCTACCATGAGATCAGAGAGGCTAAACCCTAGAAGCTAGCCTATCGTATGATTGTTGTTATTGTCCTACGGATTAAACCCTCCGGTTTATGTAGACACCGGAGGGGGCTAGGGTTACACAGAGTCGGTTACAATGGGAGGAGATCTACATATCCGTATTGCCAAGATTGCCTTCCACGGCAAGGAAAGTCCCATCCGGATACGGGACGAAGTCTTCAATCTTGTATCTTCATAGTCCAACAGTCCGGCCAAAGGTCATAGTCCGGCTGTCCGGACACCCCCTAATCCAGGACTCCCTCAGTAGCCCCTGAAGCAGGCTTCAATGACGACGAGTCCAGCGCGCAGATTGTCTTCGTCATTGCAAGGCGGGTTCCTCCTCCGAATACTTCATAGAAGATTTTGAACACAAGGATCGTGTCTGGCTCTGCAAAACAAGTTCCACATACCATCGTAGAGAGAGAATAACGTTTTCACAAATCTAATCTGCTGACGTATCCTGTAGCATGACATCACACCATAGCCAAGCCTTTATTCGAATCGTTTTTATCGTCCCACCTCAGCGCGTTCTGCGAGGCGGTTTCCTTGGCATGTCTTGTCGAAGCAGAGATCGTGTCCCCTTATCCCGGGATTCTCATCAATACGGGCGTGGGTAACCCAACCGTGCCATTGATTACGGCGCTTGGGGGGATAAGCGAGTTTTACCAGGCTGGTGGGGACGCATAGTTTCGTCTACCCATATAAGGGGATGAGGATCCACCTTTTCATCCATGCCTTCTTCCTCCTTTGCTCATCCATTTTCGCACACTCGAGCTCCAGCGCCCAAGTCCGCACTCCCCACCTCAACCTTCTCCAATCATGTCCGGAGCGGGAGGCAGGTGGATGGTCTCCTCCGTCACGGAGGGACACATCGAAAAGCTAAGGAGAGCCGGATACCTGCCCGACGACATCGCGCACCGGCTCCCCGATGAGGGGCAACTCATCCCCACCCCCAGGCCCCATGAGAGGGTGGTGTTCCTCATCCATTTCCTCTGCGGACTGGGCTTCCCACTCCACCCATTCATCTGGGGTCTCATGTTCTACTATGGCCTGGACTTCCACGATCTGGCCCCGAACTTCATCCTCAACATCTCGGCGTTTATCGTCGTGTGCGAGGCCTTCCTCCACATCAAGCCCCACTTCGGCTTATGGCTGAAAACCTTCAACGTCAAGCCGAAGGTAGTGGGCGGCCGCCAGGCGGAGTGCGGAGGCGCCATGGTGGGCAAGATGCCCAACGTTATATGGCTTGAGGGCTCCTTTGTGGAGACCATAAAGGGGTGGCAATCGGGGTAGTTCTACATCACTGAGCCGCGTGACCCTGAATGGGCAGCGGCCCCCGAGTTCTGATCTGGCATCCCCACGCGGCTCACCTCCTGGCAAGATAAGGGCCTATCCTGGGGTAATTCAGGAGAGCTGACGGACTCCAAACCTGCGTCCAAAACCTGGTGGACAAGAAGGTCAAACTCGTCAACGTAATCCAGGTCATGTTCATCCGCCGGATCCTCCCGTGCCAACAACGGGCTTTAAGCTTGTGGGAGTTCGACCCGGCCTAGCACTGAACTCTGAACAGGCTCTTCGACACAATGTACGAAGATGCCTGGAAGGTGCTATTCAAGGGCGCCGAGGCTCCTGCTTCCGCTACCGAGGATCGCGGATTCTGCGCGCGGCATCAAGCCAACGCGGTAAGCTATTTTACGTCTTACAAGATATTTGTCTTTCATAGTTTGACTCCGTGCGGGATCTAAGGCCCCATGCCTTTGACAGGACTGCCAGGAGAAGGCTGGACAGATCGACTGTCCGGCTCCTTTGCCCGAAGGCCCAGCAGACGCCCGCTTGAAGAAACTGCTGGTTCTGGCACCTTATGTGGTGCCGGAGAAGAAGGCCAAGAAGAAGGCCACGGGAACCCGGAAGAGTTCCCGGTGCCCGGTGGTGTCGGACTCATCGTCTGATGATTCCGAGGGGCACTCCTCCCCTGAAGAGGAGGAGGAAAGAGAGGTTTCTTCCCCCGTAGGGGGAGAAAAGAGAAGGAAGGCCGCTCCAACTGGGGAGGCCGGAGGGTCCAAGGAGGGGAGGACCCTTCCTCCGGACTACTCAACTAACGCTGCTGACAGCTAGGAGGAGTGGCTGTCCAGGGCCAAGCCCCTGGCAAAGTCATAAGTATTCGGACACCAGAGTGACTCATAGTGTTCCTTTATTGCACAGCTTTCCCTGACGCCGAATATAATCATGCAGTCCGCCCCGAGCCCGGATCGACGTGTCGTCGAGCGGCTCCTTGAATTCGTCAGATGTGAATAGACTTTCACTTCGGGCCACCTCCTCCCCTCGCCCTGCGGACGATGCCGAGGTATTCTCCCAAGAGGTTCCAAATCGAGGGGAGGCAGTCCTGGGGGCGCCTCAAGGCGACGTCCCGGACTCCAGGCGCAAGGGGGGCAAGACCCCCTAGGGCTCCAAGTCCGGCCCTGGGCCGAACACCGCTCTGGAACCTTCATCGGTCCTGGAGTCCGGCAGGCGGCCCCCCGCTAAGAAGGGCAAGCCTACCGCGCCGGTGACCTCCGTCCAACCGGAGGCACCGGATAACTTGATGGAGGTGCTTAACGGCGCCTCCATCGATGAGGAGCACCACACTATTATGAGTGCGGTGATCCAGAAGGTTCAGTCCGTCAAGAGCGGGCTGACTGAAGCCTGTGCCAGCCTATTGACAGGCTTTGAGGTACGTAGAAAATATATGAAAATATTACCGCATAGACAGTAGCCCCTGATGCTCTGTTTGGCGTTCACAAAGAAAAGCAGAATAGAGGATCTAATAATATTCGCAGGAGTTTAACATAATTATGTCGATATGCGTATGCAGGCTTCGCTGCTGGCCTCTGCCGCACTGACTGCGGAGGTTGACACGCTGAAGTAGGACCTCGAGCGGTCCGAGCGAGAGCTCGGCCTTGCCAAGAAGCAGCTCGAGGAGAATCAAGGTACGTAATGCCTTATGTAAGTATATAAAAGATGCAATTGCAAAAAATGACAGGATCATCATTGGTGTCTTAGGGGCCACGATTGAGGTGGCAACTCTGAAGCAAGCGCTTTCCGAGGCCGAAAAGAAGGCGGCCACGGAGCGCACTGAGCGGGAGAAACATGAGGCGCGAGTTGGCGAGGTACAGCAAGAGCTCCAGGCTCTTGTGAAAAACACGAGATTTTGGAGCTTGACTCAAAGACGCAAGAGTCCGAGCTCGCAGCGGCCCTTGAAAGCGCCAAGTCTGCCAAGGCCGAAGCCCAAAAAGCCCTCCAGGAAGTTGAGGCGATGAAGAAGATAGCGGCGGGAAGGCATTCTTTATGCAAAGCAAGCACGTGAAAGTGAATTACTTGTTACTTACCCGAGTCCGGAGCTCTCTAGGAGCATTCGCAGATTTGCCCCATAGCGTGTCAGATGCCGCCGCCTTCTATCGGTCCGAAGAGGGGAGCTCGACGGAGAAGGTGTTCTGGTCTCAGTATGCTGAGGCTAGACACCCAGTGCCCTTGAGCGACCAGCTGAAGCAGCTGGTCGAGTTCCATAAGGTGGCCGAGCAGGCCATGAAAGGTCTCATAGTCCGGCTGTGGCCTGGAGAGGCCATGCCTGGGAGCTACTTCGGGCTGGTGAGGCGGCTGGTGGATGCTTGTCCATGGCTTGAAGTCATCAAGCGCTCCATCTGCATCGAGGGTGCCCGTAGGGCGCTTTCCCGTGCTAAAGTGCAATGGGGCAAGATGGATGCTGAGAAGCTTGTGAAGGACGGGCCACCGCAGGGCAAGGAGCATCGCCACCCCGAGATGTATTATGAGGGCGTCCTGAAGGGTGCCCGCCTTGTGGCGGATGAATGTTCCAAGGATGTAATATTTCAGTAAACTTGTTTTTTCATCCTGTGCGCTGAAAACTTGTTCATATGCATTATGCAATGCTTGTTTTAATTTAAAATATTACCTTCTATGCGGCCGTTTATTAAATCTGAGAGATGGCGAGTCGTCGGCTTCTGCCCCCGTGCCACTAGTGCTGGGGTGTTCGGGGATAAACCTGAGCACTCTTTTTCCCATTACTGGGTCCTTCGAGGGAGGTGCTCAGCATGGCGAACAAGGCAATCGGACTATGGTGCGTTATCACTCTCACTTAGCCAGAGAATTCTATAATTTTAAATTCCGGCGAATCCCCTAGTGTTCGAAAGACCGAGTTCGGGGTGCTATACACGCCTTAGGCCAGACAAAGCCGACTCCTCGCTCTAAGCGGCATAAGTCTTGAAGGACTCGAAACCTCTCGAACAGCGACCAGCTCTCGCCCTATCATGACAGTCAGTTTTAGCTTTCTCTACTGAGGTGCTTAGCCCAGCTGAACCTGGGCACAATCGCAGTAGTTCTCCCAGCGCTACCTTAGCCGATATAACGGAACGTAAGGTACCAAAACATGGGAGCCAGGCAAACCCAACTATTGACCCAAGACATGATTCGGAGCTGATGCATATAATGCTATAAGTTCGGGGTGCCGCACTTGTGAAAGTGTTCGGACTTCTCACACCGTATTATGGGGTGCTTGAGCCCCTGGCGTATTGACCGTACCAAAGTGTACGGGTGCTAAATGTCATAACTGAACATGTATATATATAAAAAGGATGAATAGAGAATGCAATAATAAGATGAAGCTAAGCATTGTTTATTCGAAAAGGTGCATTAAAGCAGAGCGATACAAATGGTGCGATAGGCAAGAGATGGGACTATCTGACATGTCCCCTCCAGGGGCGAGCTGCGGAAAGGTATTTAAAGCAGGTATTTTGCTCGTTATAGAGACCACCTGGGAATTCCATAATGCGACGTAGCTTTCTGCCTTCCTGGGTGTTGTATCGTGTGTTCGGCAATTGTACTGCCGAGCAAGTCTTCCAGAGAGTAAGGTCCTGAAAGTAAGAAAAATGATAGAATCGACAGCCCCTAGTGCGGTTGAGCCGTGTATTGGGGCATGCCGTGGTCATGTCCCTCCCCCTGTGCCCATGGTATTGTCAGAGCGTAATTATGTACGCGTAGTACTGATTTCACAGATTCGCGAGGGTTGGGGTTGGGGCCGCATTGCTACGCTTGCTCGGAATGTGACAGGCGGTCTTGTTGTAGGTTACTCCGAGGGCGCTTGACGGTGTCCGGACGTTTTATTGCCGGACTGGAGAATTGCCTTGAGAGGCTGCTTTGTACTTCTGCTGCGAGGGCCGCCGTATGCTCCTCTGTTCGGAGAGAGCGTTCGGTGTTTCCGTTGACCGCAATGACTCCTCGAGGTCCTGGCATCTTGAGCTTGAGGTATGCGTAATGCGGCACCACATTGAATTTTGCAAACGCGGTTCGCCCGAGCAGAGCGTGATAGCCACTGCGGAACAGGACTATATCGAAGATTAACTCCTCGCTTCGGAAATTATCCGGGGATCCGAAGACCACCTCAAGTGTGACTGAGCCCGTGCAATGGGCCTCTACACCTGGTATGACACCCTTAAAGGTCGTGTTTGTGGTTTGATCCTTGAGGGATCTATGCCCATTTTGCGCACTGTGTCCTGATAAAGCAGGTTCAGGCTGCTGCCGCCATCCATAAGGACTCGAGTGAGGTGAAATCCGTCAATGATTAGGTCTAGAACCAATGCGGCGAATCCTCCATGGCGGATGCTAGTGGGGTGGTCCCTTCAATCGAAAGTGATCCGGCAGGAGGACCACGGGTTGAACCTTGGGGCAATTAGCTCCAACGCGTATACGTCCCTTAGCGCATGCTTCTGTTCCCTCTTGGGAATGTGGGTTGCGTATATCATGTTCATCGTCCGCACTTGTGGGGGGAATCCCTTCTGTCCACTATTGTTCGGCGGCCAGGGCTCCTCCTCGTCGTTGCTATGTAGCCCCTTGTCTCTGTTTTCGGCATTTAACTTGCCGGCCTGCTTAAACACCCAACAATCCCTGTTGGTGTGATTGGCTGGTTTTTCGGGGGTGCCATGTATCTGGCACGAGTGGTCGAGTATACGGTTCAAACTGGACGGGCCCGGAGTGTTTCTTTTGAATGGCTTTTTCCGCTGACCGGGTTTGGAGCCTCTGAATCCGACATTAACTGCCGTATCTTCAGCATTGTCGCTGTTAATGCGGCGCTTATGCTTGTTGCGACGCGACCTGCCATTGTTGTCCTTAGTATACGAATTACCAGGGCTCTTGGTCATGTTATTGCTACGAGCCAACCAGCTATCTTCTCCCGCGCAAAAGCGGGTCATGAGTGTCGTGAGGGCTGCCATAGATTTCGGCTTTTCCTGTCCAAGGTGTCGGGCAAGCCAGTCATCACGGATGTTATGCTTGAAGGCTGTTAGGGCCTCTGCGTCCGGACAATCGATAATTTGATTTTTCTTGGTTAGGAATCGTGTCCAGAACTACCTGGCAGATTCTTCTGGCTGCTGAATTATGTGGCTAAGGTCATCAGCGTCTGATGGTCGCACATAGGTGCCCTGGGAATTGTCGAGAAATGCGGCTTCCAGGTCCTCCCAACAACCAATTGATTCTGCTGGCAAGCTGTTAAGCCAATGCCGAGCTGGTCCTTTAAGCTTGAGTGGGAGGTATTTGATGGCGTGTAGATCATTGCCACGGGCCATGTGGATACGAAGGAGATAGTCCTCGATCCATATCGCAGGATCTGTTGTGCCATCGTATGATTCAATGTTTACGTGTTTGAAACCCTCTGGGATTTGATGATCCATTACTTCATCTGTGAAGCATAGTGGGTGTGTGGCACCTCTGTACTGGGCTATATCACGACGTAGCTCAAATGAGCTTTGTCTGCTGTGTTCGGCCCGGCCGGATTTACTGTATCCGACGTGACGGTTATCGTCTCGTGTCGTGGGGCGCCCGCGTTATCCGTAGATCGATCTTGTTTGCCTTGCCTTGTCCTGCAACATATCTCAAAGGTCTAGCGCATTTCCCCGTGCCTTGGTATTTTTGAGCGACGCCGGGGTGCGGCTTGAGTGGAGGGCCGAGAGGCTTCTCTGTGGCGGCCGTGAGGTGGCCGGCCGGCCGCATCATGCGATGGTGATGTAGGTTTAGGGGCTTCATCCTCTAATCGGGGTAGCAACCTGCGTTTTGGGTAGCTCTTGGAGGGGCGTTCGAGTTCGTACTCCTCGGCCGCAAGGATTTCAGTCCATCTGTCGGCTAGCAAGTCTTGATCAGCTCTAAGCTGTTGCTGTTTTTTCTTAAGGCTATTCGCCGTGGCCATAAGCCTGCGCTTGTAGCGCTCTTGTTCGATGGGATCCTCAGGCACAACAAATTCGTTGTCGCCGAGGCTTGCCTCATCTTCGGAGGGAGGCATGTAATTATCACCCTCTTCCTCTCTGTCTGCCGCTCTCTCAGGAGGGCTGGCTTCTCCATCCTCCTACACTGAATCTTGCTGGAGGGAGTTGTCTTCGGCACTGTCCGGGGTGTTATTATCTCCCGTGCCGGTATCACCGTTTTTGCTTTGGCGGGACTTAGAGCGGCGCCGCTGACGCCGACGTTTAGGTTGCTTCTTGGAGGGGTTATCCTCCGCTGATCCGTCGCCGTTGCCTTCTTTGGGTGTATCCACCATATATATGTCATATGACGAGGTGGCTTTCCAGTGCCCTATAGGCGCTGGTTCCTGTTTGTCTCCTACATCGTCGTCCATACCGTCGATGTCTTCATAGTCGAAGTCTAGCATGTCGGTTAAATCATCGACAGTGGCTACGAACTGGGTGGTGGGTGGGCGTCGAATTTCTTCGTCGTCCGCATCCCCATCCCGCCGGTCATAATCTGGCCAGGACTCTCCTGACAAAGAGAGAGATCTTAGTGAATTCAGAATGTCGCCGAAGGGCGAGTGCTGAAAGATATCTGCGGCGGTGAATTCCATGATCGGCGCCCAATCGGATTCGATTGGCAGGGACGCGGAGAGTTCGGAGTCCGGAGGAGAGTCCGTCACCTTGAAGTCACGGGTTCCACAAAGAATAAGGCTGGTGTTCGGCTCGATCGCTGTTGAGACTGCAGGCCCCGTGGCGGGGTCTAGCCACCCGTCCTCGATCGGTGCAATTGGCTCCAAGCTAAGGGTCGGAGCGGATGCAGGTGCGGCCTCCAGGGCACTGTTGGCGGCAGAGTTAAGTCATGCCCATCGTGACAGTGCGGCGCGCTCGGCTGTGGCTCGAATCCGTCAAAGATCAAGTCTCTGCAGATGTCGGCCGTGTAATTCAAACTTCCAAATCTGACCTGATGGCCAGGGGCGTAGCTTTCAATCTGCTCTAGATGGCCAAGCGAATTAGCCCGCAGTGCAAAGCCGCCGAATATGAAGATCTATCCGGAGAGAAAAGCCTCACCCTAGACCGCGTCGTTGTTGATGATCGGAGGATCCATCGGGCCTAAAGATGATGACACAGAGGAACTCTCAACGAAAGCACCAATGTCGGTGTCAAAACCGGCGGATCTCGGGCAGGGGGTCCCTAACTGTGCATCTAGGCGGATGGTAACAGGATACAAGGGACACGATGTTTTTACCCAGGTTCGGGCCCTCTCGATGGAGGTAAAACCCTACTCCTACTTGATTACTATTGATGATATGGATAGTACAAGAGTAGATCTACCACGAGATCAGAGAGGCTAAACCCTAGAAGCTAGCCTATGGTATGATTGTTGTTATTGTCCTACGGACTAAACCCTCCGGTTTATATAGACACCGGAGGGGGCTAGGGTTACACAGAGTTGGTTACAATGGGAGGAGATCTACATATCCGTATTGCCAAGCTTGCCTTCCACGCCAAGGAAAGTCCCATCCGGATACAGGACGAAGTCTTCAATCTTGTATCTTCATAGTCCAACAGTCCGGCTATCCGGACACCCCCTAATCCAGGACTCCCTCAGTCACAAACAGCCCTAGAGTTCGTACTATAATAACACCTTAAGACACAAATCAACCAACACCCTAATGTCACCTAGATACTCCAATGTCACCACAAGTATCCATGGGCATGATTATACGATATGCATCACACAATCTCAGATTCATCTATTCAATCCAACACAAAGTACTTCAAAGAGTGCCCAAAGTTTCTACCGGAGAATCACGATGAAAACGTGTGCCAACCCCTATGCATCGGTTCATGGGCGGAACCCGCAAGTTGATCACCAAAACATACATCAAGTGGCACGTGATATCCCATTGTCACCACAAATACGCACGACAAGACATACATCAAGTGTTCTCAAATCTTTAAAGACTCAATCCGATAAGATAACTTCAAAGGGAAAACTCAATCCATTACAAGAGAGTAGAGGGGGAGAAGCAACATAAGATCCAACTATAATAGCAAAGCTCGCGATACATCAAGATCGCATTGTCTCAAGAACACGAGAGAGAGAGAGAGAGATCAACACATAGGTACTGATGTCTACTACACAACCTTCTCCTTGTAGACGTTGTTGGGCCTCCAAGTGTAGAGGTTTGTAGGACAGTAGCAAATCTCCCTCAAGTGGATGACCTAAGGTTTATCAATCCATGGGAGGCGTAGGATGAAGATGGTCTCTCTCAAGCAACCCTGCAACCAAATAACAAAGAGTCTCTTGTGTCCCCAACACACCCAATACAATGGTAAATTGTATAGATGCACTAGCTCGGAGAAGAGATGGTGATACAAGTGCAATATGGATGGTAGATATAGGTTTTTGTAAACTGAAAGTATAAAAACAGCAAGGTAGCGAGCGGTAAAAGTGAGCGTAAATGGTATTGCAATGATAGGAAACAAGGCCTAGGGTTCATACTTTCACTAGTGCAAGTCCTCTCAACAATAATAACATAGTTGGATCATATAACTATCCCTCAACATGCAACAAAGAGTCACTCCAAAGACACTAATAGCGGAGAACAAACGAAGAGATTATGGTAGGGTATGAAACCACCTCAAAGTTATAATTTCCAATCAATCCGTTGGGCTATTCCTATAAGTGTCACAAACAGCCCTAGAGTTCGCACTATAATAAAACCTTAAGATACAAATCAACCAAAACCCTAATGTCACCTAGATACTCCAATGTCACCTCAAGTATCCGTGGGCATGATTATACGATATGCATCACACAATCTCAGATTCATCTATTCAAACAACACAAAGTACTTCAAAGAGTGCCCAAAGTTTCTACCGGAGAATCACGACGAAAACGTGTGCCAACCCCTATGCATAGGTTCATGGGCGGAACCCGCAAGTTGGTCACCAAAACATACATCAAGTGGCACGTGATATCTCATTGTCACCACAGATACGCACAACAAGACATACATCAAGTGTTCTCAAGTCTTTAAAGACTCAATCCGATAAAATTACTTCAAAGGGAAAACTCAGTCCATTACAAGAGAGAAGAGGGGGAGAAGAAACATAAGATCCAACTATAATAGCAAAGCTCGCGATACATCAACATTGTGCCAAATCAAGAACACGAGAGAGAGAGAGAGAGAGAGAGAGAGAGATCAAACACATAGCTACTGGTACATACCCTCAGCCCCGAGGGTGAAATACTCCCTCCTCATCATGGAGAGCGCCGAGATGATGAAGATGGCCACCGGTGAGGGTTCCCCCCCCACTGGCAGGGTGCCGGAATAGGGTCCCGATTAGGTTTTTGGTGGCTACATAGGCTTGCGGAGGCGGAATTCCCGATCTAATCTATGTTCTGGAAGTTTTAGGATACGTAGGTATATATGGGTGCAAGGGGTACGTCGGTGGAGCTGTGGGGGCCCCACGAGGCAGGGGGGCGCACCGCCTACCCTCGTGGCCAGCTCCCGTATCTTCTGACATAGAGTCCAACTCTATCAGGTAGGTTTCCTTCCAAAAATAACTTCTCCAGTTGATTTCGTTTCGTTTTTACTCCGTCTGATATTCCTTTTCCTCGAGACACTAAAATAGGCATAAAACAGCAAATCTGGGTTGGGCCTCCGGTTAATAGGTTAGTCCCAAAAATAATATAAAAGTGGATAATAAAGCCCAATATTGCCTAAAACATTAGATAATATAGCACGGAGCAATCAAAAATTATAGATACGTTGGAGACGTATCAAGCATCCCCAAGCTTAATTCCTGCTCGTCCTCGAGTAGGTAAATGATAAAAAAGATAATTTTTGATGTGGAATGCTAGTTGGCATAACTTCCTTGTAATTCTTCTCAATTGTGATATGATTATTCAGATTCGAAAGATTCAAGACAAAAGTTCATATTGACATAAAAATAATAATACTTCAAGCATACTAATAAAGCAATTATGTCTTCTCAAAATAACATGGCCAAAGAAAGTTATCCCTACAAAATCATATAGTCTGGCTATGCTCCATCTTGACCACACAAAGTATTTAAATCATGCACAACCCCGATGACAAGCCAAGCAATTGTTTCATACTTTAACATTTTCCAAACTTTTTCAATCTTCACGCAATACATGAGCATGAGCCATGGATATAGCACTATATGTGAAATAGAATGGTGGTTGTGGAGAAGACAAAAAGAGGGGAAGATAGTCTCACATCAACTAGGCGTATCAACGGGCTATGGAGATGCCCATCAATAGATATCAATGTGAGTGAGTAGGGATTGCCATGCAACGGATGCACTTGTTGGCGTTCTGGGAACGGGGGTCCCCAGACTTGCCTGCCTGCGGCTTGCGACGTGGCTCAAGTGGGGGCCCAGCGTGGACCATCTTCATCAACACAAGCTCAAGACCCTCGCGAGGGGCCAAGCCTCGCGGGGCGGACGACAGAGAGCTTCCTCAAGAGCGGCCTCATCAGGCGGGCTCGCGAGGAGGCGAAGAGATCAATGCAAGGGTACCTCGCGAGGATCCAGTGACGCAAGCCATGACGATCAAGGCCAGGCGGGCGCCAGGCGGGCGCCGGCCTGCGCAGAGTCCTTGTTTCCCCTTTGGTGCAAAGGTGGCAAGCTCAGGCCAAGGTATCAGGCAAAGGTCACTATTCCAGTGCAACGAGACCAAGACCAGCCAGGCGGCCGGACGGAGGTCACCTTGGAGCCCAAGACGGTGTCACCACCAGAGCTTTTGGCAGCCAAAGACCACCTTTGGTCAGGATAACTTGTACTAGATGTTCCCCTTCAAAATGGCCAATTGTTAGCACCCTTCCCGCTCATTATTTCGAGGAGAGGCCCAGGGCCTCTATAAATAGGGCTAGCCACCACAGAATAGACAGGTCGATCCATCCCGCTAGAAATGTGGTAGAGACCAAGTAGAACACACCGCACCAGCTCAAGAACACCTCTCGCGCGGCTGTTCTTCCTTTGTACTGTTCATCATCAGCCCCTAAGGCAATCCACCACACCACACACTGGAGTAGGGTATTACACCACAACGGTGGCCCGAACCAGTATAAACCCCGTGTCTCTTGTGTTGTTCATCGTTTTCATCTCAGTTCGCACGAGAAGATCAGACGTAGATCGGTAGGGGAGAGATCTCCGTGCGCACCCCAGTGTTCGAACCTCAAGGGTCTGCCGGAACCCGAAATCCGACATTTGGCGGGCCAGGTACGGGTGCGCCGGAATCCCTTCTTCCACTGTTCGCGTGTGGTCTTCCGTCATGTCCATGGCTGACGCTCGTCGGGCCCGCGTCGAGCGCCGAGCTGCTCTCGCCACCCGCGTCGCCCAGACGGCGCCCGTCGGCAGCCCCCCTCGTCGTTCCCAGTCGCCCGCCGCTAACGCCGCCACCGGCCCGGCGGGGAACGAGAAGCAGGCCTCGTCCCAGCATCCTTCAGTGCGGCGGGATGGCCGCACTGCCACCCCGTCGCTGACCCCTGCTGGCTCGTCGTCCCACGCCCGTCGCGCCCCCATGGATGCACGCGCCTCACTGCTCTTGGCGAAAGAGCTTCTCTGTTACCGCCCCATCGACGACCTCTACGAGGACTGGCTCGCCCGCATCACCGAGATAGTCAGCGCCGCAGGGGGCTCCCCCTTGCGGTCCGCCACCTCCTCCCCAAGAAGGCGCCTTGGCTGCAAGGCGTGCAGCCCCAGGGCGAGACCCGCTACGTCCAGCGCCTGCGCAGCAAGAAAGGAGCTGCCAAGAGATCCCACGTCCCCGAGATGGTGCTCGCGCGCTCCCAGCGCCGGCGCGCCAAGATCGCGTCCCAGCGCTTCCACGGCAAGACCCTGTGCTGCTCCCAGCGGCGGCGCGTGGCGACCTGCAACAGCAAGATCGGCACCAGCCAAGGGCGCCGGTGGCCACAACGGGCTGCCTCGCCTTCACCCCCGAGCTGCGCGACGTAACATGGCCAGGCAAGTTCAAGCCTGACATCCCTCCTTGCTATGATGGCACGGCAGACCCCGCGGAGTTCCTGCAGCTCTACGAGCTGGGCATCGTAGCCGCCAACGGGGCCCGCACCTGGCTCCTAAACCTGGCCCCCGACACGATCTCCTCCTAGAGCGAGATGCACACCCGCTTCATCGCCAACTTCGAGGGCACTCGCGAGCGGCCCCCGGCCGTGAGCGACCTGTGCCGCATCAAGCAACAGCCAGGGGAAACCCTGCAGAAGTACATCTAGCACTTCAACTATGCTCGCCTCAAGATCCCCAAGGTGACCGAGGAAGCCATCATCTCAGCTTTCTTCGACGGCATGCGCGACATCAAGATGAAGGAGGAGCTAGCCATCCACGAAGATCTGTGCACATCCCTGGAGCTGTTCAACTTGGCGACCAAGTGCGCTAGGGATGAGGAAGAGCACCTCTCCCTTCTCGAGCTCCCGGCAGCGACCTAGAAGAAAAGAAGCTCAAGGCCAAAGACGTGAAATGCAAGGGGGCTGCCATGCTAGCAGCAGAGCCGGATACCAAGCGAGGCAGGGATCAGCCTGATTCATCCAAGGGCGGACGCTACTGTGTGTACCACGACCTCCACACCCACAACACCAACGAATGTCAAGAGCTCAGAGCCGTGCGAGACGGGCGAATCGGCCGACGCCCCGAGTGCAACGACATGGGCTATGGCCGATGAGGAGGAAGAGGTGGAGGACGATGGGAAGACCGTGGCCCATGCCAGGGATGGCGTGACCACCCTCGTGAGGACCGTTGGCATGACCAGCCTCACAAGGGAGGCTGGAGGGACCACCCTCGCGAAGATCGCCCGCGCGGCAACGCAGGCCTCCCGCCTCTGCCGCCACCGCCAAGGAGGAATGAAGACTAGCATCAGGACGATGGAATTGGGGGCTTCCAGGAGTCGCGCGCAATTGCCTGCATCTTGGGTGGCGCTCAGGCTCCAGCCTCACAGCGCATCTTCAAGCAGTCTGCTCGCGAGGTGAACGCAGTTCTTCCCAAGCTTGAGGCCACGCGCCCTCTCAGGTGGTCCATGTGCACTATCATGTTCAGCTCAGTGGATCAGCTCAAGTGCGCGGCAATGGCTCGAGTCCTCCCGATGCTTTGCTCCCCAGTCATCAGCAACGGCAGGTCACCAGGACCCTCATCGATGGCGGTGCTGGACTCAATGTCCTGTCCGTCGAGATGTTCGACAATCTCCAAGTGCCATACGATCAGCTCCAGCCAACCAAGCCTTTCTCAGGGGTCGCCGATGGTTCAACCATTCCGATTGGGCAGGTGCGCCTTACAGTCACCTTCGGGCAGCGCAACAACTACCGCACCGAGCTCATCGACTTCGACGTCGCTCACATCCGCCTACCGTACAATGCCATCCTTGGGTACCCGGCCCTAGCCAAGTTCATGGCAGTGACTCATCATGGTTACAATGTCCTCAAGATGCCTGGAAGTGGTAGAGTCATCACCGTGCCCTGTGAAGAAAGAGACGCAGTGTGTTCACTGGAGCGTGCGTTCCAAGCCGCAGAAGTCGAAGACCCAGATCACGGGGGCGGGAGACCTCTCGAAGCGACCCTCAAGAAGAAGAAGACCTTGCCAGGCTCAAGCCACAAGGGGGCTAGCGCCTCCGGAGGTGTTGCGTCGAGCTCCGCGCTCGATCAGGGAGCGCCACCCTCTCATGCATAGGAAAGCGCGCCTAGCGCCCTCCTTAGGCAAGACTCGGGGGCTCCTCCTTGGAGAGCCACCGACCTTGCCAAGGTCACGAGGGGGCGCTTGGGCATCACTTGGAGGGGCGCTTTCAGGCGCTTTTCCCTCAGGAAGGTACAAGGCAAGGAAGACCAAACCCTCAGGAGTTCGTCGCGAGAAACACTCAAGAGCTGCAAGAGTCAAGAGTCATGCCCGGCAGCCGCCGCCTGCCTGCCGTAGCCCCACATCCAGGCGAGGATGGTGGGCTGCGCGTCTGCGTCGACGTCTCGGGGCTCAACCGAGCCGCGTCTCAGGAGCACCTCTGGCCTTCGCGCGTGGGGCGTTGTGAGGGGTCACCTCACAGCTACGTTCGCATGCCCTTTGGCCTGCTGAACGCAGCCGTCGCTCACCAACGTTTGCTGAAGAGCATTCTGGAGGCTCGGGAGGTCAGGCACCACGCGGTCCTGGCAGGGATGGAGATGGCTCTCGAGGACCCGCTTGTCCCCGCAGAGCCTCCCGAGGCCCCTGAGCCTGGGGGCTCGTGAGGGCCGACGTCTTCACTGCGCATCGCTCACTTCCTCAGCATCACTTCATCTTCAATGGCGTTAGGTGACATCTTTCAGAGTTCTACCTTCAACTGGGAGCGCCCACAGGGCTGCACCATTCCCAGGCCACGTGGGTCCGTCCCCGCGGCATGTATCCATTTTGTTTATGTCCTTTACTTACCTGGTTGGGGGCACCCTTCGGGCTGCATCACCCCCACGCCACTCGGGCCCGACCCAGTGGCAGCTGCATCTTTAATATTTGCCTTAGGATGAAGTTCCCGTAAATTATCACCTACTACTTGCCGCCATGCAAAGCGCTTTCACGTTAAAGGGAGGGCGCCTGAGAATCGCGACTCACGGGCTCTTACTGGCTCTCCAGCCCTCACCCCCTGGCCTTGACCCACGGCATCGCGACCTGTCATACCAGTGGCGGCTGAGCTCGCTCGAGGGTCGGGACCTGAGGACATAGAGCGTTCGCATTCTAACAACCCTGCAGGAACACACCAGTTGATAAAGGCCCAGAGCCAAGCGCAACCCGCCACGAGGTAGGGCCTCGTGAGTCCTGCACTGGCTCACGAGTGCCCAGATACACCTCTCCTAGCCCTACCGTGCTGGCCACGTGTCAGGGCGGGGCTGTACACGCTCCGAGGGCTCCTCTCGGAGGGGAGCCCCCTCCCACGCACCAGTGGAAGCACCATGCTCCGCGCTGGCTGACGACACTACCGAGGAGCGGCTATGCCCGTACGCATACGGGAGCGCTATGCTCCGCGCTGCTGATAAACAACTAAGGGCGGCCCACGGCCGTACCAACCTCAGGGAGCCCAGAGCTCAGTGTCCGGCACCATCGCAACGCCTCCCCTCGGGAGTGTCGCGCGAGTGGGCTGGACATGGGGGCTACACCCGGGCCTCGCCCGAGCACGCCACCCAGCCAGGTCCCTCGTACCTGGTCGTCGCACGCCACTCCCCGAGCAGAGCCAAGGTACGAAAGCCGTTTGAGCGTCAAGGGGGACTCCTGAGCATCGCGACTCAGGAGCCTAACTGGTCACGTAGCCCCTTAGTCCTTAGTCCTGTCCTTGGTTTCCAGCCGGGGCTAATGTTGGGTGAGGTACGCGCGGGGCCGGGCCCCGCCGACGCAGAACGGCCAAATCCACTCCTCGCCTCCTCCTTCCCTATTTGTCACTCGCGCGTCAAGGGGGACTCCTGAGCATCGCGACTCGGGAGCCTAACTTGCCACGTAGCCCCTCACTCCTTAGTCCTGTCCTTGGTTTCTAGCCGGGGCTAATGCTGGGTGAGGTACGCGCGGGGCCGGGCCCCGCCGACGCAGAACGGCCAAATCCACTCCTCGCCTCCTCCTTCCCTATTTGTCACTCGCGCGTCAAGGGGGACTCCTGAGCATCGCGACTCGGGAGCCTAACTTGCCACGTAGCCCCTCACTCCTTAGTCCTGTCCTTGGTTTCCGGTCGAGGCTAACGCTGGGTGAGGTACGCGCGGGGCCGGGCCCTGCCGACGTAGAGTGCAAGAAAGTAGGAGAGGAAAATGCAAATTTCAGGAAATTCAAAGCAAATATTACAAGCCATAAGATTGTTCCACAACGTCAAACACAAATTTAAACGCCTCCGCGAGGCATGGTGCATGTGCAGGGATAAAACAGGATGGAAGTCACGAAGGGATCACCCGCTAGTAACGCCGTCACCGGTGGTGGATTCGTGATGGACGGCTTCGCCTCTCGAGGTCGCAAGGCCGGCGGCTCCGCACCCGGGCAGGACGCTGCGGGAGCGGAACTTCCCCAGCAAAATCTCAGCTCGGCCTTTCACGGCCTCAGCGGCAGCGGCGACACGGTCGCCGCTCACGGGCTCCAGCAGGCTATCCAAGTCAACATCGGGGTCACGTAGATAGACGTGGCTGAGGACATGCGTCAGCGCCACGGAAGACAGGGCGCGCGCCTCGGCCTCGACTGTGGGGCCAAGGCTGTCTGCGACGTCCTCGAGCGCGTCAACCAGGAAGGGGAGCAGCTTGGCGGGGCCATCCTCAGCACCAGCTAACGGCTCCTCCAGGCCGCTCTCATACAACGTTTTCAGTATACCGCGAGCCTTCTTCTCCTGCTTCGCGAAGGCCACCCGGTCCTCTGCCAGGACCTTCGCCTTGGCGTCCAGCTCGACTCTCTCTGCCTTCAGCGACTGCTCCAGCATCTCCAGTTGGCGGTGGCGGCCATCGAGCTTGGCGTCCCGGTCCTTGGCGGCAGACTCCCTAGCCTTCATCTCCTTTTCCTCCTCCTTCCGGCTATGCACCTCCTTGGCGAGCTCGTCGCGCAGGCCCTGCAGCTCGGCCTCGAGTGTCTTGCAGCGGCCCTGGGCGGCTGCAGCGTCGCCCAGGGCAGCATCGCTAGCGGCCTTGGCTCGGTTGGTGGCCCGCTTCTCCTCATCAGAGGACGACACAGCCTGGCTCGGCGCCGCTCGAACAGAGGCAGCGGAATGAGCCCAGCCAGAAGCCAACTCTAGGCGCCCGGCCACAAGGCGAGGATCCGCACTCAGGAGATCCTCCCGCAGTTGGCTTAGCCATTGGCAACCTGATCCAAGACAACAACAGGGGAGCAGAGGAGACAAGGACCTGTGGAGTAGGCGGAGAGGACGGCAGCGTGACCACGGCTTGGCAGGAAGGGACCTCCTGAGCCTTGGTCGCGTCGGCCGCAGGGTCGGGCATAGCCGATTCCAGGCCTAGCGGGGCCACGGGGGCTGACTCCTCGCCTGGGCGCTCCAGTTGGCCTCGCGAGCGCGGCGGGACCGGAGAGGTGCGGGCTTCGCTGTCCCCTCCCCCAGCGGCCGAAGGTGTCGCCCCGGCAGACGGGTTCGCCCCAAGCGGGGCCGCAGAGGCCTCTTTCAACCTCTTGGCCGCGGGTGCCGGCCTGGGAAAGAGCGCAAACATCAAGTTTCAGCAGCAAAGACCAAGCAGAGCACAAATCGAGCACTTACTGGGCGTTGTCTGTGGACTCAAGCAACCTCCAACCGTACTTGAAGCCCGAGAGCCTGCAACGGGGGTTGGTCTTTGGTGGCCCGGAAGCAGAAGGTGCCTCAGGAGGGATGGCGCCGGCCTTTGACCCCTCAGGGACCAGAGCAGACCTTGGGGGAACCAGGCTCGGCCTGCCCTTCCTCGTGACCGAGGAAGAACCCTCCCCTCCACGCCTGACATCAGCCTCGTCGTCATCCGACATGGAGCGGAGGGCCCGGGACCTGCGCCGAGGGAAGGACTCCCCCCAATCCTCGCCAGTCTCCTCCGAGTCAGACACTTCCTCCTCCACCTCTTCTTCCCCCTTTCCCCCGCTGGAGCTACCGAAGGACAAGTTCACCATCGCCAGAACCGTCAGATCTTCAGGGGCTGCCGTGGGCACCAGCCCCTCGCCGTTGAAGGTGGGCATGGCATTCACCACCTGCTCCCAGTCGTCACGAAGGAATAGGGGGACGGGGGCGCCCACCGGGCTCGCCACGTCTCCCCCAACCAAGCAATGAAGGGCCGCAGCCAGATCTTCGTCGGTCAGTGCCTCAGAGCTCAGTCGCATGATGGCGTCTGCCCTTCCAAGCTCCCACAGTGGGAGTGGGTGCTCCTGGAGCGGAGCCACCCGGTGCTCCAGGAACTCCCTCAGGAGCGAGGCCCCGGTCAGCTTCGCCGCCCCAAGTTGCTTGGCTTCAGGTCCGCGTTCATCCTCCTCAGCACCGCCTTCACGCGAGGGTCGACGAGCTCCGCGCGGGACCACGCGTTAACGGACTTAGGATGCCCCGTTGGCAATACTAAACGAGGGTGTAGGCGCCCGACGTCCATCATGACCCACATGCTCCGGTAGCCCTCGATCATCTTCCCAGGCTTCGAGATGGCGTTGGAGCTGGAGTATGCAATGAAGCTCGCGCATGCAGAGACCTGTGCGCCCGAGACCTGGAGGGAGAAAAAGTGGCGCAACAAGGCCACTGAGGGCTTGACACCAACGTGAGCCTCACAGTAATAGGCGAAAATCGCCAGGAAAAGGATAGAGTTGGGGTGGAGATGCAGAGCCTGCAAGTTGTACTGGCGGAGAACGACATGGAAGAACTCAGAGAAAGGAGGCACCAGACCAGCGATGAAGGCGCTCATGAAGAACAAATAGATGGTGCTCCCCTTGCCCTCAGGCTGGCCAACCTTGAGCGCAGTTGCCCCCTCGCTGCCCTGCGCCACCATCATCATGCAAGCAAGGGCGAGGTTCTTCTCCGTCAAATTCGGGGAATCCAGGGCCGGTGAGTACCAAGCATCAGCCGGGGACTTGCGAGGCGCCATGGTGTGCCGGATGCAGAGGATTGAGACGGATGTGGAGGATTTTGAGAGCAAGAGGAAGGAGAGCGAGAAAGGGGATCTAGGGCAAGACAGATGAGAGCAGGGTAAGCAAGCCTGGCCCGGGCATCCCCTTTTGCCAGTCGTGTGGTTGCCGTGGCGTCGTGGGAAGCGCATACGCCCACGTCCAGTCAACCGCCACGCAGTGCCCAAGGCCGCAGGCTATTAGGGCCCGCGGCGCTTCGCGCATGCCCCTTTGCTTCCTTGCTAAGCCAAGCTGAAAGTGCAACTATCCCTAGGTGGTTTTGGTAATTCATAACAACATATAGCTCATTGAGCTAATGCTAGTCCAAGATAATTATTTCAGGAAAGCTCAATGATTGGCATGGCATGGATGGTGAAAGTGGAACCCTCAAAATGCTAAGGACAAAGGATTGGCTAAAGCTTCAAGCTCAAGACTCTTCATTTTACATTTTAGTGATCCAAGATCACATTGAGTCCATAGGAAAAGCCAATACTATCAAGGAGGGATGAGGTGTTGCTTAATGAGCCTTTTGCTTTATGTGCTTAATGATATGCTCCAAAATCCTCAACTACTTTCCCATATCCACAAATGACCTAAACTCCAAGCCAAACTCGGTCCTACCGATTCTTTCCATCCGGTGCCACCGAATTTCACTTGTCATAAGCCACTGCCAAACCCTAGCAAATCGGTTTCACCGATAGGGATCTTGGTCTCACCGAGATGGGGTTGCAATCTCTCTGTTTCCCTTTTGTAACTTTTCAGTCTCACCGAAAGAGCAAATCGGTCCCACCGAGATTGCAATGCAAACTCTCTGTTTCCCCTTTGTAACTTTTCGGTCTCACCAAAAGAGCAAATCGGTCCCACCGAGTTTACCTGACCAACTCTCGGGTTAGCTAATTACCAAATCGGTCTCACCGAGTTTGTGTAATCAGTCTCACCGAGATTACGTGATGCCCTAACCCTAACCATATCGGTCCTACCGAGTTGCATGTCAGTCCCACCGAAAATCTCTAACGGTCACTAGGTTTACCTTTTCGGTCCGACCGACTTTATTGATTCGGTCCCACCGAGATTGGTAAATTGTGTGTAACGGTTGGATTTTGTGTGGAGGCTATATATACCCCTCCACCTCCTCTTCATTCGTGGAGAGAGCCATCAGAACACATCTACACTTCCAACTCATATGTTCTGAGAGAGAACCACCTACTCATGTGTTGAGACCAAGATATTCCATTCCTACCATATGAATCTTGATCTCTAGCCTTCCCCAAGTTGCTTTCCACTCAAATCTTCTTTCTACCAAATCCAAATCCTATGAGAGAGAGTTGAGTGTTGGGGAGACTATCATTTGAAGCACAAGAGCAAGGAGTTCATTATCAACACACCATTTGTTACTTCTTGGAGAGTGGTGTCTCCTAGATTGGCTAGGTGTCACTTGGGAGCCTCCGACAAGATTGTGGAGTTGAAACGAGGAGTTTGTAAGGGCAAGGAGATCGCCTACTTCGTGAAGATCTACCGCTAGTGAGGCAAGTCCTTCGTGGGCGATGGCCATGGTGGGATAGACAAGGTTGCTTCTTCGTGGACCCTTCGTGGGTGGAGCCCTCCATGGACTCACGCAACCGTTACCCTTCGTGGGTTGAAGTCTCCATCAACGTGGATGTAGGATAGCATCACCTATCCGAACCATGGGAAAAACATCCGTGTCTCCAATTGCATTTGAATTCTCCAAACCCTTCCCTTTACATTCTTGCAAGTTGTATGCTTTACTTTCCGCTACTATATACTCTTTGCATGCTTGCTTGAATTGTGTGGTGATTGCTTGACTTATCCTAAAATTGCTAAAATCTGCCAAGAACTAAAATTGGGAAAAGGCTAAGTTTTATTTGGTAAAGAAGTCTAATCACCCCCCCTCTAGACATACTTCCGATCCTACAAGTGGTATCAGAGCTTTAGTCTCCATTTGCTTTGATTTCCATAGCTTTTGGTGGTCCTAGCCTTGGTTTCACAACCTAGGAGAGTATGGCGTCTAGTGAGGAAAATTATCACCGTAGAGGTCCTTACTTTGATGGTACTAATTTTGCTAGTTGGAAGCATAAAATGAAAATGCATATTCTTGGACATAACCCCGCCGTTTGGGCTATTGTGTGTGTGTTGGTTTGCAAGGTGACTTCTTCGACGGGAAGGAACCAAACCGTGAAGCTACCGCGGATGAGTTGAAGATGCTACAATAAAACGCTCAAGCTTGTGATATTCTCTTCAACGGATTATGTCCCGAAGAATTCAACAAAATCAGCCGTCTTGAAAATGCAAAGGAAATTTGGGATACTTTGCTTGATATGCACGAAGGTACCGAGTCCGTCAAGGAATCCAAATTGGATGTGCTTCAAAGTCAACTTGACAAGTTCAAAATGAAGGATGGTGAAGGTGTCGCTGAAATGTACTCTAGGCTTGCTCTCATCACAAACAAGATTGCCGGCTTAGGAAGTGAAGAGATGACCGACAGATTCATCATCAAGAAGATTCTAAGAGCCTTGGATGGAAAATATGATACCGTGTGCACATTGATCCAAATGATGCCCAATTACAAAGATCTCAAGCCAACGGAAGTCATTGGAAGAATTGTTGCTCATGAGATGTCGCTCAAGGATAAATAGGAACTTCACAACAAATCAAGTGGTGCCTACAAAGCCTCATGTGAAGTACCCACATCATCAAGTGAGAAACAAAACTTCAACGAAGAATTGAGCCTAATGGTGAAGAACTTCAACAAGTTCTACAAGAGTAGAAGCAAAGATAGAAGCTCCAAGTCAAGGTCCTACAATGACAAAAGATCTTCTAGTCGAAAGCGAAACTGCTACAGTTGTGGAAGACCCGGACACTATTCCAATGAGTGTACGGCTCCCTACAAAAGAAGAGAAGATTCTCCAAAAAGAAGAGGCAAAAGAGAAGAATCACCATCAAGAGAGAGAAGGAGTAGAGATGATCGTTATGAACGAAGATACTCACGAAGGAGCAAGGATTCGGAAAGAAAGGAAAAATCATCAAGGAGCTACACAAAACGAAGACATCAAGCTCATGTTGGTGAATGGGTATCCGGCTCCGACTCCGACAACCACTCCGAGAGAAGTTATCACTCCGATTCCGAATATACTCAAGATGAAGGTGTTGCCGGTCTAGCACTTGTGTCAACCAACTCCTTCGACATATTTGACTCACCAAATGAAGGAATTGGAAGATGTTTCATGGCCAAAGGTCCTAAGGTAACTCACCCTGAGTATGTTGATTTCAATAGTGATGAGGATGACTTGTTAGGCGATGATGATTTACTTGTTGACAACTCTAGTGATGAATACTATGATGAAACGTCAATTAATCATGCTAATCAAGATAAAACGAATGACAATGATAAGGAGAAAATCGAGGCTCTAACTAAAGAACTAAACACTCTCAAGTTATCTCTTGAAACTATCTTCGAAGATCATCGAGAACTTTTAAGAGCTCATGAGAAGCTACGCTTTGAAAAGCTCAATCTTGAGCAAGAGCATGAGTTCTTAAAGGCAATCAATGATGATCTCCGCAAGAAAAGTTCTTCTTACATTGCCAAGCGTTTACTCTTATCCACTTACATGCCTCAAGTCAAGTCTAATAACAAGAACAAGAAAGATTCTTCTTCTAGTAGTAACAATGATCATGTTAAATCCAATATTGTTGCTTCTAGTAGTTCTCTTGATTCCACTAACGATTCTCTTAGCCAAGTTACTCTTGAGCAGGAAAATAGCTTATTGAAGGGAATCATAGAGAAAGGAGTGTACAAAAGCCTTGCCGGAAGTAAGCAATTCGAGGAGATTGTACGCAAGCAAGGAAGGCACCGGAAGAATCAAGGTGTTGGTTTTGAACGAAAGTTCAATGCCAATGGAGTTGAGTGGGAAGAAGATCAATACCCCAAGACAAAGTTTGTTCCTTAACAAGAGAAGTATGATCCTACTTCATTCAAGGGGACACAAACTCAAGATGATCTTCCACCACAAGACTACAAACAAAAAGGCAAGGACAAGCTTCAAGAGGAAATTGATGCATTTGAAGAAGCTCCTAAGACCTTAGTGAAGTGGATTCCTAAGACTACTTCAAGTTCCACTTCATCAAGTACGACTACAACTCCAAGGATTCCCATCAAGATGGTGTGGATCCAAAATAAGAAGAACTAGAGAGTTCTTGAGGGTGACTCCGCCAACATACTTCACTCTTATCATTTTGGCAAGAACAAGTGCAATCAACTTCCACATCTTGCACTAGTTCAAGGAGTCACAAACCCTCTTGTTGGTAAGTCAAGGGACAAGGTAACCTAAAAACCTTCATAGACATCATCTTGTGTGTGCATCACTCTATGTCTATGGATATCCTTGTTTGTTCCTTGTGGGACTAACCCATGTAGGTATTGAAAGTGCAATCACTCAAAAGGATAGCTCCAAGTGATCTACATCAACATTGAGCGTCCACATCTTCAACATCTACATGAAGTCATCATCGACAAAACCCAAGGTTAGTTCATCCCTCTTAGGAGGGGATATCACATCTAGGGGGAGCTTTACTCTAAGACTTGAGTTAAAGCAACTCTAATGATGTGAACACAACAATGCTTTATGTAAAAGTGGTAACCCCACTTGAGCTTAAACGATGAGTATGACCTATGATCAAATGTTTTCATTTGACTCCTATGTCAATATACTCATATATAGATGACCTAGTCATCGCCAATTGCTTGATAGATGCTAGAATTGGTTGTGCATGCTTTGTCACATATTTCAATTGACATTTTATTGTGTGAGCATGTTGGTTGCATATTTTACTCATTCGAGGACATCCACTTGTTGTTTTGATTGTTTGGCTTTATTCTTTTTTTTGCCAAGTGGATGGACAAGAATGCCTAAGAACCTTCTCTAGCTATCTATGCTTTTCTCGTCTCAAACTCTATTCATGCTACATCACAAAATTGATCAAGTCAGATTCGAACCACTCTGTGTGAGGAGCACTCGGAGTCCCCGATTCGTCATAGACTTAAACTTCCAAAACCTCTTTGTGATTCTCGGTCTGACCGATACCCCACTTTCGGTCTTACCGAGATCATTAAGTTGATCTATGTTTTCGATCTTGGTGCAACCGATTTGAACCATTCGTTCACACCGAGTTGCAATAACTGTATACAGTTTTGCATCTCAGTGCCACCGAGTTGTTCCACTCGGTCACACCGACAGGGTCGGGCTATATATAGACACGGGCAAAAATTTGGAAATTTCTCCGAACCCCTTCGCCCGCGCGATAGCTCGCTCTGCCTACGTGGTCTCCGGATCGTCTTCTCGCCGCCAGCCGCCTCCAGTCGCTGGTCTCCGTCGCCGTCAACGGGAATCAACCCCGCCGTTGCCGCCGTAGCGAGTCTCCGCCGAACTAGGGTATGGACTCGATCTTTGTGCTATTCCCCAATCCGATTCCTAACACATTGTGATTAGATGAATTCTTGCCACGTTTGACAAACTCCTATCCAGTCAATAAACTCAATAGAATAGGTTTGATCCGAAAATTTTAGGGTTAGGTTTCCGCCGAAACCATCTCGGACCCACCGAGTTGAAAAATTCGGTCCCACCGATTTGGCTTATGCCATTGCACAAGTAAGACTCAGTCTGACCGAGTATTGCTAATTGGTGTGACCGATTTTGGAACTTTGTGAAACCCTAGCAGTCTCGGTGCCACCGAACTGTGACTCGGTCCAACCGAGTTCACTAGTTTAGGTTCCAAAAATGCTTCGGTATCACCGAGTTTAAAAATCGGTAGATCCGAAATGCTTTCTGTGGGAAACTAAAACTAAGTTTTTGAATCATTCTTTTGCAAAAATCTCTGCATTTTGTGATGCTCATCCACTCTACCTCATCTATAAACTATTCACAGGGTCAGCAGCCAGTTTGTTCATCATGTCAGACCAGAGTGATAGCCAGAACCTGTCAGTGCAGCAGGAGTACCCCCAGCAACCTACCAAAAGCTGCCACAAGCCATCAAGCCAGGAATGCACAAGAAAGCACCTGCTAGGAGAGTTCCTACCTCCCAGCCTAGGAAGGCTATTCCTGAGGAAACAATCAAATTCACTATGGAATCTAAAGAGGAAGAAAGTGGCCAGGACAAGAAAAAGAAGAGAGCTAGAACAACCACTGCCAGAGTTGTTGGCAAGCCTTCCATGAGGAAAGATTCTTCAGAAGAGGAAGAAGAAGAGGTTGCTGCACCAGCACCTAAGGCACCCAAGCTGATGGGTGATGCTATAAGATCAGGGGCAACTGCATCTAAGCCCAAGGAAGCCCCCAAGGCTGCATCCAAAGCCAAGCCAGCTCCAAAGCCAAAACCAAAGAGAAACACAAGGAGCATACCAGCTGCTGAGAAGAACAAGGCCATAGTGCCTGAAGCTGTTGAAGAAGAGGAAGGCCAAGTGCTGAGAAAGTTGAAGCCCAAGATCCCAAACCACAATGATGCTCATCCTGTGGCTGAGGATATGAAGATCAGGAGAGACTCTGGGCTCAGAAAATGGAGAGCAGAAGATCCATATGCTACCAGGAGAAGGACTGCTATTGACTACAGGTTCCACACTAAGGAACAACAGGACTTCTATGAGACAGTCTTATTGGACAAGAAACCAGTTGTGTGTGACATGAGATGGGTTGATTGGGAATATATCAAGGAAAATGAAAAGCACTACCTGGAGTGCAAGATAGCTTCAGAGCTTGTGGAGTAGCTGACTTTGTTGGGCAAAAGCTCACAAAGTGGAATGAGGAGCTGATTATGCAATTCTACTCCACAGCACACTTCTATCCAGATGGAAGGATCACATGGATATCTGAAGGTACAAGGTACCATTCAACTGTTAAAGAATGGGCAAGATTGATCAATGCCCCAGAAGAAAATGAAGATGACTTGGATGTCTATGCCAAGAAAAAGATGGATCATAACACTATGGCAAATATGTACAAGGAAATTCCTGCAGAAGATTTTGATACTCACCAGTTTGGGTCTGTAAAACACTTGTTGTGTCACATCCCTAGAGTTTGCTTGTAACTAGTGGCTTTGCATCCATGCATCATGTTTAATTTTCATGAAACTTGAAATGGGGACTGACCAAACCCTAGCACCAAATGAAATGCAATTAGGATCAAAATAAAAATATTTTCAAAGAACCCAAAATGTCATGGAAAATGTTCATGATTTTTGATAAAGGTGAAAACATCTGCCAAAAATGATGAGCATATTTCTTGGCCATTTGTGGATTTTTTGAGTTAAATCATATTGTATGTGAATTGGAGCATTTAATGCCTATAAATATTTTAAATGCTTCAATACTTCTAAAAACAATAGGGGGCTGTTGGAAATAATTCAAATAGTGCCCGCAATTTTTTTCAGGATTTTACAAAATGATTTAGTATTTTTACTAATTCAAAACAGAGGCAAATAAATAGAAAAACAAAAACAGAAAGTAGAGAGCAGAGACTCACCTGGCTTACCTATCGCGGCCCAGCTAGCCATCCACCTGGCGGCCCATCCCACTGGCCCCCTCTTGTCTTCTTCCCCTTGCCAGCGCATGAAGCAGCTCGGTGGCGAGCGCCGACGACGTGCCTGGCCACCTCCTGCTTGCTGCCGCCTCCCTGACGTCGCCCTGGGGGTGCCACGTAGACCCTTGGACCCCCCCTCGACCGCTCCCTCTCTCCCTGCCTCGTCTCTCTCCCTCTCTCTCCCGAACCCGAGCGTTGTCGTCGCCGCCGACGAGCGCAACCGCGGCCATCGCCTCTCCCTCGCCTCTCCGTGCTGTCCAGAGGCTCCGCCTCGACGCCACGGAGCCCCAAGACGAAGCACGCGCCCGCGGAACGCCGTAAGCGACGCCATCGTCCTCATCCTCGCTGTCGGACGCCGGAGATCCCCCTCGCTGCCCCGCTCGCTTCAGCCCCTCCCCGAGCTCGCCGACTCGCTCCTCGTGTTCACCGTGAGCTTTTGACCATCCTCCCCCTCTTCGTTTCTTCTTTTGCACTCCGTAGCCACCGCACCCCTCTCGCCCGACTGCGCCGCCGCCCGCACTCGTCGCCGACGCAGCTCCGGTGACCATTGGTCCCGGGCGTGCGTCCAACATGCTCACCACCACGCTTTGAGCACCCCTAGCGCCACACCGCGCTCGTTTGCACCCTGAAACACCGACCCCGAGCACACCCGCACGTCGGCCGCCGCCGCAAGCTCTCCTCCGGTGAGCTCCGGCCACCCTAGCTTCTCCCACTTGCTCTATTGGATGCGCGCGTTCGTCAGCTCCGCGTAGATGCCCTCCGACGGCCATTTGGTCGACGGAGGAGGAATCCCGAGCCCCTCCGCCGTCTCTGGCCCTGCCGGCGACGAGCCCCGGGTCAACTCCGGCGAGTTTGACCTTGGTTGACCCAGTTTGACCCCCTTTCTCTCTCACTAACGTGTGGGCCCCAGGCCACTAACTAAACTAGGTTAGTGTTAGTTTAACGCTAACTAAACTTAGTTAGTTTAACTAACACTGACAGACAGGACCCACTGGTCAGTTTGACCTAGACCGGGTCGGTTGACCGCTGACGTCACGCTGACGCAAGACTGACGCAGTAACTCTTTTTCTGGATGTATTCTTATACAGGAAATTCCAGAAAATGTTGCAAACTTCAAAAATTCATAGTAAATCAACCGTAACTCCAAATGAAATAATTTATATATGAAAAATGATCAGAAAAATCCAATCTATCCATCTGTACTGGTTTCATGCATGTTACAGCAACCTAACCTTGCTGTTTAGCTCAAAACATGTTAATGCACTTTATAAACCCATAACTTGAGTTTGTATTTGAATCTTTGATTCAAATGAGCTCAAACCACCCTGGTTGTAGATGCATTAGCCCAACACACCCATTTTGCCATGTCATATTCATGCATCATATTGTTGCATTGCATTGATTGTGTTTTCTCTCTGTTGCCGGTAATTGCCCCCTCTCGATAGACGTGGTTTCGACGATGAGATAGATGACACCGATGAAGAGCTATATTATCTTCAGAAGTGCCAGGCAAGCAAAACCCCCTTGTTCATTCCGATATAATCCCACTCTCTCGCTCCTGCTCTGTTTTACTGCATTAGGACAACAACGATTCAACTGTTACATGCTGCGATAGCTGAACCCCTTTCCTCTGCATGACCTGTCATTGCCACAGTAAATAGATGAAACCCACTAGCATGAGTAGGAGTTGTTTGAGCCCTGATGTGCCTACTCATCCATGCTTGTTTGTCATGCCTGCTACTGCTTAGAGTTGAGTCAGGTCTGATTCATCAGGGATGAATTGGAATGTGGTGAACATGTCCTACTGTTGTGAGCTAAGTGTGTGAACACGATTTGGTAAAGGTAGCGGTGAGAGGCCATGTAGGAGTACATGGTGGGTTGTCTCATTGCAGCAGTCCTCAGGAACTGACTTCTGTGTTTGTGATCCATGAACAGTTACTACCACACATTGGGTTCCGGTAACTCGACCCCGCTCGACTTATTAATCAACTTGATCTCTGTCCAGGAGTTGCAACTAGTTTATGGTGTTTGTAGGTAGTGTTAGTAGTCTACCAAGTGGCACCCGGTACAGGTGGGCTTGGGACAGACTAGGCACCGTGGCCGGGTATGCCAAGCGTCGCCCGTTTGGTGGGCTTGGAACCCTGTACACATCGTTTGGGGCCGTGAGCGACACCCCGGCCGGATCTCCTTGCGGATGGAACCCGAATAGGCGATAAACCTGGACTAGAGACTTGTGTGGTTAGTCAGGTCATGGCCGACTCCCTCGCCCGGCTTCCGCTTGAAGGTTGCCGAGGTACATGACGTGTACAGGGAGATAAGTGGCGAGAGCGTGTGTGAAGAAGTACACCCCTGCAGGGTTATCATTATCTATTCGAATAGCCGGATTCCTCGGATATGGAAACTTGGACCCCTTGCATAGTTCATAGACAAGTGAAAGTGGATACTCTAAAATGCGCAAGATAAGCGTGAGTGCTATGGATGGCGTTCTCGTAGGGAGACGGGAGCGGATCCATAGTGGTGTATTGATATGATGAATATGTGGACTCGTGTGCGCCACCTCAAAAGAGTTACTTGCAGTCATAGTTTAGGATAGCCACGAGTCAAAGCTGGCTTGCTGCAGTTAAACTCCACCACCCCTTTTGTTGATACCGATGCATATGTAGCTAGTTCTGATGTAAGTCTTGCTGGGTACATTTGTACTCACGTTTGCTTATTTTATGTTTTGCAGAGAGACTTCAGTCTCGCTAGTACTTCCGCGTGGACTTCGACGTTTAGCTTGTTACCTCAGCTACGATCTTGTGCCCTCGGCAGGATCTGGTAGATAGTCAGGCTTCTCAGCCTTTTTCATTTATAGATGTCTGTACTCAGACATGTTAAGCTTCCGCATGTGCTTGTTGCTTGTATGCTCTGAATGTTGGGTCATGAGACCCATGTTTGTAATATCTCGCTCCTCGGAGCCTAATGAATAAATACTTGAGACGTAGAGTTATGTTGTGATGCCATGTTGTATTTGCACATATCGGGCATATTGTGTGTATGATTGAAATGCTTGGTATGTGTGGGATCCGACAATCTAGTTGTTTATCCTTGGCAGCCTCTCTTATGGGGAAATGTAGTCTAGTGCTTCCTTGAGCCATAGTAGTCCAGTACAGCCCGGTTCACCGGAGTCCTGCTAGCCCAGCACTACTGCTCAGGACACTTGACTGGCCGGCATGTGTTTCACTTCGTTCCTATGTCTGTCCCTTCGAGGAAATGTCACACGGTGACATCCGGAGTCCTGCCTAGCCTGCTACAGCCCGGGTTACCGGAGTCCTATTAGCCCAGTGCTATAGCCCGGATTCACACGCTGTTGACCGACATGCTCGAGGTTGATTCATGTATGCCTGTCCCCATGGGTTAGTGCCGCTTTGGGTTCACGACTAGCCATGTCGGCACGGGTTCTTTATCATATGGATGCTAGCGACACTATCATATACGTGAGCCAAAAGGCGCAAACGGTCCCGGGCCAGGTAAGGTGGCACCCGTGGGAATACCGTGCGTGAGGCCGCAAGGTGATATGATGTGTTACATGCTAGATTGGTGTGACTTAGGATCGGGGTCCTGACATGTTGTCAGGTCTGCCTACAATCAACTGGATCCTTAGGCACACACTTTTGCCCAAGTCTGGAGATCACAGGATGATCAGAGGTCATGCCATCAACCTGCTACATATCTTTGATGTGCCTTAGAAGTTTAAGGTCATGAGCCTCATAGTAGAAACTATCAAGAGGACTGTAGCAGATCAGAAGAGGAGTTGTGGATATGCCCTTCAGATCTAGATGTTGATCAACTCAAGAATGGGCACAGACACATACTTGTTGGACAAGGAACATTTGCCTATCCATCCAGATTTCGAGGACAACCAAGTTGTGATGCATGAAAATGAACCATCATCAGTCCAGGCACAAGCCAAGAAGGAGAAGGCAAGGAAGGCGAAAGCTGCCAAGATGCCAACTCAAGAGGAGGCATCTGAGTACTTCTTGAAAAACAAGCAAGAGCAGCTCAGTTACTTGATTGCATCCACCGTGCGGATTGAGAAAGGACTAGCTACCCTGACTCAGAACCAGGCAAGCTTAGAGAGAATCGTAGAACAAAAGTTCTATGATTTGGATATCAAGGTGACAGAAATTCAGACTGCAGTAGAGCAACTTCAAGATGACATGCAGGAGAGGAAAGGGAAGACTACCACTGATGCATTTGCTAGAGTGCCACGAGGTCCGAGGTCGTCTGCAGTGCCAGCTCCTGACACAAGAGCCACCGCCTCAGCTCCAGCCACAGTACCAGCCCAACCAACTCCAGCATCTACTTCAGCTCCAACTCCAACCACGTCCACGGAAGCTTTCGTCCTTGGAGTGATCAGGACTCCACCACCACCAGAAGATCAAGCCTGAGAGTCGATCTAGCACTATGCATTTTCTAGGAACTTTTTGGTAACTTGTTGCCAAAGGGGGAGAAAAATGTATAGATCACAGGCTTCGAGAGAGAGAGTGTTGTTTTTTTCTCTCTTGCTTTATTTGGTGGTTTTTCAAACATTGTTTGCTTTTGGTCGAGATACTTTGATATGCTTGTGAGACATTGATGATCATGTGTTTGATCATAAGCTATACTTATGCATGCTTGATATATCTTATCTATCTTATGTGGTCATTCACTTTTCCTTGGTGATGAGTGCATGTATTTCATTATTATCATTTTGAGCGCTCCACCAAGATGTATGTGACATTAAAGAGTAACCCATAATTCTAACTCTTTGTGCATTTGCAGTCCAAAGCAAATTTTAAATATGCACAAATTTAGGGGGAGCTCTTACTTATCACATACTTCTCAAAGCGACGATATAATTCATTCCTATTATCATTTGTCGAAGCTTTGATCTATATGTTGTCATCAATTACCAAAAAGGGGGAGATTGAAAGTGCAACTATCCCTAGGTGGTTTTGGTAATTCATAACAACATATAGCTCATTGAGCTAATGCTATTCCAAGATAATTATTTCAGGAAAGCTCAATGATTGGCATGGCATGGATGGTGGAAGTGGAACCCTCAAAATGCTAAGGACAAAGGATTGGCTAAAGCTTCAAGCTCAAGACTCTTCATTTTACATTTTAGTGATCCAAGATCACATTGAGTCCATAGGAAAAGCCAATACTATCAAGGAGGGATGAGGTGTTGCTTAATGAGCCTTTTGCTTTATGTGCTTAATGATATGCTCCAAAATCCTCAACTACTTTCCCATATCCACAAATGACCTAAACTCCAAGCCAAACTCGGTCCTACCGATTCTTTCCATCCGGCGCCACCGAGTTTCACTTGTCATAAGCCACTTCCAAACCCTAGCAAATCGGTTTCACCGATAGGGATCTCGGTCTCACCGAGATGGGGTTGCAATCTCTCTGTTTCCCTTTTGTAACTTTTCGGTCTAACTGAAAGAGCAAAACAGTCCCACCGAGATTGCAATGTAAACTCTCTGTTTCCCCTTTGTAACTTTTCGGTCTCACCGAAAGAGCAAATCGGTCCCACCGAGTTTACCTGACCAACTCTCTGGTTAGCTAATTACCAAATCAGTCTCACCGAGTTTGTGTAATCGGTCTCACCGAGATTACGTTATGCCCTAACCCTAACCATATCGGTCCTACCGAGTTGCATGTCAGTCCCACCGAAAATCTCTAACGGTCACTAGGTTTACCTTTTCGGTCCGACCGAGTTTATTGGTTCGGTCCCACCGAGATTGATAAATTGTGTGTAACGGTTGGATTTTTTGTGGAGGCTATATATACCCCTCCACCTCCTCTTCATTCGTGGAGAGAGCCATCATAACACATCTACACTTTCAACTCGTATGTTCTGAGAGAGAACCACCTACTCATGTGTTGAGACCAAGATATTCCATTCCTACCATATGAATCTTGATCTCTAGCCTTCCCCAAGTTGCTTTCCACTCAAATCTTCTTTCTACCAAATCCAAATCCTATGAGAGAGAGTTGAGTGTTGGGGAGACTATCATTTGAAGCACAAGAGCAAGGAGTTCATTATCAACACACCATTTGTTACTTCTTGGAGAGTGGTGTCTCCTAGATTGGCTAGGTGTCACTTGGGAGCCTCCGACAAGATTCTGGAGTTGAACCAAGGAGTTTGTAAGGGCAAGGAGATCGCCTACTTTGTGAAGATCTACCGCTAGTGAGGCAAGTCCTTCATGGGCGATGGCCATGGTGGGATAGACAAGGTTGCTTCTTCGTGGACCCTTCATGGGTGGAGCCCTCCGTGGACTCGCGCAACCGTTACCCTTCGTGGGTTGAAGTCTCCATCAACGTGGATGTAGAATAGCACCACCTATCCGAACCACGGGAAAAACATCCGTGTCTCCAATTGCGTTTGAATTCTCCAAACCCTTCCCTTTACATTCTTGCAAGTTGCATGCTTTACTTTCCGCTGCTATATACTCTTTGCATGCTTGCTTGAATTGTGTGGTGATTGCTTGACTTATCCTAAAATTGCTAAAATCTGCCAAGAACTAAAATTGGGAAAAGGCTAAGTTTTATTTGGTCAAGAAGTCTAATCACCCCCCCTCTAGACATACTTCCGATCCTACACAAGCCCGCGCGCGCCTTGGGCCCGGGGGCTACTGTCGGCGTTCTGCGAACGGGGGTCCCCAGACTTGCCTGCCTGCGGCCTACGGCGTGGCTCAAGTGGGGGCCCGGCATGGCCCATCTTCATCAACACAAGCTCAAGACCCTCGCGAGGGGCCAAGCCTCGCGGGGCGGACGACGGAGAGCTTCCTCAAGAGTGGCCTCATCGGGCGGGCTCGCAAGGAGGCAGAGAGATCAATGCAAGGGTACCTCACGAGGATCCAGTGATGCAAGCCATGACGATCAAGGCTAGGCGGGCGCCAGGCGGGTGCCGGCCTGCGCAAAGTCCTTGTTTCCCCTTTGGTGCAAAGGAGGCAAGCTCAGGCCAAGGTATCAGGCAAAGGTTACCATTCCATTGCAATGAGACCAAGACCAGCCAGGCGGCCGGACGGACGTCACTGTGGAGCCCAAGACGGTGTCACCACCAGAGCTTTTGGTAGCCGAAGACCACCTTTGGTCAGGATAACTTGTACTAGATGTTCCCCTTCAAAATGGCCAATTGTTGGCGCCCTTCCCGCTCATTATTTGGGGAGAGGCCCAGGGCCTCTATAAATAGGGCTAGCCACCACAGAATAGATAGGTTGATCCATCCCGCTATAAATCTGGTAGAGACCAAGTAGAACACACCGCACCAGCTCAAGAACACCTCTCGCGAGGCTGTTCTTCCTTTGTACTGCTCATCATCAGCCCCTGAGGCAATCCACCACACCACACACTGGAGTAGGGTATTACACCACAACGGTGGCCCGAACCAGTATAAACCTCGTGTCTCTTGTGTTGTTCATCGTTTTCATCTCAGTTCGCACGAGAAGATCAGACGTAGATCGGTAGGGAGAGATCTCCGCGCGCACCCCAGTGTTCGAACGTCAAGGGTCTGCCGGAACCCGAAATATGACAGCACTAGAGCTATAAGCATATGAAAGCTCAACAAGAAACTAAGTGGGTGTGCATCCAACTCGCTTGCTCACGAAGACCTAGGGCATTTTGAGGAAGCCCATCATTGGAATATACAAGCCAAGTTCTATATTGAAAGCTTCCCACTAGTATATGAAAGTGACAACATAGGAGACTCTCTATCATAAAGATCATGGTGCTACTTTGAAGCACAAGTGTGGTAAAAGGATAGTAGTATTGCCCCTTCTCTCTTTTTCTCTCATTTTTTTGGGCCTTTCCTTTTTTATGGCCTTTCTTTCTCTTTTTTTTAATATTTTTTAATATTTTTTATTCCTCACTTGGGACAATGCTCTAAAAATGATGATCATCACACTTTTATTTTTCTTACAACTCAACAATTACAACTCGATACTTAGAACAAGATATGACTCTATATGAATGCCTCCGGCGGTGTACCGGGATATGCAATGAATCAAGAGTGACATGTATGAAAGAATTATGAATAGTGGCTTTTCCAAAATACGATGTCAACTACATGATCATGCTAGCAATATGACAATGATGGAGCGTGTCATAATACCAATCTATCAAAGCAAAGTATTACGCGCATGCTCCTAGGGGGATAGATTGGTAGGAAAAGACCATCGGTCGTCCCCGACCGCCACTCATAAGGAAGACAATCAATAAACACCTCATGCTCCGACTTCGTTACATAACGGTTCACCATACGTGCATGCTACGGGAATCACAAACTTCAACGCAAGTATTCTTTAAATTCAGAACTACTCAACTAGCATGACTAATATTATCACCTCCATATCTCAAAACAATTATCATGCTTCAATCTTTTCTTAGTATTCAACACACTCATAAGAATTTTTCTTTTATTAGTCTTGTATGCCTAGCATATTAGAATTAAGCACATTACCATGCTATTTAAGACTCTCAAAATAATCTAAGTGAAGCATGAGAGTTCATCTATTTATTCAAAATAAAACCACCACCGTGCTCTAAAAGATATAAGTGAAGCACTAGAGCAAACGACAAACTACTCCGAAAGATATAAGTGAAGATCAATGAGTAGTTAAATAATTATGCAACTATGTGAAGACTCTCCCATTTAATAATTTCAGATCTTGATACTTTATTCAAACAGCAATCAAAGCTAAAGAAAATAAAATGACGCTCCAAGAAAAACACATATCATGTGGTGAATAAAAATATATCTCCAAGTAAAGTTACTGATGAACGAAGACGAAAGAGGGGATGCCACCCAGGGCATCCCCAAGCTTAGACGCTTGGTTATCCTTGAATATTACCTTGGGGTGCCTTGGGCATCCCCAAGCTTAGGCTCTTGCCACTCCTTATTCCATAGTCCATCGAATCTTTACCCAAAACTTGAAAACTTCACAACACAAAACTTAACAGAAAACTCGTGAGCTCCGTTTGCGAAAGAAAACAAAACACCACTTCATGGTACTCTAATGAACTCATTATTTATTTATATTGGTGTTAAACTACTGTATTCCAACTTCTCTATGGTTTATAAATTATTTTACTAGCCATAGATTCATCAAAATAAGCAAACAACATAATGAAAACAGAATCTGCCAAAAAACAGAACAATCTGTAGTAATCTATAACTAACGCAAACTTCTGGAACTCCAAAAATTCTAAAATAAATTGGTGGACCTGAGGAATTTGTCTAGTAATCATCTTCAAAAAGAATCAACTAAATAGCACTCTCCAGTAAAAAGTTCAAGCTAATCTCGTGAGCACTAAAGTTTCTATTTTTTACAGCATGATCATAAAGACTTCACCCAAGTCTTCCCAAAGGTTCCACTTGGCAGAAACACTAATTAAAACACAAAACCACATCTAAATATAAGCTAGATGGATTATTTATTCCTAAACAGAACCAAAAAGCAAGAAACTAAAATAAAGTTGGGTTGCCTCCCAACAAGCGCTATCGTTTAATGCCCCTAGCTAGGCATGATGATTTCAATGATGCTCACATAAAGATAAGAATTGAAACATAAAGAGAGCATCATGAAGAATATGACTAGCACATTTAAGTCTAATCCACTTCCTATGCATAGTGATTTTGTGAGCAAACAACTTATGGGAACAATAATCAACTAGCATAGGAAGGCAAAACAAGCATAACTTTGAAATTTTGAGCACATAGAGAGGAAACATGATATTATTGCAATTCCTACAAGCATATACTCCTCCCACATAATAATTTTCAGTATCATCATGAATGAATTCAACAATATAACCAGCACCTAAATCATTCTTTTCATGATCCACAAGCATAGAATTTTTACTACTCTCCACATAAGCAAAATTCTTCTCATGAATAGTAGTGGGAGCAAACTCAACAAAATAACTATCATGTGATTGAAAATTAAAATCAAGATGACAAGTTTCATGGTTATCATTATTATTTATAGCATACATGTCATCACAATAATCATCATAGATAGGAGGCATGCTTTCATCATAGAAAATTTGCTCATGAAAGCTTGGGGGACAAAAAATATCATCTTCTTCAAACATAGCTTCCCCAAACTTGTGGCTTTGCATATCATTAGCATCATGGATATTCAACGAATTCACACTAACAACATTGCAATCATGCTCATCATTCAAAGATTTAGTGCCAAACATTTTATAGATTTCTTCTTCTAACACTTTGGCACAATTTTCCTTTCCATCATACTCGCGAAAGATATTAAAGAGGTGAAGCGTATGAGACAAACTCAATTCCATTTTTTGCAATTTTCTTTTATAAACTAACTAGTGCTAAAACAAGAAACAGAAAGATTCAAATGCAAGATCTAAAGATATACCTTCACTTACCTAGCCACCCCGGCAACGGCACCGGAAAAGAGCTTGATGTCTACTACACAACCTTCTTCTTGTAGACGTTGTTGGGCCTCCAAATGCAGAGGTTTGTAGGACAGTAGCAAATTTCCCTCAAGTGGATGACCTAAGGTTTATCAATTCGTGGGAGGCGTAGGATGAAGATGGTCTCTCTCAAGCAACCCTGCAACCAAATAACAAAGAGTCTCTTGTGTCCCCAACACACCCAATACAATGGTAAATTGTATAGGTGCACTAGTTTGGCGAAGAGATAGTGATACAAGTGCAATATGGATGGTAGATATAGGTTTTTGTAAACTGAAAGTATAAAAACAGCAAGGTAGGGAGCGGTAAAAGTGAGCGTAAATTGTATTGCAATGATAGGAAACAAGGCCTAGGGTTCATACTTCCACTAGTGCAAGTCCTCTCAACAATAATAACATAGTTGGATCATATAACTATCCCTCAACATGCAACAAAGAGTCACTCCAAAGACACTAATAGCGGAGAACAAACGAAGAGATTATGGTAGGGTACGAAACCACCTCAAAGTTATTCCTTACAATCAATCCGTTGGGCTATTCCTATAAGTGTCACAAACAGCCCTAGAGTTCGTACTAGAATAACACCTTAAGATACAAATCAACCAAAACCCTAATGTCACCTAGATACTCCAATGTCACCTCAATTATCCGTGGGCATGATTATACGATATGCATCACACTATCTCAGATTCATCTATTCAAACCAACACAAAGTACTTCAAAGAGTGCTGAGGGAGTCCTGGATTAGGGGGTGTTCGGATAGCCAAACTATACCTTCAGCCGGACTCCAGGATTATCAAGATACAAAGTTGAAGACTTCGTCCCGTGTCCGGAAGGATCTTTTCTTGGCGTGGAAGGCAAGCTAGGTGTGCGGATATTCGAGATCTCCTACCATTGTAACCGACTCTATGTAACCCTAACCCTATCCGGTGTCTATATAAACCGGAGGGTTGTAGTCCGTAGGACAACCATCATCATACACAATCATACCATAGGCTAGCTTCTAGGGTTTAGCCTCCTTGATCTCGTGGTAGATCCACTCTTGTACTACCCATATCATCAATATTAATCTAGCAGGAGTAGGGTTTTACCTCCCTCGAGAGGGCCCGAACCTGGGTAAAATAAAGTGTCCCTTGTCTCCTGTGACCATCCGACCTTGACGCATAGTTCGGGACCCCCTACCCGAGATCCGCTGGTTTTGACACCGACATTGGTGCTTTCATTGAGAGTTCCTCTGTGTCATCGCTTTTAGGCCCGATGGCTCTGTTGATCATCAACAATGATGAGGTCCAGGTTGAGACTTTCCTCCCCGGACAGATCTTCGTCTTCGGCGGCTTCGCTCTGCGGGCCAATTCGCTTGGTCATCTAGAGCAGATCGAAAGCTACGCCCCTGGCCATCAAGTCAGGTTTGGAAGCTTAAACTACACGGCTGATATCCGCGGAAACTTGATCTTCGACGGGTTCGAGCCACAGCCAAGCGCGCTGCGCTATTTCGAGGGGCACGATATAGCTCTGCCTCTGAATAGCACCCTGGAGGCCGCACACGCTCCGGCCCCGATCTTTGACTCGGAGCCTGCTGCGTTCTCTTAGGATGAACGGTTGGACGTCACCTCGGGGGCTGCGATCTCAAAGGCGATCGAGCCGAGTGCCAGCCCCGTACTCCACACGGCCCAGGACTCCAAGGAGCCGGACTCTTCTCCGAACTCCGAGCCTTCCGCGCCCCCACCGATCGAATCTGATTGGGCGCCTGTAATGGAGTTCACCGCCGCGGACATCTTTCAGTGCTCACCTTTCGGTGATATCCTGAATTCTCTCAAGTCTCTCTCTTTATCAGGAGAGCCCAGGCCGGACTATGGTCTGCGAGGTTGGGATTCGGACAATGAAGAAATTCAAAGCCCACCAACCACCCACTTACTAGCCACTGTCGATGATTTAACTGACATGCTTGACTTCGGCTTCGAAGACTTCGACGGTATGGACGACGAAGGAGGAGACGAAGAAGAACCAGCACCTGTAGGGCGCTGGACCGCCACCTCGTCATATGACATATATATGGTGGATGCTCCAAAGGATGCGGATGGCGATGGAGCAGCGGAAGACGACACATCGAAAAAACCGCAAAAACGTCGGCGCCAACGGCGCCGCTCTAAATCCCGCCACAGCAGAAACGGTGATTCCGGCACGGGAGATAATGCTACCCCGGATAGCGCCGAAGAACACCAGAACCAGCAAGATTCGGCGCAGGAAGACGGAAAAGCCAGCCCTCAGGAGAGAGCGGCAGAGCAAGAGGTTGAGGATGATAACTACATGCCTCCCTCCGAAGACGATGCAAGCCTCGACGACGACGAATTCGTCGTACCATCAGACCCCGCCGAACAAGAGCGTTTTCAACGCAGGCTTCTAGCCACGGCCAACAGCCTAAAGAAAAAGCAGCAACAGCTTAGAGCTGATCAAGATCTGCTAGCTGATAGATGGACGGAAGTCCTTGCAGCCGAAGAGTATGAATTCGTGCGCCCCTCCAAAAATTATCGTAAGCGCAGGCCGCTACCCCAATCAGAGGGGGAAGCATATGACATGGCAGACCGGCCACCCCGTGGCCGCGACAGAGAGGCCTGTCGAGCACCTCAGCAAGCCATGCCCCGGTGCCGCTCGAATAAGGCACGGGAAAACGAGCCAGACATGCGAGACGTACTAGAGGATAAAGCAAAGCAAACAAGATCGATCTATGGATCGCGCGGATGCCCGAAGACATGTGATGATCTTCACTCCGGACACAATATATCCGGCCGGGCCGAACACAGCAGGCACAACTCTTCCGAACTGTGTCGCGACATAGCCCAGTACAGGGGCGCCGCACACCCACTATGCTTTACAGACGAAGTAATGGATCATAAAATCCCAGAGGGTTTTAAACCCGTCAATATCGAGTCGTACGATGGTACGACAGATCCGGCAGTATGGATTGAGGACTATCTCCTTCACAGCCACATGGCACGTGGCGATGATCTGCACGCCATCAAATATCTACCCCTCAAGCTTAAAGGACCAGCCCGGCACTGGCTTAACAGCCTACCAGCGGACTCAATCGGTTCTTGGGAGGACCTGGAAGCCGCATTCCTCGACAACTTTCAGGGGACCTATGTACGGCCACCGGACGCTGACGACCTAAGCCACATAATTCAGCAGCTAGAAGAATCGGCCAGGCAATTCTGGACACGGTTCCTAACAAAGAAAAATCAGATAGTTGATTGTCCGGACGTAGAGGCCCTAGCAGCCTTCAAACATAACATCCGTGACGAGTGGCTTGCCCGGCACCTGGGACAGGAAAAGCCGAAAACCATGGCAGCCCTCACGACACTCATGACCCGCTTTTGCGCGGGCGAAGACAGCTGGCTAGCTCGCAGCAACAACTTATCGAAGAAGCCCGGTAATTCGGATACCAAGGACAAAAGTGGCAGGTCACGTCGAAATAATCAAAAGCGCCGCGTTAGCAGCGACAACAATGAGGATACGGCAGTCAATGCCGGATTCAGAGGCTATAAATCCGATCAGCGGAAAAAGCCATTTAAAAAGAATACCCAGGGCCCGTCCAGTTTGGACCGGATACTCGATCGCTCGTGCCAGATTCATGGCACCTCCGAACGGCCAGCAAATCACACCAACAGGGATTGTTGGGTGTTCAAGCAGGCAGGCAAGTTAAGAGCCGAACACAAGGACAAGGGGCTGAACAGCGACGACGAGGAGGAGCCCAGGCCGCCGAACAACAATGGACAGAAAGGGTTTCCCCCACAAGTGCGGACGGTGAACATGATATACGCGACCCACATTCCCAAGCGGGAGAGGAAGCGAGCCAGTCGCCCCAAAGTTCAACCCATGGTCCTCCTGCCCGATCACTTTCGATCGAAGGGACCACCCCACTAGCATCCGTCACGGCGGTTTTGCCGCACTGGTCCTCGACCCAATAATTGACGGATTTCATCTCACAAGAGTCCTCATGGACGGCGGCAGTAGCCTGAACCTGCTTTATCAGGATACAGTGCGGAAAATGGGCATAGATCCATCAAGGATCAAGCCCACAAGGACGACCTTTAAAGGCGTCATACCAGGTGTAGAGGCCAATTGCACAGGCTCGATAACACTTGATGTGGTCTTCGGATCTCCGGATAACTTCCGAAGCGAAGAGTTAATCTTCAATATAGTGTCGTTCCGTAGTGGCTATCATGCCCTGCTCGGACGAACCGCATTCGCTAAATTCAATGCGGTGCCGCACTACGCATATCTCAAGCTCAAGATGCCAGGACCTCGAGGAGTAATTACGGCCAGCGGAAACACAGAACGCTCAATCCGAACAGAAGAGCACACGGCAGCACTCGCAGCGGAAGTACAAAGCAGCCTTTCAAGGCAACTCTCCAGTCCGGCCGTTAAAAAACGGACAATGCAAAGCGTGTCCGGAGTAACCTGCAACAAGACCACCTGGCACGATCAGAGCAAGCGTAGCAATACGGCCCCGACCCCAGCCATCGCAACATAGCGGAGCAAGTACCTCGAGTACACAATTACGCCCTTAAAATTCCATGGGCACAGGGGGAGGGGCACATTAACGGCATGCCTACAACACGGCGTCAAACGTACTAGGGGCTGCCAGATTTTTTCCTTTTTAATTTCAGGACTCCATACTCTGGACAACCTGTTCGGCTGCGTTGCCGCACAGACGATGCAAGATCCAGGAAAGTAGACAAATCTACGCCGCATTCGGGAACTCTCAGGTGGTCTCTATTTCGAGTGATATATCTGTTTCTCAATTCCGCGGCCTGTGCCTGGTCAGGACATGTTAAATAGTCTAATATCTTTTTTTGCTTATCGCACTACTTGTATCGTTCGGCTTTGATAAATAGCCTCTTTATAAAACAATGCATAGCTTTTTGTCTATTTTTTGCATTGTCCCCTTTGAATATATGTGTTTATGATATAACATGATTGCACCCGTACATCATGGTATGGCAAACCACGCCAGGGGCTTCATTACCCTTTTATCTGGTGTGAGAAGTCCGTACACTTTCACAAGTGCGGCACCCCGAACTTATAACACTATATGCATCGGCTCCGAGTCATGATTTTGGTCACATGTTGGGTTTGCCCGGCTCCTATGTTTTGGTACCTTACGTTCCGCTCTATCGACTAAGGTAGCACTAGGAGAACCACTGCGATTGTGCCCCAGATCAGGTGGGTTGAGCACCTCAGTGGAGAAAGCTAAAACAGACTGTCATGATAAGGCGTGAGACCGATCGCTGTTCGAGAGGTTTTTCGAGTCCTTAAAGGCTTATGCCGCTTCGAGCGGGGAGCTGGCTATGTCCGGCCAAAGGCGTGGATAGCGCCCCGAATTCGGCCTTCCGAACTAGGGGCTTCCCCGAAATTTAAAATTATAACGTTATATGGCTAAGTGAGAGTGTTCAAGCATTATAGTCCGATTGCCTGGTTCGTTGCGCTGAGCGCCTCCATCGAAGGACCCAACTATGGGAACAAGAGCCCTCAGGTCTATCCCGAACACCCCAGCACTAGTGGCATGGGGGCAGAAGCCGACGACTCGCCATCTCTCAATTTTTGATAAACGGCCGCACAGAAAATAATATTTTAAATTAAACAAGCATTGCTTTGCGCATATGAACAAGTTTTCAGTGCACAGGATACAAACGAGCGAGTTCACTCAAATATTACATCTTTAGCACATTCATCCGCGACAAGGCGGGCTCCGACAAAAACGTCCTTGTAGTAGTTCTCGGGCTTGCGATGCTCCTTCCCCTGTGGCGGCCCGTCCTTCACCAGCTTCTCTCCGTCCAGCTTACCCCAGTGTACCCTTACACGGGCAAGGGCCCTCCAGGCACCTTCAATGCAGACGGAGCACTTGATGACCTCAAGCCGTGGACAGGCCTCCACCAGTCGCCGCACCAGCCTGAAATAGCTCCCAGGCAGGGCCTCGCCAGGCCACAGCCGAACTAATAAGCCCTTCATGGCCTGTTCGGCCACCTTGTGGAGCTCGACCAGCTATTTCAGCTGATCGCTTAAGGGCACAGTGTGTCCGGCCTCAGAATACTGAGACCAGAACACACTCTCCGTCGAGCTGCCCTCTTCAGCTCGGTAGAACGCGGCGGCGGCGGATATGCTACGGGGAAGATCGGCGAACGCCCCTGGAGAACTCCGGATTCGGGTAAGTAATAGGTAGTTTACTTTTATATTCCTACTCTGCATTGAGAATGCCTTACCCGTTGCTATCTTTTTCACATCCTCCAACTCTTGGAGGGCCTTTTGGGCTTCGGCCTTGGCACTCTTGGCGGTCTCGATGGCCGACGCGAGCTCGGATGCTTGCGCTTTCGCCTCAAGCTCCAAACCCTCATGTTTTTTCATGAGTTTGCAGCTCTTGCTGCACCTCGCCGACCTGAACCCCAAGCCTCTCTCGCTCGGCGCGCTCCTCGGCCGTTTTCTTTTTGGCCTCAGCCAGCGCCTGCTTCAGGGTTGTCACCTCGGTTGTGGCCCCTACAATAAGCAGTACAATCCTGTTATTTCTTTCTGCAATCAAGCCTCTCTATAGGCACCTTTTTTCTTCTTTTTCTTTTTTTCAGGTATTTCTTACCCTCCTTCTCCTCGAGCTGCCGTTTGGCAAGGCCGAGCTCTTGCTCGGTCCGCCCGAGGTCCTGTTTCAGGACATCCACCTGCGCAGTCAGTGCGGCGGTGGACAGCAGTGAAGCCTGCATACGCATATTTGACATTTTTTTGTTAGACTCCTGCGAAAATCATTAGATCCTCTATCCGGCTTTTCTTTCCGAACACCGAATAGAGCATCAGGGGCTACTGTCTATGCGGTAAATAAATTGACATATTTTTGCTTACCTCGAAGCCTGTTAGAAGGCTAACGCAAGCTTCATTCAGTCCGCTCTTGGCGGACTCAATCCTTTGGATCACCGTACTCATAACAGTACGGTGCTCCTCATCGATGGCGGCGCCCTTAAGAACCTCTAGCAGATTGTCTGGCGCCTCCGGTTGGACGGAGGCCGCCGGCTCAGATGGCTTACTCCTCTTGGAAGGAGTTCGCCCACCGCGGACCGGGACTGTCGAGTCCGACGCGGTGTCCGGCACAAAGCCGGACTTGGAGCCCTGGGGGGTTTTATCCCCTTCACTCCTGGGGTCCGGAGGATTGCCTTGTGGCTCCTCCAGGACCGTCTCCTCCTGCCCCGAAGCTTGGCGGGGCGCCACTTCGGCGTCGTCCGCTCCGCTGGGGGAGACCGCGGGCGGAACAGAGTTCACGTCCGACGAATCCAGGGAGCCGCTCGACGAGTCGTCGAGTTCGGCCCGGGGCGGGCTGCATAAAATACGTGCGATATCAGGGAAAGCCGCACACTAAAAGGATATCATGAATCACCCTGGTATATAAATACTTACGATTTCGCCGGACGCTTGGTTCTGTCCGGCCACTCCTGTCCGCCCTCTTCGGCGTCATGGGAGTAGTCTGGAGGAGGGGTCTTCCTTTTCCTTGACCCCTCGCCCCCCCCCCCGTTGGGGTGGCCTTCTTCTTCTTTGCTACCCTCGCTGGAGTGGGAGAGCTTCCTTGTTCCTCCTCCTCATTTTCGCGAGAGGAGGGCGTTGCGGACTCGTCGGATGACGAGTCCGACACCACCATGTTGCGGGAACTTTTTCGAGTCCCGGTGGTTTTCTTCTTCTTGGCCTTCCTCTCCGGCACCACGTAAGGTGCCGGAGCCATTAGCTTCACCAAGAGTGTTGGGGCCGGGTCTTCGGGCAAAGGAGCCGGACAGTTAATCGGTCCGGATATCTCCAGCCAAGCCTGTCAAAGGTAAAAGGGAGTTTAGATCCCGCATAGAGATAATCTATGAAGAAGAGCTTAACGGACCTATCAAAGGTATAGATAGCTTACCTCGCCAGCGATACGCTGCGAGCTGTATCCGCGATCCTCGGAGGCGGATGTAGGGGACTCGGCGCCTTTGGTCAGCACCTTCCAGACGTCTTCATACGTCGTGTCGAAGAGCCTACTGAGGGTCTGGTGCTGCACCGGGTCGAATTCCCACAAAGTAAAATCCCGTTCTTGGCACGGGAGGATCAGGCGAACGAGCATGACCTGGACTATGTTGGCAAGCCGGATTGGCTTGTTCACCAGGGACTGGATGCATGTTTGCAACCCGGTCACTTCTTCCTCGTTGCCCCACGATAGGCCTGTCTCTTTCCAGGACATGAGTCGCGTGGGGGGTCCGGATCTGAACTCGGGGGCCGTGACCCATTTCGGATCGCGGGGCTCGGTGATGTAAAACCACCCAGCCTGCCACCCCTTTAGGGACTCCACGAGGGAGCCATCGAACCAGAGGACGTTGGCTACCTTGCCAACCATAGCGCCTCCGCACTCCGCCTGGGTGCCGGACACCACCTTGGGCTTGACGTTGAAGGTCTTGAGCCAGAGGCCGAAGTGGGGGCAGACGCAGAGAAAGGCCTCACACACGATGATAAACGCCGAGATGTTGAGAACGAAGTTAGAGGCCAGATCGTGGAAATCTAGGCCGTAGTAAAACATGAGCCCCCAGACAAATGGGTGAAGTGGGAAGCCCAGTCCGCGGAGGAAGTGGGGGAGAAAAACTACCCTCTCATGGGGCCTTGGGGTAGGAAGAAGCTGCCCCTTATCAGGAAGCCGATGCGGGATGTCCTTGGACAAGTATCCGGCTTTCCTTAGCCTTTTAACTTGAGCCTCCGTAACGAAGGAGACCATCCACTTGCCTCCCGCTCCGGACATTGTTGGAGGAGGTTGAGGAAGGAAGAGTGGACTTGGGCGTTGGAGCTTGAGTGCGCGAGAGATGGATGGGCAAAGGAGGAAGAAGGCATAGGTTAAAAAGGTGAATCCTTATCCCTTTATATAAGCAGGTACGGTTAGGCATCCTCACCTACCTAATAAAACTCACTTGCCTCCCAAACGCCGCGGTAAATGGCGTGGTTGGGTTACCCACGTCCGTATTAATGAGAATCCCGTTAAAGGGGGGCACATGATCACTGCTTCGACAAGACGTGCCAAGGAAACCGCCTCGCTAAACAAGCTGAGGTGGAACAATGAAAACAATTTGTATAGAAGGCTTGGCCGCAGTGTTATGACGCACTGCAGGATACGTCAGCAGATTTGATTGGTGTTAATATTATTCTCTGTATGGCAATATGTGGAAACTTATTTTGCAGAGCCGGACACTATTCTGTGGTGTTTACAATATTCTTGAAGAACTTGGAGGAGGAACCCGCCTTGCAATGCCGAAGACAATCTGCGCGTCGGACTCGTCGTCATTGAAGCCTGGTTAAGGGGCTACTGAGGGAGTCCTGGATTAGGGGGTGTTCGGATAGCCGAACTATAGCTTCAGTCGGACTCCAGGACTATGAAGATACAAAGTTGAAGACTTCGTCCCGTGTCCGGAAGGATCTTTTCTTGGCGTGGAAGGCAAGCTAGGTGTGCGGATATTTAAGATCTCCTACCATTGTAACCAACTCTGTGTAACCCTAACCCTATCCGGTGTCTATATAAACCGGAGGGTTGTAGTTCGTAGGACAACCATCATCATACACAATCATACCATAGGCTAGCTTCTAGGGTTTAGCCTCCTTGATCTCGTGGTAGATCCACTCTTGTACTACCCATATCATCAATATTAATCTAGCAGGAGTAGGGTTTTACCTCCATCGAGAGGGCCCGAACCTGGGTAAAATAAAGTGTCCCTTGTCTCCTGTTACCATCCGACCTTGACGCACAGTTCGGGACCCCCTACCCGAGATCCGCCGGTTTTGACACCGACAAGTGCCCAAAGTTTCTACCGGAGAATCACGACGAAAACGTGTGCCAACCCCTATGCATAGGTTCATGGGCGGAACCCGCAAGTTGGTCACCAAAACATACATCAAGTGGCACGTGATATCCCATTGTCACCACAGATACGCACGGCAGGACATACATCAAGTGTTCTCAAGTCTTTAAAGACTCAATCCGATAAAATTACTTCAAATGGAAAACTCGATCCATTACAAGAGAGAAGAGGGGGAGAAGAAACATAAGATCCAACTATAATAGCAAAGCTCGTCATACATCAAGATTATGCCAAATCAAGAACACGAGAGAGAGAGAGAGAGAGATCAAACACATAGCTACTGGTACATACCCTCAGCCCCGAGGGTGAACTACTCCCTCCTCGTCATGGAGAGCGCTGGGATGATGAAGATGGCCACCGGTGAGGGTTCCCCCCTCCAGCAGGGTGCCGGAACAGGGTCCCGATTAGGTTTTTGGTGGCTATAGAGGCTTGCGGCGGCGGAACTCCCGATCTAATCTCTGTTCTGGAAGTTTTAGGATAAGTAGGTATAAATCTGTGCAAGGGGTACGTCGGTGGAGCTGCGGGGGGCCCACAAGGCAGGGGCGCGCCCCAGGGGGGTGGGAGCGCCCCCTACCCTTGTGGCCAGCTCACGTATCTTCTGACGTATAGTCCAAGTCTATTAGGTAGGTTTCCTTCCAAAAATAACTTCTCCAGTTGATTTCGTTCTGTTTTGACTCCGTCTGATATTCCTTTTCCTCGAAACACTGAAATAGGCATAAAACAGCAAATCTGGGCTAGGCCTCCGGCTAATAGGTTACTCCCAAAAATAATATAAAAGTGGATAATAAAGCCCAACATTGCCTAAAACAGTAGATAATATAGCATGGAGCAATCAAAAATTAGAGATACGTTGGAGACGTATCAGCTACTAGTACATACCCTCGGCCCCGAGGGTGAAGTACTCCCTCCTCGTCATGGAGAGCACCGGGATGATGAAGATGGCCAGCGGTGAGGGACCCCCCCCTCCGGCAGGGTGCCGGAACAGGGTCCCGATTGACTTTTGGTGGCTACAGAGGCTTGCGGCGGCGGAACTCCCGATCTAATCTATGTTCTGGAAGTTTTAGGGTACGTAGGTATATATGGGTGCAGGAAGTACGTCGGTGGAGCTTCAGGGGCCCCACAAGGCAGGGGGCGCGCCCCACCCTCGTGAGCACCTCCCTTTTCTCCTAACGTGGGGTCCAAGTCCATCCGGTAGCTTTCCTTCCAAAAATAACTTCTGTAGTTGATTTCATTCCGTTTCGACTCCGTTTGATATTCCTTTTCTTCGAAACACTGAAATAGGCATAAAACAGCAAATCTGGGCTGGGCCTCTAGTTAATAGGTTAGTCCCAAGTTAACATAAAAGTGGATAATAAAGCCCAATATTGCCCAAAACAGTAGATAATATAGCATGGAGCAATCAAAAATTATAAATACGTTGGATACGTATCAGTGACGACCAGATATAAATCCCAAGTGACTCAAAGAATAGAGCTATGCTCTCCGGCAACGGCGCCAGAAAATAGTCTTGATAACCCACAAGTATAGGGGATCGCAACAGTTTTCGAGGATAGAGTATTCAACCCAAATTTATTGATTCGACACAAGGGGAGCCAAAGAATATTCTCAAGTATTAGCAGTTGAGTTTTCAATTCAACCACACCTGGATAACTTAGTATCTGCAGCGAAGTATTTAGTAGCAAAGTAATATGGAAGTAACGGTAACGATAGCAAAAGTAATATTTTTGGGTTTTGTAGTGATTGTAACAGTAGCAACGGAAAAATAAATAAGCAAAGAACAATATGTGAAAAGCTCATAGGCATTGGATCGGTGATGGAGACTTATGCCGGATGTGGTTCATCATGTAACAATCATAACATAGGGTGACACAGAACTAGCTCCAATTCATCAATGTAATGTATGCATGTATTCCGAATATAGTCATACGTGCTTATGGAAAAGAACTTGCATGACATCTTTTGTCCTACCCTCCTGTGGCAGCGGGGTCCTAGCGGAAACTAAGGGATACTAAGGCCTCCTTTTAATAGAGTACCAGACCAAAGCATTAACACATAGTGAATACATGAACTCCTCAAACTATGGTCATCACCGGGAGTGATCCCGATTATTGTCACTTCGGGGTTGCCGGATCATAACACATAGTAGGTGACTATAGACTTGCAAGATAGGATCAAGAACTCACATATATTCATGAAAACATAATAGGTTCAGATATGAAATCATGGCACTCGGGCCCTAGTGACAAGCATTAAGCATAGCAAAGTCATAGCAACATCAATCTCAGAACATAGTGGATACTAGGGATCAAACCCTAACAAAACTAACTCCATTACATGATAAATCTCATCCAACCCATCACCGTCCAGCAAGCCTACGATGGAATTACTCACGCACGGCGGTGAGCATCATGAAATTGGTGATGGAGGATGGTTCATTCTGACGACGGTGACGGATTCCCCTCCCCGGAGCCCCGAACGGACTCCAGATCAGCCCTCCCGAGAGAGTTTAGGGCTTGGCGGCGGCTCTGTATCGTAAAACGCGATGAACCTTCCTCTCTTATTTTTTCTCCCCTAACACGAATATATGGAGTTCGAGTTGAGGTTGGCGGAGCTCCAGGGGGCCCACGAGGCAGGGGGCGCGCCCCCCACCCTCGTGGAAAGGGTGGGCCCTGGCCTTGATTCTTTCGCCAGTATTTTTTTTATTTCCAAAAATAATCTCTGTGAAGTTTCAGGTCATTCCGAGAACTTTTGTTTCTGCACATAAATAACACCATGGCAATTCTGCTGAAAACAACGTCAGTCCGGGTTAGTTCCATTCAAATTATGCAAGTTAGAGTCCAAAACAAGGGCAAAAGTGTTTGGAAAAGTAGATATGACAGAGATGTATCAGGGAACACCTGGCAGAGAAAAGTTGATGACTACTCGATAGTTCCGTGTGCCATCCTTTACGGCTTAGAACCAGGACTTCAACGATGTTTTGAATGTCATGGAGCATATGAGATGTTCCAGGAGTTGAAGTTAATATTTCAAGCAAATGCCCGGATTGAGAGATATGAAGTCTCCAAAAAGTTCTACAGCTGCAAAATGGAGGAGAATAGTTCTGTCAGTGAGCATATACTCAGAATGTCTGGGTACCATGATCACTTGACTCATCTGGGAGTTAATCTTCCAGTTGATAGTGTAATTGACAAAGTTCTTCAATCACTGCCACCAAGCTACAAAAGCTTCGTGATGAACTATAATATGCAAGGGATGGATCAGACAATTCCCGAGCTCTTCGCAATGCTAAAGGCTGCGGAGGTAGAAATAAAAAAGGAGCATCAAGTGTTGATGGTCAATAAGACTACCAGTTTCAAGAAGAAAGGTAAAGGGAAGAAGGGGAACTTCAAGAAGAACGACAAACAAGTTGCTTCTCAAGTGAAGAAGCCCAAGTCTGGACCTAAGCCTGAGACTGAGTGCTTCTACTTCAAAGGGACTGGTCACTGGAAGCGGAACTGCCCCAAGTATTTGGCGGAGAACAAGGACGGCAAAGTGAAAGGTATATTTGTTATACATGTTATGGATGTGTACCTTACTAATGCTCGCAGTAGCACCTGGGTATTTGATACTGGTTCTGTTGCTAATATTTGCAACTCAAAACAGGGGCTACGGATTAAGCGAAGATTGGCTAAGGACGAGGTGATGATGCACGTGGGAAATGGTTCCAAAGTCGATGTGATCGCCGTCGGCACGCTACCTCTCATCTACCTTCGGGATTAGTTTTAGACCTGAATAATTGTTATTTGGTGCCAGGGTTAAGCATGAACATTATATCTAGATCTTGTTTGATGCGAGATGGTTATCCATTTAAATCAGAGAATAATGGTTGTTCTATTTATATGAATAATATATTTTATGTTCATGCACCCTTGATGAGTGGTCTATTTTTACTAAATCTTGATAGTAGTGATACACATATTCATAGTATTGAAGCCAAAAGATATATGTTTAATAATGATAGTGCAACTTATTTGTGGCACTGCGGTTTAGGTCATATTAGTGTAAAGCGCATGAAGAAACTCCATGTTGATGGGCTTTTGGAATCACTTGATTATGAATCACTTGATGCTTGTGAACCATGCCTCATGGGCAAGATGACTAAGACTCTGTTCTCCGGAACAACGGAGCGAGCAACAAACTTGTTGGAAATAATACATACTAATGTATGCGGTCCGATGAGTGTTGATGCTCGCGGCGGGTATCATTATTTTCTGACCTTCACAAATGATTTGAACAGATATGGGTATACCTAATTGATGAAACATAAGTCTGAAACATTTGAAAAGTTCAAAGAATTTTAGAGTGAAGTGGAAAATCATCATAACAAGAAAATAAAGTTTCTATGATCTGATTGTGGAGGAGAATATTTGAGTTACGAGTTTGCTCTTCATTTGAAACAATGTGGACTAGTTTCGCAACTCACGCCACCCGGAACACCACAGCGTAATGGTGTGTCCGAACGTCGTAATCGTACTTTATTAGATATGGTGCGATCTATGATGTCTCTTACTTATTTACCGCTATCATGTTGGGGTTATGCTTTAGAGACGACTGCATTCACGTTAAATAGGGCACCATCTAAATCCGTTGAGACGACACCATATGAACTGTGGTTTGGCAAGAAACCCAAGTTGTTGTTTCTTAAAGTTTGGGGCTGCGATGCTTATGTGAAAAAGCTTGAACCTGATAAGCTCGAACCCAAATTGGAGAAATGTGTCTTCATAGGATACCCAAAGGAGACTGTTGAGTACACCTTCTATTACAGATTTGAAGGCAAGATATTCGTTGCTAAGAATGGATCCTTTGTAGAGAAGGAGTTTCTCTCGAAAGAAGTGAGTGGGAGGAAAGTAGAACTTGATGAGGTAATTGTACCTACTCCCTTATTGGAAAGTAGTTCATCACAGAAATCAGTTCCAGTGATTCCTACACCAGTAAGTGAGAAGGCTAATGATAATCATGAAACTTCTGATCAAGTTACTACCGAACCTCGTAGGTCAACCAGAGTAGGATCCGCACCAGAGTGGTCTGGTAATCCTGTTCAGGAGGTCACGTTACTTGACCATGACGAACCTACGAACTATGAGGAAGCGATGATGAGCCCAGATTCCGCAAAATTGCTTGAGGCCATGAAATCTGAGATGGGATCCATGTACACTACAAAAAAAATACACTTCCGTGATGATACGTGTTTGTCACAATAGGTCGCGTTTTTTGTCATGCATGTACATCCATGACGATTTTATGACAGAATCAAGATAGTCATACCTGTGCTGTCGTAGAAGTATTCCATGACATTACCAAAATTATCATCACGGAAGTGTCCACTTCCATGACGATAAATCGCGCGTCACAGAAGTGCTTTCGTCAAGGGTGACCGACACGTGGCATCCACCGTAACGGAACATCATTAAGCTATCGGGTCGGGTTTTGGATCCGGTAACCCGTTAACAGCCCCGACCAATGGGAAATTTCCACGTGTAAAATTCTTATTGGCCGAACGAAACATGTGTCAACTCGTTAGTGGGTCAGATAGGCGCCTATGATATGTCGACACGTGCCACGGCCCACCACTGGCCCCTTTAGCTTACAAAGTCGGCCCGTTTAACTTGGTCAAAAGTTAACGGGCTGGCCCATGAAAAGCCTGTTAACGATCTCTTCGCAAATAGCCAATTTTACGGCCCGTTAACTCACGGCCCATTAGGCCCTAGAGGAAATCGGCCCAACAACGTCATGTGGGCCCTCGAATATAACACCAGCCCATTTCACTTTCGGCCCATGTATGGCCCATGACGTCTTTCGGCTCATATGAGGCCTTCGTATCTTTCGGCCCTTTATAGGCCCACGATGACTCTAGCACATAATGAACAGTAATTTTCTTTATACCCGTTAACGGCCCCTGATTTACATGGGCCGTTTCCAGCCCGTGTTAGCTTTCGACCTATTGACGTCCCATACGTTCTTGGGCTCCTTTTCGGCCCTCGATTACTTCCGGCCCATTACTGGCCTGTTCCCCTAACGGGCCAAATTAGGCCCATGGCAAGAGTCAGCCCGTTACTGGCCTATTCCCCTAATGGGCCAAATTTGGCCCATGGCAAGAGTCGGCCCGTTACTGGCATGTTACCCTAATGGGCCAAATTCGGCCCATGGCAAGAGTCGGTCCGCTTCTAGCTTGTTAACCCGTTGCGTCGTTTCCAGCCCGTCCTATATTCTGGCCCATTAACGACCCGTTATGCCCGTGACAGAATTAAGCCTTTGCTGTCCTACAACATGTTAACGGCCTGTTACTTTGCTGGGCCAATACCAATTAGCCCGATTACGGCCCATGTAGACCCATTTATCCGACGACCCGAGGCCCACCGATTACATGCCCATTTATCGACGGCCCGTAGGAGACCCATGGATCCTACGGCCCGTATATGGCCCATGGTAGTTGCGGCCACTAGCAAACCAGGGAAAAAGAAGACTAGGAAATAAATAAGGTCGAAACTAATGCTAGGCTATTAAGGCGATTGCACAGATTACATCCACTCGGCATCAAAGATCGCCACCAGTGCAAATATAGGGAACACCCTACACTATACAAAAATGGCTTGCTGTTTTCTTCAGCCGATGGATGCACGTTAAGAATAAATTTCGTATCGCACCAAAACAAATTACAACTATATAACAAAAGGAAGGTTGGCATAAAACTTAACAGTCTAGCAGATAAATGCACCACCAGAAGTTTAGAAGCTCAGTTCATTTGACCTGACTGTTACATTTTCATGTTGTATTGTCCGATGGAGCACCATAACCTTCGCCTTCATTTCCCCTAGGCTCCTGAACAACATAGCAAATGTCTGATAGTCTGGTTTCAAAACCATGCATATCTTGACGACATTGAGCAATGTTTGTCCTTGTTTCACAAAGGGTCTTTGTTAGGGAATGGACTTGTGTCTGGAGCGCAGATACAACATTGCTTTGAGCTTGCATATCTTGATCATGAGGCAGTTTGGATGATATTGCCTTAACAACCAACCCAGTATTACGCAGGAACATGCTTTTGGCACTGTTAGTGGAGAGGTACTGACCCACTACAGCAAGAGCTAACATTGCAGTTATAGTTGCCTCGCCACCTTCAGAAGGTGGCGGTTCCACCATTTTTTCCATAGCTCGCTGAAAAGTTGAGGTTTTACATTAGTAGTTCCAGAACAGAAGATATTAAGGAGGCAGCAAAACCAAACAAAATAGCTTTGGTCTATATACAGAACTTATTCTGGTGAACCCATGTAAAATATTAGTTGTATTTTATTGCAAAGTACATAATAAAACCAGGTTCCAAACATATGACCATGTACCATCGCTAATGTATTGTCTATTTCTTCACATTGTATTGAGGGCTAAGGATTAAGAGACGAAGTTTATAATATGGTAAGCATAGTATGACATCATTCATATCACAAAACAACTGAGAACAGACAAATAGGCAATTGTAACGTTGTGTGGGCAAGTCCAGCACGGAACTAGATTACGGGTCAAGATCAAAGGAACATCACTCCTCTCTTTTAAACCTTGTAAGGTGCAATGATACGCTAAGAAAATTGTGTATAAAATTGAAAAGAGTAATAGACATTGGCTGCAAACCATGCAGTTCAAGGCACAAGTCAGAGTAAGTAGTAGTTAAAAGGAATGAGGATTAAGGACTTACAACAGCGGGTTTGACTGGTGTAGTCATGCCCTTCTTCTTGCTGGTGTGATAGTCCAGGTACTTTTGGTCCTTGCGGGCTTTCCTATGCATTTCAAACAAGTCAATATAGATATGATAATATGGTACAACGAAAAGAGTGAAACAACGGCTAATTACAAGAGCCTCGCAGTGTGCAATATAGCTACGAGATCTTGTCGTCTGTTGGAATTTCACTTTCGTACGGTTGGCCTTGTTCTTTGAACAGTTCACCTACAAGAAGATAGATTTGTGTGGAACATGCATAAATAGGACTTCAACATGTGATCTGATCACATATATATAATGTACGTGATACTTCGGATCAGACCAGCGTTTAACAAGGCCCCTCCAGTCTTCATCCGATATATTTTCCACTGGAGATGTTTGGGAAAGTTCACTGTTAGCCTTGCCTTCAAAGTGAGTTTTCCTCAAGTTATACCGATACTGTCACAGAACAGACTTGAAAATATGGGTGCAAGCTTGTCTGGTTGCATCATCTTGGCTATCCAACTTGAACCTCATCTGTTGAAAATTATGGGGGTCTCATTATCAGCAACATAGAAAGTATGGGACAGAGCAAGATGATATTACTAGTTTCCATACATAACCGCACTTACAGATAAATGGTCGAGGAAGGTGTTGAACTGGGTTTCGTCTTTGTCATTCCTGTACTGAATCCATGTTGGGAGGATACGTACATGACACCTAACGGCAACCGCTGCCTCTGATACTAACTTGGCTGACTCTCTAGCATCACGTGGCCTTTTTAAACCTGCCTCAAAGCGGATCTCCATTCTTCCTCCTCTAGATTTAGTTAACCTATTGAGCATTATCCCTGATGTTTGTTTCCTCTTGCGCCTAGGTGCCAGTCCAACAACGAACATAGGAAGTGTTAGTGTACATCAAACTGCGAGACTACATATAAAGAAACATGCAACTGTAACTTGACTCCAGCAACTACCTTCTTGCTGTTGAAGCTCACAAGGTTCATCTGATATTGCCAACTCATCTTGTGTCAAGAGTGCTTGGGAAGTAGTGTCAGGTGGCAAGGGAGCTTGGGAACATGCTGCTAACTCAGCTGACGCACGAGTAAGTCGTGCAGCTCGTAGTACTGTGGTAGGTGTTGCAAGAACTAGGGTTGTCTCTGCTTGTTTGGTGGCAGCTATTTGTTTCTGTTTGGCATTTTTTGCAACTCGTGTAGCATGGGATGTCGTGTTTGTAGAATTTTCCGCTGGCCTTTGACCTTCTATTGCACCATCAGTAACACCAGAATCTGCAGGATTCATCCGCTTCTCATTCCCTGCCATTTTGTGTTTCTTCCTCTTTCTTTGTGCCATGTTAAGTCAAGCTGACAAGAAAAACAAATAACAATTTAGTTCTTCAAAACAAATTGATGCGTGATGCAGACGAACTGAACTTTGATGTTAGACAACCACATGATAGGAGGATGTAATATGTATGAAAAATAGGACGGAAGAGATAACCAGAACTATGATGTGTAAATTAAGAAGAAGACATTTCACCAAATTAGAAGCAATGCAATGGAAGGTAGACACCATATGAAAGATGCTACAAATATCGCTCTGCCAAGTTAACAGTGTCTCATCATAAATGGCGTTTAAACAAATGTGAAGCAGTACAAGAAATAAATCATATGCAAGATGCAAACAACATCACACTACCATGTTAGAGGTCTCTCGTCATTAGTGCCATTGCATATTCACATCATTGCATATTCACATCTTATGATGTGTAAACTAAGGAGAAGGCATTTTAACAAATTAGAAGCAATGAAAGCTAGACACCATATGAAAGATGCAACGAATATCACTCTACCAAGTTAAAAATGTCTTGTCATAAGTGCCATTTCAACAAATTAGTAGTACAAGCTAGAAAAGAATGTGAGATGTAACCTATATCACACTCCGAACTCAAACATGTCTTATGATAAGTGATTGTTGCAGGTTACACAACAGTAGTAATTTGATGTAAGAACATGGTGTGATAGATAGATGTTGCATGTTCTAGAAACAGGAACACGTGTCTTATTCAAGTATAATGAGTAAAGTAAGCAGATGGAATTCAAAAAAATTATAAGCAATACAAGATAGACATCACACATAACATGCAACCACATATAACAGTGCCAAGTTAGAGGGAGCACCGGTGATGCTGCACTAGAGGAGACATGCTCATCATAAACACAGCTTTGTTGAGTGTCTATGCATGTGTTTTCTTGGAAATCATCTTGGGGGTATGGAGGAGTAGAAACTGTAGAGGCCCTTCGTTCGGAAGGAGCACCTTTATCCGCTGCCTCGCTAACTTCCTTCCGCTTTATTGATTTTGAATTGTCAAGTAAAACCGACAAGAAAAAGCAATAAAATTCTCTCTTCAGAACTCATTCATGCATGATACTGACAATCGCTACTTTGATGTAAGGCAAACACATGATACTAGGATGGAATATGTACGAAAAATAGGACGGCATGGCATGTTCACAACTGTTTGTGTAAACTAAGCAGAAACCATTCCAGCAAATAAGAAGCAATGCAAGCTAGACACCACATGAAAGATGCAACCAATATGACTCTACCAAGTTAAAAGCGTCCCATCATAAATGGAATTTCAACAAATTAGAAGCAGCGCATGCTATAAATCATATGAAAGATGCAACTAATATCGCACTGCATATACTAAAGGTGTCTCGTCATGTTGATTGATGCGGGATACAAAAAAACAATAGTTTTATGTAAGGACATGCTTAATAGACAGATGTACTATGTACTAAATACAGGAAGGCATGTCACATTAACAGGTATAATGTATAAGCTAAGTAGACTAGCACATGTAGTTTAACCAGATTGGAAGAATTACAATCTAGACACCATATGCAACATGCAACCACATATCACGCTGCCAAGTTAGAGCAAGCACCTGCGATGCTAGTGTAGGGGAAATGCTGTAATCAACTACAGAGCTACATTCACTATCTTCATGTAGCATTTCTGTTTCTTGAGAATCATGTCGGTAGGCTGACGCTGCATTCTTTAAATGAGGAGTAGTCCCCTTGCCTCCCTGCCTCGTCATAAGTGATTGATGAGGGATACAAAAGAACATTAGTTTGATGTAAGAACATGGTTAATACACAGATGTACTAGTATATACCAAAAACAGAAAGGCATGTCATATTCAAAGGTATAATGTGTAAGCTAAGCAGATGCAATTTAACCAAATTGGAAGCAATACAAGCTAGACATCCGGCTGGAGTGGTGAGCATGATCATCTAGGACCTGAGAGCCTGGTGGGAGGCGGGCTGCTTCACCACCATCGCAGATTTTTAGTTGGCTTCCAGGTGATGCCTATCTTTGCTGGGCTTGTCACTGGCTCGGTCAGTGCCCTGACTAGCTATTTGTCTTCTGGTGCTCACGGGATGGTGCTTCATGTAAAAATATATCTTTCCTTATCTTACCGACTTTGGCCTTTCGAATACAAGCTAGACACCATATGGAACATGCAACCACATATGACACCGCGAAGGTAAAGCAAGCACCTGGGATAGTGGTTCATTGCGAGCGAGGTCATCAACTCCAAAGCTACGTTTACCGTCTCCATCTGCTGACACTGCACCCTTTATAGCACTATAAGGTGTCTTGCCTACCAACATACGAAGCTGGAGCGACTTCTCTCTTTTCTTTTTGGCTTCTCTCATGGCAGCAGAGTCTGAAATACCCTTGCATAAAAACACAATAGTGAGAGTAAGGGTGAAGTGTGTGCAGAACTAGTGCACTGTAAAAGTAGCAGATAGCAGGTGGCTGAAAAATAAATGACAGGAGACATATGATAGCTCTACAACATTGCATGGCAAACAAAATTAGATTCTACTCTGTATGATTTTGTAATATATTAGCACAGGAAATGTAGGTACTCCTCCAGCACACCACCACATGTGGTCATATCTAAGATAACAGTCGACTAAAAATAAATAGGTCAGTCGATTTTTTAATGAACCGTCCGATCTATAAGGAGCGGGAAGATGGCCTTCGTCTACCTCCCGCCAGTCACTATTGACAATCTTTCTCGAACCACCAGCGACCACCGGCCCAGACCCCTGCCTCCGTCGCCCCGCCCTCCCATCGTCCTCACACCACCGCCGTGCTTGGCAGCGCCCATAGGCCATCCCTTTAATCCCGGCTGACCTCCAGATCGGGCGCCAGTAGCTCTAGGCCGCACACGCCCCTAAGATAAACACCAAGGTGCTGCTTCCCTGGCGTAATAGGCGTACTAGTGCCTGTTACGCCGGGGAATGCTTCCGTTAATTGGGAATCAACTGGCCAGAAATTGAAATTCAAGGGGGCGACAGACCTCTAGCTAAGGTGAAATAGTATATGAGGAGAAACCTTGTGCATCGCGAGTTACTAGGAACATCTAGTATCAAGAAGAAGCGGTCAACTAGTGTCTTCTGTGGGATGAATACCGTGCAAGCAGAGACGTAAGATTTGCACGAATAAGGGAAGAGGAGTACCTTTTTCGGTTGCTGATCTTCTTCTTTTTACCGGGGAAACCGACGTTCTGGAGGGTGCAGGCTTGGACGAACCCATGGACAAATTGTTGACTGTGTTGCCGTGGCCGTATGTCGGCGGAGGGGAAGCAGATCCGAGGCGGCGAAGGACGGCGTAGCAGGAACAACTCCGGTGCGGTGGAGGGTGGCGAAGTTGGAGCGGCAGCGGTGAGGCGCAGGACGGCGTGGTTGAACTGGCTCGGGTACGGACGGCTCGGCCTCGGCTTCAACTACTAGCCGTGGAGGGTGTTGCGGTTGAGGTTGCGGTGGACAACGACGTCGGGGTATCGGGTCCGGCGTGATGGAGGAGGGCGGCGGCTGATGGGTGGGATGGGGTGGCGGACGGAGGACGTCAGGGTTTCGCGAGTGGTGGAGAGGTAGTTTTGGCGCCCACGGAGTATGAATGGGGAATCGGACGGGTGGAGGGGAACCATGTTTCGGTCTGGGACGCGCTTGTTTTTGGCTTTTTTGAACAGAAGATGGGACGCACTTGTTTGAAATTTGGGGAAAGTACAAACTTTGCACCCCTCTTAAATTTCGGACCTACTGCGGGTCGAGGGTAGGATGGTAATCCCAGGTGTCCCAAATAGTGGGCGGGAGCGATTTCGGTCGCACGCATGTGTGCTTAGGCGGCCATTGTGTATGAATATTTTTCGGATGCGGTTGCGTGGCGTCTAGATGAAGCTACAAACCTACCCCGGTTTAGACCTTTGGACGTCGGGCCGGTAGGTTTCATGGGTCGGAGTTATTAGAAAAGTAATTTCCTTGTACTACCAAACATTGGTCTCACATGATTTCGGGCGAGTAGAGGCTCTTTTGGCGCTTCGTTCGAAATTTTGAAACACAAGCATTCACGCTTAGAGTACTCTTGAGCTATAAGGATTGACCTAAATAGACAACGTTATATTTGACCTTGTATGTTTGAAAACCTCATTAAATTATCCACTTCTTTTTGAAATTTTGACACTTGAAAATCCTATAACTACGATTATTTTGGAATGGATGAGCTAAATTTGAATCTATTTTGTACACGACTACATATGGTATTATGTACAAAATCAGAGCAAAGATTGGTGCCCCCATAATTTAGGTATGGTTTACAAATGCCATGATATCAAATTCAAATAATTGAATGGACTTCATGTTGAATTTGATTTTTTAAACCACCTTAAGTTGAATTCAAATGTATGCTAGTTCATAGGTAGCTATTTATAATGTCCATTGTGTAACTTCTGTATGTACAATGTGCTTTACACACACAACATGAACTATACTCACGTTTATATTCGATTGCTAAAGCGATGCATTGTCTGGAGTTCAAAATACTAACTATGTGGATCAGTTGTGTCAAATAATAACATAGACATGCTCAAATTCTATAGAATCTAGATGTCTGATGGATCAATGACCGCTCCTTACGCGAATTGCAAATATCATGATCCTATCCTAATATTTGGATACAATTTATATCTTTAATCAATGTGTAGAGTAGTCTTTTATGTGTAGTTTCACTCTCCATCGGTGGTCTCTCACACATGCTCACACACTCTCTCCTGAGGTGTCTTTCTTGCACACATGCTCTAGATATAACCCTCCCTCCCTCTCGTAACCATTTACAACTGTTTTCACTAACCTTTATCACAAGCACTCTTCCTCTCGCAAACATACACACGAACAATCCTCATCGACCCTTTCTATATACATGGACCTGCCTACGTGTCTCGTGTACGCACATTATCTTTATGCCTGTCTCTCACGCATTGTCTCACACCTCTCTTCCTAATCGACGAGTATGATTCTAGCAGAGCATTCTCTAGGATGCCCCTTAAAGTTAGGTTGGATGAATAGTAATATCAGAGATAAAGGGGTTACCTTAGTCCGAGAACCTAGGGTTACAAATCCTAGCCAGCTTTGTTAGTGGACACAGAGTCCATCATAATTCTACTATCTTTGTCTTGTACGACTAGTCATCCATGGGTCTTCCTAAATGTGTCACGGGCCGACCAATGTGGCGCAGGACGGAACCGAACGAAGGGCCTCACCTCGACCCACCGGACCTCACGAGGTGACACACCCTCTGCCCCCATGTCTCATTATCTTCTCACACCCACACATACAAACACAAACACCACACACACAGAAAATTTCTCCTGGTGCCTCTATTCCCTCCCCCCTTGCATATACACACTCAAGGGAATGGAATCTCTTGACGTGACATCATATTTGTCTCTCTCTCTAGACCACTCTCATTCCTCGTGCTATCTCTCACACGCCCCCCCCCCCCCCGTCGGCCCCTCTATCCATCCCTCTCTCGAATACGTAATACACACACATACCTCTCTAGGCCCCGCCAAATGCATCAACTACACATTCACACATGTTACATCACGTACCCCATTGATATAAAAAGCCCGCTCTTCACGTTTATTTCGCATACAACATTCCTTTTGAATAAAGTGTGGCCAAAAAATTATTTTAGAGTTTCTACATATATACAACATTACAAAGTTATATGGAGGAGTACGAACGCTAATTTTCATTGCATAGTGCCCACAATGATATTTATTCCGCACTGTGAATTTTTATATTTTTATACTATATACAAAGTTAGTCATAATAAAGAGAAACAAAGAGCATCTCTCTCTCCATTGCATACCCCCCCTGTACGCCCCTTTCACGTATTCACACAAAACTATCTCCAGGTCCTCTAAAAGTAAGCCCCTAGAAAATTCACGCACGTTTCATCTTTCTCTCGCAATATATGCAATGACGATCATTGTATTTGAAGCGAAAGCATGATACGTACATTGGACTTCAGAATCCACTCATTACGGTCACCATTTACGTTTAGTGGTTATTATACAGCCACGGGCTCACCGTACAACTCTGTATTTGCTCATGACATGACTAGTTGACCAGTTAAACGCTCCACGTGGCACCTCTAGTGTTGCATCACATTATCTCACTACCATCATGCCCACCTGTCGACTTGTATCGACTCTACATATACAATCTTATAAAATACACTCTTATAAAAAACAGAGTTGGTGATGATGGTGTGACTGCCATCCTGCAATATAGGTCGTCCGATTTATATCTAACGGATAGGAAAGAAACTATGGCAATTTTGCAAAAAGGTACCCACAGACCTCTCCACATTTGCAAATAAGGCCTTCCCTTGTTCATCCTTTTCTCTCACAAGATAAACAAGTCATACAAATGCATCTTGATGTTACGTGCAACGCACGGGCATCTTGCTAGTAAGAATGAAAACAAACGACAAAAAAAATATTTGGACGGTGGTTCGAAGTCATGACCGCGGGCACAACGGACAAGGTGGCCTTGTATTGGTATGCTGAGCCGTCTGTTTTAACACACAGGAGCTGGTGTGGTGATTATACACAAACGCACGCATGCACACGAACTGCATCCTCGCAACACTCACACAAACACATGCACCCACGCACGCACGCAACACTCACACGTACACACGCAGCCACGCACGCACGCAACACTCACACGCACACACGCTCGCATGCATGCACACACCAGTACACCACACGACCAACACACACTCTCACGCTCAAGTGCTCAACCTACACGTGCATGCGCACACATCAGGCCCTGACAGACACATACACAACCAGGTGATTCCCGCACACGGGTTGGAGCCTTGTCGCGCCTGCGTAAATTTGTGTTTATCTGACCTTTTGCCTATGTGAACTGACAGGTGGGACCCACAAGGAACATGGTCAATTTAACTAGTCAACATGGTGCCACGCAGACTATTTGGCCGGTCAACAGAGTGCAATCCGATGCTGAACTGTGAGCAAGTGATCGTATAATCACCACAAAACGTATATAGTGACCGTAATCAGCTTATTCTGAAGTTCGGTGACCGTATTACACTTTTTTCTCTGTAGGCCCGCCAAAACTACATCTCTACATGTTCTCGCATGTTACATCTAACAACTATGCAATACAACACTACTACTACACTCTAACACAATAAATCATATGTGTTTTTAGTTTTACTAGATACTATATTGTTACTTATAATTATTCAGTTTGCATACATTAAAATTGCCTTTGAAATGTATGGCCAGTATCATCTACCGCGCGGGAAAAATCCCGCCCTTTCCTGTTTAATCGGGTTTGTTACGATGGATCGTGCGAAATAGCAAAACTATAGTACTATACAGTACAAGTGACAGTTCACTGGGCCGTCCTGTCGTCTACTCCTCCGTCGTAAGAGTGGAGCGCTCGCTTTCATAAATCTTCTAGTCCCTTTCGCCGACATGTGGGACATCAAGCTACCGGGTCCACGTGCCATACCGGAATACAGTGCAGAGCAGCCGGGGTGAAGCACCCCAGTCATGGCGCCGGCGTAGTAATGAGCAATGAGGCGTCAAATCACAAAGTTGCACCTTTCCCGCAGTTAATTTGGAGGGACGAGGCAACCATCATTTCACTCGTTACTGAATCCGCTTCTCCCTCATCTTCTTCAACTTAACCATGTGTTGCTTCTGTCGTTGTTCTGCCTCATGTGGGACGCGGATCGGCTTGGTAAAGCACTGACACGTGGGACCTCATGTTATCAAACCGCCAGAACAACGTCCTCCAAAAATAAGAAGCCTAATCCTAGACTTATAAAGGGCTACGTAGCTGCTACGTATACTTTCCATCTAATCTCTATATGCCCCCCTGACTTTCAGGTGGGGTGGGCCTAATCCTCTCCTTTAATCCAATCAAATAGTCCCACATCACATCAGTTCGTAACTTTACATAAACCATTACGTGGATGTAGCATTGCTCAAATAAGAAACCTCCCCCGCCATCCGCGCGACAAAATCACCTCCTTTTTACTAATCTTGATTCTATAATTTTTTAGATCAATATAATTGAGATTTGTATAGATAGCACACAGGAGCAAAACCAAGTGGTACGGTTAAGGGCATCCACAATGTGTAGCCAAATGTGAAAATAGCTTTTTGTCGGGGAAGCTGCCTCCACGAGCACCTATGGGGACGGAGCCCCTTTTCGGTTCGGCGGGGGGCGGAGCTCGCACGAAGAGCAGATCGAGGCGAGGCACACGAGCGGTTTACCCAGCTTCGGAGCTCTCCGGAGAGATAATACTCCTACTGCTGCTTTGTGGATTGTATTGAGTTCTTGCTCGGGAGCGCTGAGTGCTACAGTACGCACCAGCAGCTAACGAGACCGAGCGTGAGTGTTCTACTGTTCGTCCTCCTGTTCCTCCCCCACGTTGCGCATGGGCCTCCTTTTATATGCTCAAGGGGTCACCGACAGGTGGCAACGTAGGCAAGGGCAAAAATGGAAAAGGTGTTGCGGTTGGTACAGTTACCTGCACAGTGTATCATACCTAACCCTGACGGCAGGGGACAAAGGCATTAAATGCCTATCTACGTCGCCCAAACAGTGCAGAAAAGGGACCGTCAGGGACGGCACCGCTCGCCACGATGGCGATCTTGTCAGCGCCGCTTGCCACAGTGTACCCCTGGCTGCACAGCCTCCCGCCACGTACGCCTGGAAGGGTCCCAGAGCGACACGTTGGTGGATGCGCTGGAGCGTGGGTACAGAGTGGTTGCTCGCCGCGGCAAGCGCCTTGCCGCGGCCGTTGTCTTGTCGCGTCCGGAAGCTTGTCGCTTGTCGGGCCTTGCCGGGACGCGTGGCGCGTCGCGGCAAGTTCCTTGAGATGCCTTGGTTGGCTTCCCGGCAAGCTCCTCTTGCCGGGGTCTTGTGTCTTGAGTGGCTTGCCGGGGCCTTGTCTTCTTGGCTTGAATACTTCGTTCTTGAATGGCTCTGAAGGAGCCACAGAGGATATTGGCGGTCACCCGGCAAGCCTTGCCACGGGGCGCTGCGACTGCTCGTGCACAAGTTCGGGATACTAGGGTACCCCTACTCTAGTACAACGACAGGAGCCCCCGGGCCTGGGCCATACACGGTGCCGAGCGCTGTTGGGCCAGGCCCAAAACAGGGCACGGGCACGCGCGGCCTGGATCACGCCATATCTTACTCCATATCCACCGCGCCCTCCCCGAACGGCACGCGTCGATTGCGGCGTCGTGGGAGAGATCGTGGGTGGTTTCTTTATTCGGAAAGGCGGAACGTCTGCTCCCTTCCTCCTTATAAGCAGGGGAATCAGGGGCAGTGGCGTGGTTTTCGAGGCATCCACTCCCCACGATCATGGGGTGAGGAGAGGTCGCCTCATCCGTCGCCTCAGTTCTGCACGCCTGCCACGCGGCTTCCATGCGCTTGGGGTGGCGAACGGTGGAGGCGGGGAACCGGGCCGTCGTGGGTCGAGGCAGCGGGCCGGCCCCAGTTCCCTGCTCCTTCTGTGTCTTGATTAGCTGAGCAGGGCGGCCGAGCCCCCACCCTGTTCCTTTATAAGGAGCAGGGGGGAACGGAGGTCCGCATTCCTTCATCTCCCCTTTCCTTCAGCTTCTGCCCCCCTCTCTCTCATTCGCTATGGAGAAAGGGAACCCTGGTCCTTCAACGGTGGCGGCGAGGGTCGCCGCTAGACAACGCGTCCTCCCTTCTCCCGCACCTGTGGTGGCAGAGCCAGCCGTAAGGGGAAGAGGGAGGGGGTGAGGCCGTGGGCGAGGTCGAGGGCGAGGCCGAGGCGCTCGGGGAAGAGGTGGACGGGGCGGCTCGCCGGCCTCGCCTCCGCTAGCGGTTCCTCTTCCCATGGCGGACCATATTGGGGACGACCCTTGCGAGTTCTTTGTCAGGCTGCGTCGGCCGCCTCGTCGTCACCTTCGTCTCCCGACTCCATTTGCGAGCGAGATGGAGTTGGATCCGCCCGAGACACTGAGGCTGCACATGAGGGGCTGTGGAATCAGCGGTACGCGAGTCCGTGTTGACTTCCCGGCCCCTAATGTGATGTATCTTGGTCGAGTGTGGAAGACGTTCGCCCGTATCCACCGCCTGACGGAGGGGCTCACCCTCCATTTTAAGCTGATGGAGGGCGGTCTCCTCTCCGTCAAGGTCTTCGGGTGCTTCGGGACTCGGGCAAGGTGCTGCGTGGAGAGCTCCTCCGATAGCGAAGACTCCTCCTCGGGCGGGAGTGACGAGGAGGACAGCGGCAGCGACGACGAGGGCAGCGGGCGGCAGGATGACGGGTCCGACTAGGTGTCGGGCGCCGCTCCGTGCGGCACCGGCGACCCCATCATCCGTGTCGCCGGCTCCTTGAACTTCTCGTGGCCGTCTCCTTGGGCGGCTGGCGTTGGGAGGTTGCGGAAGAGGAAGAGGGCGGGCGGCAAGGCCATCAACTCGGAGTACGTGGGAGTGACGCCCTCGACAGCATGCTGACGTCCTGCCGCCTCGTCTTCGAGCCCTGCTTCCGGCGCCGCCATCACCATCCAGCCTTTGGACGGCCACCGAGATGTTCTCTTGCTGTCTTCTGCTTCCCGTAGATCGCCTAGGCGCCCCTTTTGCCCTTTTCGCCTCCTTGACCTACCTCCTGAAGAGAGGGACAAGAAAGGGATTACGGGCACCTTATCTCTTTTTAATTTGTAAGCCCTCGGGCCTTAGCTGCATTTAAAACTTGTAATCCCATCATTCATGTTTTTCATTCTCTATGAACTGTACCTGAGTGGAATGTTTTTTTAGTGAAAATGGGATGCTTGCCGGGTCACTTGTCCTGCGGGTAGAACCCACGTCAAGGAGCAAATCCTTGATATCTTTAAGATAGACACTTTTTTCCTGGCAGCAGGCCCTGCTGTCTTCCCACGTCGCTCGACCTTTCTCACGCTTTTGGCGGAGGCAGGGATGAGGCGGGTTCGGGCTCCTCGTTTCGTCCCTTTGCTGCCGCGACTACGACCAAACCTGGCCCCAGGAACGAGCCCTAGGGCCTAGAGTTAAGGGAGCACAGTAGCTTTTAGGAAGAAACGAGGTTTCGCATACCTCAGTCCATAAGAGAATGCATGATAAGGGATGAAAAACTTATCTGAGATTGCAGCCCCCGGCAACTCTGGTTCGCCATGGGTTAATCTTTGTACTTGCAGCCCCCGGCAACACTGGCTTGACGGGGTCCAGATGTTGGTCCGTCCTTCTTCTCCTTTTCGTCCTCAAGTGGTCCGGTCAGGATATGCGAGCCCTGCGAACCAAGGGAAACGAAAGAACGGCAAAAGGACGCAAACTCGACATCTAAGTTAGGGGTTAGCCGCTGCTAAGCACTGTCAACCCTAACCAAGGACGAGACTCGATCTAGCATGCATGCTATAACTTAGGGCGCCAACGCTTCATCTATGCTCAGGGTCTGCGCCTGGCTTTGTACAAAGGATTACATGCAACAGCGGCAAGACTTGTACAAAAGGTGGTTGCCGGAACAGGGTCCGACAACCGCGCCTTACGGGTAAAACTTACGAAGATGCTCGATGTTCCAGGAGTTGCTCACCGGAATGTCATCTTCGGTCTCAAGGCGGACAGCGCCAGGCCTAGTGACTCGTTTCACCCGGTAAGGGCCTTCCCACTTTGGCGTCAACTTGTTGGAATTCTTGGCGGACTGAACGTGCCGAAGAACAAGGTCGCCTTCCTCGAGACTTCTGGCGTTAACTTTGCGGCTATGGTAGCGGCGCAAAGCATGCTGGTAGCGAGCAGCTCGCACAGCAGCCTGAAGACGATCTTCCTCAAGGAGCAGCGCGTCATCTTGTCGCAGCTGCTCTTGCTCAAGCTCATCATAAGCGAGCACTCGAGGCGACCCGTATACGAGTTCCGTGGGGATAAATGCCTCTGCTCCATAGACTAGAGTGAAAGGTGTCTGGCCAGTAGCTCGATTTGGCATCGTCCTGATCGACCAAAGAACCATCGGCAGCTCCTCGATCTAGTTTCTTCCGCACCCGTGCAGCCTGTCGAAAGTCCTGGTCTTGAGCCCACGCAGCACTTCAGCATTTGCCCTCTCCGCTTGACCATTGCTCCTAGGGTGAGCAACAGAAGCGAAGCAGACCTTGGCGCCAAGATCTTGGACATACTGCATGAAGGTGCGGCTCGTGAATTGCGTGCCGTTGTCGGTGATGATCCTGTTAGGGATCCCGAAGCGGCAAACAATCGACCTGAAGAACTTGACTGCTGACTGTGTTGTCACCTTCCTCACTGCTTCCACTTCCGGCCACTTTGTGAACTTGTCGATTGCGACGTACAAGTACTCAAAGCCCCCGACTGCTCGGGGGAAGGGGCCGAGGATGTCGAGCCCCCAGACCGAAAATGGCCAGGATAAAGGGATCGTCTGGAGAGCTTGAGCTGGCTGGTGTATCTGCTTGGAATGGAACTGGCACGCTTCACACTTGGTTACTTGTGCAGTTGCATCCTGGAGGGCTGTCGGCCAAAAGAAACCTTGCCGGAAAGCTTTGCCGGCAAGCGCTCTTGCGCCAATGTGGTGACCACATATGCCTCCATGTATCTCTGCCAACAGCTTCTGTCCATCTTCCCGGTGAATACACTTCAATTTCACACCATTGAGTCTTCTTCTGTACAGTGCGTTGTCGACAAACTGGTACATACTTGACTGCCGGGCAACTCTTTCCGCTTCTTCTTGCTCTTCGGGAAGTTCTCCTGTTTGGAGGAAACGGACGATCTGCTGCGCCCATGCTGGAGCTTGTGGCTCGACAACAAGGACTAAAGGCATATCTGCTGCTGCGGGAACATCCGCTTCTACGGCGAGAACCTATGGCTCAGCTGGAGCTTGACGTTCCCCGGCAAGCTTGCCGGAGCAAAACTTGTCGGGAGTGTCTGCTTCAACGAAACAAACCCTGGGGCTTCTCGAAGCAGATTGCTCCTCAGCACTCTTGGCGTTAATCTTGGGGACCTTCTTGGCGGCGGCTTCGGGAAGCTCTGCCGGAAAATAGTCACCAGAAATTAACTTCCACTTCTTGCTCTGTCCAGTTGATGGCGTCACGGACGGTTGAGTCAGCTTGAGCACAAAGATCCCTGGTTCCACAGGTAACTTAAGTGTTGCGCACTTTGACAGGCCATCGGCAATGTCGTTCTGAGCTCTTGGAACATGTTCCATCTGTAGGCCGACAAAGTGCTCTTCTAGCTTCCTCACTTCATCAACGTAAGCTTCCATCAACGGACTCTGATAACTCTTATTCACTTGGCGGACGACAAGCTGTGAGTCACCCCTGACAATGAGCTACTTGATCCCAAGGTCTGTCGCGATCCTGAGACCGGCAAGCAATCCTTCATACTCTGCAGCATTGTTTGTTGCTTGCTCCTTGGGAAAGTGCATCTGGACTACGTACTTAAGGTGCTCTCCGGTGGGTGCGACAAGCAGTACGCCAGCACCGGCGCCTTGCAGCGAGAAAGCACCATCAAAGTACATCAGCCACTCTTTGCTTGCTTCCTTGACGGGGATGCTCGTTTCTGGAATTTCTTCATCTGGTGTTGGCGTCCACTCTGCTATGAATTCTGGTAATGCTCTACTTTGGATAGTTGAAGTGCTCTCAAACTTGAGGCCAAAGCTTGACAGTTCCAGTGCCCACTCAACAATCCTGCCTGTTGCTTCTGGATTCTGCAGTATCCTCTTGACCTAGCCCCCTGCAGAAGGGAACTGACAAAGTAGACTGGGCGCTGCACCATTCTCTTTTGATGTATCTCTACGCACATCTGCGCAGATTCATCTTTGTCGGGACCAGAGCTTGTCAGGGAAGCCCCCTGCTTGTCGCTGGATGTGCTTGCCGTGGTTGCTAGCTCATCATCTGCCTCCCTCTCCGCTACTAACGCAGCACTAACCACTTGATTGGTTGCCGCCAGATACAGCAGCAACTTCTCTTGTGGTTTAGGTGCGACAAGTATTGGAGTGGAGGACAGGTATCTCTTCAAGTCCTGCAGCGCAGCCTCCCCTTCCAGAGTCCATTTCATTGGACCTGCCTTTTTCAATATTTTGAAAAATGGCAGGGCGCGTTCCGCAGACTTAGAGATAAACCTGCTGAGAGCCGCCACGCAGTCGGCAAGTCTCCGCACATCCTTGATGTGCTTCGGTGCTTCGATATGCTCAATGGCCTTGATCTTGTCGGGATTGGCTTCAATTCCCCTCTGAGACATGAAGAACCCGAGAAGCTTGCCGGAAGGGACTCCAAACACACACTTCTCGGGGTTGAGCTTGAGGCTGATCTTGCGCAGATTTGCAAAAGTCTCTTCTAGATCTTGAATCAGAGTTGCTTTGTCCCTGCTCTTGACCACTATGTCATCCATGTAGGCTTCCACATTTCTGTGTATTTGTGGCTCAAAAGCGGTATGGACTACTCTTGCAAATGTTGAACCAGCATTCTTCAAACCGAAAGGCATCCGTACGAAACAGTACGTGCCATATGGAGTGATGAATGCGGTCTTCTCCTCATCTTCTTCTGCCATGAAAATCTGATGATATCCTGAGTATGCGTCAAGAAATGAAAGCAAATCACATTCGGCCGTGGAGTCAACAATCTGGTCGATGCGCGGCAAGGGAAATGGATCTTTGGGACAAGCTTTGTTAACATCGGTAAAGTCGATACAAAGTGTTGGAGTAATGGGCCACGGGTAGGCAAACCCGAGGCCCAGAACCTTTCAAGACATCGGGGTAGGCTACGCCCCTCAAAGAATCCCAAGACGATCGGTCGACTCTGGGAGTCGGTCGCAGCATCACCGACGCCTACTCACTGCCGAATCTCGAAGACGGCTATGACATAAGTCGACTCCCAGTTGGTGACTCCAGGAATGCCGACTATGGGGAGTCGGCCCACGACTTCGCCACCATCAGCCTTCTGGAAGAAGGACAGGACTGGGGATGGCCGGAGTACGGCCCTCCCCTACCCTGATTACCAAGGGCGGGTATGGCTACAGTGCGACGTACCGGAGGAGATCTTCGGCACGGCGCGGCACTGTGGCCATACCGGCCCTAACGTCCGCCCCAGCGGCGGAACCCTGTTCCCACGTTGGCCCGCCAGTACGGCCTGGAGACGGCGGGCCCTGCCAGTCACCGGGGGAGATAGAAGACGGTGAGAGCACCCGAAGACGGCCCCCGTGGGAGTCGGCCTCCAGGAGTCGGCCAGCTCCTCCCATGGGTCCCACGCGCCATTAACCAGATAAGACGGGGAGTGGCGACAGTGATCGCCCGCCAGGCGGCGGCACTGTTGCCACGCCCCCACGACCAAGCCAACGTCATCAGAGGCGCGGCTACAGTGGCCAGGTCAGTCGGCGGGGCCCACCAGAGGTGGCCCCCAGGAGTCGGCGGAAAGGACGGCAGCCTAAGAGACTGACGGCTGGGACCCGCACCCAGTCAGATTACCATTGTACCCCGGGGGGTAGGCCTATATAAACCCCCCCGGAGCACCCATGCAAAGGGTTCGATCCTTTTTCCACCAGACCAACTGCATAGAGGAGGGGAGAGCTAGCCTTGCCTTCTCCTACCTCTAGAACACAGCTCGAGGAGCAACTTTGTACACATATCTCCATAGTGACCATGCGGAGACCCCACAGAGCAGCAGTAGGGGTATTATCTCCTCGGAGAGCCCCGAAGCTGGGTAAGATCCGCCGGCGTGCATGCCTACGCCTCATCCCGCTTCCAGGCACCGGCGACGTTCTACTCGCCCCCACCATGATAAGCCATCCTTTCGCATATGTCGCACCCAACCCCCGACATTTGGCGCCCACCGTGGGGCGAGGTGCACCGTCGTCCGGAGATCTGTTCTGGACGGGAACCCTTTTCCTCCCTGGCGAGCGTAGCCAGCCCGGCACGCCAGAAGGAGTTCACACCGACGCGCTGCGCAACGTTGAGACCGTTTGCACGGCCAGCTGCCTCGCCGATCTTATCGGCAAGGTTAGCCTCTCCGACGAGCCTCCGTCCGACGCAGGCACCAGCGGCCCCGCGGACTTTCTCGCGGGCCTCCTCGATGACCTCCACGTTGCTGGCGAGCCTGCCACTGACCTGGAGTCTGTAGGCTCCACCGACCCGATGCTGGTCGATTCTGACACCGCGTCGCTAGACCCCTTCCCCACCAACGTGGTGGTCTACGATGAGCCGCTCCCTCGCGCGGAGGGCAGCGGAAGCATCGTTACAGAGGTGCTCGTCATCGACCATGGAGAGCACTCCGACGGGAGAGCTCACGACCCGCTTGACGCGGGACTGCAAGACCTGGATGCGCCCATTCCAGAGGACGCTGACGCCGAAGCGCTGGAGGCACGCCGCCTCCAGCTCGTCGAAGGCGCGAAGAAGCTGGCCAGCATGAGACGCTTGTCAGAGGCCTACCAGCGCGAGATGGATCGCGCCGTGGGCGGCTCGCTGGCCCTGGTGGGGCCGAGCCGCTTGGGCGCGGTCCGCCAGCGCGGCGCGGACATCGCCTGCATGTTAGGGGCCAACCGCCCCGTATACGCTACGCCCGCCGAGAACATTCGAGCTGCCCAGGCGGCGGCAGTCGAGTTAGATGGACTCGAAGGCGAAGAGCGTCGACTGATGACGGAGCGAGTCCAGCAACTCCTCGACGCGGCTGGCGCGCAGAACGCGGCCGGCTGCCGAACCGAGGGGCCGCAGCAGCAGAAAGATGACCTGCCACCCCGCCGAGATCAAGGCGCGACATCTCGGGCGCCGACTGGCGGCGTCCGCGGAAGAAAAGACAAGGAGCCGGCTGCAAGCCGCAGTCGGACTCATATCACCATCGAGCGCGACCAAGACGGCCGCCCGAAAGCGGTAGAGCGGCGGGACGACTATGTGCCTCCGCCAACCCGCAGAGAAAGGCGAGTCTCTCCATCGCCCGTTGAACATCCGACTCTCGGAGGTCGCCTAGGCCGCCGAGAGGGAGTCGGAGAGAACGATGCCCGCCTCCAGATCAACCGACTCCATCGATCTCTGGTACTGGAAGAAGAAGATGAGCTGGGGCCACCGTGTTTTGGTCCCCGCATCCGAGATGAGCCCTTCCCCAAAGGATTCACTCTCCCCAGAGATACCCCCAAGTACACCGGCTCCATGAAGCCAGAGGACTGGCTGGTTGACTACTCCACAGCCGTCAGCATAGCGAACGGCAACAAGCGCGTTGCCTTGAAGTATGTTCCGCTCATGCTCTAGGGCACGGCCCGGACATGGCTGAACAGCCTGAAGCCCCGCAGCATCAACAGTTGGGTCGACTTCACCGAGGCTTTCATCCGCAACTTTACGAGCACATACAAGCGACCTCCCAAGCCTCGCCAGCTCTCCTTGTGCGTGCAAGGCCCCAACGAATCAACTCGCGACTACCTCACGCGTTGGGCCGAGCTCCAAAACTCCTGCGAGGGCATGCACGAGGTGCAGGCCATCGAGTACTTCACCGCCGGGTGCAGAGAAGGCACCCTCCTCAAGCATAAGCTCCGCTGCGACGAGCCGGAGACCCTGGATGAGCTGCTGATCATAGCAGACAAGTACGCCACGGCCGACTCTTCTATGAAGACAGTGATCCAAGTCGGTGCGAGAGGCAAAGTCGCCCCACTGGCTCCCAGAACCCCGGCTGGGGACGCGAGTCGGCGACAACAGCAGAACGATCACAAGCGCAAGGCCCCGCAGCCGGCTTCCAATAGCCGGCAGGTCGCAACGGTCGACGATCAGCAACCAGAAGGGCAGCCTCCACCCAAGCGGCAGAAGGGCGGCAAGCCCAATTGGCTGCCGGCTTTCTCCTACGAGCAGACTCTGGATGGCCCCTGCAAGTTTCACAGTGGCGCAAAGCCATCAAACCACACCACCAGAAAGTGCCACTGGCTGACTAGGATTGCCAAGGGAGATGGCTTGGTGCCTCCTCCACCTGCTGGACAGCCGCCTCCGCCTCCACCCCCGCAGCCGGCTGCCAGGCCAGTCGGCGCAGTACAAGACGAGTACCCGGAAGAGCATGGAGCCTACATGGTGTTCACCAGTGTGGCAGATGACAGACGCAGCAGGCGGCTGCAGCAGCAAGAAGTCAACGCAGTAGCATCAGACACTCCAGAGTTCATGCACTGGTCTGAGAAACCTATCAGTTGGAGCAGAGCTGATCACCCAGAGGTGATGCCGAATCCAGGGTCCTATGCCCTGGTCCTGGAGGCCACCTTTGCCACTGATAGGCGGGTAGCTCGCTTTTCGCGAGTTCTGATAGATGGAGGTAGTAGTATCAACATCCTGTATAAGGATACAATGGAGAAGCTGGGAATCAAGCAAAGACAACTCCAGAACAGCCGGACTGTATTCCATGGGATGGTCCCTGGCCTTTCCTGCTCCCCAATCGGCAAGATTTTGATAGATGTCCTTTTCGGAGATAAGGATCACTTCCGCCGAGAGCCAGTCTGGTTTGAAGTGGTGGACCTCCGGAGCCCATACCATGCCCTACTTGGCCGACCTGCCTTGGCCAAGTTCATGGCGGTCCCCCACTACGCCTACCTCAAGATGAAGATGCCGAGTTCCAAGGGAATCCTGACTGTAGTCGGCGACTACAGGAAGTCGTCCGCTTGTGCGGCCGAGAGTAGTCGGCTGGCCGAGTCCCTGGTTATTGCAGCGGAGAAGCGGCTTCTTGACCGGGTTGTGGCGATGGCCGGCAAGCAGCCTGAGTTGTCGCCCAACCCCAAGGAGTCGGAAGCTGAGGGCTCGTTCAAGCCGGCGAAGGAAACAAAGAAGATACCCTTGGACCCAGAGCACCCGGAGAGGTACGCAGTCATAGGTGCAAACCTTGACAGCAAATAGGAAGGCGAGCTCGTCGATTTCCTCCGTGAGAATCGGGACGTCTTTGCATGGTCCCCCAAAGACATGCCAGGTGTACCGACGAAATTCGCCGAGCAGAAGTTACATGTCCGGTCTGATGCGAAGCCCGTCAGGCAGCCCTTGTGCCGCCTGTCAGAAGAGAAAAGAAGAGTTGTTGGTGAAGAGATAGCCCGGCTCCTTGCAGCCAGCTTTATCATGGAAGTATTTTTCCCAGAATGGTTAGCGAACCCAGTTTTAGTGCTCAAGAAGAACAAGCAGCAGCGAATGTGTATCGACTACACAAGCCTGAACAAAGCCTGCCCCAAGAACCCGTTTGCTTTGCCGAGAATTGATCAGGTGATAGACTCCACAGCCGGATGCGAGCTGTTGAGTTTCTTAGATGCCTATTCAGGATATCACCAGATCAAGCTGGACCCGGCAGACAGACTGAAGACCGCCTTCATCACGCCGTTCGGAGCCTTCTGCTACCTGACCATGACGTTCGGCTTGAGGAACGCCGGCGCCACCTTTCAGCGTTGCATGCAGAAGTGCCTCCTCAAGCAACTCGGCAGGAATGCCCACGTCTACGTGGATGATGTGGTGGTGAAGATGGAGAAGCGCGGAACCTTATTGGAAGACCTCAAAGAGACCTTTGAGAACCTGCGCTGATTCCAGATCAAGCTTAACCCCGAGAAGTGCGTTTTCGGAGTACCAGCCGGCCAGCTACTCGGCTTCCTGGTCTCTGAACGCGGCATAGAGTGCAACCCCGTGAAGATCAAGGCCATCGAGAGGATGGAGGTACCCAGCCGACTGTTGGATGTGCAAAAGTTCGCTGGCTGCCTGGCATCCATCAGCCGTTTCATCAGTCGGCTAGGCGAGAAAGCTCTCCCGTTGTACCAACTCATGAAGAAGACCAATTTTTTCGAGTGGAACCACAAGGCGGACGAGGCCTTTCTGCAACTGAAGAGGATGTTGGTTACTCCCCTGTGGTGGCGGCTCCGACTCCCAAAGAGCCCATGCTCCTGTACATCGCCGCCACCAGTCGAGTAGTCAGCACGGTTATCGTAGTTGAGCGCAAGGAGGAAGGCAAGGCACTGCCGGTCCAGAGGCCCGTCTATTATCTGAGTGAAGTACTGTCAACCTCCAAGCAGAACTACCCCCACTACCACAAGATGTGTTACGGCGTGCACTTCGCCGCCAAGAAGCTGAAGCCTTACTTCCAAGAACATCCAATCACAGTGGTCTGCACAGCCCCATTGGCTGAGATCATTGGAAGCCGGGATGCGTCTGGCCGAGTGGCCAAATGGGCCATAGAGTTGGCGCCCTACACGATCTGCTATCAACCCCGCACCGCCATCAAGTCGCAAGCACTGGCCGACTTCCTCGTCGACTGGGCCGAGAACCAGTACCTGCCACCGGCGCCCGACTCCACCCATTGGCGGATGCATTTCGACGGCTCCAAGATGCGCACTGGCTTGGGAGCCGGCGTCGTCCTCACTTCTCCCAAGGGCGACATGCTCAAGTACGCACTGCAGATTCACTTCGTTGCCTCCAACAACATCGCCGAGTACGAGGCGCTCGTTCACGGGCTCCGGCTTGCCAAAGAGCTTGGCATCCGCCGGATCCTGTGTTACGGCGACTCCGACTTGGTGGTACAGCAGTCGTCGGGCGACTGGGACGCCAAGGATGCAAACATGGCAAGCTATCGTTTCCTCGTGCAGCAACTCAGCGGATATTTCGAGGGGTGCGAGTTCCTCCACGTGCCGAGGAACGACAATAACCAAGCAGATACTTTGGCACGAATCGACTCCACCTGCCAAGCAATACCTTCAGGCGTCGCCCTCCAATACCTTCAAGAGTGCCGCAGTTGCAGCTAGCCCGGGGACTTCGGAACTCGGCCCGGGGACTGCGGCAGCCGGAGAGAAGACTCCAGAACTCGGCCCGGGGACTGCTCCAGTCGGCCCGGGGACTTCATTAATCCAGCAAGTGGCTGCGGACTCCAGCCCGCCGACTCTCAGCCCAGCCGCTCGCGTCCAAGTCGCAGTTTTGACAGTAGAAGAGATAGCAGCACCCTCATGGGCCCAGCCCATCCTCCAATTCCTGGTGAACAAGGAGCTACCAATAGATGAAACCTTGGCTCGGCAAATACAACGCCGAGCGGCAGCATACACCATAATCAACAGAGAGCTGGTCAGACGCAGCGTCACAGGCGTCCACCAGCGTTGCGTCGACCCAGAGCAAGGCCAAGCAATTCTCAGAGACATCCATCAAGGCGAGTGCGGCCACCATGCGGCCTCAAGAGCGCTCGTCGCCAAAGCCTTCCGACACGGTTTCTTCTGGCCGACTGCCCTCGAAGAGGCCAAAGAGTTGGTCCAGAAATGCAAGGGCTGCCAGAAGTTCCGTTCCAAGCCGCATCAGCCGGCTTCAGCACTCAAGACTATCCCCATCGCCTGTCCCTTTGCAGTTTGGGGCCTGGATATGGTGGGACCCTTCAAGACAGGACGAGGTGGCCTAACTCATCTGCTTGTCGCGGTGGACAAGTTCACCAAGTGGATAGAAGTGAAGCCCATCAAAAAATTGAATGGTCCGACTGCCATGACTTTCATCTCAGACATCACAATTCGGTATGGCATACCGCACAACATCATCACCGACAACGGCACCAACTTTGCCAAAGGCGCCTTGGCCCACTTCTGCGCGACGCAGGGCATCCGACTGGACCTAGAGTCCGTTGCCCATCCGCAGTCAAACGGCCAGGTGGAGCGAGCGAATGTCCTCATCCTGTCCGGCATCAAGCCTCGGTTGGTCGAACCGCTGGAGCGTTCGGCTGGCTATTGGCTTGACGAGTTGCCGGCCGTCCTTTGGAGTCTACGTACGACTCCAAACAAGTCAACCGGCTTCACGCCCTTCTTCCTCGTCTACGGTGCTGAAGCCGTCATCCCAACGGATATAGAGTTCGACTCCCCACGAGTCACGATGTACACCGCGGAGGAAGCAGAAGAAGCACGACAAGACGGCGTCGATCTGCTGGAAGAGGGCCGGCTGTTGGCACTCAGCCCGTCCAGCATCTACCAGCAGAGCCTACGTCGCTACTACAACAGGAAGGTCAGGCCGAGATCCTTCCAAGAAGGCGACCTTGTGCTCCGGCTGATCCAGCGAACAGCCGGCCAGCACAAGTTGTCCGCACCTTGGGAAGGCGCCTTCATCATCAGCAAGGTGCTGGGCAACGAATCCTACTACCTGATCGACGCTCAGAAGCCCCGAGCACGCAAGAGGGATGACTCCGGCAAAGAGACGGAGCGACCATGGAACGCGAATCTTCTTCGAAGATTTTACAGCTGATGTAGTATGTATCACGCCCCCCTTTTGTATTTTAAGTACCAAGACTCTGGGGCCCCCGAGACGGACTCGGGGACTGCCCCTTTTGTTATCTGTATGATAAGAGTTATGCTTCCGAGTACGACACTCTTTATGCCACTTGACCCCGGGCTCGACCAGTCGGCCCGGGGACTCGCCGTCTCGCGCTATGAAAACGCTTCCTGCGGTCAGACAAGTAGTGCGCGGCGCCTAAGCCGACTCCCGCCAAAGCTACAGCTCGCAGAGCGACTGACTGGTGGGCCGGAGTAAGGTAGAATAGGCGCCCGCACGAAAAAAGGCTAAGGATTCAAAGCGTAAAAACATAGCCCGAGCCGGTTTTTCAGCCGATCCTCGCAAAACCGACTCCGAGTAGTCGGCTTGCCGTCTTTCTATACGACTTGCTACAAAAACTCTCGAACGGCTAAGTACTTGCCTTCCCAAGGCGGCCAGGTATTTGGTCTAGCGGCAGTCCGCGGAGCGGCTGTCCGACTGGCAAAAGACGGCACACAAGGGAAGGCGGCAAAAGGAAAAAAGCCTAAAGAGCAACAAGCAAGAAACGATAGAATCTAAAAAAATATTTACACCACAAAGGCCATTGGCCGAATCCATGAACAGATGTTCAAAATACACCCAGAGGGTGGAAATGTGCGAATTAACAAAGTCTTCGAGAAACTACTGAGCAGATAAGTAAAGCAAGACAGCGGCTTATGAAGCGGCAGACGAGTTTGGGGGCTCGGCGGAGATGGCGGTGTCGGACGTTGGAGCAGCCGGCGGGGCAGACTCGGCTTGATCACCTCCAGCAGCAGTCGGCGCAGTTGGGCGCGGCTCGTTGTTGGAGGCTCGGTCGAGCTGAGGCTGGTCGCCCGCTCCGGCTTCCGGCGCCTCCGTCTCGTCGCCGGCTTCCATCTCGTCTTCTTCCTCGACGTTGGAGCCAATCACCTCCGCCGAGTCCTCGCCGTAGTTCGGGTTCATCCCAAACCACTCCGGCGGCGCCTCCTCGCCGTTGTCAGCACGCTCAGGAACGAAGACGCTGGTGTCGACGTACTCGGCGATCGTCGCGGCGCGCTTGACGAAGTCATCCTCCATGGCTGCCAGTTCCGGCTGGGCCTCAGCTCGGAGCGTGGCCAGCTGGTCCAGACACAGGTCTGGACACCATGCCTTGACGAACTCCAAGGCACAACGTGCCCCGGCACGTGCCGAGGAGCCCTTCCAAGCCTCCAGACGGCCTGCTGCGACCTCCAGCCAGTCGGCAGTCCGACTGGGAGTGCGCAGAACCGGCATCTCCGGCCACAAGGCAGCAATCGCCTGGGCGCCGACTCGTTGAAGCCGGCGCAGCATCCGGTGAGCCGGCCGTAGACGAGCCTCAATGCTCAGAAGTTGTTCATCAAGAGTCCGGGGGGCGTTGGCAGCAACCTCCTCGCCGGCCGCCCTCCGCGCCTCGCGATCGGCCTCGATGGCTTGAACGACGGCTTGCGCATGGCCTGGGAAGAAGTCTGCCAAAGACGAAAAAAGAAGCAAGTTAGAAAAAGCAAGAGTTGGCCCGACCCATAGTCGGCCGCGAGCAAAGAAAACTTACCATCGATGATATCTTCAATCTCGTGGAAGCCGGAGGTCAGCATCGCCTCCTTGTCGGTCCAGGAGGAGCGTTCGACCTCGAACTCGGCCTGGAGCTCAGCCTCCTTGTCCTTCGCCTCCTCCTACGCCTTCTTGATCAGCTCCTTCTGCTTCGCCAGCTGCGCGGCCAACAGGTCGCGCTCCGTTACAAGCTTGCCACACTCCACCTCCTTGGCGCGCAAGGCGGTGTTGGCTTCGCCCAGCTGCTGCTGAAGAACGGCATTGGCCTCTGAAGAAAGAAGAAAAAAGGACACAAGTCATCAGAAAAGGTCGCCAAGAAGATCCGGCCCGACTGCGCAGCAGTCGGCCCGAATCTCGGGGACTACAGCCCGCGGGTGCGCCAGCGCGCCCCCGCGAAGAAGCAAACTTACTCCGGCTCTCCGACAAGTCGGCAGTCCGCTTGCCCAGCTCTTCAACATTTCGGTTGAAGACGGTGGCTTGCAGGTTGTGGTAGTCCTACAGCGAGCATTTCAAAAAAGAATAAGCGTTTGGAATTCGCCATTAGAGTTCCAACCCGCCTGCTCAACAACCGACCTGGAACTCGGGGATTACACCCAGTGGGTGCGCTGGCGCGCCCCCACAGGGAAGAACAAGAAAAAAAAGTCAGAAGGAACATACCCGGACGGCCACTCGTGTCGCCAGGTGCGCCTTTGTGCAGTGCTGGATGGCGTCGCTTTCAGCTCGCAGCTTCGCCTGGACGTCTAGGAGCGCCTGGTTCAGCGGGCCCGTGCCGCCTCCTCGCGCCCACCCGACGGGCGCGGAGCTCATCACCTCGACCTCCGGCGTGGCCGAGCTGGCCGCTCCGGTCTCCAGAGGGCGTGGCGCCGAAGTCGCCTTCCCCAGCCGGCGGCGAGTTGGCAGGGCGACTTGAAGAAGCAAGTTCGCCGTGGCTTTGTCTGTAGTCGATGGTACTGGCGGGTCCGCCGACTGTTTACCCTTTGCACCCCCCGATGACGGCGGGGGCGGTGGTGGCAGCACCACCGGGTCTCGCCTGGGGATCTCGCCGCCCTCCCTCTCCACGATGGCATGTCCCCTGCCGGCCTCCCCAGAATGCTCCATAGGATCCGGAGGCGGCGCCGAGCGCAACGGAACAACGAGCAGCGCCGATTGGCGGCGCGCGGCTTCTTCGGCCCGCTCTTGGGCCACAGCGGCGGCTCCGGCTCCCTCAAGACCCTGCTGGGCGGGGGCGGCCGTCTTCTCAGCCTCCGCCTTCTTTCGACGGGCGGCTTCGTCTTCGTCGCGTTTTTCCTGCGCGTTCTGCTCCGTCGCCTCCCGGAGGTCGGCGGCTGGGTCAATGCGCCGAGTCGTGGCGGACGACTCCACCGACCCCCTGATGGAGGCGGCGGCGACCCTCCCTAGGGTGAGAGGAGCTCTGAAGCGAGGAGCACATGTAAAAACTCACACTAAACCCACCAGAAGACAAAAACAAGACAGAGAAGTAGGGGCACTCACGCAGAGGACAGCGGCGGCTTCTTCACTTCCTTACGGAAGCGCTGGGCCTTTGCGGCCGCCTCTTCCCGTTTGGTTGCGGCGGCTGCCCCCTTAAACTTCTTCTCCCGGCCTCCGAGGGAACTCGGCCCGGCCCGGCGCTTCCTCGCGCCGTCTTGACTCGGCTGGTGGTGTGGGGCGACTTCCCCTTCTTCGCCGACGGGCCAGTCGGCGAAGGTGGCCGAGGGCCTCAGGCCACCTTCTTCTCCTTCGCCGCCTCCTTCGGCGTCGGCCTCCAATGCCGCCGCCCCCAAGTCGGGGTCGTCGACATCGCTCTCTGCTCGATCAGAGGCGAACTGGCGAGGTGGCCCCGTGGCGCCAGATGAGGGCTGGAGAAGAGAGTTCTGGTTCAAAGGTTAAGAGAAATAAAAAGCAGAAGCCGGATTCGGCTGAAAAAGAGAAAGATAAGGAAAGAGCAACTTACCACCGGCGGGGGGTTGGCGCGCGAGTATGGCTCCATGCCAAACTGCCAGTCCCCCGAGAGGCCGCAGTTCACGATGAAGTTCACCGTGTCCGCAACCTCCGCGTGAGGAAGATCTTTGGTGCACGTCCGACTGGGGTCCCGGTGGCCGCTCATCTGACAGATCAGATGAGGCCGGCTTTGGAGCGGCAGAACTCGGCGCGCCACGAAGGCGGCCAGCAAGTCGGCCCCAGTCAGGCCGGCTGACTGCGTCAACACCCGAAGTCGCTACACGGCGGCGGCTCCAGCCGGAGTCAGCGTCTTGGCGCGGTAGGACCAGCTGGGCTGCCTCCCAGCCGGCGCGCCGGCTTCGAAGGCCGGCAGGTTGACCCAGTCGCCGTCTGCGGCGACGTTCTTTACATAGAAGTAAGAACGCTGCCACATCTTCACCGACTTGATCAGCTGGATGGTGGTGAATGGGTTGTCGGCAGTCGACCTCCGCAGCGCGATGAAGGCGTCGCATTGGGCTGGCACACCGGCGACGTGCGTACCGATCTTAGAATGGAAGAATTCCCCCCACAGCTCGATGGTGGGGAGAACACCGAGGAATCCCTCGCAGAGCGAGGCGAAGGCCGCCAACAGCACCACCGTGTTTGGAGTAAGGTGGTGCGGTTGGAGGCCGTGAAACTCTAGGAACGAGAGAATCCGCTCGCCGGCAGCCCCAGGCCGCGCGACAGGTGGGAGCGGAACACGACGCGCTCGCCCTCCGCCGGCACCGGCGACACCCCCCCGGCGGCGGGGCACGGGCCTGCACGAGGTGCGCGCCGGGGATGCGGCGCGTCTTGCGAAGAAACTCGATGATGTCGTCGTCAACTTCAGAACCGTCCCAAACGCCGGAGCGGACGGCCGCGGGCGCGGCGGCGGAAGAAGAGCTCATCGCCGGGAGCGGGGTGTGGTCCGGCGCGGCAGCAGTGAGAAGAAGAAGGAAGAAGAAGGAACGGGAGGAAGCAGAGAAGAGCAGGCGCGCATGCTTCGCCGCCCCGCTCCCTCCGCCTACTTATAGGCCTGCGGGCTGAAGAGCCAAGGGGCGTCGTGGGATTAACTGCGCCCACACCCCCACGACCCCCACGATCTACAACGCGGAGTTACCGTGCGCATTTACTGCGCCAAAGCCCAACCGCCCGAGCGGCCGCAGCGGATCCGCTAGAGGGCCGAGGCGCGGTAGTGGCGGGCCCCGCCCGTGGGCCTGTCCCGTCGCGCGCGTGGGCTGGCAGGCTTGCCCGGCCACGTGGCGCCCCATGGAATGGTCCGTGGCGGGCAGCGGCCATGTAGCTTCTCAAACACGCCGTTTGCGTCCCGCCACGATCTTCAAACTACCTAAAGAAGAGCAAGGCGACTTGAAGGCAAGTCCGACCTCTGAGCGACGGCTCGACAAAGACGGCCGGAGCAGAATCGCCTCCTAATAGTCGGCACGAAGGAAGACGGCAGGCGAGCTACGGCGCCGACTCCTCGAAGGAAGAATTTACTGAGGCCCCCCGGCGCATCCCTCGGCGCCTCACCAGCTTCGGGGACTACTGTCGGAGTAATGGGCCACGGGTAGGCAAACCCGAGGCCCAGAACCTTTCAAGACATCGGGGTAGGCTACGCCCCTCAAAGAATCCCAAGACGATCGGTCGACTCTGGGAGTCGGCCGCAGCATCACCGACGCCTACTCACAGCCGAATCTCGAAGACGGCTATGACATAAGTCGACTCCCAGTTGGTGACTCCAGGAATGCCGACTATGGGGAGTTGGCCCACGACTTCGCCACCGTCAGCCTTCTGGGAGAAGGACAGGACTGGGGATGGCCGGAGTACGGCCCTCCCCTACCCTGATTACCAAGGGCGGGTATGGCTACAGTGCGACGTACAGGAGGAGATCTTCGGCACGGCGCGGCACTGTGGCCATACCGGCCCTGACGTCCGCCCCAGCGGCGGAACCCTGTTCCCACGTTGGCCCGCCAGTACGGCCTGGAGACGGCGTGCCCCGCCAGTCAGCGGGGGAGATAGAAGACAGTGAGAGCACCCGAAGACGGGCCCCGTGGGAGTCGGCCTCCAGGAGTCGGCCAGCTCCTCCCACGGGTCCCACGCGCCATTAACTAGATAAGACGGGGAGTGGCGACAGTGATCGCCCGCCAGGCGGCGGCACTGTTGCCACGCCCCCACGACCAAGCCAACGTCATCAGAGGCGCGGCTACAGTGGCCAGGTCAGTCGGCGGGGCCCACCAGAGGTGGCCCCAGGAGTCGGCGGAAAGGACGGCGGCCTAAGAGACTGACGGCTGGGACCCGCACCCAGTCAGATTACCATTGTACCCCCGGGGGTAGGCCTATATAAACCCCCCGGAGCACCCATGCAAAGGGTTCGATCCTTTTTCCACCAGACCAACTGCATAGAGGAGGGGAGAGCTAGCCTTGCCTTCTCCTACCTCTAGAACACAGCTCAAGGAGCAACTTTGTACACATATCTCCATAGTGACCATGCGGAGACCCCGCAGAGCAGCAGTAGGGGTATTATCTCCTCGGAGAGCCCCGAAGCTGGGTAAGATCCGCCGGCGTGCATGCCTACGCCTCATCCCGCTTCCAGGCACCGGCGACGTTCTACTCGCCCCCACCATGATAAGCCATCCTTTGGCAGATGTCGCACCCAACCCCCGACACAAAGCCTCCACTTCCCGTTTGCCTTGTGGACGACTACAGGATTGGCCGACCATGTAGGATGGAGCACTCCTCTGACAAGGCTTGCTGCTTCCAACTTCTTGATCTCTTCTGTGATGAATTCTTGGCACTCCACTGCTTGCTTTCTGACTTTCTGCTTGACGGGCCGCGCATGAGGACAGACGGCAAGGTGGTGCTCAATTACTTTCCTGGGAACACCGGGGATGTCAGACGGTTGCCACGCAAACACATCGACATTCGCCCGCAGGAAAGCAATGAGCGCACTTTCCTATTTAGGGTCGAGAGTGGCACTGATGGTGAAAGTACCACCAGTGATGTCCTCTTTGGCGGACACCTTGGTCGCTGGCGGAGCTGCCATCGTCTTCTTACACTTGCCGGTGGAGCTCGATGGTGCGTCCTCGACGGTAGGGCAGCACTCCAAAGAGGTGCGCTTGCCGAAGTGGGCATCAGAACTCTTGCCGGACTTGGTCTTCTTCTTACTTCCGGGAGCTTCAGCGGCAAGTGTCTCGCGATCCGTTGCGGCTGCTGCTTCCCGGTAGATCTTGTCGGCACAGATAAGAGCATCCTTCTTGTCGCCAAGGACAGAGATGACACTTATCGGGCTTGGCATCTTCAGCATGTTGTACGCGTAGTGAGAGGCCGCCATGAACTTGGCGAGCGCTAGACGGTCGAGAATCCCATTGTAAGGCAATGGAAAATCGGCAACGTCAAAGGTGATCCTCTCAGTTCTGAAGTTCAACTCGCTGCCAAATGTCACCGGCAGCGTGATCTTCCCCTTCGGCTTGCTCCTTCCCGGGTTGATTCCTTGGAATGTGCCGGTCTCTTCGAGCTCGCTGTCAGGGACTTGGAGTTTCCGGAGTACAGCGGAGGAGATCAGGTTCAAGCCGGCCCCACCGTCAACTAGCATCTTAGTGACCTTAAGGTTGCGGATAGTTGGTGAGACCAACATCGGCAAACACCCGACCGCAGTTGTGCGATCAGGGTGGTCCTCAATATCAAAGATGATAGGCATGCTGCTCCATTTCAGAAGCTTGCGTGACTCAACGGGTGGTTCTGCCGCATTGACTTCCCGCACCCACTGCTTGAGTTGGCGGTGTGAAGTATGCAGAGAAGCAGCGCCGTCAACGCACAAGACCTCTGTGGCTTTCTGAAACTCCTGCTCACTGGTCTCGTCATCATCCATGTCTTCGTCGTCGTCGTCTTCATCTTTGTCGCGGCCGCGGGGAGGTCTGCCTCCTTGCCGCTGCTTGGCCTTGCCGCGGCGCCCTCCCCGGCCGGTGCGCTCCGTACCGGATCCTCCAGCACCTCCTTGGGCTTTCTCCTTGTCGCGTCGCTCGTACTTGGCCTTTTGCAGCTCGACAAGCTACTCGACTTTCTTGCAGCTCTGGAGGTCATGGCCCTTGGTGCGGTGGATCTTGCAGTACTGTTTGTTGGTGCCTTCCTGCTTGTCAGCGGCCGCCACAGCCTGGCAGTTAGTGCATGCAGCATCCTCGCTGTCAGATCCTCCTGCTCCTGCACCCTCTCCGGGGAGTTTCCTCCCTTCCTCAGCACGTGCACACTTGTCGGCCAGGGCATACAGCTCGCTGACATCTCTGATCTTGCACATCGCCATCTCCTCCCGCATCCTGCGGTTACGCACGTTCTGGTGGAACGCGCTGATGACCGCGGCAGGGTGGACATCCGGGATGTTGCGTTGCACTTGGCTGAATCTCTGGATGTACTTGCGCAAGGGCTCTCCTTCCTTCTGGGCAAGCAGGTGAAGGTCACTCTCCTGGCCATGAGGTTTGTGGCCGCCCGTAAAGGCGCCGACAAACTGATGGCATAGGTCTGCCCAGGAAGATATGGAGTTTTCCGGCAAGTGCATGAGCCAGGACCTGACGTTGGGTTTGAGCACCAGCAGGAAGTAGTTGGCAAGGATCTTGTCGTCTCGCCCCCCGGCAGCCTGCACCGCGATGGTGTAGATGTTGAGGAACTCTGACGGATGCAACCTGCCGTCGTAGTTCTCCGGTACGTCTGGCTTGAAATTCTTCGTGCTGGGCCACTGGACTTGCCGCAGCTCACGAGTAAACGCAGGGCAACCTACCGCATACGGCAGGTCGCCTGGTTCCCCTGGCGCATGCATGTCGACAGTGGGCCCAGCGCGTCGGTCTGATTGACGTCACGCTTCTCTTCAGCGCTCGATGCGAGTACGGGCGTCTTCTTGCTGTCGTTCGTGAAGAACTTGGCACTGATCGCGGCGAGCTCGCGGATCTGACGAAGCGGTGGAGTCGCTGTCGTGGCGGACCCGGCGAGTCGGTGATCTCGGCCTTCGGGGCGGAGAGTGCACGGTGGTTGCACCCCCACCGGTCTTGTCGCCATCGGTTCGCACCTGGCTGGCTTGCCGCGGTTGCGATGTAGTCGGCTGCCGTGGAGTGTCGCCGTTGGCGAAGCCGATGAGACTCTGAATGGTGGCCCTCCAGTCGACGATCTTGTCTGGCGTTGGAGGGAAGTCTAGGAGCAGTTGAGCTCGCGCCAAAGCTTCTGCTGGAGTGGCGGGTAGCGGTGGCGAATGGTGCGAGGAGCGGGATATGCTCGGACTTCCAACGACGTTAGAAGGAGCAGTATTCCGTCCAGGCGACCGTGCCTCGCTCGCGCCAGCATGTTGGCGTGCATGCTGGCCTTGAGCATCCCGAGATCCGCCAGCTCGATTTGGGTCCAGCAAGCGTATGGTACCGTGAGTACCATGACGCTGCCGGAACCGCGCCTCCTGAGATGGGCACGGAGCATCCACGGACGCCCGGTCATCGTGGGAGCCTGCTACGCCGCCGACGGGCAGCGCAGCCTTGTCCTTGGACCTGGCGGCACCGTGGGCTCCCTCGTCGACGCCCGCTCTTCCGCCGGCGTCTTCCCCACCAGCCGTTTGCTCTGGCGATGGTGGGTTTGTCGCAGACGAAGCAGCCGCCTCCGAAGCCTTCTTCTTCGGCGGCATGTCGATGAAGATGTTGAAGATCTAGCTCGTGTGAACGCCGGATCAGGTTCACACAACCTCGACGCCCCCTACCTGGCGCGCCAAAGATGTCGGGGAAAGCTGCCTCCACGAGCACCTATGGGGACGGAGCCCCTTTTTGGTTCGGCGGGGGGCGGAGCTCGCACGAAGAGCAGATCGAGGCGAGGCACACGAGCGGTTTACCCAGCTTCGGAGCTCTCCGGAGAGATAATACTCCTACTGCTGCTTTGTGGATTGTATTGAGTTCTTGCTCGGGAGCGCTGAGTGCTACAGTACGCACCAGCAGCTAACGAGACCGAGCGTGAGTGTTCTACTGTTCGTCCTCCTGTTCCTCCCCCACGTTGCGCATGGGCCTCCTTTTATATGCTCAAGGGGTCACCGACAGGTGGCAACGTAGGCAAGGGCAAAAATGGAAAAGGTGCTGCGGTTGGTATAGTTACCTGCACAGTGTATCATACCTAACCCCGACGGCAGGGGACAAAGGCATTAAATGCCTATCTACGTCGCCCAAACAGTGCAGAAAAGGGACCGTCAGGGACGCCACCGCTCGCCACGATGGCGATCTTGTCAGCGTAGCTTGCCACAGTGTACCCCTGGCTGCACAGCCTCCCGCCACGTACGCCTGGAAGGGTCCCAGAGCGACACGTTGGTGGATGCGCTGGAGCGTGGGTACAGAGTGGTTGCTCGCCGCGGCAAGCGCCTTGCCGCGGCCGTTGTCTTGTCGCGTCCGGAAGCTTGTCGCTTGCCGGACCTTGCCGGGACGCGTGGCGCGTCGCGGAAAGTTCCTTGAGATGCCTTGGTTGGCTTCCCGGCAAGCTCCTCTTGCCGGGGTCTTGTGTCTTGAGTGGCCTTCCCGGCAAGCTCCTCTTGCCGGGGCTTTGTCTTCTTGGCTTGAATACTTTGTTCTTGAATGGCTCCGAAGGAGCCACAGAGGATATTGGCGGTCACCCGGCAAGCCTTGTCGTGGGGCGCTGCGACTGCCCGTGCACAAGTTCGGGATACTAGGGTACCCCTACTCTAGTACACCGACACTTTTGGCATCATGGGAACCATTGTGGATGGTGTTGCCAAAGCCAAAAAGATGGAACCGAAGCTCCCTGATTGATTGATTGAAGGAATAGAAAAATGCAACGTCTCTCCTCTTTCTCCCATGCTTGGATGCATGTAGTATAGTATATAGCACAGAGTCTACTCCCCTGTCTCTTCTATCACAAATCACAAAGCAGTGAGGCGTCAAATCACAAAAGCACGGACAAAGCAACCATCATTTCACTCTTCGCTGACTCCGCTTCTCCATCGTCTTCTTCGAGAAACCATCTCACCGCACTAGTACTCCTAGTAGTACTAGTAAAGGACTTCCTAGATGCAAATAAGGCAGTTGTCTTGGCTTGCAGGCGGCACTTGCGAACGACTTACCGTGGTCTCCCTCAATGGTGTTCTCCATCGAACGCACTTCGCCAAACCACCAAAAAAAAGATATCGTCGACGCCACCGCAATGGGGAAGGAAGTCAAATATAGTTACTACCTCCATTTTTTTGTACACAAGGCCAATATATCAAAATTACAATTTGCAAAGGGCCACTAACACTAATCGAGGCAAAATTGATGGGGTTAGCAACCAAGGACATTAATATCCCCTGCATGCATGCGAAAGTGAGAAGGTTGGTTTGCATGGCGCTGCATTAATCAAGCGATGAGGAGTGAGATGCTTAGCTCTTTGGTCTTTGGAGAAAAAATACGCATTAATTGACACGTGAAACGACGATTTGTATCAATTAAATCCCGTGAAGGAAAACCCCGCCTTTCTTTTTTAACACTAGTACTCCAAGTACGTACGTACTTATCCTATTTGGGTCTAGGCCTTGCATTGCCAAACGTCGCCACACATTTTTGCCAAGCTTGCCTAAAGTTTTCAAAATGAGAAGGAGGTACACTTGCGCACGGCTGTCGCGGTCGCACCGCACCCTCACAAGGTCGCTCCTGCACGCTGCGGTCGCACCGCACCCTCACACAGTCGCTCCTGCACGCCGCAAACCCAACCAAGGGAACGCACCCTCACTGACACATGCTGTCTCATGTGAACAAACCAAACTCAGCCATCCTATCGCTGACACATAATTTTCGTTCATAGAGTATGTTTATCCAAACGCATGTTGGGGAGTATCCGTACGACCCGTGCGGTGGTCTGTTGGGGAAGAAGAAGAGGTGAGGAAGAAGGACAGAAGGGTTAGGAGACGTAGGATATTCATCCAACCGCCTGAAATGGTAGACTGACCCAAGTCAGGCGACTTGCATAACAAATATATGTTTTTACACAGCAAAAGATCCATAAAAACAACAACATAAAGAAAAACTATCACTGCTCAGGGAAAGAGACGGCCTTGTCGTCTTTGATTGTCGGCGTGAACCAGCCATCGCTGCCAACGTGTGTCTCCGCACCGTGGTTGTCCTCGGCCTCCAGCTACTCGTTCAAGCGGAGCGTGCGGGCGCTCTGCACGGACGAGAGCATAGTCCGGTTCAAGTTGAGGACATCCGGTTCCGCCTGCAGGAGGGCCTCGATGGCAGCGGCATCCGCGCGCTCCGCGTTGAGTCGAGCCTCCGCCGCCCGGTTCATGTCCAGGACGTTCGGTTCCGCCTGTAGGAGGGCGTCGATGAGAGCGGCATCCGCGCGCTCTGCGTCGAGTCGAGGCTCTGCCGCCCGGTTCAAGTCCAGGACGTCCGGTTCCGCCTGCAGGAGGGCCTCGATGGCAGCGGCATCCGCGCGCTCCGCTTCAAGTTGAGCCTCCGCCGCCCGGTTCACATCCACGACATCCGGTTCCGCCTGCAGGAGAGCCTCGATGGCAGTGGCATGCGCGCGCTCCGCGTCGAGTTGAGCCTCTGCCTCCCGGTCCTCCTTTAGTATCGCCATGTTGAACCGCTGGTCCGCTTGCACCATGGGGGACTCGGACGCCGGCACGAAGTCTACGTCCATTGTCTCATACCCATCGGGGGCCTTCTGCGCCGCGACCTCCGCCATGAACATTGGATCAGCTTCCTCCTCCTCGTAGCTTGGATCCAGAGAACTCGGGGATTGACCTGCCGCAAAGCAAGCTTGGGAATGGAGGTCTGTGGCGCCGACTGCCACCGCGATTTCTGCGCGGCGCTCCGGCTTCAGCATCTTGTAGTAAGTGATCTTGCGGCGCACCATGGCTTTCCGGCAAACTAGGGGACGCTTGATGCGAGCTAGGGGATCAAAAGGTGGGGGAATGGGCTGGAGATTTGGTGTAGTTTTAGGGCAGTGGTTGGCGTAGGCCGAGCAGCGAAGGTTCTGGTGTGAATAGTGGTTTCGGTGACGACTGGTCAATCGGTTTTGCCTGTACATCGCTCTTGTCGCATTCGCGTTGCAGCCCGGCACGCTGGACCCTCCACGTCGCTCACCGAATGGAACATGCTTCGTCTTGTGTTTTCGCTCGCTTGTGGGACTGCAGTTGAGAGCAAACCGACGTCCCTCCCCCTCCCCCGCCCGCTTCATTTATTATACCACCACTCCCTCCGTTTTATGCGGAGTAAATAAAAACAGAGGGATTATACTACGGATGAGGATCCCCTGACATGGCCGAACCCATTGAGTAACTGACATGCGGGGCCTAGCAAGCATGGGGTCCGCCAGTAAGTGACCGAAAGGGAGGGTAAGGCAGGGATACCTACGTCAGAGGATCCACTTCCACTATACTACTTTGACCAAATGTTAGAGTAATAATATATGACATGCAACTTACACAAATGTTAGAGTAATAATATATGACATGCAACTTACAAAAAGCATACAGGGTCTAATGCATTTTTCGAGGCTAACTTTGACCAAATGTTAGAGTAATAATATATGACATGCAACTTACACAAAGCATACGGTCAAATTCGTATGTGAAAGGAGTTTCCAATGATATAATTTTCACATTATACATCTCATGTACTATTAATCTTGTCAATAGTCAAATTGGAAACCATCTCGTGTACAAATCTAGGAGTACGTACAAATATAACAATATTGATTGGGCGTTGTTGAATGTTGATACCTTTTTTATCAAAGTAGAGATACTTTGACTACACATAAAACTTATATGTAAACTCGAAAGGATAGGAGGGAGTATATTGTACGTTCAAAAACGAAACGAACATTGCATACCCTTTATATATGATTTGCGGATGCTATGATCACCGGTTCAAAATTTTGAATCCGCCTTAGGTATCACGTGCCCCCACTCGTTCCCTCTCGATTTCACCTCGGGGTCTGGAGATCTATTGAAAGAGGACTAGGGTGGGTACATGCGAATGATACTCGACGAAATGTTCAAATGAGGCATGCGGGAGGATGGACTCGACTGGAGGGCGACATGATCGATGGAGAAGAGGGTTGGAGAGGAATGAGAAATAAGCAAACGCCACATGATTATACTTGAACGGCTCAAATAAACAATAAGTTGTCTCGCTTGGCCTACATAGTGAAAGGCCTCATGCGCAACGCGGAGCACTGACGCTCGAATATGGCCGGGAAAACAGGGAAACCGACATGTGGGGCACACCCGTCGGGACAACGTAGCGCAGACTAGTCCAATGGAGGAGCTAGCCCACGACCTCCTCTCCACCGACAACCGTTCATGTGGGTCGTTGGGGCCAACAATGGGGCGCAGCTCCAGCACCGCCTCTGGACACGGCGACCGCGGTGAGCGACACGCTCATATCGTCGCTAGACACGGTCGGCTTCAGTGTGCCGAGGGTGGCATTAGTGCTGTGGCACGACCAACGGTATGTTTGGTTTGTGCCCAAGGTTGCCCCATCAAAGCATTGGGTAGCCAAAATTTTGGTTGAGGTATTGGTTGCCCATGATTTGGCCGACATTGGCAAGAAAAATGAACTGAAGTTGGCTAGAGTTCATTGGCATGCCAAAGAAATGGCAACCATCCAAACAAAGACCAATCTTTGGGTCATGACCAAAATTTTGGTTGAGCTATTGGTTGCCCATGATTTGGCCGACATTGGCAAGAAAAATGAACTAGAGTTGGCTAGAGTTCATTGGCATGCCAAAAAATGGCAACCATCCAAACAAAGACCAATCTTTGGGTCATGACCAAAACTTTGGTAAGGTGCACTTTGGCCACAATCCAAACACACCCCAACACTCGGCTCGTCGAGGATGCACGGGGCGCCGCGACGCGTCCGCAGAGTGGTGTAGCGCGGCCAACTGCATCCTCTGGACCTGAGACCATGCCGGGCCGTCTTGCTTTTTCAATGACATGCAGGGATCGCATGTGAGCAAAGGGCATCTCCAACGTTGCCACGACCGCAGCTGACTACCCTAGCACACCAAAACCCTCGTCCCTCGTGCCATCACGCGGTGCGTTCCCAGCCGGCGCTAGCTGCCCGCATTCATGCCGTCCATTCGTATGTCGTCATTAAGAGGCTCGGTGCCCGAGGAACCAACTCCGGTGACTTAATGACGCACCCGGATGCTTGGCCTCACTGGAATGCGCTACTTAAAGCGGCAACGCCCAGCTAACCTCCACACCATAGCGCATCGTCCTCCTACCTGGCACCACATCTGCCATGACCGCAAGTGCGAACGCTCTGTGGGAGAGCTTGTCTTCGAGGATGAAGCTCGAGGTCGCCGCCCTCGCTCAAGTCGCCTCTCGCGGCGCAATAGTTGCGTAGCCGGACGCGGACGCGACCGCACAAGCGGTGGCCACGCTAGCGGTCGATGACGGGAGCACCGTCAGCCACGCGTCCTACTTGCCGCCGTCCAACGTCCGGCACCGCCGAGGTCGGCGACTCCTCCGAGGATGAGTAGGGCATGGGAAGCGGCAGGGCATGGTGTGCCAACTGGCCGGTCTGTATCCCGTGTTCTACTCTTCCTCGCCAGAGACCGCACCTTCACTTCACGGGTCTTGAACCCCGCCCCCGTACATAGAGATCGCAGATGGAGGACGTCGGTCTCCATCGTAGAATAGGTTTAGGGTCGGGTTTCTTTTATTTCTATGTCCTATAAAAGTTCAAAATGTAATGAAAATCTGCCGTGTTTGCATTAATCTCGGACGGTGTATATGAACTTTCACAATAATATACATATTGTAGGAGTACTAGCAAGATGCCCGTGCGTTGCACGGAAGATCAAGATCTTGTGGGAGAAAAGGATGAACGAGGGAAAGCCTTATCTGCAAATGTGGAGAGGAGTGCGGGTAAATTGTCATAGTTTCCTTCCTATCCGTTAGATATAGATCGGACGGCCTATATTGCAGGATGACAGGGACACTATCATCACCAACTCTGCTTTTTATTGAACCGAGACAAATCTAACATGCGAAGTAAAATAAACACATAGGGTCTATACATACACAAATTATCTTAGGCACTCCACTAGTACGTCCACTACACATTCACGCATTTCACATCTTTCTACATCTACGGGAAACTACGAAAGGGTTAACGTAAATTGCCTCTCTCTCTCCTCCCCTGATTTTCATGGTGGTGGTCCCCTTCCTCCCCCCAATCTACAAGCAACAGCTCACACGTTTCATATTACGTTAATTACGTAACTGGGATTACGTAAGTGTAGCATTACTCGTCCTAAAAAACCCAACTAAGCCAACATCCCCGCATATCGCGCGGGAAAAGACCCGGCCGCGCCGGTTTAGTCGGGATTACCGGATTACTAGTAGTAGTGTCGATGGATCGCACGAAGTAACAAAAAAATTGAGGGGGAAAAGACCCGGCCGCACCTAGTTTAAAAGGAAAAAAGCGGTACACTCACAGCACTCCTGTCGCGGTCGCATTGCACCCCACACACGTTCGGTCCTGCACATGGCTCACGCAAACGGAACGCACTTTGGCTTGCCTCTTCACTGACATGTGGGACTGCACTTGGAGAAACCAACCATGTGCCAAACTCCCCCCGCTCACCGCGCGAAAATCCCCCCCCACACACACACACACACACCCAAAAATTCCCCCCAAATCCGATTCAACCGCCCTTCGGCCAACTAGCCAATAATATTCCCCAAACCCCCCTCCCCCTGTCCCCCTCCATTCCATTCGCTCCACCAAAGCCGCCCTCCCCACCGCGCCGATACGTCGGCGCCGCGGTTCGGCGATCCTCTCGCTCCCACAGTACGCTCTCGTAGACTGTCGTCCTCTAGCCGCGCCGCCACCTCTGACTACGTTCTTGTGGAGGCGCACGGCGGTCAGCGCCGCCACCGCTGGCAACGTTCGTGTGGAGACGCACGGCGGTCAGCTTCTCCCACGGTACGCGCATTCTAGACTGAGGCCCTGTTCATGTCGGTGTAGCGTTGAATGTTAGCTGATAGACGTTGTTAATCTCACTATTTGCCGAAGTAGTTTACTGTCAATATGTTCTGCTTAAGAAGCTTCCTTGCCCTGTTCTGCACTCAATCTGCTTAGCTGAGATGGCATGCCAAGGCCGATTAGTTGCTAAAATATCCTGCCATATATTTATTGTGACGTAGATTGCCATGGTCTAGTAGCCAATATGTTAGGTGAAATAGCTCTACACCGTTTTATACTCGATCTTTGTTGCTGCGATGGCCTTCGATAGTTTGATGGTTGTGTGCTCGGCGTCATTGACTGCTGAAACAGCCTGCCATAATTTGGCACTCAAATCTGTTTGCTGAATTAGCTTTACATATGTTTCGTTACTTAGATCTAGTCCTCCAAATATCTTGCCATAGCTTTAGACATCGACCTAGGTTTTTTTTCTGGACTTCACAGAAAAGCATATATGTTTTTCCTGTACTATCTAGTAGAAGAACTAATTTGTATGTCTAACAGGTGGACAGGACTTGGATAACTTCTGCTCGAAGATTCTCCGCTGCATATGTCGAGGGGGTTGAAAGCTTCATGAACTTTATCAGAGCTGAGTACGGTGGTCCGAAATCAGATGTGATCTGCCCATGTAGCAGTTGTATGAATTCAGTTACAAGACCCCAGTCAACTATGCAAAATCATCTACACTTGTATGGGATGTCGGTCACATATACTAGGTGGGTTCATCATGGTGAAGCTGTGAATGTCAATGTTATTGACTACATGGAAGCAGCAGATCACCATGTTGATCTGCCTGATGCTCAGGTGGAAGAGGAGGAGGTGGTGGTGGTGGCGGAGCCAGTGAGTTTGACCAACACTGAAACAATGCTACGAAATGCTCGTGCATTCCGTGAACTTTCACCTGCAGAAGAAAAAGGTGGGCCCGCATGTTGGAACAATGCAATGTTGCTGTCACCCCAGGAAATAAGCTGTCAGTATTCTCAGCTATGGTCACCTTTCTTCACGTGAAGACATCTGAGCGGATGACCAACAAATCATTCGATGCGATGTTGGCTGCTTTCCGCGAATCTTTCCCAGATGCGTCTGAGCTGCCACACACCTACAGTAAAATGAAGAATTTCCTCCGTGTAGTTGGAATAGGATATGATATGATCCATGTTTGTAAGAATAATTGTGTTCTATTCCGGAAGGATTATGCCAACTTAAGTGAATGCCCGAAATGCAAATCATCATGATGGAAAGATGGCGATGCTGTGAAGAGGATTCCTCATAAGGTTCTGAGACATTTTCCAATTACACCAAGATTGCAGAGGTTGTTTCATGATGCTGAAACAAGAGAGGATGTAATGTGGCATTCTAGGAACCAGGAGTACAGAGATCAGAATGTAATGAGCCATCCATCTCATGGTAGTGAGTGGAAAAGCTTCAATGATAAACACAAAGAGTTTGCTGCTAACCCGAGAAACATTAGACTTGGCTTAGCTTCAGATGGATTTAACCCATTTGGCTGCCAGAGCGCCACATATAGCATGTGGCCACTGCTTGTTATCCCTTACAACATGCCTCCAAATGTCTGCACCAAAGAATCAAACTACATGATCGCCTTGCTCATCCCAGGTCCAAAAAGTCCTGGAAAGGATTTTGATTTGTTCATGGAGCCTCTTGTGGAGGAACTTCAACAGCTATGGAAGGGTGTTCTCACTCGAGACCTATATAGCAGCCCACCAGCTGATTTCTTTCTGTGTGTTGTTATAATTTGGTGCATCCATGATTATCCGGCTTTGGGCACTATGTCAGGGCGAACGACACATGGTTACAATGCATGTGTTCGCTGTGACAGGAATCCGCTGTCATACGCAATACTTAGCAAGATTTGTTACATTTGACACCGCTGTTTCCTTGCCAAGGACAAGCTGCATCCTAGAAAATACCGAAGACATGTGTTCAATGCAAAGCATGAAAACCGTGATGCGCAAAAGAGGCTCACCGCCGATGATTTGCAAGTGGAATTAGAGAAGGTCAGGCATATTACACCAGGAAACCATCCTGGTAATGGTAGCGGGAAAAGGAAGCGTGGCAGGGTAGAAGAGAGATTATTGTTTACCCGCAGGTCCACTTTGTGGGACAGAGTATTGGAAAGATTTGGATCTGCGGCATAATCTTGATGTGATGCACATCGAGAAAAATATATGTGACAGTATTATCGGCACACTTCTTAATATTGAAGGCAAGACGAAAGATACCTTAAAATCAAGGATTGATTTGACACACCTGGTTATCAGAAAGGATTTGCAGGTGCAAGATGAAGGTAAACCACGGGATATGGCACCAGCTATGTATGTCTTGGACAAGGTAAAAAGAAAAGAATTCTGCGAGGTCCTGTCACGTGTGAGATTCCCACATGGATTTGCTTCCAACCCTGAAAGGAGAGTCAGTGCAGATGGAAACAAGGTACAAGGGTTGAAAACTCATGACTGCCACGTCCTACTTCAAAGGGTTTTACCTGTTATACTTAGACGATTGGGCCGCCCTGACTTATACAGAGCAGTTGCAGAGTTGGGACAATTCTTCAGGGAACTCTGCAGTAGGAATATCAGGATAGATGCTTTGGAGCGTCTTAGAGACAAGATACCAACTATCCTATGCGACCTTGAGAAGATATATCCTCTAGCCTTCTTTGATGTGATGGTGCATTTGGTTGTTCATCTACCTGCTGAGGCACTACTTAGAGGTCCAGTACAATATGGCTGGATGTACCCTATAAAAGGCGGCTAGGCACTTTCAAGGGCTATGTTAGGAATAGAGCTAGACCCGAGGGTTCCATTGCAGAGGCCTACATTGCTACAGAAGCGTTGACATTCTGCTCAAAATACATTGAAACAGCTGATCAGCTTAGCAAAGAGGTGGGTGAAGACAATCCCGGGCTCAATGTTTTCGATTATTCTGTTTGAGTTACAGGGAAGAGTCGACAAGAGGACAAACCTAAAGATTTGGACAAAATTGTTTGGTATGTGTTGAATAACTGTCCTGAGATACTACCTTATATCAAGTAAGTGCAGTACTGCAGCTTATACATCGTAATCTACTAAACTTGCAGCACATTCTTATATATTTAGATGTTTGACGCGATCACTATGTTGTGCAGCATCTACAAAGAGGAGTTACTGCCGCAAAATCCAAGAAACATTGACAAACTGGTTATGGAAGGATTTGCGAAATGGTTCAAGAACAATGTAAGCTTTTGAAGTGCACTGTCAGTTTTTTTAATATATTGAGTACATAAGATGATCAGCTTGTCTATATTCTAACCATAGGTTAAGAAGATGCGGGAGGATGGGCAGGCAGTTGATGATGCCCTTTACTCACTAGCAATGGGTCCTGATACTCGGGTAAGACATTATGAATCTTGCGTTGTTGGAGATGTGCGCTACAACATCCTTGCACGAGACGAAGGCAGGAAGACACAAAACAATGCCAACATGAGCACGGATACGTATGACAAAGAGACAACTAAAATGTATGCTAACATAACAGACATTGTTCAGTTGCAGTATATCTCCAGTTTCGAGGATCATCGGTGTGTGGTTTTGTTGTGCTGTCGTTGGTATAACCTGTTTTCCAGGATCGCAAAACCCAGAGCGGATGATTATTTCAAATCCATCAATGTCAAGGCGGCGTACCATACCAACGAGCCTTTTATTTTGGCAAATCAAGCAACACGGATATTTTTCTTGTAAGACACATTTGCACGTAGCGATGACTAGAGAGTATTGCAAAGGTTTGAGCAGAGGAATTCGTTTAATGAAGTTGCACAAGAAGATGATGCTTACACTGCTCCTGATGTACAAGATAACACAGATGTTCCTAATATCTTTGAGAACCATCACGTCAATGACGCCGGCGAAAAGATTGCATGTCGTGCTGTGGACATACAAGAGTTGATCAAGAAGAAGCCAATGTTCGAGGACGTTGAGGACGAAGAAGAAGATGACACCATGGGGAATTACGATTCAGACTGATACACATGGCGAAGATGTTGACGCTGCTGCTGCGGATGATGATTACATTGCTTTTGTCGTATTTTCCTGTCAAAAGACGTTTTTTATCTACTATGTGAAATTGTGTTTGCTATGACAACTGAAACCTGATGAACATGTTGTTTAGTATTTTGCTGTGAGAACGTCACTTGTTACGTATGCTGATTTGTGTTTGGTGATTGTATGACAACTAAAACATGATGACATTGTTGTTTAGTTGTACTCATATTTGGCTGTGAAACTTGAATTTGATGACATAGTTTGCTGTTGGACTGCAATTTGCTCGAAGTCTTCGAATGAGAACAAAGCTGACCCGACAGGGCCTCTGCTATTTATTTATTTATATGAGCAAAAGGGGATACCCCTGATTTCTGTTAATAGAAATCATTAGATGTTCACAACACTACGCCCAGCCTGCTACACGGGTTTCATTCATTACTAGTTTCAGCAAAATGCTCATGTCGTAGCCACTGAATACATCACGAGTGCTACATACACTGCAAGTAAAGAGACAATCATCCTACAGAGCATATCGATTTTGCCCATTAACTTCACAAGCTCTTTCATCTCCTCATTACTGTCAACGTCGTTCAGTAGCTGTTGCTTGGCCATGATCAGAGGAACTACATCTTTAACCTTCTGCTCTGCATCTTCCTCTTATGTCGTTCCTTCAGTTACTTGTCCAACACCCCAACCTGCTGGTATTGGGATTCCTCGGTTAACCAAATAATCAGCGTAGTTGCATTCCCCCACATCAGCAACTTCGCAGAAATACAAATCACACGAATCTTCCCTTTTTTGCATGAATCAAATTGGAAGATCATCAACCAAACTATTAAAAAAATCAGCAACTGAAAGCAGCAGAACAACACTTAAACATATTATTACCCCATGATTCGGGCATTTATAGAAGACTCGGCCAGGGTTGCGGATTGTGGTTGAGACACAACGGATGACTCTGCGTGATTTGCAGCAGTGGCACCACACCAACGGCAGCGGGTTGCGATGAGCAATCGGCTGCGGTGTGCGTGCCGGCGGGGGTGTGATGAGACCCTGATAATCCCCAAGTGCAAGGAATCATCGTAGCACTTTCTAAAGGTGGAATTGATAAGTATGGAGTGTCGAACCCACAAGGAGCTAAAGGTAAGATCAATATTCTCTCAAGCCCTATCAGCCACTTATACGACTCTACGTGCACCAAACGTTTGCTTTCAACTAGCAACGAGAAATAAAACTACGTTGTGGGTATGAAGGGGATAACTTGCATGGTAACGGAGAGCTAAAACATAAAAGTAGGTGTTGTTATCATAAAGTTAGAATATATTACTTAGTATTATAAATAGCGAGTGTGGAATAATGGTGGATCGGTGTGCGGAATTGTCCTAGGCAATTGTTAACAAGACCGGTAATCACTATTGCAGTTTCATATGAGGGAGAGGCATAAGCTAACATACTTTCTCTACTTGGATCATATGTACTTATGATTGGAACTCTAGCAAGCATCCGCAACTACTAAAGATCATTAAGGTAAAACCCAACCATAGCATTAAAGCATCAAGTCCTCTTTATTCCCATACGCAACAATCCCTCTTACTCGGGTTTAAGCTTCTGTCACTCTAGCAACCCACTATAAGCGAATCATGAACGTATTGCAACACCCTACAGCGAGAATCCCTCACGCTTGCGCGACACGGAGGGCACCATAGGACAACACCAAAGTAAAACATACAATTCATGCCAATCTAGATCATCAATCAACCCAAAGACAAAAGATATCTACTCAAAACATCATAAGATGGCAACACATCATTGGATCATAATATGTGGCATAAGGCACCATGTTCAAGTAGGGATTACAGCAGTGTGCGGGAGAGTGGACCGCGTAAAAGAGATGATGATGGTGATGTTGATGAAGACGATCACCGTGGCGATGATTCCCCTCCCGATGGCACTCCGGCGCCACCGGAAGAAAGGAGGAGAGGTTCTCCCCCTTGTGCTTCCTCCTCCATGGGCTCCACCCTCTGGTCCTTGGCCTTCATGGTGATAATGGCCCCTCCGAGATACTCCTCCATGGCCACCGGTGATGATGGCCCCCTCCGGCAGGGTGCCGGAGAGGGCCTAGATTGATTTCTCGTGGCTACAGAGGCTTGCGGCGGCGGAACTTCTAATCCAATCTCAGTTCTAGAAGTTTTAGGGTACGAGAGTATATATGGGTGCAGGGGTGCGTCGGAGGAGCTACGGGGGCCCCACGAGGCAGGGGGCGTGCCCTAAGGGGGGAGGCGTGCCCCCCACCCTCGTGAGCACCTCTCGTATCTCCTGACGTAGAGTCCAAGTCTATCCGGTGGCTTTCCTTCCAAGAATAACTTCTCCAGTTGATTTCATTCCGTTTCGACTCCATTTGATATTCCTTTTCTTCGAAACACTGAAATAGGCAAAAAAAACAGCAAATCTGGGTTGGGCCTCCGGTTAATAGGTTAGTCCCAAAAATAATATAAAAGATAGGCCCTTCGCAGAGGGAAGCAGACTTATATATCATGTTTTTTCCAACATGCTGGGCTTGCAAAAGGATAAAATGAAAAAGGAAAGGTGAAGATCACCATGACTCTTGCATAAGGTAGAAGATAATAATAAAAGATAGGCCCTTCGCAGAGGGAAGCAGAGGTCGCCATGCGCTTTTATGGTTGGATGCACAAAATCTCAATGTGAAAGAACGTCACTTTATATTGCCCCTTGTGATATGAACCTTTATTATGCAGTCCGTCGCTTTTATAACTTCCACATCACAAGATCGTATAAAGCTTATTTCTCCCACACTAATCAATCATATATTTAGAGCAATTTTTATTGCTTTGCACCGATGACAACTTACTTGAAGGATCTTACTCAATCCATAGGTAGATATGGTGGACTCTCATGGCAAAACTAGTTTAAGGGTTTTGGAAGCACAAGTAGTATCTCTACTTGGTGCTGAGAATTTTGTCTAGCATGAGGGGGAAAGGCAAGCTCAACATGTTAGAGAATCCATGACAACATACTTTATCTCAGATATAAGAAAACATAACTCATTACGTTGTCTTCCTTGTCCAACATCAACTCTTTAGCATGTCATATTTTAGTGAGTGCTCCCAATCATAAGAGATGTCCACGATAGTGTATTTGTATGTGAAATCCCTCTCCCTTCAATATTCTTTCATGAATTGTTCAAGTGACCAATTCTACGTTTGCTAACTTTCAATAAGTTTACTACCTATACTTACTATGTGTGAAGTCATTACTCCCCATGTTATAAGCATATGAAACATATAAATTCAGGTTTGTGACATTCAATTTATTCAACCATTTACTCATAGGGTATACGTGAAGCACATAAGCAACTGACAAACTACTCCAAAAGATATGAGTGAAGAACACTGAGTACTCAAATAATTAACTAGCCATGGGAGGATTTTCATTCAATAATTCAGATCCAATGATTTTATTCAAACAGAAAGTAAAATTGGAAATACGCTCCAAGCAAAACACATATCATGTGACGAATTAAAATATAGCTCCGGGGAAAGTATACCGATAGTTTTGAAGACGAAAGAGGGGATGCCTTCCGGGGCATCCCCAAGCTTAGGCTCTTGAGTCTTCCTTGAATATTACCTTGGGGTTCCTTGGGCATCCCCAAGCTTAGGGTCTTTCCACTCCTTATTCTCCTCATATCAATATCTCACCCAAAACTTGAAAACTTCAATCACACAAAACTCAACCAAACTTCATGAGATAGGTTAGTATAATAAAAGCAAACCATTCACTTTGGTACTGTCAAAGACAAGGTTCATAATTGTTTTCACACAATGCCTATTGTACCATATCATTTCTACAATTTATATTGAGGAATATAAGTCAAAGAAACTAGAAAACAAGAAAACTATGCAATGAAAACAGAATCTGTCGGAAACAGAACAGTCTGTAATGATCTGAACAATAACCATACTTCTGCTACTCCAAAAATTATGAAATAAATTGGTGGACGTGAGGAATGACATCTATTCTCAAAAGCACTCTTTTATAAAAAATGACATATATTCTCGTGAGCGCAAAGTTTCTGTTTTTTACAGCAAGATCACATTAACTTTCACCCAAGTCTTCCCAAAGGTCTTACTTGGCACTTTATTGAAACAAAAGCTATAAAATATGATTACTACAGTATCTTAATCATGTAAACACAAAAAATAGTAAGGGTAAATATTGGGTTGTCTCCCAACAAGCACTTTTCTTTAATGCCTTTTAGCTAGGCATGATGATTTCAATGATGCACACATAAAAGATAAGAATTGAAACACAAAGAGAGCATCTTGAAGAATATGACTAGCACATTCAAATCTAACACACTTCCTATGCCTAGGGATTTTGTGAGTACACACTTATGGGAACAAGAATCAACTAGCATAGGAAGGCAAAACAAGTATAACTTCAAAACTTTAAGCACACAGGGAGGAAACTTGATATTAATACCACTCCTACAAGCATGTATTCCTCCCTCATAATAATTTTCAGAGGCATCATGGATAGCAACTTTGTTCTCATACTCAATTGGAACCTCTTCCGAAATAGTGGAATCATTACTAGCTAAAGTTGACACTCTTCCAAATCCACTTTCATAAATATCACACTAAGATTCAACATCCTCCAAAATAGTGGGATCGCTAATTCCTAAAGTTGACACTCTTCCAAACCCACTTTAAATGATAGTATTATTCATACTCCAAAAGATATAAGTGAAGTTCATGGAGCATTCTACAACTAACCAATATCCAAGCCCAAAATACATAAGTGAAGCACATGAAGGATTCTATAAAACCATACTCAAAAGATTTAAGTGAAGCACAAAGAACAATTCTATAAGATCATACTTAAAAGATTTAAGTGAAGCACATGAAGTATTCTATAAATCAATGACGGGCTATCTCATGCTAGCAAGGTTATTAAAATAAAAAGAAAAACACAAAGGACGCAGATCATGTGAACAAAGCAAAAACCGAGGTATACCGATAATTGTTGAAGAAGAAAGATGGGATGCCAACCGGGGCATCCCCAAGCTTAGATGCTTGAGTATTTTTGGAATATTTACTTGGGGTGCCTTAGGCATCCCCAAGCTTGAACTCTTGCCTCTCTTTATTCTTCTCATATTGATAGCTCCATCCCCTTCCGACACTTCATCCACACAAAACTTTAAAAAAACTTGTGAGATCCGTTAGTGTAATAAAACAAATCACTACCTTTAGGTACTGTCGGCGTTCTGGGAACGGGGGTCCCCAGACTTGCCTGCCTGCGGCCTGCGGCGTGGCTCAAGTGGGGGCCCAGCGCAGCCCATTTTCATCAGCTCAAGCTCAAGACCCTTGCGAGGGACCGAGCCTCGCGGGGCAGACGACACGAAGCTTCCTCTGAAGCAGCCTCATCAGGCAGGCTCGCGAGGAGGCGGAGAGATCAAGGCAGGGGTACCTCGCGAGGAGCCCGTGACGCAAGCCATGATGATTGAGACCAGGCGGGCGCCAGGCGGGCGCCGGCCTGCGCAGTGTCCTTGTTTCCCTTTCGGTGCAAAGGGGGCAAGCACAGGCCAAGGCATCGAGCAAAGGTTACCATTTTGGTGCAACGAGACCAAGACCAGCAGAACGGCAGGATGGAGGTCACCGTGGAGCCCAACACATCGTCATCACCGGCACTTTTGGCAGCCGAAGACCACCTTTGGTCAGGATAACTTGTACTAGATGTTCCCCTTCAGAATGGCCGATTGTTGGTGCCCTTCCCGCTCATTATTTGGGGAGAGGCCCAGGGCCTCTATAAGTAGAGGTAGCCACCACAGAGTAGACAGAGAGGATCGAATCTGGAGCAACCCAGACCAAGTAGAGCACATCGCACCAGCTCAAGAACACCCCTCGCAAGGCTGTTCTTCCATTCTACTGTTCATCATCAGCCCCTGAGGTAATCCACCACACCACACACTAGAGTAGGGTATTACACCACAACGGTGGCCCGAACCAGTATAAAGCTCGTGTCCCTTGTGTTGTTCATCGTTTTCCATCTTAGATCACGCGAGGAGATCGGACGTAGATCGGTAGGGGAAAGATCTCCGTGCGCACCCCAGAGTTTGAACCTTAAGGGTCTTCCGGAACCCGAAATCCGACATTTGGCGCGCCAGGTAGGGGTGCGCCAGAGTTTTCCCTCCCGACGACCCGCTCTCCACCAACACCGCGTTTTCGCCATCACAGCGGACGGTGCGCCGCCCGCTCCGACAGCCGATGTCGGCACAAGGGCTTGGGGGCTCCAAGCCTTGGCCCCCACCTTGCGACAGGTGCAGTGGCCACGCAAGTTCAAGCCCGAGATGCCACCGCGTTACAACGGCGCGGCGGATCCGTTGGTTTTCCTGCTGGCGTATGAAGATGTCGTCTTCAAGGCCGGAGGCGATGACCGGGTGATGGCCAACTGGTTACCCATGGCCCTCACTGGTGTCCCGCGCATGTGGCTCCTACACCTGCTTCTGTGACCTCCTGGGAGGAGCTGCGCGACCTCTTCCTCGCCCGTTATGCTGCACCAGCGCTACCCGTCGTCACAGCTCTCCTGGGTGGCTCCCAGGCACAACCCTCGAGCCGCCATATCAAGTCGTTCACCCGCCGGATCAGCTCCGCCTCCGAGCGCTGAGGAGTCCCCCCAGGATGGGTGGCGCCCGAGGCCGATCTAACCTTCGACTCAGATGATCACCCCTTCAACCCCATTGATTCGGGCGCGCTCCCGATGCTGTGCACCCCCACCATCTGCCAAGTGGCCGTCACTAGGACCCTCATCGACGGTGGTGCCGGCCTCAACGTGCTCTCAGTGGAGGCCTTCAGCCTCCTCCACGTGCCACTGGAGCGGCTCCAACCCAGCAGGCCCTTCTCGGGCGTCGGTGTCGGTTCCACCACCTCCTTGGGGCTGATCTGCCTCCCAGTGACCTTCGGCACCTACGACAACTTCCGCATGGAGCTGGTCGACTTCGGCATCGCACCCATCGGCCTCCCCTACAACGCCATCCTCGGCTATCCGGCCTTGGCTCGGTTCATGGCAGCGACTCACCCGGCGTACAACCTCATGAAGATGCCCGGGAGCAGCGGCGTCCTTACCGTGTCAGGGACATAAGGGATGCGCTGCAGGTGCTCCAGCTTGCTTTCAGGGTAGCCGTAGTGGTGCAGCCCACTAACACCGACGTCCTTGAGCCCAAGGGGGCTGCGCCGGCTAAAAGGAAGCAGCTATTCACCCAAGACAAGGCGGAAACCAAATAGGTACTAGTCAACGAGGACGGGTCCACTCACGCCACCATCACCATAGGGGCCAACCTCGAGCCCAAGCAGGAGAAGGCCCTGGTGAGGTTTCTGCGTGCGAACAAGAAGGTGTTCGCGTGAGAACCTGATCAGTTAGCAGGAGTCCCGAGGGATGTAATTGAACATCACCTCAACGTGTGCCCCAACGTGCGCCCCGTGAAGCAGAAGGCGAGGCGACAGTCCATAGAGAAACAAGCCTTCATCATCCAAGAGACTCGAAAGCTAGAAGCGGCAGGAGTCATCCGCGAGGTCCGCTACCCAGATTGGCTCGCTAATCGGGTCGTTGTGCCAAAAAAGGGGGGAAAGGAGCGCATGTGCGTCGACTTCACCAACCTCAACAAGGCCTGCCCACAGGATCCATTTTCGCTCCCCCGCATTGACCAGATAGTCGACTCCACCACAGAGTGTGACCTGCTCTGCTTCCTAGATGCCTTCTCGGGCTATCACTAGATCAAGATGGTGGTGGAGGACGTGGAGAAGACAGCTTTCCTGACCCCGTGTGGAGTGTACTGCTACACGTGCATGCCATTTGGGTTACGCAACACGGGCGCAACCTTCCAGCGACTGATGCACATCGCCTTGGGCCGGCAGCTCGGGAGGAACACTGAAGCTTACGTCGATGACATTGTGGTGAAGTCTCGGGAGGCAAAAACCCTGATACAGGACCCGGAGGAAACCTTTGCGAGCCTCAACAAAGTGGATCTACGGCTCAACCCGGAGAAGTGCGTGTTCGGAGTCCCCTCGGGCAAGCTCCTGGGCTTCCTCGTGTCCCATAGGGGCATCGAGGCCAACCCGGAGAAGGTCAAGGCAGTCGAAGACATGAGCCTGCCGAGGACCCTCAGAGAGATGTAGAAGCTCACCGGGCGTGTGACCGCGCTAGGGCGCTTCATCTCCAAGCTGGGGGAACGAGCGCTGCCCTTCTTCAAGCTGATGAAGAAGAAGGGCCCTTTCAAATGGACTGAAGAGGCTGACAAGGCATTCCAAGACCTCAAGAGGTACCTTACCAGCCCACCAGTGATGGTAGCTCCACGCCCTCGGGAGCCCCTTGTGCTCTACCTTGCGGCCACGCCGTACTCCGCTAGTGCTGCCCTCATGGCCATCAGGGAGGAGCGCCAGACCAAGGCTGCAGCGACCGCCCAAGAAGAAGTGAAGCCAGGCCAAGCGTGCCTCGCGAAGACCGCAACCACGACCGAAAGGGAACAACCGCAGCAGGAGAACACGCCTGGAGCAGGAGAGGCTGCTCCGGGCGACCAAGCGCTGGGGGCTCTGCCATCTCAAGAGACGCCTCACCCTCTAGAAGACGCAGGCCACCCCGGCACCCTCAACTTCGTCGAGCACCCCGTGTACTTTGTCAGCACGGTGCTACGGGATGCAAGGGCGCGGTACCCCATGCCACAAAAACTCCTCCTCACGCTACTAGTGGCCTCACGCAAGCTGCGACACTACTTCCAAGGCCATCCTATCAAAGTTGTCTCAGCATATCCCTTGGAAAGAGTACTCAGGAGCCCCAACTCAGCTGGGAGGGTTGCTGAATGGAACATTGAACTACATGCATTTCAGCTAGAATTCAGTACGACCAGGGTCATCAAGGGAGCTGCACTTGCGGATTTCGTGGCAGAATGGGCGGAAGCGCCGGGTCTTGAGGCAGGCGAAGACCGATCACTTTCCCCGGGGAGTGAAGCACCGGATGGCTGGGTCATGTACTTCGATGGGGCGTTCTCCCGACACGGTGCGGGAGCCGACGTGGTGCTTGTATCCCCTACTCAGGACAAACTCTGCTACGCCGTACAACTCTGCTTCCAGCATGGAGAAAAGGTCTCCAACAACATAGCGGAGTATGAAGGCCTAATAGCAGGCTTGAAGGCCGCAATTGCCTTAGGGTGAAGCGCCTCATCATCAAGGGCGATTCACAGCTCCTCGTCAACTTCTCCAACAAGATATACGAGCCAAAGGATAAACACATGGAAGCCTACCTCACTGAGGTTCACAAGATGGAGAAACAGTTCTGGGGGCTGGAGTTGCAGCATGTGCCTCGCGGCACCAATCAGGAGGCTAATAACATCGCTAGGAGGGCATCTAGGCGGCTGCCTCAGGAGCCTGGCGTCTTCGAGGAGCGGCTCTTCAAACCCTCAGCAGTGCCGTCACTGTCAAGCACGGCGCAACCAAGGGAGGAGCTCCTCCAGCCACCTGCCTCAGGAGCCCAGGTCTGCGGCCCGGCCTCAGGGGCACGCCTGCTCCTGGCGTTGGAACCTCAGGAAGGGTGTTGGATCCCGGAGCTCAAGGGCTACCTGATGCAAGGGACTCTGCCGGAGAACGAGGAGGAGGCGGAGCGCGTGGCGCGACAGGCCACAACTTATTGCATCAGGGATGGAGAGCTCTACAGGAAGCGACCAAATGACATGTCCCTCCGCTGCATCTCCCGAGAGCAAGGGAAGGAGCTGCTGGCAGACATACACGGTGGAGACTGCGGGCACCACTCATCATCACGGACCCTTGTCGGCAAGGCATTCCGTAGTGGATTCTACTGGCCCACAGCGCTCAACAACGCCGTCGAGCTTGTGAAGGCTTGTGAGGCCTGCCAGTTTCACGCTAAGCAGATCCATCAGCCTGCAGGGGGTCTTCAGACTATACCCCTCTCCTAGCCGTTCGCAGTTTGGGGGCTTGACATTCTGGGCCCGTTCCCTCGGGCGCCAGGGGGCTATCGCTACCTCTACGTCACTGTGGACAAGTTCACCAAGTGGGCTGAGGTGGAGGCCGTCTGCACTATCCCGGCAGGCTCTGCAGTCAAGTTTCAAGGGCCTCGTGAGCCGATTTGGGGTGCCCAACCGCATCATCACCGACAACGGTTCGCAGTTCACCAGTAATCTCTTCAAAACATACTGTGCTAACCTTGGAACTCAGATATGCTATGCTTCGGTAGCACACCCCTAGAGCAACGGCCAGGCCGAGCGAGCCAATGCGGAGGTCCTGAGGGGCCTCAAAGCCAGGACCTTCAAGAAGAAGATGGAGGCCTGTGGCAGGGGCTGGTACGACGAGCTCCAGTCCGTGATGTGGTCAATTTGCACGACTGCGACCAAGCCGACTGGCGAGACCCCGTTCTTCCTCGTCTACGGAGAAGAGGCTGTTCTCCCTCATGAGGTCAGGCGTCGCTCCGCACGGGTCCTGGCGTTCGACGAGACGCAGCAGGACGCCATGCGGGGGACGGATCTCGTGATGTGGGAGGAACGCCGTCGAGAAGCCACACTGCGAGCGGCAAGGTATCAACAGGCGCTGCGACGATACCATTGCCGCAACATCCGCCCCAGAACTCTTGAGGTAGGGGATCTCGTGCTCAGACGGGTTCTCTCCAGGGAGGGGCTGCACAAGCTCTCTCCCATGTGGGAGGGCCCATTCAAGGTTGTTCATGTCTCCAGGCCTGGCTCCGCGCGCTTAGAGACCACGGAGGGGGTACCCGTCCAGAACGCGTGGAACATTCAACATCTCCGGAGGTTCTATCCCTGAGCGAGGCCTAGCGCCTAGGAAAGGCCCGGTGCCTGTGAAGAAGCCAAACGCTTGTGAAGCTGCCATGTTTTGGGAAAGTCCCGGTGCCTGTGAAGAAGGCAAACGCCTGTGAAGCTGCCATGTTTTGGGAAAGGCCCGGTGCCTATGAAGAAGGCAAACGCGTGTGAAGTTGCCGTGTTTAGAGAAAGGCCCGGTGCCTGTGAAGAAGGCAAATGCCTGTGAAGCTGCTGCATTCCGGAAAAGGCCCGGTGCCTGTGAAGAAGGCCAATGCTTGTGAAGCTCGCCGCCCGTGACACTCTCACGTAATAATGAGTGGGGCTGTACACGCCCCGGAGTCTCCGGAGTGCCGCCCTTGGGCCTCGGGGGCTCCCGCCCACGCCCAGTGGCAGCACTTAACTCCACGGTGGTGAGAAGACGTCGAAGACTAGAATAGGTGTCGGACGCGGCTTTCCCATTTGCTTTCCACAGTTGGCTTGTCTATTCCCATTTGAAGTTTTATTGGAGCCGTTGGCGTTCCTGGCTTATGATTCTCTATCTTTTTCACTCGCTTGCCTCGTTTTCTCTCGCACAAGTCTCGCGAGGGAGGTTTGTGGGCGCCCTCGCGAGTGTTTTTCTGCCCCGGTCGTTTGGAGCTTCCCTATCCGAGTCCTCTGCGGGAGCACCCCTCCCAGTCCGTGCCCCACGGGCATCACGACACGAGCGCAGGACCTGGGCCGATCGCCCCCACAACCAAGACCAAAGTTACCCCTCCTACTAATCCTTGCAGGGCACGAAGCGCACGACGAGGCCACGGCCTCAGGAGGCGAGGACCGCGTCGGGCCTCACCGAGCTAAAATAATTCCCGTACATGGGTGCACGGCGCAGAAACACAGCGCAGAAACAATGAAAGCAGTGTGATGGTTAACAGCAGCAGTTCTAACACGCCCCCGTGGGGCCCAATACTACCTTCTATGTCTGCGCAGGAAATGAAGAAAAACAAAATGGGCGCGGTTCGCCCTACACCAACCCATGGCGAAGGTTCGAGCTGCTCCTGGGGCTCAGGCGGACCCCTCCTCCCACTTCACCGGGGCGCGATGGCGGGCTGACCCGCTACCTTCACCCAGGCGGGCGCAACGGCGCGGGGGCTGGTCGTGGCCACCGCTGGAGGAGCTGCTGCCTGAGAGGGAGTCGCCGGAGCTTAGCGAGCCCCGAGCACCGCCGCCTGTACGCCTGTCGCCGTCTTCATCCTGGTCAGCACCAGGGCTGAGCGGGCGGCCGCGGTCGTCGTCTTCGGGGCAGCACCCAGCACGGCGACCGTCTTCCCTGAACACCCTCACGTAGAGGGTGGCGTCGCCATCGAACTTGAAGTGCAGGGTGCACCGCCGGTGCAGGCCGCGCGCGCGGGCAAATGTTTGCCAGCCGCGGGTCAGGGCCCCATTCCCAGAGATGGAGACCTCCAGAGAAGCCCGGGAGGCCCTGCTGTAGCAGCCGTCTGCTTGGAGCCAGAGGCCACACCGGTCGCTGGCCTGCAGTTCACCTATGAAGAAGCGGGGGAGCTGGAGCCGGGTGCTGGTTGGGTCCACCGACCACACAACGAACTCCGGCAGCACCTCCGCAGAGCGAAAGTGCGGCCTAGGGGGGCGCGCAGCCACGGTACGCCCGCCATCGACAACCGGGCGCTCACCACCGCACAAGGAGCCGCCTCCATGGCCGCGGGAGGCCACTATGGGAACCGTGGAATGCTTGCGAGGGCGGCCTCGGCCGCACTTGGTCAGGGGGGGAGTCAGGCCCTGCCTGGCAGGCCTTCCCCTTCTCCGCGGCCGAGAACCTCTTCGGAGCCATGGGAACGGCGAGTGGCAGAGAAAAAGAAAAGGAGTAGCAGGAAGGAATGGACTGAAGCGGCTCACGCAGCCCCGTACTTATAGCCGGAGAAGGACAATCGCCGAGGACCACGATAGCAGGTAATCATGACCGGTTTCTATGCATACAGGGACTTGTCAAGTCATGCAGTTGCCGAGGTGTTGTGGGAAGCACAGTCGCCCACGTCCAATCAATCGCCACGCGGCGCCAAGGCCGCAGGCTTTTGGGGCCCGCGGTGCTTCGTGCTTGCCCCTTCGCTTCCCTGCTAGACCAAGCCCGCGCGTGACTTGGGCCCGGGGGCTACTGTCGGCGTTCTGGGAACGGAGGTCCCCAGACTTGCCTGCCTGCGGCCTGCGGCGTAGCTCAAGTGGGGGCCCAGCGCGGCCCATTTTCATCAGCTCAAGCTCAAGACCCTCGCGAGGGGCCGAGCCTCACAGGACAGACGACACGAAGCTTCCTCTGAAGCAGCCTCATCAGGCAGGCTCGCGAGGAGGCGGAGAGATCAAGGCAGGGCTACCTCGCGAGGAGCCCGTGACGCAAGCCATGACGATCGAGACCAGGCGGGCGCCGGCCTGCGCAGTGTCCTTGTTTCCCTTTCGGTGCAAAGGGGGCAAGCACGGGCCAAGGCATCGAGCAAAGGTTACCATTCTGGTGCAACGAGACCAAGACCAGCAGAACGGCAGGACGGAGGTCACTGTGGAGCCCAAGACAGCGTCATCACCGGCGCTTTTGGCAGCCGAAGACAACCTTTGGTCAGGATAACTTGTACTAGATGTTCCCCTTCAAAATGGCCGATTGTTAGCGCCCTTCCCGCTCATTATTTGGGGAGAGGCCCAGGGCCTCTATAAGTAGAGCTAGCCACCACAGAGTAGATAGAGAGGGTCGAATCTGGAGCAACCCAGACCAAGTAGAGCACATCGCACCAGCTCAAGAACACCCCTCGCGAGGCTGTTCTTCCATTGTACTGTTCATCATCAGCCCCTGAGGCAATCCACCACACCACACACTGGAGTAGGGTATTCACCACAACGGTGGCCCGAACCATTATAAACCTCGTGTCCCTTGTGTTCTTCATTGTTTTCCAGCTTAGATCATGCAAGGAGATCGGACGTAGATTGGTAGGGGAAAGATCTTCGCGCGCACTCCAAAGTTCGAACCTTAAGGGTCTGCCGGAACCCGAAATCCGACAGGTACTGTAATGAACTCATTCTTTATTTGTATTGGTGTTAAACCTACTGTATTCCAAGTTCTCTATGGTTCATACCTCCCGATACTAGTCATAGATTCATCGAAATAAGCAAACAACACATGCAAAGCAGAATCTGTTAAAAACAGAATAGTCTGTAGTAATCTGGAAGTTTGGCAAACTTCTGTAACTCCTAAAATTATGAACTAAATTTTAAAATTTTAACAATTTGTACAGAAGTAATGTGCAAAATGAATCAGAACCATTTCACTTTCCAGTTAAAAATGTAAATTCATGCACTACAGCCAAAGTTTCTGTTTTTGTTCTGCACATAGCAAACAAGCAATCTAATCATCCTAAAACCAAAGCTTGGCACATTTATTTGTACAATACAATGAATATATACAAGGGGATATTTATTTACAGAGAAACTTCCATGAAAAATTCTACATTGTTTCCGTGAGCATGAATACAAGTGCTCAAGGTTGATCCTCACTTCTTCAATGCAAAACCTTCCAATCACTTCTCTTTTTGAAAAACTTTTTAGGCAAGAGAGGCAAGTAATATTTTTTTATTTTCATTTTTTAAATTTTTTTGTATGTTTCACCCACAACTAAACAGAAACAAAAAGGAAAAACAAAATCTAATTAGTGAAGAAAGCAAACAAGCACACACGAGAATATCAACCCCACGCTATTGCTCCCCAGCAACGGTGCCAGAAAAGAGCTTGATAATCCCCAAGTGCAAGGAATCATCGTAGCACTTTCCAAAGGTGGAAGTGATAAGTATGGAGTGTCAAACCCACAAGGAGCTAAAGGTAAGATCAATATTCGCTCAAGCCCTATCTGCCACTGATACGACTCTACGTGCACCGAACGTTTGCTTTCAACTAGCAACGAGAAATAAAACTACATTGTGGGTATGAAGAGGATAACTTGCATGGTAACGGAGAGCTAAAACATAAAAGTAGGTGTTGTTATCATAAAGTTAGAATATATTACTTAGTATTATAAATAGCGAGTGTGGAATAATGGTGGATCGGTGTGCGGAATTGTCCTAGGCAATTGTTAACAAGACTGGTAATCACTATTGCAGTTTCATATGAGGGAGAGGCATAAGCTAACATACTTTATCTACTTGGATCATATGCACTTATGATTGTAACTCTAGCAAGCATCCGCAAGTACTAAAGATCATTAAGGTAAAACCCAACCATAGCATTAAAGCATCAAGTCCTCTTTATTCCCATACGCAACAATCCCTCTTACTCGGGTTTAAGCTTCTGTCACTCTAGCAACCCACTATAAGCGAATCATGAACGTATTGCAACACCCTACAGCGAGAATCCCTCACGCTTGCACGACACGGAGGGCACCATAGGACAACACCAAAGTAAAACATACAATTCATGCCAATCTAGATCATCAATCAACTCAAAGACAAAAGATATCTACTCAAAACATCATAAGATGGCAACACATCATTGGATCATAATATGTGGCATAAGGCACCATGTTCAAGTAGGGATTACAGCAGTGTGCGGGAGAGTGGACCGCGTAAAAGAGATGAGGATGGTGATGATGATGGTGATGTTGATGAAGACGATCACCGTGGCGATGATTCCCCTCCCGATGGCACTCCGACGCCACCGGAAGAGAGGAGGAGAGGTTCTCCCCCTTGTGCTTCCTCCTCCATGGCCTCCACCCTCTGGTCCTTGGCCTTCATGGTGATGATGGCCCCTCCGGGATACTCCTCCATGGCCACCGGTGATGATGGCCCCCTCCGGCAGGGTGCCGGAGAGGGCCTAGATTGATTTCTCATGGCTACAGAGGCTTGCGGTGGCGGAACTTCTAATCCAATCTCCGTTCTGGAAGTTTTAGGGTACGAGAGTATATATGGGTGCAGGGGGTGCGTCGGAGGAGCTACGGGGGCCCCACGAGGCAGGGGGCGCGCCCCCACCCTCGTGAGCACCTCTCGTATCTCCCGACGTAGAGTCCAAGTCTATCTGGTGGCTTTCCTTCCAAAAATAACTTCTCCAGTTGATTTCATTCCGTTTTGACTCCGTTTGATATTCCTTTTCTTCGAAACACTGAAATAGGCAAAAAAACTGCAAATCTGGGCTGGGCCTCCGGTTAATAGGTTAGTCCCAAAAATAATATAAAAGTGTATAATAAAGCCCATTATTGCCCAAAACAGTAGATAATATAGCATGGAGCAATCAAAAATTATAGATACGTTGGAGATGTATCAGACCCACAGGCGATGGTACGGGTGGCGACTTGGCGCATATCTGGTTGTTGCCTGCTGAAGAGCAGGTGGACGAGCAGCCAACGAACATGGTTGTTGCGGCCAGAGCTTCCGATGCTAGGCAGAGTAAGTAGAGAAGAGGAGAAGCGAATGTTGGATATGTTAGTTTCATTACTTGTAGAGTAGCATAGCACCACATATAGTCATAGTCTAGGTTTGGATTCGAACCAGCTACAGGAGCACGTCTTTCTTTTTTCTAAAACTCGGCAACGTCTCTTTACTGGTACACTAGCTTGTTCTGTACGCCTTCCCAAGTCTTTGATTTTCTTTCCCTTTTTTTGCGAGGAAGGAAGGAGGACAAAATTGAGAGTTCCTGGGACTCGAACCCAAGACCTCTCGGTTGAAAACCTAGGGTGCTAGTCACTTATGTGGCGAATGTTCCCTATGAGGAGGATGGCAGACGAACGCATTTTCCTCGCAGTTTTCTTCCTATATATAAAAAAGTATGCTACTTGGTGTCCGCTTAGTCAACAAACGATTGTGCCAACCTTGACCGTTGGATTGACATTCAACGTCTGTCGTGTTTTTTCAGTCCCTTCTTCCTCGAGCCGCCAAAGCCAAACCAGCGCTGGCGGGACCGCCTGCTCCCGCCTCCCACGGCTGGTTGTGATCTTCCCCGGCTCCTGTTCGTTCCCGTCGGAGGCCTCACCATCGTCCTCCGCCTTGGTTCCCTCGCCGCAGCGCCGCCCTCCGGTGTTGTCAACATGGTCAACAACCGAGAGGAATAAGGAGATGACTGTACATGGTGAGGATGACAGTAGGGACCCAGTAGCGCGCACATTAATTTTGTTTTTTCAGGACGGAGAACGGTATCAACTGGGTTGTGCGGGACCCGTGGCCCGTCTAGCCCAGGCTTTTATTTCATATGTTTAGCACATGACCAGCCTAGTTTGTTTTTTTCCTTTCTGAAAATGGCTAGCCAGCTATTTTGTTTTTTGCAGAATAACCAACGCAGGCCTACTTGCTTTTCTACGCCCTGCTGGGCCGGAAATCTTTCAAGACGAGGAGGGATGCATTTTGCCCGGAAAATGGGTTATAAGTAATAAGAAATGGGCTTTAAGTAATAATAAATGGGCTGTAAAATGAAAAAATACAGCAAACAGGCAATTAGTTCCAAAATACTATTTTCTTTCGGATTTTGATATTTTAAATTTCATTGTTTTTGTGTGCGTAAAATTTCATTAAATTTAAATTAAGGTATATTTAGATTTAAAATTAATTTGAATCTGGCTAGAAATTTCGGGTTGTATGCTGTTTGGGACATATTTGGAGGCTGACTTGTGGGTCTACTAGGTTGACGTGTACTTTGGCTTTGTCAACTTAGTCCACAAACGATTCTAGCAGCAATGACCGTTGGATGTTAATCCAACGGCCGTGCTGCTTCTTCAATATCTGATCTTCTTGCTCCAGCCGCCCAAACCAGCTTCGGTGGGACTGCCTGCTCCCGCCTCCCGTGGCCGGCTGTGCTGCCGCACAGGCCGCACCGCCCCACCCTACTTCATTGCTGGCCAGGCCATTCCTCTACTCACCCACACCTCCTGTTATTTTCCGGCGACGGCAACGGGCCAGTAAACCCTCGTACTCCCCACCGTGTGGGCAACCATTGCCGAGTCTTCCCCGGCTCCGTGTCGTTCCCTTCCTAGGCCTCACCGACGTCCACCACCATGGTGCTCTCGGCGTGGCCTGGTCAACATGGTCAACGAACGACATCCATCGGCCGTGGACTGTACGCGCAAAATAATGATTCCTCCACCTGACAGTTGGGACCCACCAGAAGGGCCTCTGTATTTCGCGAAAAAAATGTTCCCCCCGCTTACATGTCGGACCCACCAGCTATATCTTCGCACGCAAGGAAGTGCCTCATTATTACGCACAAAAAAATGAATACCCCCTGCTAGCTAGGACCCACCATAGTGGGAGGATGACTTGTGCGCCAACTAAGTTGACGGGGACGGAGGGCTTTGTCAACTTAGTCAATATGAACGATTCTAGCTCCAGTGACCGTATGATGTCCATCCAACGGCCGTAGTACTTCTTCAACCTCTGGTCTTCATGCTCCAGCCGCCCAAAGCAGCGCCGGTCGTGCCGCATGCTTCTGCCTCCCGTGGCCGACTGTGCTGCCGCGGAGGCCTCACCACCCCCTACTATTCCCACCGCTGGCCAGGCCCTACGGTGACGGCAGCCTCACACCGCAGCCGAACCAGTGAACCCTCGTACTCCTCTCCGCGCGGGCTTCCACTGTCGCGTCTTCCCTAGCTCCGTGTTGTCCCCTTCCTAGGCCTCGCCGTCGTCCACCACCATGGTGCTCTCGGCACGGCCTGGTCAACGTGGTCAAGGAACGACTTCCATCGGACGTGGACTGTACGTGGAGAGGCTGACAGCTGGGTCCACGGCCGCAGCAAGGAAGTGCCTCCTTATTACACGGAAAATAATGATTCCTCCACCTGACAGCTGGGACCCACCCGACGGGCCACTGTATTTCACGGAAAAATGTTTCCCCCTGACTGCTGGGACCCACCAGCTTCATCTTCGCACGCAAGGAAGTGCGTCCGGGCAAAAAAAAACGATTCGCCCCCCTGACTGTTGGGACCCACTAGCTACACCTTCACACGCAAGGAAGTGCGTCCGGGCAAAAAAAAATGATTCGCCCCCCCTGACTACTGGGACCCACCGGCTACATCTTCGCACGCAAGGAAGTGTGTCCGAGTAAAAAAACGATTCTCTCCCCTGACTGCTGGGACCCACCAGCTACATCTTTGCAGGCAAGGAAGTGCGTGACAGTCAGGACCCACATGTATCTTTCTTTTATTAGTAATGATATCTTTCATATATTTAGCATAAGGATTTGTTTTGAGCACATCAGTCAATCGCATACGCAGAAAGATAGGTCTAATCATTTCAGCAAAGCGCTCAAAATCCTCATCATCCTTTTTCTTGGATGGTTTCGGAGGAAATGGCATGGGTTTCTGAACCTAAGGTTCTCTTTCTTTACCATGTTTCCTAGCAACAAAGTCTCTTTTATCATAACGTTGATTCTTTGATTGTGGGTTATCAAGATCAACAGCAGGTTCAATTTCTACATCGTTATCATTACTGGGTTGAGCATCATCATGAACATCATCATTAATATTTTCATTAGGTTCATGTTCATTACCAGATTGTGTTTCAGCATCAGACATAGAGATATCATTTGGATTATCAGGTGGTTCAGCAATAGGTTCACTAGAAGCTTGCACAGTTCTATCATTTTTTTTCTTCTTCTTAGAAGAACTAGGAACATCAATATTATTTCTCTGAGAATCTTGCTCGATTCTCTTAGGGTGGCCTTCAGGATACAAAGGTTCCTGAGTCATTCTACCAGTTCTTGTAGCCACTCTAATAGCATAATCATTTTTCTTATTATTCATTTCATGGAGCAATTCTTTTTGAGCTTTAAGTACTTGTTCTACTTGAGTGGTAACCATAGAAGCATGTTTGCTAACAAGTTTAAGTTCACCTCTAATATTAGCCATATAATCACCCAAGTATTTAATCATATCAGAATCATATTTCAATTGTCTACCAAAATAAGCATTGAAATTTTCTTGTTTGACAATAAAATTATCAAACTCATCAAAGCATTGCCTAGCAGACTTATAGTGAGGGATATCACCTTCATCAAATCTATAGAGAGAATTTACCTTTACTACCCGTGTCGGGATATCGAGACCAGGAGGTTCTTCAGTAAATAAGTGATCAAGTTCATATGTTTCTTCGACAGGCGGTAGATTAAGACCACGTATTTCTTCAATAGGAGGTAAATTCTTAGCATCTTCAGCTTTAATACCTTTTTCTTTCATAGATTTCTTTGCCTCTTGCATATCTTCGGGACTGAGAAATAGAACACCTCTCTTCTTTGGAGTTGGTTTAGGAGTGGGCTCAGTAATTGGAGCGGGACCTGGCTCAGGAGGTGCCCAATTATTTTCATTTGTCAACATATTATTCAATAGAATTTCAGCTTCATCCGGTGTTCTTTCCCTGAAAAGAGAACCAGCACAACTATCCAGGTAATCTCTGGAAGCATTGGTTAGTCTATTATAAAAGATATCAAGTATTTCAGGTTTCTTAAGAGGATGATCAGGCAAAGCATTAAGTAACTTGAGAAGCCTCCCCCAAGCTTGTGGGAGACTCTCTTCTTTAATTTGCACAAAGTTGTATATTTCCCTTAAAGCAGCTTGTTTCTTATGAGCAGGAAAATATTTAGCAGAGAAGTAATAAATCATATCCTGGGGAGTACACACACAACCAGGATCAAGAGAATTAAACCATATCTTAGCATCAGCCTTTAATGAGAACGGAAATATTTTCAGGATATAGAAGTAACGCGATCTCTCATCATTAGTGAACAGGGCAGCTATATCATTTAACTTAGTAAGGTGTGCCACAACAGTTTCAGATTCATAGCCATAAAAGGATCAGATTCAACCAAAGTAATTATATCTGGATCAACAGAGAATTCATAATCCTTATCAGGAACACAGATAGGTGAAGTTGCAAAAGTAGGATCAGGTTTCATTTTATCTCTAAGTGATTCTTTGTTCCATTTAATCAATAACCTCTTAAGCTCATATCTATCTTTGCAGGCTAAAATAGCTAAAGAAGAATCTTTATCAAAAAGATAACCCTGAGGAATAACGGGCATATTTTCATCATCACTTTCATCATCGTATTCAGATTCATCAATTTCTCTTTCTCTAGCCCTAGCAATTTGTTCTTCAAGAAATTCACTAAGGGGCACAGTAGTATCATGCATAGCAGAAGTGGCATCATCAATAACATGCAACGTATCGAAACGAATAGCAGAAGCAGGTTTAGGTGTCGCTAGCTTACTCATAACAGAAGGTGAATCAAGCGCAGAGCTAGATGGCAGTTCCTTACCTCCCCTTGTAGTTGGCGATAAATTGTTGTCTTAGCGTCTTTCAAGTTCTTCATAGTGTCCAGCAGATATAAATCCCAAGTGACTCAAAGAATAGAGCTATGCTCCCCGGCAACGGCGCCAGAAAAAGGTCTTGATAACCCACAAGTATAGGGGATCGCAACAGTTTTCGAGGGTAGAGTATTTAACCCAAATTTATTGATTCGACACAAGGGGAGCCAAAGAATATTCTCAAGTATTAGCAGCTGAGTTGTCAATTCAACCACACCTGGAAACTTAGTATCTGCAGCAAAGTGTTTAGTAGCAAAGTAATATGATAGTGGTGGTAACGGCAACAAAAGTAAAGACAGCAAAAGTAATGTTTTTGGTATTTTGTAGTGATTGTAACAGTAGCAGCGGGAAAGTAAATAAGCGTAAACCAGTATATGGAAAACTCGTAGGCACCGGATCAGTGATGGATAATTATGCCGGATGCGGTTCATCATTTAACAGTCATAACATAGGGTGACACAGAACTAGCTCCAATTCATCAATGTAATGTAGGCATGTATTCCGTATATAGTCATACGTGCTTATGGAAAAGGACTTGCATGACATCTTTTGTCCTACCCTCCCGTGGCAGCGGGGTCCTATTGGAAACTAAGGGATATTAAGGCCTCCTTTTAATAGAGAACCGTAACAAAGCATTAGCACATAGTGAATACATGAACTCCTCAAACTATGGTCATCACCGGGAATGGTCCCGATTATTGTCACTTCGGGGTTGCCGGATCATAACACATAGTAGGTGACTGTAGACTTGCAAGATAGGATCAAGAACTCACATATATTCATGAAAACATAATAGGTTCAGATCTAAAATCATGGCACTCGGGCCCTAGTGACAAGCATTAAACATAGCAAAGTCATAGCAACATCAATCTCAGAACATAGTGGATACTAGGGATCAAACCCTAACAAAACTAACTCGGTTACATGATAAATCTCATCCAACCCATCATCGTCCAGCAAGCCTACGATGGAATTACTCACGCACGGCGGTGAGCATCATGAAATTGGTGATGGAGGATGGTTGATGATGACGACGGTGACGAATCCCCCTCTCCAGAGCCCCAAACGGACTCCAGATCAGCCCTCCCGGGAGGTTTTAGGGCTTGGCGGCGGCTCCGTATCGTAAAACGCGATGATTTCTTCTCCATATTTTTTTTCTCCCTGAAAGCAAATATATAGAGTTGGAGTTGGCGTCGGAAGGTCTCTAGGGGGGCCACGAGGTAGGGGGCGCGCCCCCCACCCTCAAGGACAGGGTGTGGGCCCCCTGGTCTTCATCTTTGGCGAGGATTTTTTATTGTTTTTTCTAAGGTGTTCCGTGGAGTTTCAGGACTTTCCGAGAATATTTGCTTTCTGCACATAAAACCACACCATGGCAAGTCTGCTGAAAACAGCGTCAGTCCGGGTTAGCTCCATTCAAATCATACAAGTTAGAGTCCAAAACAAGGGCAAAAGTGTTTGGAAAAGTAGATACGACGGAGACGTATCATGTGGCGTACCGCAAAACGGACGAAACGGACCTCCTACGGTCAAAACGGGGGTCCTGTTCATCGGGAGGGGTGTGGCGTACCGCAAAACGAACGAAACGGACCTCCTATGGTCGAAACGGGGGTCCTGTTCATCGGCAGGGGTGTGGCGTATCGCAAAACGGGACTCCACGGGATATTGTTCATCTCCACCGTCGACCTCCTCCAGCCTCCACGGACTACCGTCGACCTCCTCCAGCCTCCACGGGCTCGTGTTCATCCAGCCTCCACCGTGCGCTACTCCACCGGCTACTGTTCAACCACCCCTCCATGGGCACCCCTCCACCGTCTACTGTTCATCCAGCCCTCCACACCATGGGGTCCTGTTCAACCACCCCTCCACGGGCACCCCTCCATCGTCTACTGTTCATCCAGCCCTCCACCACACCACGTGATCTTATTCATCCAGAGGCAACGCCACCGCTCACTGTTCATCCAAACCCACCCACCCCCCCCCTGCAACGCTCACTGTTCATCCCAGAGGCAGCATCGATCGGCTTCAGTTAGCAGCAGTAGCGAAGGAATCGCTCGTCCGGGTTCAATTAACAGCCATCAATCGCTCGGGTTCAGTAACGCGTAGCCTGCAGTGCAATCGCTCGGGTTCAGTTAGAGCCCAACGCCTCGCTCGGGTTCAGTTAGAGCCAACGCCTCGCAAACACGTGCGTACATGTACGAGAGAAACGTGCATCGCTCGGCCCCGACCTCCCACCGTAACCGGGAACTCCGCGAAATTTTCCTCCCCCTTGCTTCTACCACGGTTTTTTCCGTCATGGACGGCCCAAAGAATGTCATGCAGCTGCGTCTCTGGCCCGCCCAGGATGAAAAGCTCATTTTCTGTCATGATTTTTTGTCATAGAAGTAGGACCCCACCACATCTATGATGATACCGGGTTTTGTCACAATTATCGTCATAGAAGTGTCATATGTATGACAGAAAAAAATTCGTTCAGCCCAAAATGTCACAGATGTGTCTTTTTTGTAGTGGTATGAGAACAAAGTGTGGACTATGGTTGACTTGCCCGATGATCGGCAAGCCATAGAGAATAAATGGATCTTCAAGAAGAAGACTGACGCTGACGGTAATGTTACCGTCTACAAAGCTCGACTTGTTGCGAAAGGTTTTCGACAAGTTCAAGGAGTTGACTATGATGAGACCTTCTCACCCGTAGCGATGCTTAAGTCCGTCTGAATCATGTTAGCAATCGCCGCATTTTATGATTATGAAATTTGGCAAATGGATGTCAAAACTGCATTCCTTAATGGATATCTTAAAGAAGAGTTGTATATGATGCAACCAGAAGGTTTTGTCGATCCAAAAGGTGCTGGCAAAGTGTGCAAGCTCCAGCGATCCATTTATGGACTGGTGCAAGCCTCTCGGAGTTGGAACATACACTTTGATAGTGTGATCAAAGCATATGGTTTTATACAGACTTTTGGAGAAGCATGTATTTACAAGAAAGTGAGTGGGAGCTCTGTAGCATTTACGATATTATATGTGGATGACATATTGTTGATCGGAAATTATACTGAATTTCTGAATAGCATAAAAGGATACTTGAATAAGAATTTTTCAATGAAAGACCTCGGTGAAGCTGCTTATATATTGGGCATCAACATCTATAGAGATAGATCAAGACACTTAATTGGACTTTCAAAGCACATACCTTGATAAAGTTTTGAAGAAGTTCAAATTGGATCAAGCAAAGAAAGGATTCTTGCCTGTGTTACAAGGTGTGAAGTTGAGTCAGACTCAATGCCCGACCACTACAGAAGATAGAGAGAAAATGAAATTCATTCCCTATGCTTCAGCCATAGGTTCTATCAAGTATGCAATGTTGTGTACCAGACCTGATGTGTGCCTTGCTATTAGTTTAGCATGGAGGTACCAAAGTAATCCACGACAAGATCACTGGACAGCGGTCAAGAACATCCTGAAATACCTGAAAAGGACTAAGGATATGTTTCTCGTTTATGGAGGTGACAAAGAGCTCGTCATAAATGGTTACATCGATGCAAACTTTGACACTGATCCGGATGACTCTAAGTCACAAACTGGATACGTATTTTTATTGAATGGTGGAGTTGTCAGTTGGTGCAGTTCCAAGCAGAGCGTCGTGGCAGGATCTACGTGTGAAGCGGAGTACATAGCTGCTTCCGAAGCAGCAAATGAAGGAGTCTAGATGAAGGAGTTCATATCCGATCTAGGTGTCATACCTAGTGCATTGGGTCCAATGAAAATCTTTTGTGACAATACTGGTGCAATTGCCTTGGCAAAGGAATCCAGATTTCACAAGAGAACCAAGCACATAAAGAGACGCTTTAATTCCATCCGCGACCATGTCAAGGAGGGAGACATAGAGATTTGCGAGATACATATAGATCTAAATGTTGCAGACCCGATGACTAAGCCTCTCTCACGAGCAAAACATGATCAGCACCAAGACTCCATGGGTGTTAGAATCATTACAATGTAATCTAGATTATTGACTAGTGCAAGTGGGAAACTAAAGGAAATATGCCCTAGAGTCAATAATAAAGTTGTTATTTATATTTCCTTATATCATGATAAATGTTTATTATTCATGCTAGAATTGTATTAATCGGAAACTTAGTACATGTGTGAATACATAGACAAACAGAGTGTCACAAGTATGCCTCTACTTGACTACTGATATGTCTCCAACGTATCTATAATTTTGATTGCTCCATGCTATATTATCTACTGTTTTGGACTATATTGGGCTTTATTTTCCACTTTTATATTATTTTTGGGACTAACCTATTAACCGGAGGCCCAGCCCAGAATTGCTGTTTTTTGCCTATTTCAGTACTTCGGAGAAACAGAATATCAAACGGAGTCCAAACGGAATGAAACCTTCGGGAACGTGATTTTCTCACCGAACGTGATCCAGGAGACTTGGACCCTACTCCAAGGAACAAAGAGGCGGTCGCGAGGGTGGGGGCGCGCCCACCCCCTAGGGCGCGCGCCCCTGCCTCGTGGGCTCCCTGTTGCTCCACCGACGTACTCCTTCCTCCTATATATACCTACGTACCCCCAAACAATCAGAAACAGAGCCAAAAACCTAATTTCACCGCCGCAACCTTCTGTACCCACGAGATCCCATCTTGGGGCCTGTTCCGGAGCTCCGCCGGAGAGGGCCATCATCACGGAGGGCTTCTACATTATCCTAGCCCCTCCGATGAAGTGTGAGTAGTTCACCTCAGACCTACGGGTCCATAGTTATTAGCTAGATGGCTTATTCTCTCTTTTTGGATCTCAATACAATGTTCTCCCCCTCTCTCGTGGAGATCTATTCGATGTAATCTTCTTTTTGCGGTGTGTTTGTTGAGACCGATGAATTGTGGGTTTATGATCAAGTCTATCTATGAATAATATCTGAATCTTCTCTGAATTATTTTATGTATGATTGGTTATCTTTGCAAGTCTCTTCGAATTATCAGTTTGGTTTGGCCTACTAGATTGGTTTTTCTTGCCATGGGAGAAGTGCTTAGCTTTGGGATCAATCTTGCGGTGTCCTTTACCAGTAACAGAAGGGGCAGCAAGGCACGCATTGTATTGTTGCCATCGAGGATAACAAGATGGGGTTTCTATCATATTGCATGAAACTATCCCTCTACCTCATGTCATCTTGCTTAAGGCGTTACTCTATTTTTAACTTAATACTCTAGATGCATGCTGGATAGCGGTCGATGAGTGGAGTAATAGTAGTAGATGCAAGCAGGAGTCGGTCTACTTGTCTCGGACGTGATGCCTATATACATGATCATACCTAGATATTCTCATAACTATGCTCAATTCTCTCAATTTCTCAACAGTAATTTTTTCACCCACCGTAGAATACTTATGCTCTTGAGAGAAGCCACTAGTGAAACCTATGGCCCCCGGGTCTATTTTCCTCATATTAATCTCCATCACTTTAATCTTGCTTGCTTTTTACTTTGCCTTTGTACTTTTCACTTTGCATCTCTATACCAAAAATACCAAAAATATTATCTATCATCTCTATCAGATCTCACTCCCGTAAGTGACCGTGAAGGGATTGACAACCCCTAATCGTGTTGGTTGTGTTGAGCTATTGTTTTGTGTAGGTACGAGGGACTTGCGTGTAGCCTCCTACTGGATTGATACCTTGGTTCTCAAAAACTGAGGGAAATACTTATGCTACTTTGCTACATCATCCTCTCCTCTTCGGGGAAATCCAACGCAGTGCTCAAGAGGTAGCAAGAAGAATTTCTGGCGCCGTTGTTGGGGAGGCTTAAGCAAAAGCCGAGTCAAGATTTGGACTCCCGACAACGAGTCATTTCTAGCGCCGTTGCCGGGGAGTCTGCGCAAAAGTCAACATACCAAGTACCCATCACGATCCCTATCTCCCACATTACATTAGTTGCCATTTGCCTCTCGTTTTCCTCTCCCCCACTTCACCCTTGCCATTTTATTCGCCCTCTCTTTTCCGTTCGCCTTTTTCTCGTTCGCCTTTTGCTTGATCATGTGTTGGATTGCTTGTTTGTCGCGATGGCTCAAGATACTACCAAATTGTGTGAGTTCACCAATACCAACAATAATGATTTCCTTAGCACTCCAATTGCTCCTCTTGCCAATACTGAATCTTGTGAAATCAATACTGCTTTGTTGAATCATGTTATGAAAGATCAATTCGTCGGCCTTCCTAGTGAAGATGTCGCTACTCATCTGAATAGCTTCGTTGATTTATGTGATATGCAAAAGAAGAAAGATGTCGATAATGATATTGTTAAATTGAAGCTATTTACTTTTTCTCTTAGAGATCGTGCTAAATCTTGGTTTTCGTCTTTGCCTAAAAATAGTATTGATTCTTGGAACAAGTGCAAAGATGCTTTTATCTCTAAGTATTTTTCTCCCGCTAAGATCATCTCTCTTGGAAACGATATTATGAATTTTAAGCAACTTGATCATGAACATGTTGCACAAGCTTGGGAGAGAATGAAGTTAATGATACGTAATTGCTCTACTCATGGTTTGAACTTGTGGATGATTATACAAAATTTTTATGCCGGATTGAATTTTGCTTCTAGAAATCTTTTACATTCGGCCGCGGGAGGCACTTTTATGGAAATCACTTTAGGAGATGCTACTAAACTCCTAGATAATATTATGGTTAATTATTCTCAATGGCACACTGAAAGATCTACTAATAAAAAAGTGCATGCTATAGAAGAAATCAATGTTTTGAGTGGAAAGATGGATGAACTTATGAAATTATTTGCTACTAAGAGTGTTTCTTCTGATCCTAATGATATGCCTTTGTCTACTTTGATTGAGAATAATAATGAATATATGGATGTGAATTTTGTTGGTAGGAATAATTTTGGTAACAACGTGTATAGAGGGAATTTTAATCCTAGGCCTTATCCTAGTAATCCTTCTAATAATTATGGAAATCCCTACAACAACTCTTATGGAAATTTTAATAAGATGCCCTCTGAATTTGAGAATAGTGTTAAAGAGTTTATGAATTCACAAAAGAATTTTAATGCTTTGCTTGAAGAGAAATTGCTTAAAGTTGATGATTTGGCTAGGAACGTTGATAGAATTTCTCTTGAGTTTGATTCTTTAAAGCTTAGATCTATTCCTCCTAAGCATGATATCAATGAGTCTCTCAAAGCCATGAGAATTTCCATTGATGAGTGCAAGGAAAGAACCGCTAGGATGCGTGCTATGAAAGATGCCTTTATTAAAGCGTGTTCTTCCAATTCCTATGACAATCAAGATGAAGATCTAAAAGTTATTGATGCGTCCCCCATTAAATCTTTGTTTTGCAATATAAATCTTGATGAAACTGAATATGATCTTCCTTTACCTAGAAGGCGTTACAAAAATTCGGAGTATTTAGATCTTGATGATGAAACTGATAAAAGTGGGATTGAAAGAAATAAAAATCTAGATATTGCTAAACCCACTATATTGGATCCCAAGGAATTTAATTATGAAAGTTGCTCTTTAATTGATTGTATTTCCTTGTTGTAATCCGTGCTAAATTCTCCTGATGCTTATAGTCAAAATAAAGCCTTCACCGAACATATCGTTGATGCCTTGATGCAATCTTATGAAGAAAAACTTGAGTTGAAAGTTTCTATCCCTAGAAAACTCTATGCTGAGTGGGAACCTACTATTAAAATTAAAATTAAAGATTATGAGTTCTATGCTTTGTGTGATTTGGGTGCTAGTGTCTCCACTATTCCCAAGACTTTGTGTGATTTGCTAGATTTCCGTGAATTTGATGATTGCTCTCTAAACTTGCATCTTGCGGATTCCACTACTAAAAAACCTATGGGAAGAATTAATGATATTCTTATTGTTGCAAATAGGAATTATGTGCCCGTAGATTTTATTATCCTTGATATAGATTGCAATCCTTCGTGCCCTATTATTCTTGGTAGACCCTTCCTTAGAACGGTTGGCGCAATTATTGATATGAAGGAAGGGAATATTAGATTTCAATTTCCATTAAAGAAGGGCATGGAACACTTTCCTAGAAATAAAATAAAATTGCCATATGAATCTATCATGAGAGACACTTATGGATTGCTTACTAAAGATGGCAATACCTAGATCTATCCTCGCTTTTATGCCTAGCTAGGGGCGTTAAACGATAGCGCTTGTTGGGGGGCAACCCGATTTTATTTTAGTTTTTTTTCTTCTGTTTAGGAATAAATAATCCATCTACCTTCTGTTTAGATGTGGTTTTGTGTTTTAATTAGTGTTTGTGCCAAGTTAGACCTATAGGATCTTCTTGGATGATAGTTATTTGATCTTGCTGTAATTTCCAGAATCTTTCTGTTCACGAAAACAATTGTTAAAAATCACTAGAACGTGATAAAATACTGATTCCAATTGTTGCTGATCTATAAACAAATTTTCTAGGTCGTCCTATTTTGGTAGATTTTTTGGAGTTCTAGAAGTTTGCGTTAGTTACAGATTACTACAGACTGTTCTGTTTTTGACAGAATCTGTTTTTCGTGTGTTGTTTGCTTATTTTGATGAATCTATGGCTAGTAAAATAGTTTATAATCCATAGAGAAGTTGGAATACAGTAGGTTTATGTCGGGACCGGATTTTCGGGATATAATTTCCCAGAAAATGGCCCTTGTGCTCATCAGCCCCAGGATACTGTTAGCTGATGAGGCACCAACTTGATACAGAAATTTCAAGCAAAGTACATAATATGTAGTACAAGACCATCCTGACCTATGAGTACAACAAATGGTTTCTAGTGGTTGATGGCGGAAGCGGTTTGTGAATCATCAACGTCTATGGGACTCCATTTCCCACAGGAACAGCTGACCAGGATAACTCCTATCTTCGCGATGCTGCTATCACCATTGTGTAGGTTCCGAGGCTGTCATCACAACGCTCCTCTCCATGCAAGAAATCTGGCCAAGACAATAGCCAGGGACAAGCCAGTGAGTACTTTGAATGTACTCGCAAACATTAAGAACACAGGTATAATATAGCCACTGATAATCATGCTTTGAAATATTCTGTGATAACTTCGTCAGTCATAAATGGAACTTATGATGCATGCTGCGGATTAATTATGTCAAATATGAATATGCAATCAGAGAGTAGAAATAGCATGTACCGATCGGGTGTCTGAAGCGACACCTCAAAAGGATAACAATATAAAATATGCCTCAGTCGGGCGTCTAAGCGACACCACATAAAGGGCTTATAAGTAAATGAAATGACAAACATGCCACAGTCGGGCGTCTGAGCGACACCACATAAAGGGCTTATAAGTAAATGAAATGACAAGCATGCCACAGTCGGGCGTCTGAGCGACACCACATAAAGGGCTTATAAGTAAATGAACTGACAAGCATGCCACAGTCGGGCGTCTGAGCGACACCACATAAAGGGCTTATATAAGAATAATCACAGTGAATATCCAGGAGGTAGAACCGTCCCAGGGATACTCATTAATTTCAAATAATACAATTAATTAGTCCACAATAATAATAATCATAATCATCATACGTCACAAGTCATGATCCATGTTCTGGTTTAGTAGTTTTTCCTCCGAAGACCGACACTAAGACCGACACTTGACCCATCCCAGACTGTAGTCCTTAACCATGGACGTGGCTATTCGAATAGGTTTAATCTCTGTAGAGGGTGTACTCTTTACCCACGAGTAACGGATTTCTTTAGTCCATCGGAACTAATTCCGTCTACAGTCTTTTAGTCGAAAACACGCCTGACTTGCACACACCAGCTTAACTTTACTCGTGTCTGGAATCACCCACGACACCTATTAAGCAAAACTCTAAGTGGGGAGGCTACAACCTCGCGTAGCATGGGATCAAATTTCTATCGCGCACTCTAAGAGGTGCCCCCCTCTCGGTCCCAACCGGAAACACCCATGCCCCCGGACCAGGTGGCATGCCTACCGGATGCAGACGGTATCTTCCACCATGGCCTCTCTGTATGGTATGTGCTAAGACAGGGGTTGACAACTTACTGAACCGTACCCTACCTGCGGCAGGGACAAGTGGCAGCATGAAAACAAGTATGGGGGTTACTGGAACAAGACTCGATCTACGGCCGACTCAGGAGGCTTAAGTATTTCCTGCATGATTAGTATAACAAATATGTTTCAATCCAACTGACAGTATCACTACTCATCATACCTCATCTTGCCATACCGGACACAACCGTCTCGACGGGGAACCAGAGATAAGCATCGTGTCTACCAAAGACAGAGACTTTCTCGGATTCCTCCCGGTAGGCATAAAAGGCATGTGAAATGATTACTATCGCAAACATATCAAGCTCCAATAGCATGAGATCATCAGTATGCAAGTATGATCATATCCTCACAAACAAATAACGGATACTCCGTGTCACGGTGGTGTTGTAACGGTATCAAACAACACACGATAATATTATGCCAGAGTTCAAAAATGCTTGCCTTCAAGTTGTGGAGAGGCAGGGTGCATTCCAAAACTTTTGAAAGTTTTCTCCTTCTTCAAACTCCTATTTTTGAAAATATTTGAATTAACACATACTTTAAAAACAGTACAAAAAAGTTGTTTGGAAAATTTTGAAATAAATATGAAAATAAACTAGACAATATTTGGGAAACAACAGAAAAAGAATCAAGTCATTTGGATTTATATTTAAAAAGATATAGCCAGTCAAAGTTTTGGTCAAATTCTGTTTTTAAAATAAAACAGAAAAGAAAACGTTTCAAAAAAGGAATACGCTTTCGGAGCAGGGAAGACGTACTTGGGGGTTTTACGCTTCCACTTACGCCGGCATGGACCGGCGCTGGGTCACTGACAGAGGGTCCAGGGGGCCCACTGGTTAGGTTTGACCAGTCACCCCTGCCTCCTTCCTCCTCTGGCCGAACAGAGGCGGGGCTCCGGCGATGCTCGCCGGCGAACGGCGGCACCGCTCGAGAAACCGAGGCCATCCGCGGGCTCAGGGGGTCGAGGCGGTCCCTTCGGTGGTCGCTAAGGTCCCTGGGGTGGACGGAGTCGCCGGCGGCGAGCTCCGCAGTGGACGGTGGCCGTCGGGCAGGGTGGGGCTCTTGCCTCCCGTGGCTCCTGATCAAAATTGAGCATGGGGGTGGACTCACGAGATGAAGAGAGGGCTTTTGGTGAAGAGAGTGGAGAGGGGGAGGCCCTGGTGGCGCCGGAATGGTCGGGACAGTGGCGGCGGTTGTGGTTGCCGGAGAAGAAGAAGACGACCATCGCTGCTACTGGGGAGATCAGTGAGGGAGTGGAAGAGGTGGGATGAGGTTGCTTGAGGGCCTGGACGAGCTCAGGGCCTCCTTAAATAGGCGGGCAATGGCGGTTCCGCGGCGGCCGGGGATAAGATCGTCGGCGACCGCCGTTCTGTAGCTAGGGGCGCGTGGCGAAGGTTGGCGGGGTCTGGCAGGGCGAGGGGATAAGCGAGAACGGCTCAGGGTCGAGCTGGCGAGCGCTAGTGGCTCGGGCGGTGCCGTCCAGGCCGAGGCGTACTGTGGCCGGCCGCTAGCCGCCGTGGCCGACCTGACTGCGGCGCTGTAGGGCGCCAGGGGGGCTTGGATGGTTCTTGCGAGCGGATGAGGTCGGGCGCGGCTCTGCGGGCGAGCAAGGGCCAGGGGCGCGACGCGGCGGCTCGGGCGCACGTGCGTGCAAAACGCATGCTCTGGGCGTGCCCAGCGCACGCATGCTATGTGCTCGATGTAATGCCAGGGCGTGCTAGAGGTCTTGGGTGAGGTTGGGGTTTAACAGACCTAGGTTAAAGCCATCTAGAGGCTTAGTGGACATGTTAGTTTTCCCAGAGGTGCAAGGTCACAGTGCAATGACAAAAATCATGTCAAAACTGTCCATGCACTCAAGGTGTTTGACAAAATGCCAATGGCATCTAGGCAACTCTTGGGGTGGCCCAAATTTCCAGATTGGGGTCTCTTTAGATGATACATAGGGTGGTGAGGTTAGTGTGTCAAAAGCAAAAACTTGTTAGTGCAAGTTTTGCAAATCTACAATTTTGGGCAGAAAGAAAAGGGCATGTTTGCATGCATTTAAAATCCTCCAATGAGTCCACTCTCCTGGACTTAAGGATTTTGTAGCATGGGATGTAAGTAGGAGAAAGCTCATGGGCACTAGAGCAAAACAAATTAGGGTTGTAGTACAATTCACCAAGCTAGACCAGAATGAAAAAGAGGTGGATTCACTCAAAAAATTTAAAGAACATAAAAGGTTTATTGCATAAAGTTGAATAATATACTCCTATGAACATCCCATATAGATGGATTGTAGTGCAATACTGCCATCTGGACCAGCTTTGAAAACTTGGTGTAGAGCTCAAAATATCCCATGAATAAAAGATGTTTTTGCATAAAAGTGTTTTAAAAACATCACATGACATCCCTAAATTTTGGTTGGAATTTTAAATAAATTTATCAAAGGGTTGTAGTTCAAAAAGAGCTCCAAAACTAATGAAAAACTCTTTTTAAGGAATAAAGCTCAGAGAGAAACAATTGTGCAAATAAAGTCTACTGACAATAGAAATGTCTTTCTTGAAAGGGCAAACAAGTCCAATAATATAAGTGGGAAGTTTTTCACTTGAGGTAAAAACTCCATAATAATAAGGAAGAGAATGGCTCTGAAATCAACAGAAAAGTCCAGAAAATAAAAGTTTAAATTTCCTGGCAAGATTTTTAATTAATAAAACAAGGTAAATTTTTTGGGGTGTCACAGTTTAACACCAATATAAATAAATAATGAGTTCATTATAGTACCTTGAAGTGGTCTTTTGTTTTCTTTCGCTAACGGAGCTCACGAGATTTCTATTGAGTTTTGTGTTGTGAAGTTTTCAAGTTTTGGGTGAAATCTTTTGATGGATTATGGAACAAGGAGTGGCAAGAGCCTAAGCTTGGGGATGCCCATGGCACCCCCAAGATAATCCAAGGACACCAAAAATTCAAAGCTTGGGGATGCCCCGGAAGGCATCCCCTCTTTCGTCTACTTCCATCGGTAATTTTACTTGGAGCTATATTTTTATTCACCACATGATATGTGTTTTGCTTGGAGTGTCTTGTATTATTTGTGTCTTTGTTTGTTAGTGTGCCACAATCATACTTGATGTACACACCTTTTGAGAGAGCCATACATGAATTAGAATTTGATAGAATACTCTATGTGCTTCACTTATATCTTTTGAGCTTTATAGTTTTGCTCTATGTGCTTCACTTATGTCTTTTGAGCCTTATAATTTTGCTATATGTGCTTCACTTAGATCTTTTAGAGCACGGTGGTGGATTTGTTTTAAAGAAACTATTGATCTCTCATGCTTCACTTAGATCATTTTGAGAGTCGTTAATAGCATGGTAATTTGCTTAATATTAATATGCTTGGTATTCAAGATTTGTGAAACTTTCTTTTGAGTGCGTTGAATACTAAGAAAAGATTGAAGCTTGATAATTGTTTTGAGATATGAAGATGGTGATATTAGAGTCATGCTAGTTGAGTAGTTGTGAATTTAAAGAATACTTGCGTTAAAGTTTGTGATTCCCGTAGCATGCACGTATGGTGAACCGTTATGTGATGAAGTCGGAGCATGATTTATTTATTGATTGTCTTCCTTATGAGTGGCGGTCGGGGACGAGCGATGGTCTTTTCCTACCAATCTACACCCCTAGGAGCATGCGCGTAATACTTTGCTTTGATAACTTCTAGATCTTTACAATAAGTATATGAGTTCTTTATGACTAATGTTGAGTCCATGGATTATACACACTTTTTCCTTCCTTCCACCATTGCTAGCCTCTCTAATACCGTGCACTTTTCACCGATATCATACACCCACCATATATCTTCCTCAAAACAGCCACCATACCTACCTATCATGGCATTTTCATAGCCATTCCGAGATATATTGCCATCCAACTTTCCACCGTTCCGTTTATTATGACACGCTCCATCATTGTCATATTGCTAGCATGATCATGTAGTTGACATCGTATTTGTGGCAAAGCCACTCTTCATAATTCTTTCAAACATGTCACTCTTGATTCATTGCATATCCCGGTACACCACCGGAGGCATTCATACAGTCATATTTTGTTCTAAGTATCGAGTTGTAATTGTTGAGTTGTAAGAAAAATAAAAGTGTGATGATCATCATTTTTAGAGCATTGTCCCAAGTGAGGAAAGGATGATGGAGACTATGATTCCCCCACAAGTCGGGATAAGACTCCGGATGAAAAATTGAAAAAATAAAAAAAAGAGGCCATAAAAAAAGAAAAAGGCCCAAATAAAAAATGAGAGAAAAACAGAGAAGGGACAATGTTACTATCCTTTTACCACACTTGTGCTTCAAAGTAGCACCATGATCTTCATGATAGAAAGTCTCCTATGATATCACTTTCCTTTACTAGTTGGAATTTTTTATTATAGAACTTGGCTTGTATATTCCAATGATGGGCTTCCTCAAAATGCCCTAGGTCTTCGTGAGCAAGCGAGTTGGATGCACACCCACTTAGTTTCTTTTGTTGAGCTTTCATATACTTATAGCTCTAGTGCATCCGTTGCATGGCAATCCCTACTCACTCACATTGATATCTATTGATGGGCATCTCCATAGCCCGTTGATACGCCTAGTTGATGTGAGACTATTTTCCCCTCTTTTTGTCTTCTCCACAACCACCATTCTGCTCCACATATAGTGCTATATCCATGGCTCACGCTCATGTATTGTGTGAAGATTGAACAAGTTTTGAAAATGTTAAAGTATGAAAGAATTGCTTGGCTTGTCAACGGGGTTGTGCATGATTTAAATACTTTGTGTGGTGAAGATAGAGCATAGCCAGACTATATGATTTTGTAGGGATAACTTTCTTTGGCCATGTTATTTTGAGAAGACATAATTGCTTTGTTAGTATGCTTCAAGTATTATTATTTTTATGTCAATATGAACTTTTGTATTGAATCTTTCGAATCTGAATATTCATACCACAATTAAGAAGATTTACATTAAAATTATGCCAAGTAGCACTCCGCATCAAAAAATTTATTTTTATCATTTACCTACTCGAGGACGAGCAGGAATTAAGCTTGGGGATGCCTGATACGTCTCCAATGTATCTATAATTTTTTATTGCTCCATGCTATATTATCTATTGTTTTGGACTATATTGGGCTTATTTTACACTTTTATATTATTTTTGGGACTAACCTATTAACCGGAGGCCCAGCCCAGAATTGCTGTTTTTTGCCTATTTCAGTACTTCGGAGAAATAGAATATCAAACGGAGTCCAAACGGAATGAAACCTTCAGGAACGTGATTTTCTCACCGAACGTTATCCAGGAGACTTGGACCCTACTCCAAGGAACAAAAGAGGCGGTCACGAGGGTGGGGGCGCGCCCACCCCCCTAGGGCGCGCCCCCTGCCTCGTGGGCTCCCTGTTGCTCCACCGACATACTCCTTCCTCCTATATATACCTACGTACCCCCAAACGATCAGAAACGGAGCCAAAAACCTAATTCCACCGCCGCAACCTTCTGTACCCACGAGATCCCATCTTGGGGCCTGTTTCGGAGCTCCGCCGGAGAGGGCCATCATCACGGAGGGCTTCTACATTATCCTAGCCCCTCCGGTGAAGTGTGAGTAGTTCACCTCAGACCTACGGGTCCATATTTATTAGCTAGATGGCTTCTTCTCTCTTTTTGGATCTCAATACAATGTTCTCCCCCTCTCTCGTGGAGATCTATTCGATGTAATCTTCTTTTTGCGGTGTGTTTGTTGAGAACGATGAATTGTGGGTTTATGATCAAGTCTATCTATGAATAATATTTGAATCTTCTCTGAATTCTTTTATGTATGATTGGTTATCTTTGCAAGTCTCTTCGAATTATCAGTTTGGTTTGGCCTACTAGATTGGTTTTTCTTGCCATGGGAGAAGTGCTTAGCTTTGGGTTCAATCTTGCGGTGTCCTTTCCCAGTGACAGAAGGGGCAGCAAGGCACGTATTGTATTGTTGCCATCGAGGATAACAAGATGGGGTTTTTATCATATTGCATGAAACTATCCCTCTACATCATGTCATCTTGCTTAAGGCGTTACTCTATTTTTAACTTAATACTCTAGATGCATGCTGGACAGCGGTCGATGAGTGGAGTAATAGTAGTAGGTGTAGGCAGGAGTCGGTCTACTTGTCCCGGACGTGATGCCTATATACATGATCATACCTAGATATTCTCATAACTATTCTCAATTCTGTCAATTGCTCAACAGTAATTTGTTCACCCATCGTAGAATACTTATGCTCTTGAGAGAAGCCACTAGTGAAACCTATGGCCCCCGGGTCTATTTTCCTCATATTAATCTCCATCACTTTAATCTTGCTTGCTTTTTACTTTGCCTTTGTACTTTTCACTTTGCATCTCTATACCAAAAATACCAAAAATATTATCTATCATCTCTATCAGATCTCACTCCCGTAAGTGATCATGAAGGGATTGACAACCCCTAATCGCGTTGGTTGCGTTGAGTTATTGTTTTGTGCAGGTACGAGGGACTTGCGTGTAGCCTCCTACTGGATTGATACCTTGGTTCTCAAAAACTGAGGGAAATACTTACGCTACTTTGCTGCATCATCATCTCCTCTTCGGGGAAATCCAACGCAGTGCTCAAGAGGTAGCAACTAGCTCGTTATAATCAAAGATGGTTAAGTTTCCTAGCCATGGACAAAGAGTTGTCATGGACTTTTCCCTTACCTCTCATCAGCTTCCCTTTCCCTCGCCGGGGGTGTATCCATTTTTATTGAAGCTTTGATTTTCGTGCTTATCTTAGTTGTTGGTTTAGTTTATGCATGGCATTTGATGAACGAGATCACATCATTAGAGAATGATGTGATTGACTTGACCTATCCGTTAGCTTAGCACTATGATCGTTTAGTTTATTGCTATTGCTTTCTTCATAACTTATACATGTTCCTATTACTATGAGATTATGCAACTCCCGAATACCGGAGGAACACTTTGTGTGCTATCAAACGGCACAATGTAACTGGGTGATTATAAAGATGCTCTACATGTGTCTCCGATGGTGTTTGTTGAGTTGGCATAGATCGAGATTAGGATTTGTCACTCCGATTGTCGGAGAGTCATCTCTAGGCCCTCTCGGTAATGCACATCACTATAAGCCTTGCAAGCAATGTGACTAATGAGTTAGTTACGGGATGATGCATTACGGAACGAGTAAAGAGACTTGCCGGTAACGAGATTGAACTAGGTATTGAGATACCGACGATCGAATCTCGGGCAAGTAACATACCGATGACAAAGGGAACAACGTATGTTGTTATGCGGTTTGACCGATAAAGATCTTCGTAGAATATGTAGAAACCAATATGAGCATCCAGGTTCCGCTATTAGTTATTGATCGGAGATGAGTCTCGGTCATGTCTACATAGTTCTCGAACCCGTAGGGTTCGCACGCTTAACGTTCGATGACGATCGGTATTACGAGTTTATGTGTTTTGATGTACCGAAGGTAGTTTGGAGTCCCGAATGTGATCACGAACATGGCGAGGAGTCTCGAAATGGTTGAGACATAAATATTGATATATTGGATGACTATATTCGGACACCGGATGAGTTCCGGGGGTCACCGGATATATATATATATATATATATATATATATATATATGTGTGTGTGTGTGTGTGTGTGTGTGTGTGTGTGTGTGTGTGTGTGTGTGTGTGTGTGTGTGTGTGTGTGTGTGTGTGTGTGTGTGTGTGTGTGTGTGTGTGTGTGTGTGTATTGGAGTGCCGGAAGGGTGTTATCGGAACCGCCGGAGAAGTAATGGGCCTTATTGGGCCTAGGGGATAGAGAGGGGCAGCCAAGGGCTAGCCACGCCCCCCCCCCCCATGGGACTAGGGGGAGGGGCAGTGCCCCCTCCTTCCTTCTCTTTCCCCCTCCTTCCTTCTTCTCCTAGTAGGACTAGGAAAGGGGGGAGTCCTACTCCTACTAGGAGGAGGATTCCTCCCCCCTTGGCGCGCGTATGAGGGCCGGCAGGCCTCCCCCTTGCTCCTTTATATACGGGGGCAGGGGGCACCCTAGAACACACAAGTTGACAGTTGTCTTAGCCGTGTGCGGTGCCCCCCTCCACAGATTTCCACCTCGGTCATATCGTTGTAGAGCTTAGGCGAAGCCCTGCGTCGGTAACTTCGTCATCACCGTCACCACGCCGTCGTGCTGACGAAACTCTCCCTCGGCCTCTGCTGGATCAAGAGTACGAGGGACGTCACCGGGCTGAACGTGTGCAGATCGCGGAGGTGCCGTGCGTTCGGTACTTGGATCGGTTGGATCGCAAAGACGTTCGACTACATCACCCGTGTTACTAAACGCTCCCGCTTTCGGTCTACGAGGGTACGTGTACACACTCTCCCCGCTCGTTGCTATGCATCACCTAGATGGATCTTGCGTGTGCGTAGGCAATTTTTTTGAAATTACTGCGTTCCCCAACAGTTGTGCACACCTCGGGTGCCCCCTATACTGCCTCTTTTCTCTATAAAGACCCCAATATTCCAGAAACCCTAAGGGAGTCAACAAAATCAATTCCAGCCACCGCAGAATCCAGAACCACCAGATCCAATCTAGACACCATCTCGGATGGGGTTCACCACCTCCATTGGTGCCTCTCCCATGATGTGTGAGTAGTTCTTTGTAGACCTTTGGGTCCGTAGTTAGTAGCAAGATGGCTTCCTCTCTCTCGCTGAATTCTCAATACAATGGTATCTTGGAGATCCATATGATGTAACTCTTTTTGCGGTGTGTTTGTTGGGATTGATGAACTTTGAGTTTATGATCAGATCTATCTTTTTATATCCATGAAAGTATTTGAGTTTCTTTGATCTCTTTTATGCATGATTGCTTATAGCCTCGTATTTCTTCTCCGATATTTGGGTTTTGTTTGGCCAACTTGATCTATTTATTTTGCAATGGGAAGAGGTGCTTTGTAGTGGGTTCGATCTTACGGTGCTTGATCCCAGTGACTGAAGGGGAACCGACACGTATGTATCATTGCTACTAAGGATAAAATGATGGGGTCTATCTCTACATAGATAGATCTTGTCTACATCATGTCATAGTTCTTATTGCATTACTCCGTTTCTCCATGAAATTAATACACTAGATGCATGCTGGATAGCGGTCGATGTGTGGAGTAATAGTAGTAGATGCAGGCAGGAGTCGGTCTACTAATCTTGGACGTGATGCCTATGTAATGATCATTGCCTGGATATCGTCATGATTATTTAAAGTTCTATCAATTGTCCAACAGTAATTTGTTCACCCACGGTTTGCTATTTTTCTCGAGAGAAGCCACTAGTGAAACCTACGTCCCCCGGGTCTCTTTCTCATATTATTTGCCTTTGCGATCTATTTTCCTTTGCTTTTATTTTCAGATCTATTAAACCAAAAATACAAAAATGCCTTGCTGCATTGTATTCCTATTTATTTTATTTGGCGTTCAATCTATCAATTTACTACAATTTTATTCACGTCTGTTTGCCCATCTTGGGGTGCCGCTACCCGGAAGGGATTGACAACCCCTTTTTCACGTCGGGTTGCGAGAAGTTGTTATTTGTGTGCAGGTGATGTTTACGTTGTGTTGCTTGGCTCTCCTACTAGTTCGATAACCTTGTTTTCATCACTGAGGGAAATACCTACCACTGTTGTGCTGCATCATCCCTTCCTCTTTGGGGAAATACCGACGTAGCTTCGAGCCGCATAAGTCGGCGGAGGAGGAGCACGCGGGAACCCTCTCTTCTCAAGCTCCAATAGCATATGAAAGACAATCCCTCACAAGGATGTCCAACTCCTCTTCTACTAGTGGGGTGGGACTAAACTTCCCACCACACCCATTGTCACATAACCCACACATGCCCTTAGATATTTTATGAAATTTTTAGATGGGCCCAAGGCCCACCCTATATTTCAACACTGGGGACAACTTTGTCTTGTGTTTTTTGTGCCGGTACCATTGACTTTGTTTGCTGGAAGAACTCTTTCTGGTTGGATAAACCTTGGTTCTCTACTGAGGGAAATACATATTGCTAGGTTACTTCACCCTTACACTTGGGGGTTACCCAACCACTCTTACGAGAGAGCAATCACTTAACTTACTTCATATCTTAGCATAGTACATGTTCTAACTTAGGTTGAAGATTCATTACAACTTACATAATAACTTAGCATGAAGAGTTCTAACATAACACATTCGAGTTCAAATGCATTGCAAGGCCCTAGTTAACTTCACATAAAACATCCCCAAATTGTACACCCAAATCAAGCATCAGACTCTTAGGCCATCTACTTATAAATGCTTGAGATTTACTTAACCACCACAACTACCAATTCATGAATATAGGATAATCTTGATTTTCTATATATTCTCCTTGCTCCCATAACCATCTTTCAGCAGCTCACCGTTCACAAGCTCAATCTTCATCTTCTCTTTTTTAAGTAGATCGTTGTCCACTTCAATCTCCTTCATGGCCTTCCTAGTGTTCTGGATAGTGTCAGCTTGGGTCTATAGAATGCACCTCTGCTCCTTGGCAAGCTTAAGCTTTTCCATCTGAACCTCTTACCTAGCATCCCGTCTAGCTCTTTCTTCTTCTTCTTCTTCTTCTTCTTCTTCTTCTTCTTCTTCTTCTTCTTCTTCTTCTTCTTCTTCTTCTTCTTATTCTTCTTCTTCTTCAACTCTTCCTCATCTACTGCCTTCTGGTACTCCATGTGGTCCACCTTCCCGTCTTGGTAATCAAACATCTTGGAAACATCATCCACAAGCTTGGTATACTCATTGCACAGTTTCTCATTCTCCTTCTTAATCTTGCCTAAGCTAACTATTTCTCACATGCCTTCTTGCCAGCAACCCTTCCACAATTTTGCTCCTGAAACATTTCCCCACAACTTTGATATACAATTCTGAAGAATAATGGGCCAAGGCCCGTCAAGCCACTCAACAACACCACAGTTCACACCTCCACCCTCCAATTCCAACTGCATAATTACATAACGATTGACAGTGCCTAACTGATATCAAACACATAACACATTGTTAACATGAACATGATGATAGACGGACTGCATCTATTCATAAACATATCAGTAAATGGGCTCATACTAATGCATCACATTCAAAACATATCACTAATGGGCTCAAACATATCACATTCAAAGCATACCACTGAAACATGTTCAGACATATTCAACTACATTTGCTACCTAATGGATGGGTTCAGAAAAATCGTAGATGTAATTCATATATCTGGTGCAAAATTGAAAGGAAATGTTGCAACCTTCGATTTGGGTTTTTTGATGTAATGTCCGTGCGCACATGCCCTACTGGCGGGCCACCTTTGTCAAAAAACGGGTTTAATTGTTAGCAATGACCGATTTGGATTTTTTTAATCGCACTTTTGATAGTTATCAGCGACAAACAAAATATGGTAGCTTCTTGGAAGCCTAATCCGAAAAGTGATTTTTATACTATTCACTAAACTCGTATAGAATGCAATAGCTTAATCTGATGGGTGCGACATTGGAGGTTCATTTTCAGTATTTCACCATTCAGAAAAAGGCACATGAGTATTGAGTAGCCGTTGCATCTATCTTGCAAGCTAAGTCACACCTAGCCGGTAAAACAGAGCACATGTAGCATAATTGCGGTCCATGATGATACATAATAATGCCGTAGCGCACGGGGTGTTGTATTTGATAATTGCCATGTGCTTACCGAAAGTCTACAACATCTTATAATTATTATAATCTCGTCCCGCCGTCGTACCATCACCCTAGTGAAACATGACACTGCATGTATGTTCAGAGCACCTTTTGGCTTCTGCCAAGATGCTCAGACCCGAGTGCATCGGCTCAACCTTAATCAACCCAAGATTCCAAGATGTCGAAGCGCCATCGTTTTCTTCTACTAGTACTCCCTCTCTAAAAAAAATATTTAGATTACTACTTAGAGCATCTCCAACAGATGCACAGTTGCATGGTGCGCTAATATTTTTTTTGCAGTGTCGAAATAGCGTTTTAGCGCGCTGGGATGGTTTTTTGCTTTATCAGGTGGCCCCAACTGCAGCAGTCCAGTTTTTGCACAGCGTGAGCGGGCACATCAAATAAGTAGCGCGATGCCGTTTTCCCAAGCGTGCTCAACTTACTTCGCTGCGCGCGGAATTTTAGCGCGTTTGCTGGAGCGCGAGTTTCGGTCGCGCGCACAATATAATGTTTTTTTGGCGCGCTGCTAATTTAGCATGTCTGTTGGAGAAGCTCTTAGTGATCTATAAACATGCCTGCAGTGTCATGTTTCTTTACAGAGGGAGTAGTAGTACTTACGAGACTGACTACTTAATTTGAAGTGGGAGACTAGCTTGGCTGCCATGCATTATTAATCCATTCATGCATGCATGCACAAACTGCGGCTGGTGTACTCATCACCTTGATCCGACTCACACTCACACTCTCACTCGCTCACTGCAATAGCAAGCTACGAAGTGCTAACCATCATGGACATATGCCATTATGCCAGCCGCGGCACTTGATGATATCCTGCCTGTCAATCCAGTTTGTAATCCCATGCTAGCCTTTCTTCGCCCTTTATTTCCCCATTTTTCCCGCGAAAAAGTTAGCCGCAACCCGCTGCGGAGTATCATTTCGCGTGCCGTCGGAGAGTCCAAACCTCGACCCTTTTGCTCCTACATAAACGGTCACAGATTCACAGTTCGACAGGCAGCAGAGCGAGCGAATTTCGCGCGCTTAATTGGATCCCGAGTGAATGAACTGAGCGCGCAGCTGAAGAGGAGGCAGCTGTGGTTGATCGAGCACGTCGTCATGGCACCAGCCGTCGGCGCGGAGGAGCAGGACGTGCCGCTCTTCCACCCCTCCCCGTGCGCCTACTACGTGCAGAGCCCCTCCGCGGCGTCGCACACCCTCAGCCACCCGGCGTCCGAGTCCACGGCGCTCATCCTCTCGCCGTTCCCCGAGGCCGCCTACGCCGCCCCGCGCCGCAGCGACGACGCCGGCGCCGGCCGCCACGAGCACGACCAGGAGGCATCCCGCCTCGCCCTGTCCCGCTACTCCTCCTCCCGCGGCTCCAACAACTCCTTCCTCACGGACAAGAAGCCCAGCGGCGGCGGCAGCAGGGGAGCGCGGCAAGTGCTGAGGGTGGTCTCCGGGCGGTCCTCCGACGACGGCGACGGCGCCGAGCAGAGGAGCGGGGCGTGGAGGTACGTGAAGCTGGACCCGGAGGCCCCCTGCTGCTGCATTGCGTTCCAGGTGGCGTGGAGGGTGGCCGTCAGCATGGCGATCGCGCTCCTCGTCTTCGTCGTGGTCACCAAGCCCGCGCGGCCCGGCGTCTCCTTCAAGGTCGGCAAGGTGGAGCGGTTCAGCCTCGGGGAAGGGCTGGACGGCTCCGGCGTGATCACCAGCTTCCTCAACTGCAACTGCTCCGTGGAGATGGCCGTGGAGAACCACTCCAAGGTCTTCAGCCTGCACCTCCTCCCTCCGCTGCTCGACATGTCCTTTGGCCACTTCACCTTCGCAACCTCACAGCAGGTACGCATTACGCATACATATGCATTGCAGCGGCACGCCTGCCTAGTAGTCTGCTTATTACCTTGCGTGGTCGACGCAGGGAGAGGGGCCGCACGTCGTCGTCGGGCCGCGAGGCGCTACGACGGTGAGGCTCTTCGTGGCGGCGCAGGAGAAGCCGATGTACGCGGCGGGGCGCGGCATGCAGGACCTGCTCGAGTCCGGCAAGGGCGTGCCGGTCGCCATCACGGTGCGGTCGCGATCGCGGTACCGCGTGGTGGGGAGCCTGGTCCGGCTCACGTACCGCCACGACTCCCAGTGCGTGCTGTACCTCAGGAGGAGATCGCCGCGGCGGGACAACGCCCTCGCCGCCGCCGGCCGCTCCACCTGCTCCGCAGCAGCTCTATAAATCATTACATCTACTACTCATTTTTTTGGCGACTTTGTACTGTAGTGCATTCTTCATGTACATCTCGAATTCTCAATCGAGGATTTCATTTGCCACTTCACGAGAGACGTTGCAGTTCAGTATTTACGTGTGGAATTGGACACGGATGTGATTATAGATTAATTTGACTTGTGCAAATTATCTACTGATGAGTAGTAAGTAGTATATAGTATGATCTGAAATACTTTCTCCGTTTCTTTTTAGTCCGCATATAAGGTTTGGTCAAAGTCAAGCTTTGTAAAATTTGACTAACATTATATTAAAAAATGTAAACATTCATAATATAAAATCAATATTATCAGATGCACCATGAAACGTATTTTTATACTATATAGTTTTAGTATTGTAGATGTTTATATTTTTTATATAAATTTGGTCAAACTTTACGTAGTTTGACTTTGACCAAATTTTATATGCCAAGTAAAAAGAAATATGTGCAAAAGTGTTCCTTGAAGATGCTCGTCCAATGGACATACGCGTTTAAGAACCCATCGTGGCCGAAGTGCCAGAGTAGGTAGTTCGCGCTCGATCGCGCGCTACCATGAATGGCCCGCTCGTCGGGAGACGTGGTGCGGTGGACGAAGCGCATCTCGGCGCTGGCGAGGGGCGGGCGCGCGGCGGAGGCCGTGGCGGAGTTCTCCAGGATGGACGCGCCGCCGAACGCGCTCACGCTGGCGAGCGTCCTCCCGGCGTGCGCCAGGCTGCAGAGCCTCGGCCTGGGGCGGGCCATCCACGGGTTCTGGCTCCGGCGAGGGGGCGGCCCCGGCGCGAACCCGATCGTGGACAACGCCGTGCTGGACGTGTACGCCAAGTGCGGGGCCCTCCGCAGCGCCCGCCGCGTGTTCGACGGAATGCCCGAGCGGGACGTCTTCGCCTGGACCGCGATGGCGTGGGGGCTCGCGAGGGGCGGCAGCCCGCAGGACGCCGTCGCGATGTTCAGGGCGATGCTCTCCGACGGCGGCGAGGCCGCCCGCCCGAACGAGGCCACCTTGGTCAGCGTCCTGCACGCCGTGGCGTCCACCGGCGCTCTGGCATGCGGCAAGCTGCTTCATTCGTACGCGCTGAAGCGAGGGCTCGGCGGCGAGCAGGTCGTCGCCAACGCGCTGGTCGACGCCTACGCCAAGTGTGGGGAGGCGCGGCTGGCGTTCGAGGTGTTCGACCTGCTACCGGACAAGGACCTGGTTTCCTGGGCCACCGTCATGAGGGCCATGGCCGTGCACGGCCGCTGCCGGGAGGCGCTGCAGCTCTTCTCCATGATGCTGCGCCAAGGTGTTCGACCGGACGGCGCCGTGTTCCTGTCGTTGCTCTATGCCTGCTGCCATGCCGGTCAGGTAGACCAGACGCTGCACTTCTTGGGCGCCATGAGAAGGATCTACGGTATCGCGCCGCAGAGGGAGCACTACACGTGCGTGCTGGACGCCTGCGGCCGAGCCGGGAGGCTCGACGGAGTTGGAGAAATCTTCAGGCGGATGCCCGTGGAATGCGATCAGCAGGCACTTGGAGCTTACTGCTCGCATGCAAGTGCGAGTAAGGCAAACGGCGCTGTGGCCGGCGAGCGGTTCCTCTGGAAGAGGTTTCTCGCCGGAGAAGTGGCCGCCGGACGGGACACGTACGTGCTCATGTCCAAGTCGCTGGCTGATGCAGGGCGATGGGACGATGTTTGTGCTGTCAGGGAGAGGAATGCTGCAACAAGGATCGACGAGACTGCTGCTTGCACTTGGATTCAAGTGTAGCATCATTGCTCACATCACTGCTGCAACAAGGTGAAAGTTCTACCTTGCATGAGATCCTATAGGCACGATCTTGATGTAAGAATCTATTTTCAGATAAACAAATGAACAGTGCTAAGCTATCGAAAAATTCCTTGTAAGTTGAAATATGTACCCGGGAAAAAAATAACCCAAGCAAAATACGTTACAAGCAAGTAATGGCTGACTAGTAGTGCGAAAAACTGATGCTCATCTGGCATAAGTACAACAACTGAACGGTTTAGGCTCGTGAGACCCACACATCACTCTGATGTGCTAGTTACATGCCGATCTCAGAAATAGCAGAGGTAATATATACTCTGATGCCACATATATCTATGAAGTATGAACTACTCCTGTTCTAGAACTCTAAATCAAATAATATCAGGGGATAGCTATTTGAGCGTTTGTATGTACTCCCTCCGTTCCCAAATAATTGTCTTTCTAGCCATCTCAAATGAAATACAACATACGGATGTATGTAGACATGTTTTAGAGTGTAGGTTCATTCATTTTACTATGTATGTAGTCACTTATTGAAATCTCTAGAAAGACAATCATTTAGGAACGGAGGGAGTAATTTGTGCACTTTACATGCCTTGTTTCCACCATCCATTTATACAACTTGGAGTGGTGGGGAGAGGAACATGTGTTAAGGAAAATGTATAAAGCTTTTATATATAGATAAATTTTGTTTCTACCACAGCCATCCCCGTAAAATTGTACACTAGCTTGATGGTGCCATCAACTAATATACAAGCTGGATGTACCAACACATCGACCGACTCCACTTAAGCACCTATATAGAAACTTAGCTTGCAACCAGGAAAATGTTGTAGCATCACCATAACTGCAGTTGCATCGCCAAAGAAGCCAGCTGTGCTATTAGACCCTAGAAATTCCAAACAGGGGATAACATTAGTGACACACTTATGGACCAGATATAAAAAAGAGGACCAGAAACACATTATTGTCGTTGGTAACTAAGTATTATCACTTACTTCTCACTACCACTAATTGTTGGCTCTCAACAAAATGAGAAACCAACACCTCAGGATAGTTGCATTTTCCATAGAAAAATAAATTAAATTACAGAAACACTAACAATGAGTTAAAAACCTGAGGAAATCATCACATTTGGCAAATCACAATAGCATGCACCAAATGACATTCCATAGAGCACCAATTTTATCCAACTACATACACATGACTATGCTTTGACAAATTGAAAATAGACAGGTATAAGGAAACTTCAATCATCGAAGAACATTGTTCCTCTATATCAGAAGTTGACCCCAAAGCAGAGATGCTAAGTGATATGGTGAAAGTCTTTGTACGTCCTCTGATCACAAAATGAATGCACCACAACATCGGCGCATCCATTTTTCAAATAACAGCAGAACATTTCAACATGCACAGTGTACCAACATTGAGTGAACCAATGCAGTCTTTTTAAACTAATCGGCTAATCTAGTTCAAAAAACGATAAAATTGTTTAGTCTACAACATAATCAGAGTATCAAACTTGAATCTCTTTTGTTCATCGCTTCACTGCATTTAACAATCATGTATATGAGGAAGAAGCTTGTCCAACATCGTCTGAGATGGTTTGGACATAATACAGCGCTGCATAGCGGACGGTTAAAGCGTGCTGATAATGTCAAGAGAGATCGGGGTAGACCAAACTTGACATGGCAGGAGTCCGTAAAGAGAGATCTAAAGGACTGAAATATCAGCAAAGAACTAGCCATGGACAGGGGTGCGTGGAACTTAGCTATCCACGTGCCAGAGCGATGAGCTGGTATCGAGATCTTATGGGTTTCAGCTCTAGCCTACCCCAACTTGTTTGGGACTAAAGGCTTAGTTGTTGTTGTTGTTGTTGTTGTTGACCAAAACGATGAGAATGCAATGAACCTTTGTGTTACCTTTACAACGTTGCAAAATGGAGAAGCGTCTTCCTTCTTCTTGTTGGGCCCAAGGCGTATTGTGATTCATCCAATATCCATATTAAGTTGTCAATTCTGGCAGCTGGTCTCAACCTTATTTGAACATTGGTTTCGTGTCTATGAAATGGAACCGGGGAGCCGATCCCGATGATCTAAGAAAAATCTGGCATTAACAGCTTGGTCCCTCAAATGCTTTGTCTGCTGCAACAACCTTTTTGTTTCCACTTCCTGATTCAAACCCCCAAATAACCAAAATGAATTTCATAAAAAAATATATTTCATCAAATATTTCGATAGAATACAACTTTTGCATCAATATTTTAACTTTGAATGTCTTATTCCTCTAACCTTAGTATTGATAAAGTGATAAAATCTATTTGACATTCACCAGATAAAACTTTAGCACAAGATGATTCAAAGAACTATGTATCTTCGTCTTAATTTGGAGATTCATACAGCTTACTTGACAAACAGGTGCATCACCCGAATATACTTTCCATTTCCGTGTTTAATCATCACAGGCAAGAGGCAATTTGAACCATTTTGGTGGGCATCACTGGTTGAAAAAAAATCAACCTAAGAGTTTGAAGAGGCAGTGGAGCACATCAAAATACTAAATATCTATTTTAGGAGTCAAAACTAGATGACTTCTGGCACAGCTGATCAACATTATTGCATAACAAATTTCCTTCTGGAGGAAAGCAAAACAAAATAAGAAGTGCAATCTCAAACTGCATCCATAAACAATCTCTTTCACCAAAATGCAGAAGCACATAACAGACAACACAATGATGAACTATGAATTCGTACACGGAATCGTCCTTGTTGGAAGGAACCATAACATGAAGCACAAATCCATACCTTTATGCCCAATATTTTCTCTAGAACACATTTGAGGTTGATCATCTTGTCCAGGCCCAACTAGCTGAGGTGCTCCTAAATTCAGGCACTTCTCCCCTGAAAAACTAGCTGGGATTAACATCACGTAAAGAGGGTGAAATTAAACCATGGCATAATTTTAGGTGCCAACTGACCTGATGAAAGATGAGAGATTGCTGGTGTGTGAAGGAAGAGAGAACCAGCACCAAAAGGTGATTTGCATGATTATGCTAACTCAGACTCTCATTTCAGGTATTCAATCAGTCAATCTTGAGATTATCATCTAATTCCTAGACTGGTCAGTATAAGAGAAACTTCATTGATATTCTCACGCTTGTAGTAGCCTTCCCAGCATAATACCCTAACTAATGGGATGAAGATGCAAGTATCTAGCTCAAATCCTCTACAGTGTATTTCATCAAGTAGGTTGAGCACCTTTGTATATCTTACTCCTTTGACCAACCGATTGTTCAGGTGAACAACATGATCAGGCACCGACCCATCTCTCAAAGATGCAAGAGAGTTTATTGCCTCGACAAATTTTCGATCTTTACATAAGCTATCAATCAATGTAGCATTAGTAAAGTTGTTTGGAGAAATTTGCCTACTGCACATATTGATGTAAGTTAGCTTGACTCCATGTAAATCCCCAGCATTGTAGAATCCATGAATCAAAGTATTGAAAGCCACAACATCATATCCAATCCACTCATTATCTATTAGACACTTTGCCAGACGGAATTTCCCAACTCCACAGAGGCCACGTATTGCAATTGTAAAACTAAACATATCTGGCCCAATGCCCTTTTTCAACAGATCAACCAGCAGCTTGAAGACTCTTGCAAAATCACCAGCATCGCAGAGCCTACCCATCAGAGTGTTATAGCAGAACACATCAGCATGCCAGCCTAATTCTTCACTGTGTTCCAGCAAGCAGACTGCCTCCGAAAACTTTGAGTCTCGGCACAAGCAATCAAATAGAATACTCAGTGTCTCAACCGTTGGCGAGAGCCCTCTGCTGCGCATTTTATCTACTTGATGACATGCCTCATCCAAGAACCCCATCCTGCACAGAGCAGACATGTAAATATTGTAGGTGACAGCATTGGGCGTCCACCCCTTGTCTTCACTTCTTTCTAATATCCTCTCCACCTTATGAAACTCCCTGATGCTGCAAAGCCCCTCAATAAGCACAGTGTAGGATACGACATCCGGGGAGCAGCCGGCATCGACCATGGCATCGAATAACCTCTCTGCTTCCAGAATCTTACCCTGCTCGCAGTATCCACGTAGAATCGCGGTGTAGGAGCGGGCAGTGGGGCGGACTCCTCCATCCATCATGTGGTCAAGGATACCCCAGGCCTCCTCCAGCCGCCCGGAGTCGCAGAGCATGGAAATGTAGCAGTTGTACACGGCGGCATCAGGTGAGCAGCTGGCGGAGGCCATCGCAAGGAAAATGTGGTGCATAGAGTCGAGCGAGCCATCATGGCACTTGAGCAGCGCGGTGAAGGCAGACGCGGTGGGCGTGAGGCCGGAGACGAGCAGGGAGGAAAAGGCGGCGCGCGCGGCGCGGGGGCGGCCGGAGACGGCGAGGGAGGATATGAGGGTGGTGAAGAGGGGCGCGGTGGGGGGGAAGGGGAGGGAGCGGAAGAGGCGGAGCACCTCGTCTGGGCGGCCGGCGCGGGAGTAGGCGGACATGAGAGCATTGTAGGCGGCGGGGGTGCGGGCTGCAGGAGCCGACCCTGCGGGCGGCGACGGGGAGGGGTTGGCGGAGAAGGAGGCGAGGGCGGAGAGGAAGGAGGAGAGCTTGCGGTCGTCGAGGCAGCGGCGGGGGAAGGTGGGGCGGAAGGGCATAGGAGGCGCCGGCGGCGGGCGGAGAGGTGTGGTCGGGTCGCCAGGGTTTTAGTAGGGTTTTGGGCCATTTTGCTGGTTTTGGTTTTGGAGGGAAAGAACAGACTGGGCCATTCGCGCGTTGGGCCGGCTTGGCCTCTTACTGGATAAGCTCGGTTTCGGCTTGAATCGAGTTTGTTTTTCGTAGTGTATTTTTCTGTCAATACTTCAAAGAGGCCCAGTCCATTCCAAAGGTCGGACACCTGAGAAAGCCTGCTCGCAACATGCTGGACTCATGGGCGGGAGATAGGTATTTTCCTTTTTTTTTTGGCATTTGTTTTTCTTACTTAGAGTCAAAATACCTTTGAGCAATAAAAGCTTGGTTTAACCCCTAAAAAAACTACAGTCAAAATACATTTTTGTGTATGAGTAAAGTATGGAACTATTCAACCTTGATTTTTTAGCCCGACAAGCATGGGCTCTAATGCAGAACACGACAACACTCATTTCCATATTATTATCCAAACTGTGATTTTTATGGATGCAAGTTTGCGATTTTCCCCTTCGCAAATATGGAGATCAGTTGTAGAAGGACGTGATGTCCTTACACAAGGCTTGAGTAGAAGGATTGGAATTGAGGAAGGTACAAATATATGTGCGAACAACTGACTGCCGAGGGATAATGCGCTTAGGCCGGTGGTGGCCAATTATGGTCAATAAGCTGATTGACACTATGAGTGGTTCACGGAACAAACAACTAGTAGAGAAGCATTATATTTGTCTTGTTGATGCGGAAGTTATTCGATCTATACCGGTGCTAAGTGCAATTCAACAAGACTTCTCGGCATGGCATGAGTCTTCTTAGTTCGGCCGACATATAAGATGCTTGTAGACACAAAGAAACGAACGGACGATTGGTTGGAAGTACGATCTTCTTCCTCCTCGTCATGACAAATTGGTCAATAGTAAGACGGAAGTGCCGCCAAAGATTTACATCTTCGCATGGAGGTTAGTGAAAAAATATCTTCCCACTGGGATGTTCTCCACCACTGCAGCATGGTGTCATCAGTTGCATGTGATATATGTGATGCTTTAAACGACTCTTGGAAGCATTCGATAGTACACTACACTATGGTGTGTTGTGTATGCGCTGACTGATGAAGAGCGTACTGAACATAAGTGTCACCATGCAGCAGGGGATGCACGAGCATGGTTGATGGAGCTTCAACATACCTTTAAAGCAAATGATTTTTTTGAAGTTCTGGTAATCTTGTGGGCAATATGGATAGCTAGAGGAAAGGCCATACACAATGCTATATTTCAAAGTCCAAGTATATCGATGGGTTTTGTTGAAAAATTGCTTCCGGAGCTCAACTTAATACCATAGAAACAACAACTGAGTAGTGCAAAAAGAAGTAAACTGGAACATCCACTGTGACGCCCCTGATTCAATCATACACTAATCATGCACGCAAACGTGTACGATCAAGATCAGGGACTCACGGGAAGATATCACAACACAACTCTAAAACATAAATAAGTCATACAAGCATCATAATACAAGCCAGGGGCCTCGAGGGCTCGAATACAAATGCTCGATCATAGACGAGTCAGCGGAAGCAACAATATCTGAGTACAGACATGAGTTAAACAAGTTGCCATAAGATGACTAGCACAAACTGGGATACAGATCGAAAGAGGCTCAGGCCTCCTACCTGGGATCCTCCTAAACTACTTCTGGTCGTCGTCAGCGGGCAGCACGTAGTAGTAGGCGCCTCTAGTGTAGTAGGAGTCGTCTTCACCGGTGGCGTCTGGTTCCTGGGCTCCATCGTCTGGTCGCAGCAATCGAGTAGATAAATGGGGAAAAGGGGGAACAAGGCAACCGTGAGTACTCATCCAAAGTACTCGCAAGCAAGGAGCTACACTACATATGCATGGGTATATGTGTAAAGGGCCATATCAGTGGACTGGACTGCAGAATGCCAGAATAAGAGGGGGATAGCTAATCCTGTCGAAGACTACGCTTCTGGCAGCCTCCGTCTTGCAGCATGTAGAAGAGAGTAGACTGAAGTCCTCCAAGTAGCATCGCATAGCATAATCCTACCCGGCGATCCCCTCCTCGTCGCCCTGTTAGAGAGCGATCACCGGGTTGTATCTGGCACTTGGAAGGGTGTGCTTTATTAAGTATCCGGTTCTGGTTGTCATAAGGTCAAGGTACAACTCTGGGTCGTCCTTTTACCGAGGGACACGGCTATTCGAATAGATAAACTTCCCTGCAGGGGTGCACCACATAACCCAACACGCTTGATCCCATTTGGCCGGACACACTTTTCGGGGTCATGCCCGGCCGCGGAAGATCAACACGTCGCAGCCCCGCCTAGGCACAACAGAGAGGTCAGCACGCCGGTCTAAACCTAAGCGCACAGGGGTCTGGGCCCATCGCCCTTAGCACACCTGCATGTTGCGAGGGCGGCCGAAAGCAGAACTAGCCCCCTTAATACAAGAGCAGGCTTACGTTCCAATCCGGCGCGCGCCGCTCAGTCGCTGACGTCACGAAGGCTTCGGCTGATACCACGACGCCGGGATACCCATAACTACTCCCGCGTAGATGGTTAGTGCGTATAGACCAAATGGCCAGACTCAGATCAAATACCCAGATCTCGTTAAGCGTGTTAAGTATCCGCGAACGCCGACCAGGGCCAGGCCACCTCTCTCCTAGGTGGTCTCAACCTGCCCTGTCGCTCCGCCACAAAGTAACAGTCGGGGGCCGTCGGGAACCCAGGCCCACGACTACCTGGGTGGAACCACCTGCCCCTTCAGCCCCCATCTCCGAACAGTATCACAGGTAATGTAACAGTGTAAAGTATATAGTATATGCCCGTGATCACCTCCCGAAGTGATCACGGCCCATTAGTATAGCATGGCAGACGGACAAGAGTGTAGGGCCACTGATGGAACACTAGCATCCTATACTAAGCAGTAGGATAGCAGGTAAAGGTAACAACAGTAGTAGCAAGGGCAAGCTATGCAGCAGTATAGGATTAACTGAAAGCAGTAACATGCTACGCTACTCTAATGCAAGCAGTAGAGAAGAATAGGCGATATCTGGTGATCAAGGGGGGGGGGGCTTGCCTGGTTGCTCAGACAAGATGGGTTCGTCGTCGATGTAGTCGATCACAGGGGTACCGGCAGCGGTCTCGGGGTCTACCGGAAAGAAGTAACGAAGGGGAACACAATAAATAATAGAGCAAACAAAGCATCACAAAGTATAACATGGCAATACACGGTGCTAGAGGTGATCTAATGCAGGGATAGGTAATACCGGTGAAGGGGGAAATCCGGGAAAATATTCCCGGTGTTTGACGTTTTCGGACAGATGAATCGGAGGTGGAAAGTTGAGTGTTCGCTATGCTAGGGATGTGTGGCGGACGAACGGGCTGCGCATCCGGGTTCGCCTCGTTGTTCTGAGCAACTTTCATGTTGAAAATATTTTAATCCGAGTTACGGATTAAAAGATATGATTTTCTAAAGATTTTATTAATTTTTGGAATTTAAATAATTATTTAAATTAATTTGAAAATGAATTCATGACATCAGCATGATGTCATGCTGACGTTAGCAGTCAACAGAGTTGACTAGGTCAAATTGACATGTGGGTCCAGTGGGACCCACCTGTCATACTCTGTTTAGGTTAATTAGGTCTTAGTTAAATTAATTACTATTTAATTAAACTAACTAGTTAATTAGATTAATTAAACATGATTAATTAACTTAATTAATTCACTTATTGATTAATTAATTAATAATTATATTAATTAATTAATTAATTATTTTTAATTCTTTTTTAATAAAGTTCTGGGGCGTGGGCGCCTGTGTCATTGGGCCAAAGGGGCCACAGTGGTTCGGGCTAACGGGTGCTGGGGTGGAGATGGGCGCAATGGGTGTCCAGCACCCGTTCGTTCGAGCGCACGCCAGTGCGGGCGAACCCGGCAGGGGGGCCGGTGCAGGGGGAGGCCGGTGTCCACGGCGCCGGCCAGGCGGCCGGGGCGGCGAGGAAGCAGCACAGGCGAGGCCACGACGACCTGGGGAGGTAGCGGCACGGCGGGTGTGGTGGGTAGAGGAGGCAGCAGCGGCCGTGGAGCAGGGGCACGGGGCGTGGGATGGTCGAGGGAGCGGGGCGAGGAGGCCGTGAGCAGGAGCGGGCAGAGCACCGTCTCGGGCGCGGGCGTCCGGCAGCGATGGCCGTGGGCGCGGGTGGGCGTGCAGGGGGCGCCGGTCCAGTCGCGGCGCGGGGAGAAGGTCGCGGCCGTGAGCGCACGGTATGGGGTCATCCGGAGCGCGTGGTGAGTGCGTGCGGCAGGAGGAAGAGCAGCAAGACCGGGGCACGCGGTGCGCGACACCGGGGTTCGAGCACACGGGCGAGAGGAGGAGAGGACGGTGCCTCACCGACGTTGCAGAGACGAGGGTCGGCGAGGCTCGGTGGAGCCTTTGGGGAGGAGGACGGGGACGACGGCGACGTAGAGGAGGAGATCTGGCAAGGGAGCGATCCGGGGGCGAGGGGGTCGAGCAGCGGGCGTCGCGGTTCGATGCAGCGTCGAGGTCCGACAGCGTAGGGGACGGCTTCGGGCGATAGTGAGGTTCGGCGACGGCGGCGAGCGCTGGGCCCTGGAGTAGTTGCGCCTCGATCCAGAATCGGGGGGGGGAGAGGAGACGAACGTGGGGGAGTGGGGCGACGGGATTGGGGTCGATCCCGATCCAGATCGTGAGGGGGGAGTGGGGAACGTGGGAGTGGCGCTAGGGTTCGGGTTGGGGGAGGGGGTTAAGCAGGGGGCTCGGGGTGGGCCGCTTCGGTAGGGCCGGCCGGTAGGGTGGGATGGGCCAAGGCCCATGGGGAGCCGGGGGCTTTCTTTTCTGTTTTCATATTAGTTTTACTTTATTTTTAGTTTTATAAAATATACCACTAGCCCCTAAATTAGTATTTATAAATACTCTATTGCCACATTAACTTCTCATACCTAATAAAATAGTTTAATGTTTTAATATTTATAAAATGCAGTTAATTATTTGCATAAGCCACTGTTTTATTTAGTTTAGTGCTTTTAATTATTTTATAAGAATGTGATCCTCCACCATAATTACCTAAGCATTATTTGCCACCTCTAGAACATTTTAACTTTAATGTTTGAAAACTTTACCGTTTGACTTGATTTTGAATTTTTGAATTCGAACGGGATTGAATCATCATGAGATTTACAACAATAAGAGTGGTGACGTGGCATCATTAGCAGAGGTTACTGTAGCTTGATTATCCGGGCGTCACAATTCTCCTCCACTACAAGAAATCTCGTCCCGAGATTTAAGAGGGGAGTAGGGGGAAGTTCTGGTTACGAAATTCTAATGTGTCTTCTCGGCCTTGGTTGCCCTTCTTTAAGTGGTCGATCCATAACGTTGATGTCTTCATACCTCGGCTTCAGGTCATCATGATGAAGTCGTCATCCTTTCTTCGGAGTCTTCATGGTACGTATGAAGGACAAGGGGTAACTTCGGAAAAACGGACCTCTGAAAGGTCGACTATCTGGTTGATAACATCGGGAAGGGTGGCGAAAAGTAACTCTCAAATTGTAACTGAAGAAAATTTCGAGAGCAAAGTAAGAAGGTACCATGAGAAGTTTCGATCGGGCAGGCAATCGTTCGTTGCCTAAAGCGAAGTGTGAAAGGGGTTTAGAACAAAGGGAATAAGCATTGTGTCTGATACCAGGATAGATCACTAGGAAGGTGGTCCATGAATTACATATGAGGCCACACACGAGGAACAACCTTGCTAACATGGGGTGTAAAGAAGAGTCAGGTTTCGATCCTGTGGAACTGTGGGTTATGGGCCCACCATGTGGGTAAAAAGCAGGAAGAGGGGTGACGTCTTGCACAATCCTGTAAGCAAGGCATGTCAGAGAATAACCGGTCAGTTATGTTGGCAGCATCGTTGGTACCAAGGGTGAGGGACGATGAGAACCATTCTCCTGCTCGTTGAACGAGGCGGACCAGTAGGCAAAGTTCTCGTCCATCGGTGGTTACCGGAATGTCATCAACAAAAGTAACGGGGTCTTTCTGACAGAATTGTACACCAAGATGTTTACATAAGCAGTGAATTATTACTGCTTAGATTATATAGATCACAAGAAAGGTCAAACAAACCAATGAAGAAGAAAAGGTGATCATCAATTTAAACAGAACAATGGAAAGGAAAATGTGTTTAAACACATATTTCAGGGGTATATCCTTCCCAAGGACAAGGAGAGCATGATATCCATAGCAGGATAGAAGGTTGAAAACCCTTTAGGTAATGGGAGGGAAATTTCATGACATTCCCCAAACAACGGTGTTTGGATAATTGATAAAAGAAATTTTAGCATGGGGCTTCAAATGTTCTTGTTGAAAATCAGAGTACCATAGACATGCTTCGAGATAGCATTGACATGGCCATCAAGTAAGGTTTAGCATTTGGACACACAAAGGATCCATCAGGAACAACTTATAGAATAAGTCTTACGATTTCCTCATGGAAGAATGGATAACCTTGCTAAAAGGAAATTATAACAATAGGTCCTCCAGCCAGGTGTGCTAGGCATGACATCACCTTATTGGGTCATAGAAAGACCAATGCTATGACTCTTGGAAAATGTTCCAACCATCATATCTGATCGAGATCCAGTTCCGATGGGTGTGAGGATACCTCAGACTCGGGATGAGAAGAAGAGGTGCAACACATTGACGGGATGGCATTGCAAGATTCTCGGGAAATGAACTATGAAGGCAAGTCCCGAATCATGAGTTCACCATTTAACCAAGGAGAGGATGAAGGGGTGGCTGATGAACTCAGCGACAATTCATTGAGATTTCCAAAAGATGGATCTTCACAATTAGGCGAACAAGGGGATGAAAATTGTCAGATAAAATGATACAATGAGGTATGCTCGAGGAAACATACCCATTTAAACATTGGTTGAAAGGTGCACCCAAAATATGGGCTGGGTCGCACGAACGATGTTAAAATGGTGACTTAATGAACAAAGGATTAGAATGAAACTATCGATCATTCACTTCAAGCAATAGGGTTGCTAGAAGTTTTGAATTCACACCTCAAAGTTCAATTGCCGGTATTCCGATTAGAATTGACACGGGGACCAAGAATGAACGGAGATGGCGAGAAGTAATACTATAACAAGAATCCTTAAGAGGTGGAGCATTCCCATGACATTCTCGACATAACAGATGTTAATACTCCAAGGTAGAACACAACATAAGCTGGATGGCAAGGAACCCAAGGTATAATACAAAACACGAACAAGTTTGAGTTGGAGGGAAGGCAATAATGTTGTCGATGATAACACACTTCATCGAGGGGCAAGGATGGTATGGCTCATCATGAATTCGATGGGTATTTTGGAAGATCTCAAAATGTTGATGATGACCACGACACAATTGTCGAGAGATTTCATGAAGGTGTAATCGATCGGCGATGACATCAAGTCAAAGGAATGATGAAGCGAAAGGTTATTGGAACCACGGGTACGACACCAACTCGGAATCAAGCTTGCTTTTTGAGGAGAACGAGAAGACGAGAAGATCGACGTAAGCTTAGCTCATCGTCGAAAGCTGTGCTCTGGGAATACGGACCGGGTGGCATAGTTCAAAATTTAGCATAAGATGATAGCCATCAGGCTAGGATTGACATGCTCGAGTACAAACTCGTGAGTAAAGGAGATTACTAAGAGTTGTTTAATCGTGGTGCGGACTCGATTCAGTTATCGGTGTCTTTGAGTGTTTAATAACTTAGAGCCCGTGAAAAATTGGAATCAATGAGAATGTAGCACTTGATGAAGAACTCATAAGAAGGTATGCAGTTCCGTGATAATCTTGAGATACCAGGGGGTAATACTCGATGACAAATCAAAGTAGAGGTTGGACTGGGGTATTACTCTGCAGAAGACAAGTGCTTAAACTTGCACGAGAAATGGTATTTAAAGGAGAACATGGTCGGAACCACGATTGCAAAAGGCCAGATCCCAGATATAAGAAGAACTTATACCAAAGGAATAATTAATTCAAGAGAAGCTTTAATGATAAGATCTACATCGTGTCCATGGGCATGAACACAAAGTTCAAGGTCGACTCCCACTTCTTTAATGCATAACCTTTCATTCACTTCTCGTCTTCGAAGAAGTTGCAGTGTTGAAATTTATCTAGCGAAGCACGAGAAGAGTATGACTCGTGTAAACTTTCGGGTTCACACGGTCTTAGAGAAGGTATAGGTTCAACCCATCGGGGCATCTTAGAAACATATACCACAAGCTTCAAGAGTAAATATCTCCAGCTCGAAAGCAGAGTAAGGTTGAGAAAGTAGAGGATACGATTTACCAAAGGCATTATGTATCCGAGGGAAGGCTCACAAGGTTATTGGATATGAAGGACACTGTCGGATAAAATCCATTAAAGGATCTGTCGGTCCATAACAGAGCTAATGTGAGCATCGGCACACAACCAGAGGGAGTAACAATGCAAAGGCATTGGATTATAGAAACAACTGACTAATCCAGAGCTCAAATGCAAAGGAATTGTGATTTTCAAATCAAGGGATCAGAAGCAATGTTCTGATTAGGGATGGATAAGTTGAATAGCCTTAGGGGTAGAATCGACGGCAATTGGATTGGTTGAGAACCAGCTCAGTCTAAGCCGGAAAGATAATTTAAAAGGATCAACTGATGATTGCGTGCATTCGCACTCATGTTGAATCAATGGGATCAAAATCACGGTGTCTAAGGATACTAACGAAGATTGTCAGACATATGGAAAGCATCCATAATGCAAGCAGACAAGTATTGCAGAGCAATAAGCTACTGAGGAATTTTGGAGGATCGAATAGTACTTCGAAGACAATTGTGAAACACCTGAACAACTGGGGATGAGCGGATACTCAATAAGGGCGAGAGATTATCCGTAGGAGTATTCAGGTGGCAAGGAACTGCAAGGCAGTAGGCACAAAGTATTCTCGGATCAATAGAGAGAATTTCAGGGTATCTTGTAATAACAAGATCAAATGGGAATAAAAGTAAGAACGGCAAGGGTATGTATTTATACATAGGGATATTTCGGTGGTAGGGAATTGCAAAAGCAACGGGCACAAAGTCTCGAGAGAATATCGGAGAGTATCTTCGAAATCTTCTGGTGCAGCTGGCGGTCATCTGGACTGAAGGGGCTCTCCAGAAGAAAGTATTTTCGAGAACCTAAAGTTAGATCTTTTAGTAAATTCATTAAACCCAAATAGGAGAGAGTTCAGAGTCCCAGAGCATAGACGAGGAATAAAAGATCCTAATACCACCCAATGGCGACGTGGGCCCGTAAGGCACACAGCCATGTTAGTAAAGTTTTTGCAATGTCTAGACTCGACTTCGGCCAAGGAGTGTGAAAGGGGGATTCCTACAGGCAGTCGGCTCTGATACCAACTTGTGACGCCCCCGATTCAATCGTACACTAATCATGCACGCAAACGTGTACGATCAAGATCAGGGACTCACGGGAAGATATCACAACACAACTCTAAAACATAAATAAGTCATACAAGCATCATAATACAAGCCAGGGTCCTCGAGGGCTCGAATACAAATGCTCGATCATAGACGAGTCAGCGGAAGCAACAATATCTGAGTACAGACATAAGTTAAACAAGTTACCATAAGATGACTAGCACAAACTGGGATACAGATCGAAAGAGGCTCAGGCCTCCTACCTGGGATCCTCCCAAACTACTCCTGGTCGTCGTCAGCGGGCAGCACGTAGTAGTAGGCGCCTCCAGTGTAGTAGGAGTCGTCTTCACCGGTGGCGTCTGGTTCCTGGGCTCCATCGTCTGGTCGCAGCAATCGAGTAGAGAAATGGGGAAAAGGGGGAACAAGGCAACCGTGAGTACTCATCCAAAGTACTCGCAAGCAAGGAGCTACACTACATATGCATGGGTATATGTGTAAAGGGCCATATCAGTGGACTGGACTGCAGAATGCCAGAATAAGAGGGGGATAGCTAATCCTGTCGAAGACTACGCTTCTGGCAGCCTCCGTCTTGTAGCATGTAGAAGAGAGTAGACTGAAGTCATCCAAGTAGCATCGCATAGCATAATCCTACCCGGCGATCCCCTCCTCGTCGCCCTGTTAGAGAGCGATCACCGGGTTGTATCTGGCACTTGGAAGGGTGTGATTTATTAAGTATCCGGTTCTAGTTGTCATAAGGTCAAGGTACAACTCCGGGTCATCCTTTTACCGAGGGACACGGCTATTCGAATAGATAAACTTCCCTGCAGGGGTGCACCACATAACCCAACACGCTTGATCCCATTTGGCCGGACACACTTTTCGGGGTCATGCCCGGCCGCGGAAGATCAACACGTCGCAGCCCCACCTAGGCACAACAGAGAGGTCAGCACGCCGGTCTAAACCTAAGCGCACAGGTGTCTGGGCCCATCGCCCTTAGCACACCTGCACATTGCGAGGGCGGCCGAAAGCAGAACTAGCCCCCTTAATACAAGAGCAGGCTTACGTTCCAATCCGGCGCGCGCCGCTCAGTCGTTGACGTCACGAAGGCTTCGGCTGATACCATGACGCCGGGATACCCATAACTACTCCCGCGTAGATGGTTAGTGCGTATAGACCAAATGGCCAGACTCAGATCAAATACCCAGATCTCGTTAAGCGTGTTAAGTATCCACGAACGCCGACCACGGCCAGGCCACCTCTCTCCTAGGTGGTCTCAACCTGCCCTGTCGCTCCGCCACAAAGTAACAGTCGGGGGCCGTCGGGAACCCAGGCCCACGACTACCTGGGTGGAACCACCTGCCCCTTCAGCCCCCATCTCCGAACAGTATCACAGGTAATGTAACAGTGTAAAGTATATAGTATATGCCCGTGATCACCTCCCGAAGTGATCACGGCCCAGTAGTATAGCATGGCAGACGGACAAGAGTGTAGGGCCACTGATGGAACACTAGCATCCTATACTAAGCAGTAGGATAGCAGGTAAAGGTAACAACAGTAGTAGCAAGGACAGGCTATGCAGCAGTATAGGATTAACTGAAAGCAGTAACATGCTACGCTACTCTAATGCAAGTAGTAGAGAAGAATAGGCGATATCTGGTGATCAAGGGGGGGGGGGGCTTGCCTGGTTGCTCAGACAAGATGGGTTCGTCGTCGATGTAGTCGATCACAGGGGTACCGACAGCGGTCTCGGGGTCTACCGGAAAGAAGTAACGAAGGGGAACACAATAAATAATAGAGCAAACAAAGCATCACAAAGTATAACATGGCAATATGCGGTGCTAGAGGTTATCTAATGCAGGGATAGGTAATACCGGCGAAGGGGGGAAACATCCGGGAAAGTATTCCCGGTGTTTGACGTTTTCGGACAGATGAATCGGAGGTGGAAAGTTGCGTGTTCGCTATGCTAGGGATGTGTGGCGGACGAACGGGCTGTGTATCCGGGTTCGCCTCGTTGTTCTGAGCAACTTTCATGTTGAAAATATTTTAATCCGAGTTACGGATTAAAAGATATGATTTTCTAAAGATTTTATTAATTTCTGGTATTTAACTAATTATTTAAATTAATTCGAAAATGAATTAATGACATCAGCATGATGTCATGCTGACGTCAGCAGTCAACAGAGTTGACTGGGTCAAACTGACATGTGGGTCCAGTGGGACCCACCTGTCATACTCTGTTTAGGTTAATTAGGTCTTAGTTAAACTAATTACTATTTAATTAAACTAACTAGTTAATTAGATTAATTAAACATGATTAATTAACTTAATTAATTCACTTATTGATTAATTAATTAATGTATTTATTTATTTATTTTTAATTCTTTTTTAATAAAGTTCTGGGGCGTGGGGCCCTGTGTCATTGGGCCAAAGGGGCCACAACAGTTCGGGCTAACGGGTGCTGGGGTGGAGATGGGCGCAATGGGTGTCTAGCACCCGTTCGTTCGAGCGCACGCAAGTGCGGGCGGACCCGGCAGGGGGGGCGGTGCAGGGGGAGGCCGGTGGCCACGGCGCCGGCCAGGCGGCCGGGGCGGCGAGGAAGCAGCACAGGCGAGGCCACGGCGACTTGGGGAGGTAGCGGCACGGTGGGTGTGGTGGGTAGAGGAGGCAGCAGCGGCCGTGGAGCAGGGGCACGGGGCGTGGGATGGTCGAGGGAGCGGGGCGAGGAGGCCATGAGCAGGAGCGGGCAGAGCACCGTCTCGGGCGCGGGCGTCCGGCAGCGATGGCCGTGGGCGCGGGTGGGCGTGCAGGGGACGCCGGTCCAGTCGCGGCGCGGGGAGAAGGTCGCGGCCGTGAGCGTGCGGTATGGGGTCATCCGGAGCGCGTGGTGAGCGTGTGCGGCAGGAGGAAGAGCAACAAGACCAGGGCACGCGGTGCGCGGCACCGGGGTTCGAGCACGCGGGCGGGAGGAGGAGAGGACGGTGCCTCACCGACGTTGCAGAGACGAGGGTCGGCGAGGCTCGGTGGAGCCTTTGGGGAGGAGGACGGGGACGACGGCGATGTAGAGGAGGAGATCCGGCAAGGGGGCGGTTCGGGGGCGAGGGGTCGAGCAGCGGGCGTCGCGGTTCGATGCAGCGTCGAGGTCCGGCGGCGTAGGGGACGGCTTCGGGCGATAGTGAGGTTCGGCGACGGCGGCGAGCGCTGGGCGCTGGAGTAGTTGCGCCCCGATCCAAAATCGGGGGGTGGGGAGGAGACGAACGTGGGGGAGTGGGGCGATGGGATTGGGGTCGATCCCGAACCAGATCGTGAGGGGGGTAGTGGGGAACGTGGGAGTGGCGCTAGGGTTCGGGTTGGGGGAGGGGGTTAAGCAGGGGGCTCGGGGTGGGCCGCTTTGGTAGGGTGGGATGGGCCAAGGCCCAGGGAGCCGGGGGCTTTCTTTCTGTTTTCATATTAGTTTTACTTTATTTTTAGTTTTATAAAATATACCACTAGCCCCTAAATTAGTATTTATAAATACTCTATTGCCACATTAACTTCTCGTACCTAATAAAATAGTTTAATGTTTTAATATTTATAAAATGCATTTAATTATTTGCATAAGCCACTGTTTTATTTAGTTTAGTGCTTTTAATTATTTTATAAAAATGTGATCCTTCACCATAATTACCTAAGCATTATTTGCCACCTCTAGAACATTTTAACTTTAATGTTTGAAAACTTTACCGTTTGACTTGATTTTGAATTTTTGAATTCGAACGGGATTGAATCATCGTGAGATTTACAACAATAAGAGTGGTGACGTGGCATCATTAGCAGAGGTTACTGTAGCTTGATTATCCGGGCGTCACATCCACTGTGGAGGATCCCACCTTCCTAGGGTTTCACCAAGATAAATGGCAATGGAGCACTAGTGAAGTCCTCGAACTGCTATAGAGTGGAGGATGACACCTACACAGGTCCTCGGCCTTGGTCATGGCTGGAATCCAGGACCCGGTGATCGTTCAAGTTATTGCATGCCGGGAAGCTTTAGACCTCGCCGTATAGCTCAATATTTCTCGGGTGATTATAGCATCAGTTGTCAGGGAGCTATGAATTGATGGTAGGCGAGGAGTCTCAAGTGACAATATTGTTGGGATTGAGCGTAGATGAAGCATTTTTGAGGTTGCACACTTCAAGTATAAAAGTAGAAATTCCAACAAGAATAGAGGAGCCAAGTTTGCTCTCCTTTTGCTAATAGGCCGGCATGTCTGGTTGGTTTCTCCTCCACACCCTTTTGTTGCACCTGCAACATTATCATATAAATAAAGTCAGCTGCCTTGATCTAAAAAAGATAATAAAATGATATTTTGATCAAGCATTCAAATCATGGACTACTTTCGAGGATGTCTTCCATTTGGGCAGAGCTATAAATTAGATCCTCTTGTGGTAATTTTGAGTTCACTTCTAATCCATTTTTGAATGGATATGTTATTTTGTGCACACATGACTCGGAACAACTTTTTATAGTGATGACTCGGCAGAAATTGGTATAAGTTGTATTGTCATATGTTACATTTGACAAGCGGGCTTCGCCCACTATTGCACCCCATATGCCATTTCCTTTTTTTCGCTTTTAAGCACCAGCAGGTCTAGCGAGGTCTAGGATGAGGCGCCCCACCCTAATAGTTTGGCGTAACCCTTATATCTTCTACTCCCTCCATTCCAATAGCTTGTAAAAACGTCTTATATTATAGGACGGATGAAGTATATAAATAGCTAGCCCCCACCATATTATTTCTCTCAACATTCAAACATGTGTCCTCATTATTCAACATGCATGGGGAAAGGCCCACCACAACATGCAACCATGCATAAGGAAAAGCCATCTCAACATACAAACATGCATGCAAATTTCCGTTCTACTATGATATTTATATTATACAATAATCAAACACCATAAATAGTATTTATTTTTAATTTTAGTTTTCATATCTCCAAATTCATTTTCCATGAAAGTACACAACCAACTCTCATTACATTATATGGCAAAATATTTTCACAACATGCGAGGTATCATGTACTACTACCTTAGGCGCCTAACGCACCTTGACGGAGGGAGTACCACAAGTAGTGTAAGGCGAAAAATCTAGTCAACTCACCTCTGCCACACCCTAATAACAAATTGAATTGGTCTAGATCTTCAAGCACTAGTGTTGCGGGGACAACCTTTAGAGCTGAAACTGGTATGGACGTGTCAGCGTGTAAGAAAATTAATTTCAGGACTATTGCCAAAGGTCGTTCGTAAAAGTTGCCCGCCAACTATTTTCCTGAGCTGCGAATCAACCTGTGGTTGAGTTGGTTAGGTGGACAGTGGTATCCCCAACCCACGAGGGTTCAAATCCTGGTGCTCGCATTATTCCTGGATTTATTTCAGAATTTCCGGCGATGCGCTTTCAGTGGGAGGAGACATTCCCATCGACGACGAGGCGCCTACGGTGACTTCGTAAATCTCAAGATGATATGCCGGCTCAGTCTCTAGGAGGTGCTCATAAGGGTAGGGTATGCGTGTGTGCGTTCATAGGGATGAGTGTATGCGCGTGTATATGAGCGCTGGTGTCTGTATTGATGCTAAAAAAAACTATTCTCCTGAGCTAGCGTATCACGAGTTATTGTACACACACAGACACACTGTTTTGGTTTCAAGCGTTTCGTCCGACTACTTTTCTCGTTAGCTAGCATATGACACTATAGTTGTTGTTTTCTTAGCATATATGACACTATAGTTTCTGTACACGCACTCCTTTAGGGCGAGGCGGAGACGAGGCCACCTGAGGCGGCCGGACCATCCCCGCCGCTCCCTCGATCCTCGCCAGACGGAGGAGTAGGGGCACATCAGATCCATCTGTGCTCTCATATAACCATAGCGGCGGCGCCGTTGGGGGAAAAGGAGGGGCCGCCGGGATCGGATGGCGACCGCGGTGACTTGCCGCACGGAGAGATCGGACGGGAGGAGACACGATGGGTACAATGGCGGGCGATCTTCTCCGACGGGACGGATCCGGCCATTTGGATCGAAGGACGTCTTCGATTTACTCCGCGTTCGCGATGGATGGTTCTTCTTGATCTGGAGAATGACGTCCTTGCTGGCGATTTTCTCCCGGACGGCGACATGATTGAGGTAGGTTTTAAATTCAAACTTGATTTTATGACGTGGTTGTTGGCGAATGTGTGCAGGTAGATGTACAACCGAAGGCACCGGAGATGATCGATCTGACGGAGCCGATGGTTCATGCACGACCGGGAGGAAGGTTTTGGGCGCTTCTGGAGAGCGACAACGATAAGCAGGCGGAGGGTCATGTCCCCATGAAGAATGCCGGAATGGCCCTAGCCTCGCAGAGTGTCGTTTCATTGCCGGAGCCCAAGATCACGACCGATCGGCGTCGCTCAACAATTCAAACTTCCAAACCGGCCATGAAGCCGTGGAGTGGACCGATTCCTAAGGTAATGAGAGAACCGGTAATGTTGTCAGATTTCTTGCCGGAAAACTGGACTCTTGTCACGCGGAAGAAGAAGAAAGGCAAGATTGGCCGGCCACCGCCGCCGCCTAGATCGCCGGTGGCGAGATCGGCGAGCGATGTTCGAGCAGCCAGACAGGCTCGTTTGAATAAGTTATTGGGCCGTGGGCCGGAGTTGGATGCAACATCAGATGGTATGATGGTCGTGGGTCCTCCAGGCGCGGGCGAGGCCCAGCCAGAGGTCCAAGCCTCGTGCCATCCCGATCGGACGAACATGCATGTATCGCCGTTGCCTATCGCCTCTACGTGCGAGTCTAGGGTTCCGGGCCCGGGTTTTCCTTCGCTCGGCACAGGACGTGCATGGACGATCGCGAGCGCCGGCGGCATGGCAGGACGAGGACTGCCGCCCGTCAAGCGAGGGCCACCTCCCTGTGACGCCCCCGATTCAATCGTACACTAATCATGCACGCAAATGTGTACGATCAAGATCAGGGACTCACGGGAAGATATCACAACACAACTCTACAAATAAAATAAGTCATACAAGCATCATAATACAAGCCAGGGGCCTCGAGGGCTCGATTACAAGTGCTCGATCATAGACGAGTCAGCGGAAGCAACAATATCTGAGTACAGACATAAGTTAAACAAGTTTTGCCTTAAGAAGGCTAGCACAAACTGGGATACAGATCGAACGAGGCGCAGGCCTCCTGCCTGGGATCCTCCTAACTACTCCTGGTCGTCATCAGCGGGCTGCACGTAGTAGTAGGCACCTCCAGTGTGGTAGGAGTCGTCGTCGACGGTGGCGTCTGGATCCTGAGCTCCAACATCTGGTTGCGACAACCAGAAGAAAGGAAAGGGGGAAAAAGGGGGAAGAAAGCAACCGTGAGTACTCATCCAAAGTACTCGCAAGCAAGGAGCTACACTACATATGCATGGATATATGTGTAAAGGGCCATATCAGTGGACTGGACTGCAGAATGCCAGAATAAGAGGGGGGATAGCTAATCCTGTCGAAGACTACGCTTCTGGCAACCTCCGTCTTGCAGCATGTAGAAGAGAGTAGACTGCAGTCCTCCAAGTAGCATCGCATAGCATAATCCTACCCGGCGATCCCCTCCTCGATGCCCTGTTAGAGAGGGATCACCGGGTTGTATCTGGCACTTGGAAGGGTGTGTTTTATTTAAGTATCCAGTTCTAGTTGTCATAAGGTCAAGGTACAACTCCGGGTCGTCCTTTTACCGAGGGACACGGCTATTCGAATAGATAAACTTCCCTGCAGGGGTGCACCACATAGCCCAACACGCTTGATCCCATTTGGCCGGACACACTTTTCTGGGTCATGCCCGGCCTCGGAAGATCAACACGTCGCAGCCCCACCTAGGCACAACAGAGCGGTCAGCACGCCGGTCTAAACCTAAGCGCGCAGGGGTCTGGGCCCATCGCCCTGAGCACACCTGCACGTTGCGTACGCGGCCGGAGAGCAGACCTAGCAACCTCCATTTCAAAGGAAGTCACGTTACGCGGTCCAACCCGGCGCGCGCCGCTCAGTCGCTGACGTCACGAAGTGCTTCGGCTGATACCACGACGTCGGGATACCCATAACTACTCCCGCGTAGGTGGTTAGTGCGTATAGACCAAATGGCCAGACTCAGATCAAATACCCAGATCTCGTTAAGCGTGTTAAGTATCGCGAACGCCGACTAGGGCCAGGCCCACCTCTCTCCTAGGTGGTCCGAACCTGCCCTGTCGCTCCGCCTCAAAGTAACAGTTGGGGGCCGTCGGGAACCCAGGCCCACCTCTACCGGGATGGAGCCACCTGCCCCTTCAGCCCCCATCTCCGAACAGTATCACATGTAATGTAACAGTGTAAAGTATATAGCATATGCCCGTGATCACCCCCGAGTGATCACGGCCCGCTAGAATAGCATGGCAGACGGACAAGAGTGTAGGGCCACTGATGGAACACTAGCATCCTATACTAAGCAGTAGGATTGCAGGTAAGGTATCAACAGCAGTATCAAAGACAGGCCATGCATCAGGATAGGAATAACGAAAGCAGTAACATGCTACACTACTCTAATGCAAGCAGTATAGAGAAGAATAGGCGATATCTGGTGATCAAAGGGGGGGCTTGCCTGGTTGCTCTGGCAAGAGAGAGGGATCGTCAACTCCGTAGTCGAACGGGGCAGCAGCAACGTCGGTCTCGGGGTCTATCGAGAGAAGAGGGGGGAGAAACAATAAATATTTAAGCAAGCAGATGCACAGTGATGCATGACATGACAAATAACGGCGTTAGTGGTGCCCTAACGCGGTATACGGTGATACCGGTGAAGGGGGGAAACATCCGGGAAAATATCCCCGGTGTTTCGCGTTTTCGGGCAGAGGAGCCGGAGGGGGAAAGTTGCGAGTTCGATAGGTTAGGGGGGTGTGGCGGACGAACGGGTTACGTATCCGGAAGCGTCTCGTCGTTCTGAGCAACTTTCATGTTGAAAACATTTTAATCCGAGTTACGGATTAAAAGATATGATTTTCTAAAGATTTTATTAATTTCTGGAATTTAATTAATTATTTAAATATAACATTATCCAAAACAGTGCACGCTGACGTCAGCATGACGTCAGCATGACGTCAGCAGTCAACAGGGGCGTTGACTGGTCAATTCTGACGTGTGGGTCCCACCTGTCATTCTGTGATTAAGCTAATCAGAGATTAACTAACTAATCATTGTTTAATTAAACTAACAAGTTAATTAGGTTAATCTAATTATAATTAATTAACTTAATTAATTCCTTAATTAATTAATTAATTTAATTATTATTATTTAATTAATTAATTTAATTATTATTATTTTTATATATTTATATTTTTTAATTCCTTTTTTTTAAACCCTTTTATTTTCGTTATTAGGGGTTGGGCCCCACGTGTAAGTGGCAATGGGGTGGGGTTAGCTTAATGCTACCCACCCCGGGTAGTGGCCGGAGCACACCGGCGCGGGCCGGCCTCACCAGGGAGGCCGCCAGGTGCACGGCACGTCGAGGGCGCGGCAGGATGCCGGAGTTGGCCGCCGGCGCGGCGGTGGCCCGCGGGGCCAGAGGCGGAGGCGGGGCACGGGACGAGCAGAGGCGGCGCGGTAGCAACGCAGGCGCGGTCCGACGCGGTTGGCGAGGAAGACCGCAGCCGGGGCGAGGCGGGCGCGCGCGCGCGTGGTGCTGCAGCGACGACCGTGGCGGCGGTGTGCGCGCGTGGAGGAGGTCGGAGGCGCGAGGCGGGCGACAGCGAGCAAGCAGCGCGGAGCCAGCGGACGAGCGCGGGGAAAGAGGAGGGGAGGCCTCACAGGGGGGTGCAGGGACCGTGGCAGGGGGTTGAGGTGGATGACGGGGACGACGAGGTCGACGCGGAAGCAGGCCGGCGGGGGGGGGGGGGGGGAAGCTCCGGGCGTCGGCGCCGGGGAGGCGATCCAGTCGGCGGCGCGGTCGGCGCGTGGCGTGGCCGCGGCGAGGTCGAGGTCGGCAGGCCAGCTCCGGCAAGGACGCGAGCGGCGCGGGCTCCGAGCAGCGTCGGCGCGCCGGGGGCGACGGGATCGGGGCGACAGTTGCCCCCGATCCAGATCCGTTCGTGGGGGGGAGGGAGGAGTGGAGCGAAACGGGGGAGGGGGCGAGGGAGAGTGGGGGTGGCCGGAGGCACTGGGCAGCGGCGGCGGCCAGGCGAGGGGGGGGTCGGGGCCCTCTGCCCCGATCCAGGCGGGGAAGGGGAGAGGCGTGCGGGGAGCGAGTGGGGCGACGGGGGGGGAGTGGTGCGTGGGGGCTAGGGTTTCAGGAGGGGTGGGGGGTTAAGTGAGCGGCGGTGGGCTTTGGCCCTGTTGGGCTTGTGGCCGGCCTGGCTAGCTGGGCCGAAAGGCCCAGGGGGAGGTTCTGTTTCTTTTTTTTTGTTTTCTTTTTATTAGTTTTCTATTTTATTTTCTATATATTTTTGTTTTGTAAAATATACAAGTACTACCTAAATTAGTGTTACAAGATATGCCACCACCACAATTAAATTGGCACCTAAAATAAATTAGTTTGTAATTGTTTATTATTTTAAAAGCATTTAAATAATTGTTCTCGCTGCGTTATATATATTTTAGAGTATTTAAACAATTTATAAAAATGTTGTCTCTTCACCAAAATTACCTTTGCTTTATTTGGCACAACCCAAACATTTTCGTTTTAAAGTTTGAAAACCTTTATCGTTTGACTTGACCTTTGAATTTGAATTTGGAACGGTTTCGAATCAACGCGGGTTTATCAACAGCAACCGAGGTGACGTGGCAACATTAGCAGAGGTTTACTGTAGCGTAATTATCGGGGTGTCACAATTCTCCTCCACTACAAGAAATCTCGTCCCGAGATTTAGGAGGGTAGTAAGGTGGAAAGGTGTTGGTAGCGAAAAACCTAACGAGTCTTCTCGGTCTTGGCTGCCCTTTCGAAGAGGTTGATCCCTTTCGTTGATGTCTTCAATTCTTTATTCCAAAGCATCATGATGAAGTTGTCGTCCTTTCTTCGGGGAACTCCATCGTACTTACGAATAGGTAAGGGGCAGCTCTACAACGATAGGATGTTATAAGGGAAATTCATCTGGGGGTATCCCAAGAATGAACATATGAGTATCTCTCGAGTTGAACAAATGACACATATCGAGAGCAAAGTAAGACGGTGCAATAAGAAATTTCAAGCGGATAGGCAATCGTTCATTGCCTGAAGCAGAGTGCGAAAGGGGTTCAGAGCAATGGGAATAAGTATTGTGTTCGATACCAGAATAGATCAACAGGCAAGTGGCCCGCGAATTACATACAAAGTCAAGCACGAGGAATAATTCTGACAACAGGTTGAACAGGAGAGTCAGGTTTCGATCCTGGGACCTCTGGGTTATGGGCCCACCATGTGGGTTAAAAGTAGAAAGGGGGCTGACATCTTGTACGATCATGATAACCAGGCATGTCAGAGAGTAGCATGTCAGTTAAGTCGGCAACAATGTCGGTACAAAGGGCGAGGGACGAAGAGAACCATTTTCCTGCTCGTTGAACGAGGCGGACCATTAGGCAAAATTCTCGTCCATCGATGGCTACCGGAATGCTATCAACAAAAGCAACAGAGTCTTACCGACACGGTTGTACACCAAGGTGTTTTACATAAGCAGAAGAATACTACTGCTTATATAATATAGATTACAAGAAGGGTTAATCAAACCAATGGAAAGGAAAGGTGATTACCAGGTTTAATCAGAACAATGGGGAGGAAAATGTGTATACACACATATTTCAGGGGTATAACCTTCCCAAGGGCAAGCAGAGCAAGATATCCATGACAGGATATTATGTAGAAAACTCCTTAGGTAGGGGAGAGAAATTTCATGACATTACCCATACAACGGTGTTTGGATAATTGAGCAAGAAACATTTAGCATTGGGCTTCAAATGTTCTTGTTGAAAATCGGAGTACCATAGACATGCTTCGAGATAGCATTGACATGGTCTTCAAGCAAAGGTCGGACTTGGGTAATACAAAGGATCCATCAGGATAACTTATTACACAAGGCATTCAATTTCCTCATGAAAAAAAAATGGTTAACCTTGTTAAGAAGGAAACTATAACACTAGGTCCTCCGGCCAGGTGTGCTAGGCATGACATCACCTTACCGAGTCATAAGAGGACCAATATTATAACTCTTGAAAATATGTTCCAACCATCATATCCGACCGAGATTCAGATCTGAATGGTGTGAGGATACCTCAGGCTCAGGATGCCTGAGAAGAAAGATGCAACACAAATTGTCGAGATGACATTGTAAAATTCTCGGGAAATGAACTATGGTAGTGAGTACTGACACAAGAGTTCATCATTTAAACCAAAGAGAGGATGACGGGGTAGCTGACGGAGTCAGCGACAATCCTCGAGATTTCCAAAAAGGTGGATTTCCACAGTTACGTGGACAAGGAGATAACATTTGTCGGATCAAATGATATAATGATGTATGCTCGAGGAAAACATACACAATCAACAATTGGTTGAAAAGTGCACCCGAAATATGGGCTTATAGTAGCATGATCAACGTTAGAATGGTGGTTCCGCAACCGATAGGCTAAGAATGAATTATCGGTCATTAACTTCAAAGCAATAGGGCTGCTAGAAGGGCAGAATCCAAACAGCACCGTTCACTTGTTGGTACATCGGTTGGAATCAACACGAGGACCAAGAAAGAATGGTGAGAGTGAGAAGTATCACCATACCAAGAATTCTTAAGGGGTGGTGAATTTCTCACGACATTTTTGACATAGAAGATGGTAATACTTCAAGGTAGAACATAACATAAGTCGGTTGACAAGGAACTCAAGGTATAGCCACAACACGAACAAGTTTGTGTTGGAAAGAAGGCAAGGAAGTAGTCGATGACACACAAATCATCGAGGGGCAAGGATGGTAATTCTTATCATGAATTTGTTTGTTATTCTGGAATAGCTCAGAAAGTTGATAATGATCACGACACATTTGTCGAGAGATTACCTGAAGATGTAATCGATCCGCGATCACATCAAGTCAAAATAATGGTGAAGCAAGAGGTTATTGGAATCATGGGTACGACACAAACTCGAAACCAAGCTTGTTATCTGAGGTGGAATGACAAGACAAGGAAATCAACGTAAGCTTAGCTCAGCATCGAAAATTGTGTTCCGGGAAGAAGGACCAGGTAGCACAGTTAATGATATAGCCGATCAGGCTAGGAATGACTTGAAGGATTATTAAACTTGTAAGCAATGAAGATTACTTAGAGTTATTGAATCGGAGTGCAGAATCGATTCACTTATCGGTGTTGTCGAGTGAAATAACTCAGAACCCGGGGGAAATCTGAAATTGGTGAGAAGCAATATTAGATGGAGACTCGTAGGAAGCAACACAGTTCTTTGATATTCTCGAGGTACCGGAGGGTAATACTCGAAGGTAGAGCAGAATAGAGGTTGGATAGATATATTGACCTGCAGAAGACAAGTACTTCAACTTGTCCGAGAAATGGGATCAAAGAAGGATAATATGGTTGGAACCATAGCTGCAGGGGATCCAATTTAATGACACCGAAAGAATTACCCAAATGATTAAATATTTTGCAAGAAGCTTCCATGATAAGTTCCACATCGGGTCCATGGGCATGAACACAAAGTTCAAGGTCGACTCCCACTTCTTTAATGCATAACCTTTCATTCACTTCTCGCTTTGATAAAGGCATTAGTGTTGAAAGTTTTATCTGGTGAAATACCAGATGAGTATGACTCGTGAAAACTTTCGAGTTCACACATATAAAGGAAGGCATAGGTTCAACCCGTCAGGGTATCGTGGAAACATATACCACAAGCTTCAATAGTAAATATGACCAGCTCGAAAGCAGAGCATGGTTGGCCAAGCAGATGATACAATTTACCAAGGGCATTATGTATCCGGTAAAGAACTCACAAGTATTTTGGTGGTGAAGGACATTGTCGGATAATAACCCGGCAATGGTTATGGCGGTCCACAACGTTGCTGATGTGAGTATCGGAACTCAATCGAAGGAAGAAGGAATGCCAAGGCATCGGATTATAGAAACCACTGGCTAATTCAAAGCTTAATGCAAGAAATTTTATGATTTCGAAATCAAGGGATCAGAAGCAATCGTTCTGATCGAAAATGAATAAGTTCATTAGACTTGGAAGCGCAAACGATCAAGGCATTGATTGGTCAAAAACCAGTTCATATCCAAATGACGTCTGAGCTGGAAGGATGAATCCTAGGATTCGACTGAGGAATGCGAGCATCCTCAACATATTGAATCAACGGACTTAAAATGATAAAGGCAAGGGAGGCCAATAAGATTACGAAACTTATGGGATTATCCATAATGCAAGCAAGCGAGAATTTCAAGAGCAATAGGCTGCTCGGGATTTTCGGAAGATCGAATGGTATTTTGAAGTCTTCGGCGTAACACATGATCAACGGGGGATGAGCGGATACTCGATAAGTGCGAGAATTATCCGAAGGGGTATTCACGTGACAAAGTACAGCAAAGCAGTAAGTTCAAAGGATTCCCGAAACAACAAAGAGTATTTCGGGACATCTTGTAATAACAAGATCAACGGGGAATGATTGTATGAATGGCAAGTGTAGGCAATTTTCATAGGGGTTGACGGTGGAAGGAAATCGCAAATGCGGTGTCACAAGGACTCGAAAGAACATCGTAGAGTAACTTCGGAATCTTCTAGTGCACCAGGCGATCATCTGAAGTGAGGGGCTCTCCGGGAGAAAGTATTATCGAGAACCTAAAGTTAGTTTTGTTTTTAGCAAAACCATTTAACCCGAATAGAAGAGAGCTCAGAGTCCCAGAGTAAAGGTCGAGGAGTAAAGGATCCTAATACCACCCAATGGCGACGTGGGCCCATGGGCCACACAGCCATGTTAGTAAAAGTTTTGTAAAGTCTAGACTCAACTTCGGCCAAGGAGTTTGGAAAGGGGATTCCTACAGGCAGTCGGCTCTGATACCAACTTGTGACGCCCCCGATTCAATCGTACACTAATCATGCACGCAAATGTGTACGATCAAGATCAGGGACTCACGGGAAGATATCACAACACAACTCTACAAATAAAATAAGTCATACAAGCATCATAATACAAGCCAGGGGCCTCGAGGGCTCGATTACAAGTGCTCGATCATAGACGAGTCAGCGGAAGCAACAATATCTGAGTACAGACATAAGTTAAACAAGTTTTGCCTTAAGAAGGCTAGCACAAACTGGGATACAGATCGAACGAGGCGCAGGCCTCCTGCCTGGGATCCTCCTAACTACTCCTGGTCGTCATCAGCGGGCTGCACGTAGTAGTAGGCACCTCCAGTGTGGTAGGAGTCGTCGTCGACGGTGGCGTCTGGATCCTGAGCTCCAACATCTGGTTGCGACAACCAGAAGAAAGGAAAGGGGGAAAAAGGGGGAAGAAAGCAACCGTGAGTACTCATCCAAAGTACTCGCAAGCAAGGAGCTACACTACATATGCATGGATATATGTGTAAAGGGCCATATCAGTGGACTGGACTGCAGAATGCCAGAATAAGAGGGGGGATAGCTAATCCTGTCGAAGACTACGCTTCTGGCAACCTCCGTCTTGCAGCATGTAGAAGAGAGTAGACTGCAGTCCTCCAAGTAGCATCGCATAGCATAATCCTACCCGGCGATCCCCTCCTCGATGCCCTGTTAGAGAGGGATCACCGGGTTGTATCTGGCACTTGGAAGGGTGTGTTTTATTTAAGTATCCAGTTCTAGTTGTCATAAGGTCAAGGTACAACTCCGGGTCGTCCTTTTACCGAGGGACACGGCTATTCGAATAGATAAACTTCCCTGCAGGGGTGCACCACATAGCCCAACACGCTTGATCCCATTTGGCCGGACACACTTTTCTGGGTCATGCCCGGCCTCGGAAGATCAACACGTCGCAGCCCCACCTAGGCACAACAGAGCGGTCAGCACGCCGGTCTAAACCTAAGCGCGCAGGGGTCTGGGCCCATCGCCCTGAGCACACCTGCACGTTGCGTACGCGGCCGGAGAGCAGACCTAGCAACCTCCATTTCAAAGGAAGTCACGTTACGCGGTCCAACCCGGCGCGCGCCGCTCAGTCGCTGACGTCACGAAGTGCTTCGGCTGATACCACGACGTCGGGATACCCATAACTACTCCCGCGTAGGTGGTTAGTGCGTATAGACCAAATGGCCAGACTCAGATCAAATACCCAGATCTCGTTAAGCGTGTTAAGTATCGCGAACGCCGACTAGGGCCAGGCCCACCTCTCTCCTAGGTGGTCCGAACCTGCCCTATCGCTCCGCCTCAAAGTAACAGTTGGGGGCCGTCGGGAACCCAGGCCCACCTCTACCGGGATGGAGCCACCTGCCCCTTCAGCCCCCATCTCCGAACAGTATCACATGTAATGTAACAGTGTAAAGTATATAGCATATGCCCGTGATCACCCCCGAGTGATCACGGCCCGCTAGAATAGCATGGCAGACGGACAAGAGTGTAGGGCCACTGATGGAACACTAGCATCCTATACTAAGCAGTAGGATTGCAGGTAAGGTATCAACAGCAGTATCAAAGACAGGCCATGCATCAGGATAGGAATAACGAAAGCAGTAACATGCTACACTACTCTAATGCAAGCAGTATAGAGAAGAATAGGCGATATCTGGTGATCAAAGGGGGGGCTTGCCTGGTTGCTCTGGCAAGAGAGAGGGATCGTCAACTCCGTAGTCGAACGGGGCAGCAGCAACGTCGGTCTCGGGGTCTATCGAGAGAAGAGGGGGGAGAAACAATAAATATTTAAGCAAGCAGATGCACAGTGATGCATGACATGACAAATAACGGCGTTAGTGGTGCCCTAACGCGGTATACGGTGATACCGGTGAAGGGGGGAAACATCCGGGAAAATATCCCCGGTGTTTCGCGTTTTCGGGCAGAGGAGCCGGAGGGGGAAAGTTGCGAGTTCGATAGGTTAGGGGGGTGTGGCGGACGAACGGGTTACGTATCCGGAAGCGTCTCGTCGTTCTGAGCAACTTTCATGTTGAAAACATTTTAATCCGAGTTACGGATTAAAAGATATGATTTTCTAAAGATTTTATTAATTTCTGGAATTTAATTAATTATTTAAATATAACATTATCCAAAACAGTGCACGCTGACGTCAGCATGACGTCAGCATGACGTCAGCAGTCAACAGGGGCGTTGACTGGTCAATTCTGACGTGTGGGTCCCACCTGTCATTCTGTGATTAAGCTAATCAGAGATTAACTAACTAATCATTGTTTAATTAAACTAACAAGTTAATTAGGTTAATCTAATTATAATTAATTAACTTAATTAATTCCTTAATTAATTAATTAATTTAATTATTATTATTTAATTAATTAATTTAATTATTATTATTTTTATATATTTATATTTTTTTAATTCCTTTTTTTTAAACCCTTTTATTTTCGTTATTAGGGGTTGGGCCCCACGTGTAAGTGGCAATGGGGTGGGGTTAGCTTAATGCTACCCACCCCGGGTAGTGGCCGGAGCACACCGGCGCGGGCCGGCCTCACCAGGGAGGCCGCCAGGTGCACGGCACGTCGAGGGCGCGGCAGGATGCCGGAGTTGGCCGCCGGCGCGGCGGTGGCCCGCGGGGCCAGAGGCGGAGGCGGGGCACGGGACGAGCAGAGGCGGCGCGGTAGCAAGGCAGGCGCGGTCCGACGCGGTTGGCGAGGAAGACCGCAGCCGGGGCGAGGCGGGCGCGCGCGCGCACGTGGTGCTGCAGCGACGACCGTGGCGGCGGTGTGCGCGCGTGGAGGAGGTCGGAGGCGCGAGGCGGGCGACAGCGAGCAAGCAGCGCGGAGCCAGCGGACGAGCGCGGGGAAAGAGGAGGGGAGGCCTCACAGGGGGGGGTGCAGGGACCGTGGCAGGGGGTTGAGGTGGATGACGGGGACGACGAGGTCGACGCGGAAGCAGGCCGGCGGGGGGGGGGGGGAAGCTCCGGGCGTCGGCGCCGGGGAGGCGATCCAGTCGGCGGCGCGGTCGACGCGTGGCGTGGCCGCGGCGAGGTCGAGGTCGGCAGGCCAGCTCCGGCAAGGACGCGAGCGGCGCGGGCTCCGAGCAGCGTCGGCGCGCCGGGGGCGACGGGATCGGGGCGACAGTTGCCCCCGATCCAGATCCGTTCGTGGGGGGGAGGGAGGAGTGGAGCGAAACGGGGGAGGGGCGAGGGAGAGTGGGGGTGGCCGGAGGCACTGGGCAGCGGCGGCGGCCAGGCGAGGGGGGGGTCGGGGCCCTCTGCCCCGATCCAGGCGGGGAAGGGGAGAGGCGTGCGGTGAGCGAGTGGGGCGACGGGGGGGGGGGAGTGGTGCGTGGGGGCTAGTGTTTCAGGAGGGGTGGGGGGTTAAGTGAGCGGCGGTGGGCTTTGGCCCTGTTGGGCTTGTGGCCGGCCTGGCTAGCTGGGCCGAAAGGCCCAGGGGGAGGTTCTGTTTCTTTTTTTTGTTTTCTTTTTATTAGTTTTCTATTTTATTTTCTATATATTTTTGTTTTGTAAAATATACAAGTACTACCTAAATTAGTGTTACAAGATATGCCACCACCACAATTAAATTGGCACCTAAAATAAATTAGTTTGTAATTGTTTATTATTTTAAAAGCATTTAAATAATTGTTCTCGCTGCGTTATATATATTTTAGAGTATTTAAACAATTTATAAAAATGTTGTCTCTTCACCAAAATTACCTTTGCTTTATTTGGCACAACCCAAACATTTTCGTTTTAAAGTTTGAAAACCTTTATCGTTTGACTTGACCTTTGAATTTGAATTTGGAACGGTTTCGAATCAACGCGGGTTTATCAACAGCAACCGAGGTGACGTGGCAACATTAGCAGAGGTTTACTGTAGCGTAATTATCGGGGTGTCACACTCCCGCCGCTGGCAATCATGGCGGGGCTGGTCGTGGATCTCTGCCGGCCAACGGTGCTGCCGTCATGGGTGCGGCCGGTCGTGATGCGCTGCCGATCGCTGGCGCGGGTGCTGCTGGCCGCGGTGCCCTGCCTATGGGTGTTGTGGGCCGCGGTGTTCCGCCTGGTGGTGTGGTTGGCGGTGCTGGTCGGGGCGGCTTGCCTCCTCCAAGGCCGGCGGCGGCGGGAGTACACCCCCGGGTCGGAACTGCCCGGGGCGCTCCGCCATCTGCGCGACAGGGGGTGATGCATCAGGTTCTATGGTGATGACGCATGTGCCCAGACCAAACACGCGTCAGCCGGATGCAGCAGCACAGCTACCAGCAGCTAAGGCGCCAGCCCTAGGAAGGGGTCGCGGCGTGCACGGGCGAGATGGATACAGTGGCTACAACAAAGATGGACAGAATTTCAACCGATACGGCCAGTGGGGAGATGACGGCTATGACGCATATGGTGAGGGACTGCACCGTGGATCTTCATCCGGTGGCGGTCGGGGATATAACCGATATAATGATGAGGACACCGGACATTTTCAAGGCTCGCCCGATAATTTTGTTAAAGGTGTCGCCGGACCCAGGGATCGCTTCCGAGGTGGATATCGTCGCGGTGGGAGAGGGAGACTCCCACCACCGCCCCGACACTACCCACCGCCACCACCGCCTACTATGGATATGGTTTCGGGAGAGGAGCTCGAGCACGGAGCGGCTGAGGTGGGAGATCCATCCACGCTACCCGCGGCGGCAGTTGACGCGGTTAGATCTTTGGCAACAGTGCAGGTTCTGGTGACTTCTGGAGGGACCAAATCTAGCGAGGACACGTCTGACAAAGGGTCAGAGAAAGCGGGGGGGGGGGAGAAAAACTCTCTAAGTGGGCGATTAAGAAGAAAAAGTTGCATTGCTATAGATGTGGTGAACCGGGTCATTTCGTGTCAGAGTGTATGAATGAGCTTTGTGACTATTGCCTCCGCTCCCAGCATGTGACTGGGGACTGCCCTCTCCTCTCCGGTCCTAAGCCTGGTATTAACATTTTTGGGGTCTCCTGTAAGGAGTTGATGTTCTTTGAGACACCGGAGGTGGACCCTCTACCGCAGACGGTTGAGAGTTCCTTCTCGGCAGTAATCAGAGTTACTAATGGACAGTTGACCGAGGCTCAGATTGTGAGACAGCTACATGACTTAGTGCCAGGTAATTATAAGTGGCATCTGGAGCAGTTAGAAGGTCAGACTTATAAGGTGGACATTCCCACTAAAGAGGATCAGATGCATTTTCTTAAGTGGGGTTTATGCAGAGTTACAAGCACAAACATTGTGATCGCTTTTGACGAGTGGAAGCAGGAAGAACCTGAGGGTACACCTTTGGAGAAGGTGTGGGTTCATTTCTATGGCGTGCCACCTAAATTTGTAAAGCATTTTTTGATTGCTTGGAGTTTGCGTGGTATGATTGGTAAGACGGAAAAGGTTGACATGGCATTCACTCGCGCACAAAACGCTGCGAGGTTGTTGGTCAGTGTTGTGAGTGTTGAGCATATACCAGATGTGGTCAGATGGACACATGCTGGAGTCACTTATGTCTTAGAGCTTGAGATCGAGGATACTGCAGTTTTCGAGGATGGGGATGGGACGCAGGACATGGATACGACTGAGGGAGGCGGCGCGCCCGGGAATCAGGATAAGGGGGCCGATGATAAGGGGACCTACTACACATCCAGATAAGGTAGCTAGCTCTACCAATGAGGCGCCCCCGTCCACTACTCTGATGAACGCACTTCGCTTTGGTTCATTTGCACCGGGGTCCGCTCCTAGTCGGTTATGGAGCACCAGGGTCGAGGCAGACGACCCGGCGGAGCTTGAGCTGCCACCAGTGCTGAGTCTAGTTGGTGAGGTGACGACCGCAGAGTCACACACCTGGTGCGAGGGTGGACCCTGATGGGTTGGCCGCGGGTTTGGGGGGCCGTGGGCAAGAAGCCCATAACACCCAGATACCAGAGCCCGGCTTTTCTTCGGTGGGAGGGGCGCCTGGACGGGAGGTCTATGGCGTTCTTCCCACTTCGACGTCTCCAGTCGAGCTGGGGGTGAGGTGCGGGAAGGAGTCCCGTGCTATAACCCCTCCACGGGACCGCACCATCCAGAGTGGCGAGCCGGGGCTGAGATGCGGGAAGGAGTCCCGTGTCGTAACCCCTCCGCAGGATTGCACCGAGCAGGTTCGCCGGGGGACGACGGTTTCCACGGGAGAGAAGGGGGACGGGACCAGTGAGCAGGAGGCTCCACGGTCCTACTCCCCCTTGACATCCGTAGCGGAGGTCCGCTCCACTACGCCCTACCCCCCTTAACCGACGATAGGGGAGTGGCGTGGGAGTCCTAATCGTATACCTCGTGAGAGGACGACGGAGGAGCTCATCGCTTTTGGCGGGATAGCGCGGATCCGGTGTCGGCTGGCAGGTGTGTCAGCAATCGGATCCAGGGACAGCCGGATGCGGACGACCTGTAGCTAGCGCGTGCCAAGAGGGCCGCCATGCTTCGTCATGCCGAGACTACTGCAGGTACGTCTTTTGATAAAAGTTGTTCAATTTTACACTTCTCTGATAATGAAATAGTTGATAAGGCAAACAATTTAGGAATTTCTTTGGGATCAAATGAAACCGAGGTCGTCAAATCCATTAATGATCTTTTAGACTTGGAAGCGGAGAGGGCTTCTGAGATCATTCGTAATCTTGCCTCTATCCAACCTATGAATGACAATGACATGAATAATTTAGGAATTAATGATCTTGCAAATATATGTAATAATCTGTTGCCTAGTGTCGAGGCTGAGGATGAGGAGGATGTTGAGAACACAGACACGGTAGAGCCTCTCTTGATGGAGGATGCAGTGTCTGGCATAGATAATACTATCGTCCCACAGGGTGTTGAGGAGAAGCCCAAACGACCCTGAAAGCGGAAATTTTATCCCACTTCGGCAGTACGCAGAAGTGCTAGAGTTAAGCTTAAGAAAAAATTTCATGGTGACTTATGAAAGGATTCTTTGGAATAGCAGAGGTCTAGCAGACTTGGCTAAACAAAGATTCTTAGAAGAGACAATGTTAGAACATCACTTAGATTTCATTGCACTTTTGGAAACTGGACGAGATAATTTCACATCCCAATTCCTTCAAACCCTCTCGAGTGGTATCGATTTTGACTGGCACATTCTACCTCCTAGAGGAAGATCCGGCAGGATTTTACTAGAAGTACGGTGTGAGACGTTAGAGGTGCTTAATGTGGTTCAGGGAGACTTTTCGGTTAAATTCAGGGTAAGATCAAAATTGAATGGGTTCCGATGGTCGCTAGTTGCAGTATATGGAGCAGCACAACTTGAATTTAAACCTGATTTTCTAGCCGATCTAGTGCGGATTTGTGGAGATGAAAATTTTTCACTACTAGTCGGGGGGATTTTAATATCATTCGGAGGAGAGAAGAAAAGAATAATGACAATTTCAATGGACGTTGGTCTATGATGTTTAACATGATTATTGAGAGCCTCAATTTGATTGAAATTGAGCTCATCGGTAGACAGTTTACATGGGCCAACTCGTTACCTGTTCTGACTTATGAAAAGTTGGATAGGGTACTTGCTAGTGTGGAGTGGGAACAAAAATATCCGTTGGTGTCGGTTCATGCGATGCAGAGTGCGATCTCGGATCATACACCACTCTTTTTAGATTCAGGCGAGGCTACCCATGTCGCAAATAAAAATATCTTCTCCTTCGAGCAAAGCTGGTTTGAGCGAGAAGGATTTATGGAGATGATTGCACGCGAATGGGCTAAGCCGATTACGGGAAGGACACATCTCGAGAGATGGCAGAATAAGATTAGACACCTCCGACAATTTCTGGGAGAATGGGCCAGAAATGAGAGTTGGATTTATAAACAGAAAAAATAACATCTAACTCAACTCATTGAGGCACTAGATGTAAAGGCTGAAACCACTCTCCTTTCTGTTAATGAGCATCGAACCAAGTTTGAGGCTGAGCAAGGCCTACGTGCTCTCCTGAGAGAGGAGGAGCTCAAGTAGGCCTTGCATGCGAAAATGCTTAAGGTGGTCCAAGGGGACGACAACACACAGTTCTTCCATATGGTTGCAAATGGTAAACATAGGAAGAAGAAGATCATACATTTTGAACAGGACGAGGGGACAATAGTGGGGCATGAAAATCTGAAAGCGTATATTTCCAACTATTATAAAAGCCTATTTGGACCCCTGAATACATCCACGGTGTCTCTTGATGAGTCTGTTATTGATGATATACCTCAATTGCAGGCAGCAGAGAACGATGTTCTCTCTGCACCATTTACTGAAAAAGAAGTTCATCTGGCCATAACCCAAATGAAGCCGAATAAAGTACCGGGACCAGATGGGTTTCCAGCTGAATTCTATAAGAAATGTTGGCATATCATTAAAGATGATCTTATGCCTATGTTTCACGATTTTTTCGATAGCCATTTGGAGTTGTTTCACCTCAACTTTGGTATGATAACGTTGTTACCTAAGAAGAATGAGGCGGTTCGGATCGAACAATTCTGACCCATTTGCCTGCTAAATGTGAGTTTTAAAATTTTCACAAAGGTAGAAATCAGTAGATTGACACAAATTGCTCACTCAGTGGTTCAACCTAGTCAGACAGCTTTCATGCCGGGACGACACATACTAGAAGGAGTGGTCATCTTACATGAAACACTCCATGAGATTCACTCGAAGAAACTAGACGGGGTTATCTTCAAAGTGGATTTTGAGAAGGCTTATGATAAAGTAAAATGGCCTTTTCTTCAGCAGGCAATGCGCATGAAGGGTTTTAGTGAAACCTGGAGGAACCAAGTTGATACTCAAGTCCAGAAAGGTAGTGTCGGAATTAAGGTGAACGATGACATCGGTCACTACTTCCAGACACATAAGGGGTTGAGACAAGGGGATTCCATGTCACCTCTTCTGTTCAATATTGTGGCATATATGTTGGCCGTCATTGTTGGCAGGGCCAAGCAACATGGCCATGTAGAGGGTCTAGCTTCTCATCTAGTTGATGGAGGGGTGTCTATTCTACAATATGCTGATGACACTATTCTGTTCATGGAACATGACATGGCTAAGGCACGTAACATGAAACTTATCTTGTGTCTATTCGAACAATTGTCTAGCTTAAAAATCAATTTTCATAAGAGTGAGGTGTTCTGTTTTGGGAAGGCCAAAGCCGAAGAACATACATACAGACAATTGTTTGGATGCGAATTAGGTGCCTTACCGTTCAATTACTTGGGTTCCGATTCATCACCGTAAGCTATCCAATAAAGAATGGAAATGTATTGAAGAACGAATTGAAAAAAAAACTCAGCTGCTGGAAGGGCAAGCTGATGTCATATGGAGGTCGGCTAGTTTTAATTAACTCAGTATTGACTAGCATGCCAATGTTTTTACTTTCGTTCTTCGAAATTCTGAAAGGGGTCCGAAAGCGACTTGATTTCTTTAGATCTCATTTCTTTTGGCAGTCTAGTGAGGCCAAGAGGAAATACCGTCTCGCACGATGGGATATCCTTTGTCGACCTAAAGACCAAGGGGGCCTCGGTATTGAGAACTTGGAAATTAAGAATAAATGTCTTATGAGCAAATGGTTATAAAGGTTAGAGACAGAGCCAAAGGGCATGTGGTCTCAAATCCTGCGCAATAAGTATTTGCACTCGAAAACGCTAGCCTAGGTTACCATCAGACCGACTGATTCGCCGTTCTGGAAGGGACTTATGAGAACGAAGGATATGTTCTTTCGTAGGGTCAAATTCTTGGTTGGCAACAAGATGTCAACAAGATTTTGGGAGGATACGTGGTTAGGAGAGACGCCTTTGGCCTTACAATATCCCACCCTCTACAATATTGCGCAATGTAAGGAGGATTACGTAGGTATCATCCTTCGAACTATTCCCTTGAACATCCAGTTCAGACGTACGTTAGTGGGTGAGAGATGGACATCCTGGGTGCACTTGGTTCGGAGATTGATTGAAGTTCGCTCCGACATGCCGGACTCAACACAATGGAGGTTAACTAAAAATGGAATATTTAAGGTGAAATCTTTTTATACGGATCTGATTAATTCTGGCCCCCTCTCAAGATCACTACATATATGGAATGTTAAGGCTCCTTTGCGGATTAAATTTTTTATGTGGTTTGTCCACAAGGAAGTAATACTCACAAAGGACAACTTACTTAAGAGGCGATGGGTAGGCAATTCGCGGTGTTGTTTTTGTGCTCAAGATGAGACAATACAACATTTATTCCTTGAATGCCCACTTGCCAAGTTACTTTGGAGAACGATTCATATAGCTTTTAATATCAACCCTCCAGTAGATATTGCGCATTTATTTGGGACATGGTTAGCTGGGGTTGAACAGATCACGACAGCTCGTATTCGGATTGGCATATGTGCGTTATTATGGGCTATATGGAACTGCAGAAATGATATGATTTTTAACAGACAACACAACTTAACTTTTTTGCAGGTTATCTTCAGAGCTACAACTTGGATCCGTACGTGGTCCTTACTCACTCCTATGGACTCCAGGGAGCCTTTGGTTACTGGGTGCAACCAATGAGAGATGGTGGCTCGGGTTATATTCAACCGGTTCGGATGGCGTTCGTATAACAAGATAGGAGTCTAGAGAGCTTATCCTTATTATTATCGTATCAGTTGTCTTTGTCCGCTTGTAATTTTTTGGTTTATGTATTTTGTTTTGCTTTGTTTGCGAGCTGTAAGACCTTTACAATGATACTTTCTGAATTTTTAATAAGAAGCCCGCATGCATCATCATGATGCAGAGGCCGGGGGTATACCTCCATTTCCAAAAAAAAAAAAAACTCCTTTGATCCAAGCGTGGCGTCCGACATCTTTTCTCCCGAGCCAGCGTAGCATGTGTTTTCTTTTGTACACAAAACTGCTTTCAAGTCATCAAGTGTATGTTACACCTTTTTGTCCTAAGTCACTGTGTCGTGTTTACCTTTCTGTTGCTCGGCGACAAGTTTGTTATTGTCTCACGTGAGCACATAGTTAACTAACCGATCGATGATCACTTAGTAAACCCAGCACGGCCCCGCCGCGCGGTATCCCAACTGCCGAGCAGTACGTCTTGGAGAGAGGACATGGGAACACTGATTCACTCAATCAATGTCCCAGTCCCTAATACTGTGGCTCCGTATTAAGTTGCACCCTCAAATATAGTACTTCCTCCGATCTATATTATTTGTCGCTCAGTCGGATGTATCTAGCCGCATTTCAGTGCTACATACATCTGTTTGAGTGACAAGTAATATGAATTGAAGGGAGCAGCAGCAGCATCGTGACAGCTAAACGCCAACGGCACCGCCCCTCCGGCGGCCATCGCCGGCAACAATGCATGTGTTCCGATCGATGCACGTACGCTTGCATGGTCCAGTTAGTAAACCTTTGCTTTGCATTGCACCCAACACACGGCTCGTCGGGCCACCCGGCCGGGACCGGCCGAGCATTCGTGTGCCAGCCGGCCGCGCTGGCCCTCCTATCCTCTCCGTCGTCTCAGGCCACGTACACGCGCGCACAGTCGAGAAGACTAATGGTGTCGCAGAAGCCGTGGGGATCCGACGAAGATCGATCGATCGATGTGCCGGAAGCGGCAAACATGCATGGTCGTACGGCGGCGCGGTGTGTGTACGCATCATGTTATATCAGTAGTTTCGATCGTTGAGCACGTAGTAGTACTGGATCAGAAAGAGGCCCCCAGCCAGCGTGCAGCTAGAGCACAGGGTCGAGGGACAGGGACATCTATGCATGCATGCAATGCATGTGCCGCGGCGTTAGCTAGTAACCTCTGGCCCTGCCTGAATTATTGGCGAGCTCCGTTTTGTGGTAGTCGTAGGAGTACCAGCTAGCTCACTCTCCCACGGCAGGTAGGCCTGCAGCCACTAGTAGAAAAGAGGGCTATGGTTCAGGCCGGGTCAGCCCATTAGTCTCGGTTCAGTCTAGAACCGGGATCAATAGGGACATTGGTCTCGGTTCATGAGCCCAGGAGGCCGGCCGGGCCACGTGGGCCATTGGTCCCAGTTCATCAGGACCTTTTGGTTTCGGTTGGTGGGACGAACCGGGACCAATGGGCTTGGCTCCTGGCCCACCACCATTGGTCCCGGTTGGTGGCCTGAACCGGGACCAAAGGGCCACCTTTAGTCCCGGCTCATGCCATCAACCGGGACTAAATGGTCGGTCCTCGTTGCGATTCACAGTTTAGTCCCACCTCGCCAACCGAAGGGCGCCCACACTGGTTTATAAGCCCGTCCCTCTATGCATTGTTGAGCTCCTCTCAAAATGAAAATAGATGCCCCTATACAGGAAATTTGAACTAAATTCATAATGAATTTTTCTGGAATTCATGGAAATTGATTATGAATTTAGGTTGAATTTTCTCTATAGGCGCATCTATGTTCATTTTTTTAGTAATTTTAATCACAAACTTGAGATTCACACAAATTTCAAAGAATTCAAATTATAACTATTCTAATTTGAAAACTAGAATCACTAACAGAAAGTTTATAATTTTTGGTATCTCTGTACAGAAAGATTGTACATAGTAAATATAATACACTCACACAAATTTAGTAAACTAGTGATTCACACAAAATTTTAAAAAATTCAAATTTAAACTATTCAAATTTTAAAGCTAATGGCACTAACAGAAAGTTTATAATTTTTGTGACCTAAAAGAAAAAAGAAATCACTAAAAAACTATAAGTATTTAGTTCTAAGTAGAAACGAAAAACTAATGGCACTAGTAAAGTTAATCACAAACTTGAGATTCATACAAATTTCAAAGAATTCAAATTTTAACTATTCTAATTTGAAAACTAGAATCACTAAAAGTAAGTTTATAATTTTTGGTATCTCTGTGCAGAAAGATTGTACATAGTAAATATAATACACAAAGTGTTTTCACACAAATTTAGTAAACTAGTGATTCATAAACTAGTGATTCACACAAATTTTAAAAAATTCAAATTTAAACTATTCAAATTTAAAAGCTAATGGCACTAACAGAAAGTTTATAATTTTTGTGACCTAAAAGAAAAAATAAATCACTAAAAAACTGTAAGTATTTAGTTCTAAGTAGAAACGAAAAACTAATGGCACTAGTAAAGTTAATCATAAACTTGAGATTCACACAAATTTCAAAGAATTCAAATTTTAACTATTCTAATTTAAAAACTAATGGCACTAACAGAAAGTTTATAATTTTTGTGACCTAAAAGAAAAAAGAAATCACTAAAAAACTATAAGTATTTAGTTCTAAGTAGAAATGAAAAAATAAATAGGAAAAAAGAAAAAAGATGCCTGCCACCACGGCCTGAATACGACTAGAAGCCCATCCATGGGCCAGGATTCAGGACCGCAGAAGGCCCAGCAGGCCCACAGTCATAGCGGTGTGAGATTATGCCCATAGCCCTGCAGTTCTAAGGAGTTCGATGGAGATGGCGAGGCAGCGCTTTTAAACAGGTGTGGCCGCTCCTCAGCTAGCGAGGTGGGACTAAACATCCCACCGCACCGCGGCTTTGGCAGATGCAGGATATTGGTCCCGGTTGGTGCCACGAACCGGGACCAATGCATACCTTTGGTCCCGGTTCGTGGCACCAACCGGGACCAATGCCTCCCTTTAGTCCCGGTTGGTGCCACCAACCGGGACCAAAGGCCTCCGCTTCCCGCCCTTTGGGCTGCCAAAAAGTGGCCTTTGGTCCCGGTTGGTGGCACCAACCGGGACTAAAGAGAGGCATTCGTCCTGGTTTCTGTCATGAAACGGGACCAATGCTTCGTCTATATAAGTAGCACTTGTGAAATTTTCATTCAGTTCGTTCTTTCCCGCCCGATCGACGACGCCGCCAGGCTGCGCCTCGCCATCGCCGTCGTCGCCGCGCGTCGTCCCGCGCCCCTCTGACGCCGTCCCGCGCCGCCCCGACGCCGTCGCCGCCCCGCGCCACCCCGACGTGGTCGCCCTCTGTGCCCCGACCTCACTGTTGCCGCCCGATCTGCCGCGCCTCGTCGTCGCCGCCCAGTGAGCCCCGGCCCCTCCCTTCCCCCACGCCGCCGCCCCTGCCTTCTCTGCTTGCCGCGCGCCGCCGCCACCGCCCCAGCCTGCTCTGCATTGCCGCGCGCCGCCGCTGCCGCCCCGGCCTGCTCGATCTCTGTTTTTTTCATATATATTTTGGATGATCCACCGCCCCGACATGTATATATGGATGTTGTATGTATATGTATATATGTGCAGATGTATGTATGATCCACTGATATGTATGAATTGATGTATGATTTTTTTTGTTCATAGAATTATTTTTTTCAATTTATGTATATATATGTTCATATGTATATATGTGCATATTTAGAAAAAAAAATTGTGTTGCAAAAGTTACATTTAAGGTTAGTTGATTTAATGCACTTGAGGTTATTAGTTCTACACTGTTAGTGCATTTTAGGATAGTACATTCTAGGTTAATTAGTGCTTTGAACTAGTTTAATTAGTAGTTGAATTAGTTAATTTAATAAGTACTACTTTATTTTACTATATATACAAGTAGTTTTTTTAGTTAGTACTACTTTATTTTATTTATAGTAATTAACTACTTATATTATTAGTAGTTGAACTGGTTGATTTAAGAAAACTAGTTTATTTACTATATATAGAAATAGTTTATTTTTAGCAAGAAAATTAATAGAACTAGTTTATTTTTTTAGTTAAAGCAATTATTCCCGCATCGACGTGGACGATGCCTATCCCGCATCCTCGTCGTCGAGTCGGCGGAGGACGACACCTGCTTGACCAGATGGGCCATGTCCGGGACTGGGCTTCGCCGGGGTGGTACTGGGAGGCGCTACCTTCCGGGGGGCGTAGCTTGGTGAGGAGCCAGCCCGTCGTTGACCCGATCCTTATTTGGTGGCGGTCGCGTGGGCCAGTGACGGTGCCGAGGCTTCCGGACACCGTGGAGGTGGTACGTCACCGTGTCAGCGAGGAGGACGAGCACGTCCGTCGCTACATGGTTGCATTGGAGGGCAGGTTCGAGAATACCTGGCAGGTTCTTCAGGGATCTCACTGGAGCTATGATCCTGTGATGGTTCCTTCCCTTTGGGTGTCCACTGCCCGCGCCGATACCCGTCGGGCCGCTACGGTTCTAGCTGTACTGGCGATATGTATGATATATAGTATTCGACGTGTATTAGTGATAATATTCGATGTACGGACACATGAAGATGATGTAGTTTTTCTTATAATTGAAGGCATCCTAATTTGAACACTACTTTATTTTGCGATTTGATTTTATTTATTGAATGCTTAAATTGGAGAGCACTATGCAAGGCATATGCATATGATTAGTTGAATAATAATGATCTAATTTAGTCTTTGAATTATGAACGTATAGGAAATGTCATCATCGGACGACGAAAGTCTCCTGGGGGAGTGCGACTGGTGCCACGACGATCAAGGTGAGTGCAACAAGCCTCACCTGGACGATGGTCGGCGCTTCAGCATTAAGCTCGAGGAGACCTTCGAAGTTGAAACGGTACGCAACGACGACAAGTTTTTTTTTTCATAATTAAGCATGACTTCAACTATTTCAACGTGTAATTTTCATCTTTTACAATTCGAGTATAGTTGATCCCATGCCATGCAAGACGCTATGTCTTGGAGAGGATGGATTTTGAAGACCATGAAATTTTTGAAACGAAGAAAATTCACCTAAGGACCCATCATGACGTGGATTTTGAAGTAAAGTTGTATAATGCTGAGAGCGTAACCCATTTTGGTTGCAAAAATTGGGAAGCATTTTGCAAATTGTATGGTTTTGATGAGGGTATGCTTGTCACCATGGATCTTGGTGATCTTGAAATCGAGCAAGACAATATGGACATTTGGGTCCTTGTTGATACTCCTCCAGTTCTACCGCTATGTGAGTTTCTCAAACATAGTTAATTATTAACTAATTTATATTGTTCATTTCAAAATAGTTGACAGATTATTTCCATCGACAGCTTATTTTGAAGTATCAAAGAATGTGCAGAAGATGGTAGATAGAACTTACTATACCGATGGCTCTGAGTTAACTTACAAGGAGAAAACTCGTCTGGTTGGATTTTGTAATTATCTTGAGAATTACAATATCTACAATCGAACTCCTCAACATTATGGTCAATACGTGCCACTAGTGCACGTGTTGAACTACGGTAACTACCATGGAGATACCCTGGTAAGATTTTTTACTATTACGACATCCGTGCATCTTTTTGCATACTTCTAAAACTAGTACATCATTACTAACTACGAAGTTATTACTATGTTTTTCAACAAAGAATCCAGAGGATTGTGTGCCTCATTTGATGTATCAGAATGGCGGCAGCCTTCGTGTTTTGAACATATATCCAGGTCATCCTACGAATCTCAACTATCCATACCGGATTTCAAAAAGAAGTGAAGACATGACAATCAAAGGATGGAAAAAATGTATGGAGAGTCGTAATGAGCTTCTTGGAAGCAAAAGGAAGCGAGGCGCAAGAATTGGAGACAGGATGATCTCCATTCTTCATAATGGAGAGTCAGGGTCTATATTGTTTTATGCTATTTTACCTTAAGTGTGTTTAGGTCCTACCTGATACTGATGATCATGTGCTAAGAACAATTATGTAGGGTTGGGTTCAATGATTATGAGGATGATGATCGTATGACTTATTATTAATAACGAGTAGAAGTTGTATGATGATGCTTGATTAATTAGTAGGACTTGTTATTATATATGATGATGTACGTATGATGCGAGCATACATTAGTTATATCTGCGGGTGAAATGAACATAGCAATAGCATAGGTAAACCAAGGATGAAGATATAAGAGAGGACACTTCTCTCTATTAGCTAGCTAATAACAACCTAAAAATAACCCCCTAAACTCCTAAAACAACGACTTTTTTTAAAAGAAAGAAAAATCTCAGCTCCAGCCAGCTGCTGACGCGTGAAAGCCTTTTGGTCCCGGTTTATGTCATCAATCGGGACCAAAGGCCCCCCTGCCTGGGCTGCCGGCAGCGGCCACGTGGAGACCCATCTGTCCCGGTTCTGATTTGAACCGGGACTAAAGGGTGAGGGTATTAGTAACGACCCTTTAGTCCCGGTTCAGAAACCGGGACTAAAGGCCCTTATGAACCGGGACAAAAGGCCGGTTTTCTACTAGTGAGCTAGCCAAAGCTCAACTAACTGTAAAGGTAAACACTTGCCGTAAAACTGTCCTGTGGGATGAGTACACGCATAGTAGTAGCATGCGGATGCAGGCCGACCGAGTTAATGAACCTCTCCTATAGCTGACACAGTCGCCTTAATTAACTCGACAGTTATATCTCGATCGAGCGGGAGGGGATTAATGAATGTGTCAGTCGATCGTCGTCACAGCACAGCATCACCATTCATGCCCTGTGCTGCGTCCTACTCGTAGCACCCTGCACCGTCCGCACGGACGTACGTGCATGGTGATGCAGGTCAAGGCCATGCATCACGTACATCCATCCTATACTATAGAGTGTGGACCGTGACACCGTATGCAGTGGAGGCTAGCTGGCGTTGGATCGATCGTCGGTGCATATGGTCACCACATGCGTACACAAAACGTACGTGTAAACCCCACCGTTACAAGCGCCGCTAGCTAGCTATTGCACGCGCACGCCAAAAGGGCCGGTCGATGTCGATCGAGATGGATCCAGCGCGTGCCTACGAACGTACGTACGTAGTACGCAGAAACCTGTTGCCGATCGTACGCCCCACACATGGAGGGAACCACATCGCATCAATCGAATCCGCCCGGCAGGGGCTGCGGTAATTATTCGGGCAGGCTTTGCAATTGCATGCATGCAAGTTGCGACAGTGGAATAGCTAGGCAGGCACGAGCTCGATCGCAACGGCAGCCGTATCCTACGCGAGGAATGCTAGACCTACTACTAGTACATAATAATCTAGTAATTACGGGGAGTAATGCTACACCTATGTAAAGTTCCTACCTAAGCTTGTACTTAACCTTCCATAAATTCTCTAATTGTATCCTCAAAAAAAAATTCTCTAATTGTTTTAATTGGAGAAGTTAATTACTAGGAGGTTTACGTAACTGCCCGTGGACGTACACCGATCGCTAGCTAGCTGCATGCACTGCAAGCTACGCTCGCCGGGGCCGGGCCGGCTGTGTTAGTAGCGCGCAAGGTGGTCCTATCAGGACGGATCGATCGAATTCCGATTCGAGATCTCTGCCCCGACAGGCCTATAAACGCCGTGCCCATCGACCGCAGCGCTAAAGCGGCAGAGCCTGTGACGGGGATCAATTCGATCGGACGTACCGCGGACAAATTGATGGATATGATGGGAGCCGCGAGCCCGGCCGGCCGGCCACCGGCTTCGGTCCCCCTCCGATCGCCGGCCCATGGCTAGGCACACGCACACGTAGACATGGTCGGTCCGGTCCAGAGCCGCCGCCGTAGACGATTCATTTCACGAGTCATCTGAAGGTCTGAACCTAACGAATCTGCGGTGGGAATGTGATCAAAGCCTTCTGAGCATTACATTCCCCGTACACATTGCCCAGGTTCTCCGGCCCGGCGAACTGCCCGCGCAACGCGCATGCAGCTGCGCTCCATGCTGACCGATCGATCGAACCTGTCGCGCGCGTACGTCCGCCCCGCGTGCCGCGCCCACACGACGCCCGGCGGACGCGCGGCACCATGCATACTCCCGCGCGCGGGAGCCCGCGGCCCGGGAGGTGTGCACCGCTCCCTCTCTGCGCCACGCCATCATAGCAGCAGCGTCACGTACGCATGCGTTGAGTCACTCGCCCTACCGGGACAGGGCTCTACCCCGACGGCCTCTATTGGCCTATATCAAGCTATGCCGACAGCCCAGGCCAGGCCGTCGGCGTATCCAAGTCGTCGGGCTATTTCGAGGAATGCCGACGGGCGTCTTTGGCACAGATAAGCCGTCGGCATAGCTCTGTGTACGCCTACGGCAGCCGTTGGCATACCTAGGCCGTCGGCATAGATGTGGGCCTGGGACCCGGCATGTGACGGGCGGTTCACGCCGTCAGCTCTATAACGACGGCAGGAACGGCGGCCGTCGGCATAGCTTGTGTCCACGTCATCGATCTGCCGCACCTGCCATGTCATCGATCCAAGGCACGGGCCTCAGCTACCCGGGCCGCGGCTACAGCCGTCGGCATACATATGTATATATTTTTTAGTTTCTGTATTTTTATTTTATTTTTTATGTACTATTATTTGATTAACTTAAATGTAGCATTAACTTAAATCGGGCTCTCATACATGCCTTAAGGTGTGGTGGCATATCTGAAGAGGCAACACGTGGCTCCAGGGTGTGGCCCCCCTCACGGACGGCGCCGCCACCGGCACCTAGAGGGGGGAAACGGCCGCGTCGGGTCTACACAGAGGGGATCTTGCTGTGGGTTTGGCCAGGACGTTGCTCCCAAGTGTTCCTATGGGCTGACCGATCACAACCGGGTAGAAAGGTTCACTGGTCAAAGCCCGTCCGGGGAAAGTCAAAGGGTTAGATCTCGTGGTCAATTGCTCCAGGGTTAGGCGGAACGGGGGCCCTGGGGTAGCAATGCCACCGGAGCGTCGCACCAGGCCCTCATACATGCCTTAAGGTGTGGTGGCATGTCTGAAGAGGCAGCATGTGCTACCTCTTGAGCATGCGTTGATTTTCCCTTGAAGAGGAAAGGGTGATGCAGCAAAATAGCGTAAGTATTTCCCTCAGTTTTTGAGAACCAAGATATCAATCGAGTAGGAGACTACATGCACGTCCCTAGTACCTGCACAAACAATCAAGAACCTTGCAACCAACACGATAAAGGGGTTGTCGATCCCTTCACGACCACTTGCAAAAGTGAGATCCGATAAAGATAATAAGATAAATATTTTTGGTATTTCTGTTGTATAGATTGAAAAGTAAAGATTGCAAATAAATAGTAAACTAGAATTGTAGATTGGAAACTTAGATGATGTAAAGTAGACCCGGGGGCCATAGGTTTCACTAGTGGCTTCTCTCAAGATAGCATAAGTATTATGGTGGGTGAACAAATTACTGTCGAGCAATTGATAGAAAAGTGCATAGTTATGAGAATATCTCGGCATGATCATGAACATAGGCATCACGTCTGTGACAAGTAGACCGAGACGATTCTGCATCTACTACTATTACTCCACACATCGACCGCTATCCAGCATGCATCTAGAGTATTAAGTTCATAAGAACAGAGTAACGCATTAAGCAAGATGACATGATGTAGAGGGATAAACTCAAGAAATATGATATAAACCCCATCTTTTTATCCTCGATGGCAACAATACAATACGTGCCTTGCTGCCCCTGCTGTCACTGGGAAAGGACACCGCAAGATTGAACCCAAAGCTAAGCACTTCTCCCATTGCAAGAAAGATCAATCTAGTAGGCCAAACTAAACCGATAATTCAAAGAGACTTGCAAAGATATTTAAATCATGCATAAAAGAATTCACAGAAGAATCAAATATTGTTCATAGATAATCTTGATCATAAACCCACAATTCACCGGATCACGACAAACACACCGCAAAAAGAATTAAATCAAATAGATCTCCAAGAAGATCGAGGAGAACTTTGTATTGAGATCCAAAGAGAGAGAAGAAGCCATCTAGATAATAACTATGGACCCGAAGGTCTATGGTAAACTACTCACACATCATCGGAGAGGCTATGGTGTTGATGTAGAAGCCCTCTGTGATCGATCCCCCCTCCGGCGGAGCGCCGGAAAATGCCCCAAGATGGGATCTCACGGGTACCGAAGGTTGCGGCGGTGGAAATAGGGTTTCGTCGTGCTCTCGGATGTTTTTAGGGTATATGAGTATATATAGGCGAAAGAAGTAGGTCGGTGGAGCCACGAGGGGCCCATGAGGGTGGGGGCACGCCCTCCTACCTCGTGGCCGCCTTGTGGCTTCCTTGACGTCCACTCCAAGTCTCCTGGATTGTGTTTGTCCCAAAAACGATCATCGCGAAGGTTTCATTCCGTTTGGATTCCGTTTGACATTCCTTTTCTGCGAAACACTGAAATAGGCAAAAAACAGCAATTTGCACCGAGCTTCCAGTTAATAGGTTAGTCCCAAAAATAATATAAAAAGGTATATTAAAGCCCATTAAACATCCAAAACAGATAATATAATAGCATGGAACAATAAAAAATTATAGATACGTTGGAGACGTATGAAGCATCCCCAAGCTTAATTCCTGCTTGTCCTCGAGTAGGTAAATGATAGAAACATAATTTTTGATGTGGAATGCTACCTAACATAATTTTGAATGCAATCTCTTTATTGTGGCATGAATGTTCAGATCCAAAAGTTTCATATTGACATAAAAATAGTAATACTTCAAGCATGCTAACCAAGCAATTATGTCTTATCAAAATAACGTAGCCAAAGAAAGCTTATCCCTACAAAATCATATAGTTTGGCCATGCTTCATTTTAGTCACACAAAATGCTCCCATCATGCATAACCCCGATGACAAGCCGAGCAATTGGTTCATACCTTTTAACGCGCTTCAGCCTTTTCAACCCTTACGCAATACATGAGCGCAAGCCATGGATATAGCACTATAGGTGGAATAGCATATGATGACGGGGGTTATGTGAGAAGACAAAAAAAGGAGAAAGTCTCACATTGACGCAGCTAATCAATGGGCTATGGAGATGCCCATCAATTGATGTCAATGCGAGGAGTAGGGATTGCGATGCAACGGATGCACTAGAGCTATAAGTGTATGAAAGCTCATCAAAAGAAATTAAGTGGGTGTGGCAACTTGCTTGCTCACGAAGACCTCGGGCATTTTGAGGAAGCCCATCATTGGAATATACAAGCCAAGTTCTATAATGAAAATTTCCCACTAGTATATGAAAGTGACGAAATAAGAAACTCTCTATCATGAAGATCATGGTGCTATTTTGAAGCACAAGTGTGGAAAAAGGATAGTAACATTGTCCTTTCTCTCTTTTTCTATCATTTTTTTATTTGGGCTTCTTTGGCCTCTTTTTTTAGGCTTCTTTGGCCTCTTTTATTTATTTATCACATGGGACAATGCTCTAATAATGATAATCATCACACTTTTATTTACTCATAACTCAATATTACAACTCGATACTAGAACAAAAATATGACTCTATGTGAATGCCTCCGAGGTGTACCAGGATATGCGATGAATCAAGAGCGAAATGTATGAAAGAATTATGAAAGTGGCTTTGCCACAAATACGATGTCAACTACATGATCATGCGAAGCAATATGACAATGATGGAGCGTGTCATAATAAACGGAACGGTAGAAAGTTGCATGGCAATATATCTCGGAATGGCTATGGAAATGCCATAATAGGTAGGTATGGTGGCTGTTTTGAGGAAGATATAAGGAGGCTTATGTGTGATAGAGCGTATCGTATCACGGGGTTTGGATGCACCAACGAAGTTTGCACCAACTCTCGAGGTGAGAAAGGGCAATGCACGGTACCATAGAGGCTAGCAAATTGCGGAAAGGTAAGAGTGTGTATGATCCATGGACTCACATTAGTCATAAAGAACTCATATAATTATTGCAAAAGTCTATTAGCCCTCGAAGCAAAGTACTACTACGCATGCCCCTAGAGAGATAGACTGGTAGAAAAAGACCATCGCTCGTCCCCGACCGCCACTCATAAGGAAAGCACTCAAAAGAACACCCCATGCTTCAAATTTGTCACACAATGTTTACCATACGTGCATGCTACGGTACTTGCCAACTTTAACACAAGTATTTCTCAATTTCACAATTGCCCAACTAGCACGAATCTAACATTACCACCTTTATATCTCAAAACATCTATCAAGTATTATAGTATTCAATGCACTCTATATGAAAGTTTTAATCATACCCATCTTGGATGCCTGTCATATTAGGACTAATTTTATAGCCAAAGCAAAATACCATGCTGTTTAAAAGACTCTCAAAATAATATAAGTGAAGAATGAGAGATCAATGATTTCTATAAAATAAAACCACCACCGTGCTCTAAAAGATATAAGTGAAGCACTAGAGCAAAATTATCTAGCTCAAAAGATACAAGTGAAGCACATAGAGTATTCTAATAAATTCTGATTCATCTGTGTCTCTCCCAAAAGGTGTGTACATCAAGCATGATTGTGGTAAACTAAAAAGCAAAGACTCAAATCATACAAGACGCTCCAAGCAAAACACATATCATGTGGTGAACAAAAATATAGCCTCAAGTACAGTTACCGATGGACGAACACGAAAGAGGGGATGCCTTCTGGGGCATCCCCAAGCTTAGGCTTTTGGTTGTCCTTGAATTTTACCTTGGGATGCCTTGGGCATCCCCAAGCTTAGGCTCTTGCCACTCCTTAATCCATAATCCATGAAATCTACCAAAAACTTGAAAACTTCACAACATAAAACTAAACAGAAAATCTCATGAGCTCCGTTCGTATAAGAAAACAAATCACCACTTTAAGGTACTGTAATGAACTCATTCTTATTTATATTGGTGTTAAAACTACTGTATTCCAACTTCTCTATGATTCATACCCCCTAATACTAGCCATAGATTCATCAAAATAAGCAAACAACACACGAAAAACAGAATCTGTCAAAAATAGAACAGTCTATAGAAATCTGTATCAAACGTATACTTCTGTAACTCCAAAAATTCTGAAATAAATTGGTGGACGTGAGGAATGTGTCTATTAATCATCTGCAAAAAGAATAAACCTAAAATCACTCTCCAGTAAAAAATGGCAGCTAATCTCGTGAGCGCTAAAGTTTATGTTTTTTACAGCAAGATCATAAAGACTTCACCCAAGTCTTACCAAAGGTTCTACTTGGCACAAACACTAATTAAAACATAAAACCACATCTTAACAGAGGCTAGATGAATTGTTTATTACTAAACAAAAATAAAAAGCAAGAAACAAAAATAAAATTGGGTTGCCTCCCAAAAAGCGCTATTGTTTAACGCCCCTAGCTAGGCATAAAAACAAGAGTAGATCTAGGTATTGCCATCTTTGGTTGGCAATTCTTCAATTGAACACTTATAATCCTTAGGAGTTTCCTTATTTTTATTAATGATCGAACTCCTAGGCAATAAATCAAGAAATTAATTTCTAGCAAAAGGTTCCTTAATGATAACGAAAAAGTTGGGGTGAACACTTATTGATTTGAGATCCGCATTTTCCTTACTAGAAGATTCACCCTTATTCTTAGGAACATACATAAATTTGGCAACTTTGGTAGTAGGAGGATTTAAAGTGTTTCTTATGGCAGAAAAGGCAGACCCTAAATTGGTAATAATATCCTCAAGTTTATCAATTCTAGTGGAATCTTGGCCTATCTTTTCATTAACTATGGATTCTTTTTCTCGAAATTTTTTCAGAGTGACTCCCACCTTAGATACATATTGGGAATTTGATTGTGGATATTTTTATCCAAATTCTCAATCAACTCTACAGTGGCCACTTTATTTTCGCTAATTTCAAGGCTTTGCATCACATGTTCCAAAGTTAAAATAGTTCCATTAACCAAAAGAGACGGTAGGCCAAACAAATCTAACATAGCATTATAAGAATCAAAAGTATGGCTGCCCAATAAATTCCCTCCGGCAATGGTATCAAGAATATATCTGTTCCAAGGAGTGATGCCTACATAAAAATTGCGAAGAAGAACAGAAGTAGATTGCTTCCTAGTAGATCTATTCTGAGCATTGCAAATTCTATGCCAAGCATCTTTTAGATTTTCTCCCTTCCTTTGTTTAAAATTAAGAACTTCATGATCGGGAGTGCTAACAATGATAGGAGGACTAGCCATAACAGCAAAATAAACGATCTAACACACGAATCACACAAGAAGCAAGCAAAAAGAAATGAACAAAAAAAGGCGAATAAAACGGCAAAGGTGAAGTGGGGGAGAGGAAAATGAGAGGCAGATGGCAAATAATGTAATGCGAGGGATAAGAGTTTGTGATGGGTACCTGGTATGTCTTGACTTAGCGTAGATCTCCCCGGCAACGGTGCCAGAAATAGGCAAGTTGACGGGAGATCAAATCTTGACTTGACTTGGTGTAAGCCTCCCCGGCAACGGCGCCAGAAATCCTTCTTGCTACATCTTGAGCATGCGTTGGTTTTCCCTCGAAGAGGAAAGGATGATGCAGCAAACTAGCGTAAGTATTTCCCTCAGTTTTTGAGAACCAAGGTATCAATCCAGTAGGAGACTACACGCAAGTCCCTAGTACCTGCACAAACAATCAAGAACCTTGCAGCCAACGAGATAAAGGGGTTGTCAATACCTTCACGGCCACTTGCAAAAGTGAGATCTGATCAAGATAATAAGATAAATATTTTTGGTATTTTTGTTGTATAGATTGAAAAGTAAAGATTGCAAATAAATAGTAAACTAGAATTGTAGATTGCAAACTTATATGATGTAAAGTAGACCCGAGGGGCATAGGTTTCACTAGTGGCTTCTCTCAAGATATCATAAGTATTACGGTGGGTGAACAAATTATTGTCGAGCAATTGATAGAAAATCGCGTAGCTATGAAAATATCTAGGCATGATCATGTATATAGGCATCACGTTCGCGACAAGTAGACCGAAACAATTCTGCATCTACTACTATTACTCCACACATCGACCGCTATCCATTATGCATCTAGAGTATTAAGTTCATAAGAACAGAGTAACGCATTAAGCAAGATGACATGATGTAGAGGGATAAACTCAAGAAATATGATATAAACCCCATCTTTTTATCCTCGATGGCAACAATACAATACGTGCCTTGCTGCCCCTGCTGTCACTGGGAAAGGACACCGCAAGATTGAACCCAAAGCTAAGCACTTCTCCCATTGCAAGAAAGATCAATCTAGTTGGCCAAACTAAACCGATAATTCGAAGAGACTTGCAAAGATATTTAAATCATGCATAAAAGAATTCAGAGAAGAATCAAATATTGTTCATAGATAATCTTGATCATAAACCCACAATTCATCGGATCTCGACAAACACACCGCAAAATGAATTTCATCGAATAGATCTCCAAGAATATCAAGGAGAACTTTGTATTGAGATCCAAAGAGAGAGAAGAAGCCATCTAGCTAATAACTATGGACCCGAAGGTCTGTGGTAAACTACTCACACATCATCGGAGAAACTATGGTGTTGATGTAGAAGCCCTCCGTGATCGATTCCCCCTCCGACAGAGCGCCGGAAAATGCCCCAAGATGGGATCTCACGGGTACAGAAGGTTGCAGCGGTGGAAATAGGGTTTCATGGTGCTCTCGGATGTTTTCAGGGTATATGAGTATATATAGGCGAAAGAAGTAGGTCGGTGGAGCCACGAGGGGCCCACGAGGGTGGGGGGCGCGCCTACCCCCTGGGCGCGCCCTCCTACCTCATGGCCGCCTCGTTGCTTCCTTGACGTCCACTCCAAGTCTCCTGAATTGCGTTTGTTCGAAAAACGATCCTCGCGAAGGTTTCATTCCGTTTGATATTCCTTTTCCGCGAAACATTGAAATAGGAAAAAAAACAACAATTTGCAATGGGCTTCCGGTTAATAGGTTAGTCCCAAAAATTATATAAAATGTATATTAAATCCCATTAAACATCCAAAATAGATAATATAATAGCATGGAACAATAAAAAGTTATAGATACGTTGGAGATGTATCAGCATGCGGCTCCGAGGTGTGGCCCCCCTCACTGGCCGTCGTCATCGAGGGTTGTTCCGGCAGTGTCGCATTGCATGCTCCTTGAGTGCAGACAGTCATTCACCAGTTATTCAATGAGTTATATTGCACACAGGTTAGAAACTTGGAGCGCATGGTGGGCTTTAGTGCAAGAATTTTCCAAGTGTTGCGTTGCGGTCTCAAACTTGGCATGCCTCTGCCGATAAGGTTAATGGACAATCACAGCGCGTCCACTGGTAGCCATGTAGATCTGTTTGTCGGGCTAGTCACGCTCTAAACGGTCATTGCAATGTTGTTGATACTCAACCCCCACCCAGCGGTCTATGGGCTTGCAACCCGCAGTCCTTGAACTGTTGCGCACCCCCACCCCCACCCCACTCAGTTGCAAAATATATCTTATGAAAAGAAAACACCCAGTCAGCGATCCGAAAAAACACAGATGTAGCTAATTGTCGCACATAGGCCACATGCATATAATATATAAAATACTTAATAAAACAACCAAATAGAAAACAAATGTAGGCATATAAAATATAAAATTGTACTACTTAATAAACAACAAGAAAAAACAAATGCAGACATATAAAATATAAAATAATTAATATAAAAATTGCAGGTTCACCGGCCACATACAGATAAAATATATCTTATGAAAAGAAAAGGAATAAAATAGCCCCATCTTCATCGTCATCCTCACTCCTCCGTGACTCAGACCTTGGTCTCTAGAGGCATCTTGTCCTCTGTGTCATGGGGGACTGAACAAACGTCAGCTTGGAATGGTTGTTGCGCCGGGTCTTGCCATGGATCTTATCCATCGAGTTGTCGTACCAGAACTGGACGAAGACGACGTCCTCCTTTCTGGGCTTCATTTTGTACCAGCGCTCATCATGAAACTCCATGCTGAGGACAACTCGCACCGCGTCCTCAATCTCTCATGGCCTTGTGTTTGCGGCTTCAGCGTGCACCATCGAGGAGCCGACGATGATGCGTTGCGGCAACGCACTGTTGTTGGCGCGAGGGGTGCGCACGTTGATGCGTGCTTCCATCTTTTTCTTCTTCTTTGGTGAAGTGTTGTTGTGTGGGTGCATACATGAGAGGATGAGGAGAAGAGAAAAAATAAGAAAAGTGTTGCTCTGACGAAGGATTGGGATACGAATTTGTAGTAGAGTAGGAGTGCTCTCTGTTGAAAAACGTAGTAGAAAACAAAACAAAAAATCGCCCTACGATCACGATCCAGGAACACTATGAAGGTGCATTAGAGGTTTGGATCGGATCGTTACCAACTTCGAGTAGCACCGGAAGAAGAGTTGGTGTAGATCGTTGATGAAGTCTCTGAACTGTTCGCGAACGATCCCTTGAACCAAAGACCTAAAGCACTGCCTCTCTATGGATTGCAAGTATACAGGCTTGACGATCCAGCGCTGCTTCACCGTCCAGAGTAATCATTGCCGAAGGATTAGAGGAAGAAGAAGAGAACCACATAGGGCTTCTCTATTATGAAGATTATAGAGATCTAGGTCTAGCTCTAATTAGATCAACTCCAAATTAGAACTAGAACTAGAGAACTAGAGGAGGCTCCAAAAACTTGTATCTTCAAAGGCTAAAATCCTCTAATATAGGGAGCGGTGGCCGACTTGGGGAAGGGTGTCCCCTCCCCTTGCACTGGCCTAGGGGGATGGTGGAGTCCAACTCCATCTCCCAATTCGGCCCCCCTTGGGGTGTGATACGTCTCCAACGTATCTATAATTTTTGATTGTTCCATGCTATATTATATTCTGTTTTGGACATTATTGGGCTTTATTATACACTTTTATATTATTTTTGGGACTAACCTATTAACCGGAGGCCCAGCCAGAATTGCTGTTTTTTTGCCTATTTCAGAGTTTCGCAGGAAAAGAATATCAAATGGAGTCCAAACGGAATGAAACCTTCGGGAACGTGATTTTTGAAACGAACGTGATCCAGAGGACTTGGACCCTACGTCAAGTCATCAACCAGGAGGCCACGAGGTAGGGGGGCGCGCCTACCCCCCCAGGCGCGCCCTCCACCCTCGTGGGCCCCCTGTTGCTCCACCGACGTACTCCTTCCTCCTATATATACCTACGTACCCCCAAACTACCAGATACGGAGCCAAAAACCTAATTCCACCGCCGCAACCTTCTGTACCCACGAGATCTCATCTTGGGGCCTGTTCCGGAGCTCCGCCAGACGGGGCATCGATCACGGAGGGCTTCTACATCAACACCATAGCCTCTCTGATGATGTGTGAGTAGTTTACCTCAGACCTTCGGGTCCATAGTTATTAGCTAGATGGCTTCTTCTCTCTTTTTGGATCTCAATACAATGCTCTCCCTCTCTCTTGTGGAGATCTATTCGATGTAATCTTCTTTTGCGGTGTGTTTGTTGAGACCGATGAATTGTGTGTTTATGATCAAGTTTATCTATGAACAATATTTGAATCTCCTCTGAATTCTTTTATGTATGATTGGTTATCTTTGCAAGTCTCTTTGCTACCTCTTGAGCACTGCGTTGGATTTCCCCGAAGAGGAGAGGATGATGCAGCAAACTAGCATAAGTATTTTCCTCAGTTTTTGAGAACCAAGGTATCAATCCAGTAGGAGGCTAAGCGCGAGTCCCTCGTACCTACACAAAACAAATAGCTCAACGCAACCAACGCGATTAGGGGTTGTCAATCCCTTCACGGTCACTTACGGGAGTGAGATCTGATAGAGATGATAGATAATATTTTTGGTATTTTTGATATAGAGATGCAAGTTGAAAAGTAAAAGGCAAAGTAAAAAGCAAAGCAATAATAAAGTGATGGAGATTGATATGATGAGAATAGACCCGGGGGCCATAGGTTTCACTAGTGGCTTCTCTCAAGAGCAAAAGTATTCTACGGTGGGTGAACAAATTACTGTTGAGCAATTGACAGAATTGAGCATAGTTATGAGAATATCTAGGCATGATCATGTATATAGGCATCACGTCCGAGACAAGTAGACCAACTCCTGCCTACATCTACTACTATTACTCCACTCATTGGCCGCTATCCAGCATGCATCTAGAGTATTAAGTTAAAAACAGAGTAACGCCTTAAGCAAGATGACATGATGTAGAGGGATAGTTTCATGCAATATGATAAAAACCCCATCTTGTTATCCTCAATGGCAACAATACAATACGTGCCTTGCTGCCCCTGCTGTCACTGGGAAAGGACACCGCAAGATTGAACCCAAAGCTAAGCACTTCTCCCATTGCAAGAAAGACCAATCTAGTAGGCCAAACCAAATTGATAATTCGAAGAGACTTGCAAAGATAACCAATCATACATAAAAGAATTCAGAGAAGATTCAAATATTATTCATAGATAGACTTGATCATAAACCCACAATTCATCGGTCTCAACAAACACACCGCAAAAAGAAGATTACATCGAATAGATCTCCACGAGAGAGGGGGAGAACATTGTATTGAGATCCAAAAAGAGAGAAGAAGCCATCTAGCTACTAACTATGGACCCGAAGGTCTGAGGTAAACTACTCACACTTCATCGGAGGGGCTAGGATGATGTAGAAGCCCTCCGTGATGATGGCCCTCTCCGGCGGAGCTCCGGAACAGGCCCCAAGATGGGATCTCGTGGGTACAGAAGGTTGCGGTGGTGGAATTATGTTTTTGACTCCGTATCTGATCGTTTGGGGGTACGTAGGTATATATAGGAGGAAGGAGTATGTCGGTGGAGCTTCGAGGGGCCCACGAGGCAGGGGACGCGCCCTAGGGGGGCGCCCTCCACCCTCGTGACCGCCTCGTGGCTTTCTTGACGGAGGGTCCAAGTCTCCTGGGTCTTATCTGATGAGAAAATCACGTTCCCGAAGGTTTGATTCCGTTTGGACTCTGTTTGATATTCTGTTTCTCCGAAACTCTGAAATAGGCAAAAAACAGCAATTCTGGGCTGGGCCACCGGTTAATAGGTTAGTCCCAAAAGTAATATAAAAGTGGAAAATAAAGCCCAATATAGTCCAAAACAGTAGATAATATAGCATGGAGCAATCAAAAATTATAGATACGTTGGAGACGTATGAGGCATCCCCAAGCTTAATTCCTGCTCGTCCTCGAGTAGGTAAATGATAAAAAGAGAATTTTTGATGCGGAGTGCTACTTGGCATAATTTCAATGTAATTCTTCTTAATTGTGGTATGAATATTCAGATCCGAAAGATTCAAGACAAAAGTTCATATTGACATAAAAATAATAATACTTCAAGCATACTAACAAAGCAATTATGTATTCTCAAAATAACATGGCCAAAGAAAGTTATCCCTACAAAATCATATAGTCTGGCTATGCTCCATCTTCACCACACAAAGTATTTAAATCATGCACAACCCCGATGACAAGCCAAGCAATTGTTTCATACTTTTGACATTTTCAAAACTTTTTTGATCTTCACGCAATACATGAGTGCGAGCCATGGATATAGCACTGTATGTGGAATAAAATGGTGGTTGTGGAGAAGACAAAAAGAGGGGAAGATAGTCTCACATCAACTAGGCGTATCAACGGGCTATGGAGATGCCCATCAATAGATATCAATGTGAATGAGTAGGGATTGCCATGCAACGGATGCACTAGAGCTATAAGTATATTAAAGCTCAACAAAAGAAACTAAGTGGGTGTGCATCCAACCCGCTTGCTCACGAAGACCTAGGGCATTTTGTGGAAGCCCATCATTGGAATATAAAAGCCAAGTTCTATAATTAAAAATTCCCACTAGTATATGAAAGTGACAAAATGAGAGACTCTCTATCATGAAGATCATGGTGCTACTTTGAAGCACAAGTGTGGTAAAAGGATAGTAACATTGTCCCTTCTCTCTTTTTCTCTCATTTTTTTTCTTTTTTTCTTTTTTTATTTGGGCCTTTTCCTTTTTTTATGGCCTATTTTTCTTTTCTTTTCTTTTTATTTTTTGTCCGGAGTCTCATCCCGACTTGTGGGGGAATCATAGTCTCCATCATCCTTTCCTCACTTGGGACAATGCTCTAAAAATGATGATCATCACACTTTTATTTTTATTACAACTCAACAACTACAACTTGAAACTTACAACAAAATATGACTCTATGTGAATGCCTCCGGTGGTGTACCGGGAATGCAATGATTCAAGAGTGACATGTATGAAATAATTATGAACGGTGGCTTTGCCACGAATACGATGGCAACTACATGATCATGCTAGAAATATGACAATGATGGAGCGTGTCATAATAAACGGAACGGTGGAAAGTTGCATGGCAATATATATCTCGGAATGGCTATGAAAATGCCATGATAGGTAGGTATGGTGGCGGTTTTGAGGAAGGTATATGGTGGGTGTATGATACCGGCGAAAAGTGCGTGGTATTGGAGAGGCTAGCAATGGTGGAAGGAAGGAAAGTGCGTATAATCCATGGACTCAACATTAGTCATAAAGAACTCATATACTTATTGCAAAGATCTAGAAGTTATCAAAGCAAAGTATTACGCACATGCTCCTAGGGGGATAGATTGGTAGGAAAAGATCATCGCTCGTCCCCGACCGCCACTCATAAGGAAGACAATCAATAAATAAATCATGCTCCGACTTCATCACATAACGGTTCACCATACGTGCATGCTACGGGAATCACAAACTTTAACACAAGTATTCTTTAAATTCACAACTACTCAACTAGCATGACTCTAATATCACCATCTTCATATCTCAGAACAATTATCAAGCATCAAACTTTTCTTAGTATTCAACGCACTCAAAAGAAAGTTTAACAAATCTTGAATTCCAAGCATATTATTATTATTAAGCAAATTACCATGCTATTTAAGACTCTCAAAATAATCTAAGTTAAGCATGAGATATCAATAGTTTCTTTAAAACAAATCCACCACCGTGCTCTAGAAGATATAAGTGAAGCACTAGAGCAAAACTATAAAGCTCAAAAGATATAAGTGAAGCACATAGAGTATTCTATCAAATTCTAATTCATATATGGCTCTCTCAAAAGGTGTGTACAGCAAGGATGATTGTGTCACACTAACAAACAAAGACACTGATAATACAAGACGCTCCAAGCAAAACACATATCATGTGGTGAATAAAAATATATCTCCAAGTAAAATTACCGATGGAAGTAGACGAAAGAGGGGATGCCTTCCGGGGCATCCCCAAGCTTTGAATTTTTGGTGTCCTTGGATTATCTTGGGGGTGCCATGGGAATCCCCAAGCTTAGGCTCTTGCCACTCCTTGTTCCATAATCCATCAAAAGATTTCACTCAAAACTTGAAAACTTCACAACACAAAACATAACAGAAATCTCATGAGCTCCGTTAGCGAAAGAAAACAAAAGACCACTTCAAGGTACTGTAATGAACTCATTGTTTATTTATATTGGTGTTAAACCTATTGTATTCCAACTTCTCTATGGATTATAAACTATTTTACTAGCCATAGATTCATCAAAATAAGCAAACAACACACGAAAAACAGAATTTGTCAAAAACAGAACAGTCTATAGTAATCTGTAACTAACGCAAACTTCTGGAACTCCAAAACATCTACCAAAATAGGAAGACCTAGACAATTTTTTTATTGATCAGCAGCAATTGGAATCAGTATTTTATCACGTTCTGGTGATTTTTAACAATTGTTTTCGTGAACAGAAAGATTCTGGAAATTACAGCAAGATCAAATAACTATCATCCAAGAAGATCCTATAGGTCTAACTTGGCACAAACACTAATTAAAACACAAAACCACATCTAAACAGAAGGTAGATGGATTATTTATTCCTAAACAGAAGCAAAAACAAAAAAATTAAAAATAAAATTGGGTTGCCTCCCAACAAGCGCTATCGTTTAACGCCCCTAGCTAGGCATAAAAGCGAGGATAGATCTAGGTATTGCCATCTTTGGTAGGCAATCCATAAGTGACTCTCATGATAGATTCATATGGCAATTTTATTTTCTTTCTAGGGAAGTGTTCCATGCCCTTTTTTAATGGGAATTGAATCTAATATTCCCTTCCTTTATATCAATAATTGCACCAACCGTTCTAAGGAAAGGTCTACCGAGAATAATAGGGCAAGAAGGATTGCAATCTATATCAAGAACGATAAAATCTACGGGCACATAATTCCTATTTGCAACAATAAGAACATAATTAATTCTTCCCATAGGTTTTTTAATAGTGGAATCCGCAAGATGCAAGTTTAGAGAGCAATCATCAAAATCACGGCACACAAAATTTTGGGAATAGTGGAGACACTAGCACCCAAATCACACAAAGCATAAAACTCATGATCTTTAATTTTAATTTTAATTTTAATAGTAGGTTCCCATTCATCATAAAGTTTTCTAGGGATAGAAACTTTCAACTCAAGTTTTTCTTCATAAGATTGCATCAAGGCATCAATGATATGTTCGGTAAAGGCTTTATTTTGACTATAAGCATGAGGAGAATTTAGCACGGATTGCAACAAGGAAATACAATCAATTAAAAAGCAACTTTCATAATTAAATTCCTTAAAATCCAATATAGTGGGTTTAGCAACATCTAGGGTTTTATTTCTTTCAATCCCATGTTTATCAATTTCATCATCAAGATCTAAATACTCCGAATTTTGGAACGCCTTCTATATAAGGGAAGAACATATTCAGTTTCATCAAGATTCATATTGCAAAACAAAAATTTAATAGGGGACACATCAATAACTTTTAGATCTTCATCTTGATTTTCATAGGAATTGGAAGAACAGGCTTTAATAAAGGCATCTTTCGTAGCACGCATCCTAGCGGTTCTTTCTTTGCACTCATCAATGGAAATTCTCATGGCTTTGAGAGACTCATTGATATCATGCTTAGGAGGAATAGATCTAATCTTTAAAGAATCAATCTCAAGAGAAATTCTATCAACGTTCCTAGCCAAATCATCAACTTTAATCAATTTCTCTTCAAGCAAAGCATTGAAATTCTTTTGTGAATTCATAAACTCTTTAACACTATTCTCAAATTCAGAGGGCATCTTATTAAAATTCCATAAGAGTTGTTGTAGGAATTTCCATAATTATTAGAAGGATTACTAGGATAAGGCCTAGGATTAAAATTCCCTCTATACGCGTTGTTACCAAAATTATCCCTACCAACAAAATTCACATCCATAGATTCATTATTATTCTCAATCAAAGAAGACAAAGGCATATCATTAGGATTAGAAGAAACACTCTTAGTAGCAAATAATTTCATAAGTTCATCCATCTTTCCACTCAAAACATTGATTTCTTCTACCGCATGCACTTTTTTATTAGTAGATCTTTCAGTATGTCATTGAGAATAATTAACCATAACATTATCTAGGAGTTTAGTAGCATCTCCTAAAGTAATTTCCACAAAAGTGCCTCCCTCGGCCGAATCTAAAAGATTTCTAGAAGCAAAATTCAATCCGGCATAAAATTTTTGTATAGTCATCCACAAGTTCAAACCATGAGTAGGACAATTACGTATCATTAATTTCATTCTCTTCCAAGCTTGTGCAACATGTTCATGATCAAGTTGCTTAAAATTCATAATACCGTTTCTAAGAGAGATGATCTTAGAGGGACGAAAATACTTAGAGATAAAAGCATCTTTGCACTTGTTCCAAGAACCAATACTATTTTTAGGCAAAGACGAAAACCAAGCTTTAGCGCGATCTCTAAGCGAAAATGGAAATAGCTTCAATTTAACAATATCATTATCGACATCTTTCTTCTTTTGCATATCACATAAATCAACGAAGCTATTCAGATGAGTAGCAGCACCTTCACTAGGAAGGCCAGCAAATTGATCTTTCATAACAAGATTCAACAAAGCAGTATTGATTTCACAAGATTCAGTATCGTTAAGAGGAGCAATCGGAGTGCTAAGGAAATCATTATTGTTGGTATTGGTCAAGTCACACAATTTGGTATTATCTTGAGCCATCGCGACAACCAAGCAATCCAACACACGGGCAAACATAAGGCAAGTGAGAAGAAGGCAAACGGAAAAGAGAGGGCGAATAATACGGGAAGGGTGAAGTGGGGGAGAGGAAAACGAGAGGCAAATGGCAACTAATGTAGTGAGAGAGATAGGGATTGTGATGGGTACTTGGTATGTTGACTTTTGCGCAGACTCCCCGGCAACGGCGCCAGAAATTCTTCTTGCTATCTCTTGAGCACTGCGTTGGATTTCCCCAAAGAGGAGAGGATGATGCAGCAAAGTAGCGTAAGTATTTCCCTCGGTTTTTGAGAACCAAGGTATCAATCCAGTAGGAGGCTACGCGCGAGTCCCTCGTACCTACACAAAACAAATAGCTCAACGCAACCAACGCGATTAGGGGTTGTCAATCCCTTCACGATCACTTATGGGATGGGGTTTATGTTGCCATCGAGGATAACAAGATGGGGTTTATATCATATTGCATGAGTTTATCCCTCTACATCGTGTCATCTTACTTAAGGCGTTACTCTATTCTTATGAACTTAATACTCTAGATGCATGCTGGATAGCGGTCGATGCGTGGAGTAATAGTAGTAGATGCAGGCAGGAGTCGGTCTACTTGTCTCGGACGTGATGCCTATATACATGATCATACCTAGATATTCTCATAACTATGCTCAATTCTATCAATTGCTCAACAGTAATTTGTTCACCCACCGTAATACTTATGCTCTCGAGAGAAGCCACTAGTGAAACATATGGCCCTCGGGTCTATTTTCCATCATATTAATCTTCCAACACCTAGTTATTTTTATTGCCTTTTATTTTACTTTGCATATTTATCATAAAAATACCAAAAATATTATCTTATCATATCTATCAAATCTTACTCTCATAAGTGACCGTGTAGGGATTGACAACCCCTTATCGCGTTGGTTGCGAGGATTTATTTGTTTGTGTAGGTGCGAGGGACTCGTGCGTGGCCTCCTACTGGATTGATACCTTGGTTCTCAAAAACCGAGGGAAATACTTATGCTGCTTTACTGCATCACCCTTTCCTCTTCAAGGGAAAACCAATGCAGTGCTCATGAGGTAGCAGGGCACCTCCACTAATAGGCCATAGGGCCCATTATCACACCCCTAATAGGCCTTTTAGTATTTTCTTAAGCCCGTTGATATTAAATAAATTATGAAATCCTTCTAATCAATATTAGAACCTTATATAATTTATTCTAAGTCCCTAAAAACATTTTCTGCCGATGTATCAATTCCCGGTATTACTCGGTATTCCCCGAATTTTTTTTGGTAACCCCAAAACTCTTCCGGCTTCTCTCGAAACTATTTCTTATATTCCCGAAACTATTCTGAGAATATTTTCTCATAACTCTTACTCCACTAACACTCAACGGATCGTGAGTTCCTTAAGTGTGTGACCATGTTGGTTCGATAAAACATAGACATGAACGCAACTCCCTTTCGTTCAATGATCAATAATGAAATCATGGACATCCATATTGACGGTGTCCTGGACTAAGGGGTACCAATCTAGTTGGCTCGTAGTCCGTGGGCCGAGCTTGGCCCACCAATCTCACAAGGAAAGGACTCCGGAGGCCTCAAACCCCGACATAACCAAGACGGACTTTGCCGAAGACTTGCTGTGTAGTTCACGAACTACTCCACCTATCGGCATGTTTATCCCAAGTTGGCAACCGACCATGTGTAACCCTAGATATCCCTGGTGCCTATATAAGCTGGAGGGTTTAGTCCATAGAGACACAATCACAATTACTACCCTTATGGTTTAGAACACAACATACAATCTCGATGTAGATCAACTATATTCGATACTCCATCATCAATATAATCAAGTAGGATGTAGGGTTTTACCTCTTCGAGAGGGCTCGAAGCTGGGTAAGTATCGTGCCCCTCGTCTCCTGTTCACCATCGTTCCAAGATCCACAGCTTGTGACCCCCTACCCGAGATCTGCCTACCACACCCCTAGATTAATTGTTTGTAATTAGTTGCATTAGTGAGTGATAAGTCTCCAACGTATCTATAATTTTTGATTGTTCCATGCTATTATATTATCTATTTTGGATGTTTAATATGCATTAATATGCTATTTTATATTACTTTTAGGACTAACTATTAACCTAGAGACTAGTGCCAGTTTATGTTTTCCCTTGTTTTTGAGCTTCGCAAAAATGGAATACCAAACGGAATAAAACTTCACGATGATTTTTCTTGGACCAGAAGACACCCAGGAGACTTGAAGTTCAAGTCAGAAGAGCCACGAGGCGGCGAAAATCATTGTGAAGTTTTATTCCGTTTGGACTCCGTTTGGTATTCCTTTTCGGGTAGGGTGCGCCCCCTACCTCGTGGGCCCCACGTGACCCCCTGACCTAGTTCTGCCTCCTATATATTCACATATATTCCCAAACCACCAGAAGCATCCACGAAAACATTTTTCCACCACAGCAACCTTCTGTTCCCGTGAGATCCCATCTTGGGGCCTTTTCCAGCATCCTGCTGGAGGGGGATTCGATCACGGAGTGCATCCACATCAAATATAGTGCCCTTCTGATGAAGCGTGAGTAGTTTACCTCACACCTACGGGTCCATAGCTAGCAGTTAAATGGCTTCTTCTCTCTCTTTGATTCTCAATACCATGTTCTCCTCTATGTTCTTGGAGATCTATCCGATGTAATCTTCTTTTGCGGCATGTTTGTCGAGATCCGATGAATTGTGGATTTATGATCAACTTATCTATGAATATTATTTGAATCTTCTCTGAATTCTTATATGAATGATTTGGTATCTTTGTATTTCTCTTTGAATTATCGGTTTGGTTGGCCAACTAGATTGGTTTTTCTTGCAATGGGAGAGGTGCTTAGCTTTGGGTTCAATCTTGCGTGATTTCACCCAGTGACAAAGTAGGGGTAGAGAGACACGTATTGAATTGTTGCCATCGAGGATAAAAAGATGGGGTTTACATCATATTGCTTGAGTTTATTCCTCTACATCATGTCATCTTACATAAGGCGTTACTCCGTTCTTTTTGAACTTAATACTCTAGATGCATGCTGGATAGCGGTCGATGTGTGGAGTAATAGTAGTAGATGCAGACACAAGTCGGTCTACTTGACACGGACACGATGCCTATATTTCATAAGCATTGCCTTGGATATTGTCATAACTTTGCGCTTTTCTATCTGCTCGACAGTAATTTGTTCACCCACCGTATTATTTGCCTTCATGAGAGAAGCCTCTAGTGAAAACTATGGCCGTCGGGTCTATTTTCCATCATATTAGTTTACGATCTACTATTTTGCAATCTTTTACTTTCAGATCTATAAAGCAAAAAGCCCAAATATATTTTATCTTTTGTTTAGTTTTATTTATCTATCTCTATCAGATCTCACCTTTGCAAGTGTTATCACGTTGGGTGCAAGTGTTTGATTGTTTGTGCGGGTATTGGTGATTTGCGCGTTCTTCTCCTACTGGATTGATACCTTGGTTCTTAACTGAGGGAAATACTTATCTCTATTTTGCTACATCACCCTTTCCTCTTCAAGGGAAAAACCAACGCAAGCTCAAGAAGTAGCAGGAAGAATTTCTGGTGCCGTTGCCAGGGAGATCTACGCCAAGTCAAGATTAGTCTCCTGTCAACTTGCCATTTTTTGGTAACTTTACCGAGGAGATCTACATCAAACCTACCAAGTACCCATCATAAAACTCTCATCTTGCATTACATTATTTGCCATTTGCCTCTCGTTTTCCTCTCCCCCACTTATAAAACATTTTCAGAAAAATACAAAAAGATTTGCCTTTTTATTCGCCCTTCTTTCCGTATGCCTTTTTGCTCATTTGCTATCTTTGCTTGTAGTGCCATGTGCCTTCTATTTGGTTACATATTTGCTTGCGAAAAATTTATTGATATGGATCCACTTAAAGTTTTCTACTTGGATCATCTTCGATCCATGTGTGCTCGTGCTGAAACCCCAACTAGTTTAGTTGAGGGAAAATCTTTAGATGAGCATGCTCATTTTGTGCGTCACCATTTGTCTCAAAAAGGGAGACTCTCTGAAAAAGGGAGACTCTTATGGAATCAAATAAATTGTTTGCTATGTTATGCTTGGAATCTTTGTGAACTTCGTGATTTTACTTGTTGCTCTAAGAACCCTAAAAAAACACCTTCCCTACCTATGTGAGTTTAATGATAATGAAATCTTATCTTCTTATGAAAAGGGTGTTTACATTACACTACAAGAAATATGTAAACTTATGACCACCACTATTGGTCACTGAAAGGTCACAAATTTCCATTTACGACCTTTTTGTGACCAAAAATAGAAGGTCAAAAGCTGGCGGTCGTAAACTGACTATAGCGACCTTTCTTCTGGAATGGTCAAAGACATTTACGACCAAAATATTCCTACTGTGGTGTTTTGGTCACTAGCAACCTCCCCCAGGCCACGTAGGCATCCAGCGTGGCAAGCTGATGTGGCACAAGATTCAGCCCGGTCCAATTCGATTTTGTACATGGGCCGAGCCCAACAATTTGGCATTTTTACTGTATATTTTCTCTATTAATTTTCTCTAGCTACATGGGCCTGGCCCAACAATTCGGCCTTTTTGTTAGGTTTTTCCATACTAGGGGGCCTCGGCCTTTTTTGCAGTATATTTCTTTTTTTATTTTCTAAGGTTTTTTTGTTTCGCTTTTTAAACAGTCTAATGCTTGTTCGGTTGTTGCCTTTTCCAGCCCAATTATTTGTCCAATATTAGATCTCAGATTTTGAAAGAAATGTTTGGACAAAGTTGTTTCATATTCAAATCAGGAAAACTCCATGTCGAATTCAAATCATCCATCATATCACATCACATAACACATCTCCCAGGTTTACATAACACATCTCTCAGAAATACATTTACACATGTACATATATAGCAGGAATATAGTAGGAACGTACATGCATGTGTGCTTGCTTGACCGGCGCATGCATCACTGTAGCAGCCAAACAAGTAGGCATCGTTGACGTCTACTCACAGCTTTCCTCGCACCAGAAAAAGAGTCAAAACAAAAAATATTAGACCATAATATGACACCATACCACATATTAGTAACTATAAATCAGAAAGCATATCCTCATCACCCTAAAATAGTCCAGACCATCACAAAGAAGCCAAATACTATTAACTGATGATTAGTAGACACAAACATGATTCAGCCACATAATGGCTACCACAAGCAAAAGTGACAACTGTGTAAGCAAGCTGCTAGTGTATACAAGGTGATTGAAATCCTGCTGTTTAGTACCACTGCTCAGTGGAAACGAATTAGTGGCAAACACGAGTGAAGCTACCAAGACAATAAAAAATTTATATAATCAGTACCACTGCTCGATTTTTGCAGTAGTTTAGAAAAGAACAATGAGTTTTCAGTAAAGAGGAATATGTGGCTAGAGCCTTTTCTGTTTGGTGAAGGTGCAGATGGTATGCACGCTTGTATTAACAAGAACAACAGCTGGGCGTTTTGTATGAGTAAGGAAAGCATAGATGATTTTTTTAAGATCCACAAACCCAGGCACAACAAGTTTGTTTTTACTAGACTGTCAACATATATACAGTATTGCAATTATGTTTACAATCAGGTAGACACACTTGGCATATGCACACCAAAATAGAATCTGCCAACATCTGATAAGAACAAAGAACCTACCTTTTGGATTTGATTAAATTTCTCTCTGTGCTCATCCTCAAGTGCAACTCCACCGAGAACAACATCTTTTATTTGGCCTGACAAGGAAATTAAAAAGCACCATTAGGAATGGAAAATGCATATGAGACAGCTATCTATCAAGCACTTGACTGAAACAGCAAGAAATTGTCAAGCCTCTACCTCTAGTCTGGTACCAAATCCCCACAAAATCATGTGGGCCAAAGTTACAAGCACAAAAGCAGGTTACAGCCAGGATCTATGATAATTTTCTACTATGCACTAGTATTGCTGGATAACTCGTCTAGCAAGACAAAATACACAGGATAAACTCGTCGGGCGTACAAGGCGGGCTTGCTGCAAGCACAAAATCACAAGCCCTCTAAAACCTGGTGCCCATGTTCCTATTATTGTTTGTTCGTTCATTCATCACCCTAGCGTAGCGGATTCTATCTAACTAGATGATCTGTGTGGCTTGGTGACAAAAGAAATCCAAGAAAGTAATCTAGCAACATCTGATCTGAGATAATCATCCATCCACGCTTGTGATTATGTAGGAACAGTAGTAGTAACCGGCACGACGACACAGTGAAAGGAAACAATAACTGGTGATTAACAATACAATACATGATCTACACAGTTAACTGAAGCGTTGCTGTCTGAATCCACACAGTTCACTGAATATCTTGGACACTGCATCAGGAAGGATTACAACAGGTTCAATTCAATCAATTCCTAAGCATTGAATCAGTAGCATAAGCATGCAGCAACAACATAAGCATTTAATCAACAACAGTGTGAGCATAGGCATTAAATCAGCAGCAGCAACTGATCGAAACCAAAAGGTTCCAGATCATGTACGCTGGTCCTATACTTCTATCTTCAACAGAATGTTGCAATCCAACATTCTGGAATCTGGATAAACACGGACATCAAGCAAAATGTGCATGTAGGACGATTCATCAGCTAAAAAAAGAGAGGCATTTTGGGTGATTACCAAATACAGCCTTCTAAAGCGTGGCTATATGGTCTGAAACTCTGAATCAAGTGGCCAACAAGTGGCTGCTAGGTGAGTATCGATGACTCAGCCACGATTACTAACTGGCTCACCATAGATGTATACTAGTTGTTGAAATTTTAAGTATTGGCTCACCATAGATCGAGAAGAGAGCTCACCATGGCTCTCATGTAGCCGACGCCAAAGAGGCGGCATGTCCGTTCAACAGAAGACGCTGGGGCCGAGCGAGCCTACCACCGCACACCTCGATGAGCCCACCCTTGTACTCTGCAAATCCTGTTGCCGCTGCACATGACGGAGTTTATCCAGTCAGAGTTGAACCAAAATACGTATTTAATCATGCCTAAAATACATCACATCCACATCGCACACCAAATTAACATAGGAAGCAGGGGAGTAGGTCGCTGTACCAATCCATCACCTTGATGGAGTTAGGGGAAGAGAAGAAGCAAAGTAGGGATAAACTGAGGGATTCAATGCTAATTCGAACGTGAGTACGAACAGGAAACCTATGGGGAACCTACAGCGATGGAAATCCAAATTCGCATCCGCATCAAATCAAACGGCCAGATCTACGCGGAAACCTACGGGAAGCAAAGGAAGCAGATTGAGGACATGGACCTATGGTCGAAGACGGCGACGCATGTGGAGTCATAGGTCGGCGGGAGCTGGAGCCAACCACGCCGATGCACAAGCCACCGTCCCCTCCTCAGAGGAGATGCGTGGGTGATGGAGCTCCTGGTAGGGCGTGGCAGACGACGAGATGCAAAGCCCTGCGAGGCTTGCAACAGCGCTGTCGCGTCATGGTAGCCAGCGCTCTGTTGGCGCTGGGAGGGAGGTTGCGTGGTAGGGGAGAAGGAGCTCCATCTCCTTGGTGGCGACCCGTCCCATGGAGGTTCGCCCCTCCTGCCATCATCGTCGTCCCATCCACAACCATGTTGACCTGCCGAAAGGGAACATAAGACGAGGTGAGGTGAGGAGGAGATAGTGCGCGAATAAGGAGGGGAGGGGCTTACAGGTGCCAGATCCGGCCACCTCTGGCCTCACCGTCGCCGGATTTGGCAGATCCCGACGAAGTTAGGGGTGGCGGCCGAAAACCTAGCCATGGGTGAGGGTTGCGGGCGAGTACTAGAGGGCGCGGGTCGGGGCGTGGGCTCGATGGTGAGGGTCGTCGACGGTGGGGGTGGGCGGCGGAGGGGGTGGGCGACAGTGGGCGGCGGTGGGGGTGGGCGACGGTGGGCGGCGGTGGATTCAGATCTGATCGCAGTGAGGGAGAGGAGAGAGGGGCGTCAGTGCGTGGGAGAGAAGGGTGCGAGAGGAGGAGTGCGGGACGTGGGTGAGACGGGCGACGTGCGGGCCGTTGGATCCAGGAGCATCCGACGGTGATATATCCACGATCCGCGTGAGAGGCACTGAACCAATCAAAACGCAGTATACATGTATGATATTTTGACCATTTAAATTGGTCGTAATCTACTAAAAGTAAGGTGCTAAATCATGTTAGCTATTTTATCATAACCTGAAAAATAAAAAATAAAACTTTGCATTGTGTCAGCAAATTTGAATTTAGTTTTCAGGAATAATCACAAATTGAAATAAGACAAATATTTTTTAAAGAGTTATGAGAAATGACTTCTTTTAATTCATTTTTTTCATTTATCATGTGTCCAAAATGAGTTCTTTTGTGAAGGACCTATCATATATTTATTACAAATTTTCACCAAATCATTTTTATAAAATACTAGGCCATATTTAATGCACAATTGACCAAATGGTTGGGTGTAAAAAGTTTTGATCTACCTCTCGTGAAAAAGACAAATTTTCGCCGATTCAGCTGGAAGCGGGTCAAATTTGAACTATAGCTACCTCGTAGTTTGCTCTTTATTTTTCTCAAAAATTATTTCTAGGTACATAAGTATCTATTTAATCAGAGAAACACCAAAAGTTTTCCAAGATTCAACCACTAGCTAGGAATGGTCAAGCCCGTCGTTTTGACCGCATTTTGAAACGGGCATAAAAAATTCAAAAAAAAACAAAAAATTGGGAAACCTTCACATTGTGTCATTATATGTGGCCAAGTTCCCAAGAAAAATAACAAACTTGTAATACAACAATTATTTTAAAAAAGTGTTCTCAGAAATAAGCTATCATCTCTGAAGATTCATGGCTTTCAAGCCAAATGATCAATCTTATGGCCACATTCGTGGCATAGTTTGTTCAAATGATCTCATATTGTGCACAAGGGTGCATATTGGAATGGCAAACAATGTTGCCGAAGGAAGTTTTCATTTTCTTTGGACGAAAAAACCATTTTTCATTTTTCGAGTGCCCGAAAGGAGGTTTTTTTGTGAAGGAACTACCAAATAATTGTTGCAAAATTGGACCAAATCAATTTTATAAAATACTAGGACATATTTAATGCACAACTGACAAAATGGTTGGGTGTCAAATTTTTTGATCCACCTATGGTGAAAAAGACAAATTCCCGTCGATTCAGGTGGAAGCGGGTCAAATTTGAACTACAGCTGCGTCATAGTTTGCTCTTTATTTTTTTCAAAAATCATTTCTAGGTAAATAAGTATCTATTTAATCAGAAATACATGGTTTGATGGAGAGACATCGAGGTTTGGACGGTGGCCGAGGGCCCGAACTCTAGAGCGCGTAAGCTCGCATGCCCGCCGCGTGGTCACCGCGTGACCGTGGCGTTGCCATGTGTTCTGGGTGGCCTAGACATGTCTAGTGGGTTGGGCACTCCCCAGGTAGGTGCTAGGAAGAAAATTACAACATAAGATTCTCATGAGGAGACCGATCGGTGCTCAAACATGAATTAGCAGCCAAGTGTGTGATTAGCGGTACAGGAAATGTACATGGCTAATGGACGTGAGTTTTGGCTGAGGATGATCAGTTACTAAGAAGACCGTTTTCACAAATTTTCCGCTCAAAAGGAGGAGCCTAGCTGGTACTTGCTTTGCAAACCACCACACTGGACATAAATACGAATGTTGAAGCTCGGCTCAAAATAATGAATGGATTGAGCTGGCATTTGGTGGAGGATGGTTATTTGGGCATAGGAAAGCACTGTAGAAAATGGATACTATTTGGACATGCCAAAGTGGTACTTCGTTCACAAACTGTTACTCTGAACAAAATAGGAAAATGAATATTTTTGAATTATTTTTGAACTAGGCAAGGAAGGTTTTTACATATTTGACGAAGATATGACCCAAAGAATTTATGAGATTTTTTTGGTAATTTTGGGAATGACAGAAATATAGGTTGCTTCACAACCTAGGGCAAAAAATGCCACATGGACATGCCACATAGGCAAAACTGATGAGGTGGCGCCTAGTCATAGCAACCCACCACAATTTACAAGGCTATGACCATCTATATTGGTCGTTAACAACTAGAAATAAGGCAGCGGACTAGCGCTGTTTGCTTTATGACCTTTTCGTGTGAGGAAATTACGACCTTTCTGACCAAAATGGTCGCAATGGTTTAGGGTTTGGAGCCCCCCGAACAGATTTTGACCAATTGGTCTGAAATGGTCATAAATTTATGTCTAATTCTTCGAGGGTCACTGACAGAAGGTCATAAGTTGACATATTTCTTGTAGTGTTACTATGATATCAAACAAATTAAAGAATTTGTTGCTTTGAAGGGTGCTTATGAAGTTGCTTCTTTGATTGAAAAGTATGATATTACTCTCTACAAATCTATTTTTTTGACATACTTAAATATTGCTATGAAAACTATGCTCACAATGCCTATGTCAAAGAATTTATTGAGAGGATGACCGTTGCTTTGGAAGAAAATAATGATATGCATGAATCTATAGATAGTCATGATTTCGTTGATTTGATTGAAATATCCCTTGATGAACATGATGCTTTCTATTCTTGTGGCCATGATGCCAATATTTATGGAGATAAATTTGCTATAGTTCCTTATGTTAAACATGAGATTATTGCTATTGCACCTATACTTGATAGTTCCTTGAATCAAAAGCATGATTGCAATAATGTTATTATAAATTCTAATTAGTGTCGATTTTGCTAATAATATGCAAAACCTCAAGCTTGGGGATGCTGGCTTTGCTATGTCCACTACTTATTGTAATGATCATGATTGGGGTGATTCTTCTTATGATCTTGAAAAATTATTTAAGCCTCATGATGAATATGATATTGATAATAGTGTTTGCAATAATATTGAAAGTGGGTTTGGAAGAGTGTCAACTTTAGGAATTAATGATCCCACTACTTTGGAGATTGATCGATCTTATGAATTTTTTTATAAAAGTGGGTTTGGAGAAGCAATGACTTTATTTTATGATGATCCCACTATTTTGTAAGAGTGTCAACTTTGCATGCATGAGGATCATAAAGAGAAAAATTTATGTGATAGCTATATTATTGAATTTGATTATGATCCTGCATGCAATTATTATGAGAGAGGAAAATATGGTTGTAGAAATTTTTCATGTTACTAAATTACCTCTCGTTATGTTGAGATTGCTATTATTTCTTTCTTCTTCTTTGATGTGGAGCGAACCTCGAGACGAGGGTCAATCCGTTGCTGGCCCGATCTTTCACGACACAAAACTCCATCACGGCAAAAACTTGTTGCAGGTTTACGAAGATGCTCGCAAATCCCACGGAAACAACACGCCAACCCCTCGATCCGAAGGAATAACGTGGAGGAACCGTATAGGCTCAGCTTGTAATCTCCTAGGCGTCGGGTCGCAGGAACTCACACGCCAACAGAGATTTTTGACAAGGTTTCTCTATACTCGATAATGGCCGACGGCCGAAAACACACACGTGTGTAATTCATCATAACATAATCTACCCTATTACATGACGCCTCATGGCTTTATATATAGCCAAGTGCTATATTTGGCATGACCAACAAGCTGGCCACACCCCTACTTATCTCATCTCTTAATTCAAAAGGAAAATAATCTGGACCTGTCTAAAGAACACTAGGACTCTCTTTTTCATTGCTGATATGCCTTCTCATAAAATCTGTAGGTGGACCCCAACCAAGCGTATTCAAGGATAATAATCTCCACCATAAAAACTTGTAGACATGCACCTGTAATTTTGGTGGTCTCGTGTAACAGAAATAGGAAATACAATCTCCTAGTATTTTCTTCGAACGATCTGATTCTGGTGGCCGAACCCAACTGAAGTAATACTCGACCAGGACTCCTTCCTGGCTGTTAGCAGCGAACAGGACTCCTCCCTCGTGGATACACATGCTCCTCCTAATCTCTGGTCCAAATGAGAATTGACCAAACGTGCCATTGTAGGAATACATCAATGCATGCACGCACATACACATCTCCTTAGGTAATGCATGCATGTTCAACACCCTTTTTTCATCTTTACTTGAGTGCATCCCTATCAATGGCATAGTATGCATGCATGTAACTTCTACAACGAAAACATCATTGACCACATGAACGACTACTGGATTAATAGTTTTAGTTATGGACATGGTCATATCATTCTTTGCATATGCTAGTTTTTGCTTGCCTTGGTAATTTGTTTGCCTATAAGATGCATATGCATAGGAAGTATGTTAGACTTAGATGTGTCTTGTTCTCTTTGTACTTCAATTCTTGTCTTTCATGTGAGCATCATCGAAATTATCATTGCCTAGCTAAAAGGCTTTAAACAATAGCGCTTGTTGGGAGGCAACCCAATTTTATTTTTTTGTTTTTTGTTTTGCTATTATTCTTCAATAAAATACACATTATTACCTCTGTAGTAATTTTCTTTTGGTGTTTTAATTAGTGTTTGTGCCAAGTAAGACCTCTGGGATAGCTTACAGTGATAGTTGATTTGATCTTGCTGAAAGACAGAAACATTTGGGCCTAGTCCCAGAATTTACAGTGATAGTTGATTTGATCTTGCTGAAAGACAAAAACTTTTGGGCCCAGTCCCAGAATTTTTAAAAATCACAGAAGCATGATAAAATTCTGATTTTATTACACAAGATTGATATACAAATTTCCTCTGTTGTCCTAATTTTGCAGAATTTTTGGGGTTACAGAAGTATTCGAAGTATTCATATTGCTATAGACTGTTCTGTTTTTGACAGATTCTGTTTTCTATGTGTTGTTTGCTTATTTTGATGAATCTATGGGTAGTATCGAGGGGTATGAACCATGGAGAAGTTGGAATACAGTAGATATTACACTAGTATAAATAAAGAATGAGTTCACAACAGTACCAAGAGTGGTGATTTGTTTTCTTATATTAACGATCTCATGAGATTTTCTGTTGAGTTTTGTGTTGTGAAGTTTTCAAGTTTTGGGTAAGGATTTGATGGACTATGGAATAAGGAGTGGCAAGAGCCTAAGCTTGGGGATGCCCAAGGCACCCCAAGGTAATATTCAAGGACAACCAAGAGCCTAAGCTTAGGGATGCCCCAAAAGGCATCCACTCTTTCGTCTTCGTCTATCGGTAACTTTTCGTAAGGCTATATTTTTATTCACCACATGATATGTGTTTTGCTTGGAGCGTCTTGTATGGTATGAGTCTTTACTTTTTAGTTTGCCACAATCATTCTTGCTGTACACACCTTTTGAGAGGGGCACACATGAATCGTGATTTATTAGAATACTATATGTGCTTCACTTATATCTTTTGAGCTAGGCAATTTTGCTCTAGTGCTTCACTTGTATCTTTTTAGAGCATGGCGGTGGTTTTATTTTATAGAAATTGTTGAACTCTCATGCTTCACTTATATTATTTTGAGAGTCTTCTAAACAGCATGGTAATTTTCTTTGGTTATAAATTTAGTCCTAATATGATAGACATCCAAGAGGGATATAATAAAAACTTTCATATAAAGTGCATTGAATACTATGAGAAGTTTGATTCTTATGATTGTTTTGAGATATGGGGATGGTAATATTAGAGTCATGCTAGTGAGTAATTGTGTATTGTAGAAATACTTGTGTTAAAGTTTGTAATTCCCGTAGCATGCACTTATGGTGAACCGTTATGTGATGAAGTTGGAGCATGATTTATTTATTGATTGTCTTCCTTATGAGTGGCGGTCGAGGACGAGCGATGGTCTTTTCCTACCAATCTATCACCCTAGGAGCATGCGCGTAGTACTTTGTTTCGATAACTAATAGATTTTTACAATAAGTATGTGCGTTCTTTATGACTAATGTTGAGTCCATGGATTATACACACTCTCACCCTTCCACCATTGCTAGCCTCTCTAGTGCCGCGCAACTTTCAACGGTACCATACACCCACCATTTACCTTCCTCAAAACATCCACTATACCTACCTATTATGGCATTTCCATAGCCATTCCGAGATATATTGCCATGCAACTTTCCACCGTTCTGTTTATTATGACACGCTTCATCATTGTCATATTACTTCGCATGATCATGTAGTTGACATGGTATTTGTGGCAAAGCCACCATTCATATTTTTTTTATACATGTCACTCTTGAGTCATTGCACATCCCGGTACACCGCGGGAGGCATTCATATAGAGTCATATTTTGTTCTAAGTATCAAGTTGTAATTCTTGAGTTGTAAGTAAATAAAAGTGTGACGATCATCATTATTAGAGCATTGTCCCATGTGAGGAAAGGATGATGGAGACTATGATTCCCCCACAAGTCGGAATGAGACTCCGGACGAAAACTAAAAAAAGGGTGCCAAAGAAGCCCACGAAAAAATGAGAGAAAAGAGGGAAGGGGCAATGTTACTATCCTTTTTCCACACTTGTGCTTCAAAGTAGCACCATGATCTTCATGATAGAGAGTCTTCTATGTTGTCGCTTTCATATACTAGTGCGAATTTTTCATTAGAACTTGGTTGTATATTCCAATGATGGACTTCCTCAAATTGCCCTAGGTCTTCGTGAGCAAGCGAGTTAGATGCACACCCACTTAGTTTCTTTTGTTGAGCTTTCATAAACTTATAGTTCTAGTGCATCCGTTCCATGGAAATCCCTACTCACTCACATTGATATCTACTGATGGGCATCTCCATAGCCCGTTGATATGCCTAGTTGATGTGAGACTATCTCCTTCGTTTTGTCTTCTCCAGAACCACCATATTCTATTCCACCTATAGTGTTATGTCCACGTCTCACGCTCATGTATTGCGTGAAAATTGAAAAGGTTTGAGAACACCAAAAGTATGAAACTATTGCTTGGCTTGTCATCGGAGTTGTGCATGATTTGAATATTTTGTGTGATGAAGATGGAGTATAGCCAGACTATATGATTTTGTAGGGATAACTTTCTTTTGACATGTTATTTTGAAAAGACATGATTACTTTATTAGTATGCTTGAAGTATTATCGTTTTTATGTCAATATTAAACTTTTGTTTTGAATCTTATGGATCTGAACATTAATGCCACAATGAAGAAAATTACATGGATAAGTATGTTAGGTAGCATTCCACATAAAAAATTATGTTTTTATCATTTACCTACTCGAGGACGAGCAATAATTAAGCTTGAGGATGCTTGATACGTCTCCAACGTATCTATAATTTTTTTATGGGATATTTAAATTAGTGCCCCTGGTTCCTTAGTTGTGCTCACTTTTCCCCAGCTCCAAACATTTGCTCACTTTTCCCCTCTTCCTTAGCTGAAACTCTCACAAATGCTCGTAGCGGGCGTTTGCCGTCTTGACCGTCCATTGAGCGTTAATTGCTGACGAGTGGGGCCGAGTCTTCGTCTGACTGTTGCTTGCTGACGGGTGGGACCGCAAGGAGACACGTATTGGGCAGCTTGTCTGAATCTGAAACAGATCTAGACAGGCCGCACTGCACAGCGCCACCCCGCCCCCTCCGCCGGCGTCTTGCCGCGTCCACCGCAGTTGTTTCCTCCACCCTATGCCCTCGTCCGTTCGTCGGTGACGCCGGGTCTTTGCCAGATATAGCCCACCCCCCATCTGGGATTACATAGCGATGTTGAGTGAGGACGCCCGGAAGGCAGTCGATCGTGGAGAGGATTGGGTTGAATCCGCGGGAGATAATTCATGGATTAAACCTAGGTAAGCATTGTTTCCTCTCAAATTGACGTTCTAAGTCGTATTGTAGGCCGTATTTGACTTCTGTTTGCTTGAATCATTCGAATGTGTGCTCGATTTTACCCAGCTAACTGAAGTCGTATTGTAGGATTGATCCCGCGCTAGCTTTCCGGCTGGCGATTAGAATGGAAACTAGTGTGCTGCGTGGTACTAAACCGCATTTGATTTCATCATTTTTCTATCCCAAAGTGGTAGAAACCAGCATATCTTTCAAATATTTGCGAGTTGAGCTCCGAAACACCTATCCCTGGAGTGATGCCGATGCTGTTGAACTGAATTACTTCAGCAGTGACGAGCAAAGATTTCTCCCACTAACTTGCGATGATCATATGCCGTTGCTTTTTGCTGGGATTGCTGGCTGCCGGTTCGGTAAACTCCAAATCGATGTGCTTCAGCCACGCACAGAACGGGCGAAGGGGAAGGGAGTTCAGACATCATCTGTCTGTGCTAATAGCCAGCACCCCGGCACTCCTTGTAGGTCGACACCAAGTAAAGCAAGTGGTTCATGGAGCCACAACATGCCTGCTGCCAATTCTGGTTTCGATTCAGCTGCTGCTTCTCGTGTACCTTCTGCAGTTGGTCTAGAAGAAGATGCAGAACCTGACGAGGCAGTGCCTACAAATGATGATGAAGATGAGATGATGTTTCTTGAACTGGTTGATGTAGCCAGTCAGCAAGCAGTGGATGACGAATATATGGAGGAGCCCATCAGCCAAGCTAGGTTTGATGACACTGACGATGAAGAGAAGGTGGAGAACACAGACAGCTTAATCGAGGATGAATACGATGGTGATGACATGCCAACAATTGAGTGGAACAGGGAAAAACCTGAGCTTAGTGTAGGTACCATTTTCCAATCAATGGTGGACTGTCGGAATGCAGTAACAACATGGTGCATTATATCTGAAGACACCTATAAGATTAAAAGGAGTGAGCCAGCAAGGTTCACGGTTTTTTGTCCATATCCTAGGTGTAGGTGGAAGTTGCATGCATCTCGTATGAGAAAGAGCAAATATATTCAGGTAATCCAAGTTCAGTTAGTAATTTAGTTTCAGATCGTTGAGTAAGGTTTCTTAACTGTTCTTTACCCTTTTGTTTTGTTTCAGATAAAGAAAAACCCACACAAGCACACCTGTCCACCTGGAGGGGGAGGGGGGAAGGCCAAAACCAAGCTAGCAAAAACTAGGTGGGTGGCAGATGCTATATTGGATTGGCTGAGAGAAGAACCTGGACTTGGTCCAATAGCACTCCATGGGAAGCTTTTTGAGAAGTACAAGATAGAAATTCCTTACATGAGAATTTTCAATGCTAGGGAAAAGGCTCTTGACAGAATTAATGGTCAATGGAATGACAGTTTTCAGCTGCTTTACACTTTCAAAGCTGAAGTGGAGATGGCAAGTCCAGGGAGTGTTGTAGAGATTGACAAGCATATAGTTCCATTCAAAATAAAAGAGAAGTCATTTCAGAAGGAGTGCTTCAGAAGGGGTTTTGTTTGTTTCAAGGCTTGCTGGCAGGGGTTTCTAGATGGTTGCAGGCCCTATTTGGCTGTAGATGCTACACATTTGACTGGAAGATGGAGAGGACAACTAGTAGCAGCTTCTGCAGTTGATGGACACAACTGGCTATTCCCAGTTGCATTTGGTGTGGTGGAGGCAGAGTCTGAGGAAAGTTGGGTCTGGTTTCTGCAGCAGTTGCGCAACATTATAGGCACACCCCCAGGTTTAGCTATACACACAGATGCTTGCAAGGGTTTAGAGAGTGCAGTGGAAATTGTATTCCCTGGAGTGGAGCATAGGGAATGTATGCGACACCTAGCGCATAATTTCAAAAAGAAGTTCAAAGGTAAAGTTTATGATGAGAACTTATGGCCAGCATCATACACATGCAGCAAAAGGAAGCATGAACACCATTTGAGAGTGTTGTATGCTCAAAATCCTCTTGTGAAGGAGTACATGGATGCACATCATGGCAAGGTGTGGTCAAGAAGCAAATTCAATGAAATTTGCAAAGTAGATTATGTGACCAGTAACCTTGCAGAATGCTTCAATTCAAAGTTCAAGTCAGTGAAAGGGCTCTTGTTGTGGCAAGCATTTGACAAGATGAGGCAAATGATCATGATAAAGATGGCTCTTCGCAAAAGAATTGCAGAAACACAATATGTTGGTCATCAAATGCTCCCATCACTGATTAAGGCATTGCACTTGAAGGCAAGAGGACTGAAGATGAAATGTATTCGATCTGGTACATATGAGGGAGAGGTTACCTATACTGACACTAAAAATAGGGTATGGAGGTATCCTGTGAACCTAAGTACTAGAGAATGTACTTGTAGGCAATGGCAGATCCGTGGGAAGCCATGCATACATGCCCTACATCTGATGACCGTTATCGGGGGTGCAGATGGTGAAGTTCATCAATATTGCTCTGAGTATTTCTCTGTTGCCAAATTTATTGCTGCTTATGCTGACAATGTGCCTGCACTATTGGGGAAAGATCAATGGAACATAGTAGATCCAGGGTTCAAACTCTACGCTCCTGCCATTACTAGACCACCAGGAAGACCAAGGAACCAGAGGATTAGAGCAGGTGAGGAGGGTCGTCTACCAAAGAAGCGTGCTTGCAAAAAATGTGGAGTTCTGGGGCATATTGCTAGGCTTTGTACCAATGCAGTGGATGCATCATTTGGAGAGGAGGAAAGATGGACAGCAGCCAATGCTGAGGAGAATGCAGCAGCAATGGAGACTGAAGATGCAGTGGAGAATGCAGCAGCAAATGAAGCAGTGGAGAATGCAGCAGCAGCAAATGAAGCATCTTGGTATGTGTTTGCACCCTTTGTAGAATGCAGCTACCCTTTTGTTTGCATTTGTTCTCTTTTTTGCCTATGGCTTATAATTTTATTTACCAGCTCTAGGGAGAAAAGGCCAAGAGATGAAGAAGCAGAAGATTTTGAAACTATGGCCTTTGATGGTTTTGAATCTATAAGAGAGGAAGAGGAGGGCGTAATTTTTCCAATTGTGCCTTTAAAGATTACTGAACCCATAGATGACCGTCAAATGGTCGTCAAGTGCTTGGCGAGTGCAACTACTCCATCAACACCTCCACGAGGAAAAACCCAAGTAAAGCCCAAGATCAAAAGGAACAAGAGTCTGAAAGAAAAGAGCATCTCAACTAGGGAAACCAGGAGCAAGACGGTGAAGCCAGCTGCAAACACAAGGAGCAAGTCAAAAATTTGAATTAAGTTGTTGGGAAATGTTTGTGTTGTCAATTTGAGGGCGAGTGGATCGCTTAAAACTTGGTAGATTTGTATTAAGATGTTGGCATCTTAAAACTTGGTAGATTTGAGCTACTGTGAAACCTATCAGTTGTAATAATGTTGCTTCTACTTTGGTTTCTTATTTGAGTCAGAATTCAAATTTCCATCAAAATTTGAATTTAAATCAATATTTGAATTTGGGCCAAAATTTGGATTCGAATCAAAGTTGAAGTTGAACATTGGAGGTTCATTGCTCTATGCGGTGTATTTGATCGAGCATTTGAAGTCCAATATTCGTAGTTGAACAATCCGAATGAGAAATGTGCTAGAAACGAGCTCGAAAACTAGGGTAAACAACCCTATTTGAAATCAAGTTTTTTTTAACCTTGCGTAAATGAGGCATATATTTTTTTTATTAACACTTGTTCCATATATATAGGGTAAAAACGAAGTCTCACTATTTATTGATTAATATTCATATTACTACATTTTTTTGAAAAGAATATGCTTTTAATTCAAAACCGTTAAATAACATGTTTTAGATATGAAAATGAAAAAGTAAGTTCAGATCCTTCTTACTCACTCCAAAATGAAGCTATGGAGATTTTTCTAATTTTTTTAATTATTTTGATTTTTTTTCAAACCCTAAACCCTCTCTCCCTATTCTACGAACTCTGAAAATGTTCATAGGTGATAGCTCATTTGTGTGAAGACTTTTTTCATGAAAATGACCTACACCAAGTTTATATTTTTTTTCTCATAACCTTATCACATATGACGGCTATGTGTGCAAGAATTACAACATTTTGATTTGTTTTGAATTTTTTAAAAACATTTGAACTTGATTTCGACAAATCACTTCAAAAAATGTTTTTTTAAAAAAAACGCCCATATATCGAGTTTATATTTTTTTTATGGTAACTAGGTCTCATAAACGGACGAACTACGTTTGTTTTATATTTTTGCGATTTTTTCTAATTTAGTTATGGCCATTTGAAATCTGGTCAAACCCTAATAACCCCGTTGACTCGCTCATAACCCCGCAGAAATGCTCCAAACCCTAGCGTCGAACGTGCGCCGTCGGATCCTACCAAGCGCCAAACACCACCCGTCAGATGTGGGGCAGGCATGCGCGATCCGCGTGATGCATCCTGATTGGCTACTGCACTGTCCTTCTCGGGTTTTTTACGATCTACCCCACTTTACATATGAAATTGTATTTTTCGCACATGACCACCACATGTCAGTGTTACGAGTTGGTTCAAATATTGAAACTGCAAAATACAATGTGGCAAATCGTCAATATAGCTTCCCCTTCTCCTCTTCTCCATCTGACAAACAAAGGCATCGAGCAGATCGAGCAATTCCTATGTTTCTTTCCCCATCTTCTCGTTCTTCTTCCTCTCGAGCAATTCCTCTATTTCTTCCTCTCGGGCGATATGTCGACCTCCTCGTCAGCCCCCCGTTCCACGTGGCCGGTGTATGGTCCAGTGCCGATGACTCGATGCACTGACTGCCCACGGACTGCGCCACTGAAGCGGTTGACTTCGAAGGAGGAGAAGAATGGGAACTTTGGGCGCGAGTTCGTCAAATGCGAGAGCAAGCCGGAGGGGTAGGTTAGATCTGAGTTTTCCTCGCATCCTTTATCTCTAATTTCTCAAAAAATCTGTCAGATTTGGATTTAGGTTACATGATTTCGTTTTCAGATCGTGAAGAAATGCCACCATTTCGAGTGGATGGATGATTACATCCAGAGGCTTCAAGGGTCGGGCTTGCTGGATTCGAGGGGGAATGCAATCAGATCGTGAAAAAATCACTGAATGTATGCGGTTTACTGTTAAGTTTCGACACTATCAGTTTCGGCAGAAAACAACTACCAGTTCAGTGATAGGATTATTTTGTTAGCTAATAACCTCGAGTATTGGATCATACAGCGCACTGGACAAGGAGGGGGAACAGGGAGCAAGGCGCCACTGCAGCTACTGGCGAGATCGACGCCGTGCTCTGAAGAAAACGACACTGCCGACTGCAACTGAACACTGAACTCTGAAACTAACAGAAACAGTGCACACCAACTGTTCGATGAAATGATTTTGGCATGTGGGAAATTTTTCTGGAGCTGATCTTTGGTGAGGTGGTCTTTTGATGCATCCAAAGGCTGCCTGATTTTTCTCAGATTTTTAGGAAAAGAAAACAAATGAATTTCACCAAAAATGGCAAATCTGGTCCAAACTTGCAGCAAGCACATTTTGAAAAATTTGAATTGTGGACCAGTGGATCTTGATGGATCTTGGTTGAGGGTGCTAAGGACTAGTCATAGGAATTTACTTGGAGTCAAAACTCAAAGGAAATCTGGCAGTTCCTTTGGAAACTCCAAGGTCCAAAATAAATAACAGAAAAGATTTTGAGATAAAATAAATAGAAATAAAATTTAGGGACAGTTGAAACTTGCTGGAAATTGTTGCTTGGCTTGACCCAAAGTAGGGAGGTGGGTTTTAGAAGAAAATTATTTACATAGGCCATGGGGAAGAATTTTTTTGGCTTTCCTTTATGGGTCCCTTCATTTTTTTAGAATCAAAGTATTTGCAAACCGCAATATTATTATGCCTAGCGAACCAATACTTCATGATTAGAAAAAGAGGTCTAAACTCTTTTTTATATACTTCAAACATAGTGTAGTTAAAACTACACTTTTGACTAAAGCCAAATATCTCAAAGTATTTGATACTTCAATATTTTTGAAAACCAAAGTATTCTTTGAATACCTAAAAAATACAGAGCTCTCAAACCAAAGCCGTGTACAAATGTACAATATGTTCTTATTTTTAGAAGGCATCTATAAACACACCATTTTTAGTTTGTTTGGTTAATTTTTCCCACGCCAATTAGCCGTGTCTAAACTTGGGACAAACAAAATACAAACATAACAAAGCATTAATATAACACACATAACTTAACTTAGATAGGGTACGGTTGCTAGGGCAACATAAGTTCTTACATAGACACCATAGATAATAGTTAACCTTACATAGATAGCTCGGGCAACACACACACCAAACTAACACTACATACTAGATAGATAGATAGGGTAGCTAGGGCAACACTGCCATGTCTTCACCTTAACCGCCGGCTTCAACGTCTTCTTTGCCGCCGGCTTCAGTACTCCTCCTCCTCACGGCCGTTGTCGCCGAGGTAGTATGGGAGGCTGTGCATGCGGTTGCGAGCGGGGAAGACGCTCTCGAAGTCGGTGAAGATGTTATAGGTCGTGAATGCGATGAACTCGCACCCACACCAATACACCTTGCCGAGCAGGTAGTAGGCATCGAACCTGTTGGTGAAGTGGACGAAGAGCCCTACCACTGGAGTGTTGGCGTGGGGACGCTGCTCCATGAGGTTGAACATGGGCGGCGAGCCCGCCGGGAGGTGGTGGAAGCCCGCACGGAGGAACCCCCGTGCAAGCTCAGTGCTTCCCCTCCAGCGGGAGAACGCCCACACGCGGAGGGATTCCTCGACGATGACGTGGGCGGGGTACCGCCGTTCCGGCACGGTGGGCGGCGCTTGGAACGTCGGCCCGTTGTACTGCATCTTGCTTGCTTCGCTGAGTGGAACGGCTTTGGCTTTTGGGGGAAGAAGAGAAGAAGTTGGAGGTGCAGATGGATCTGTAGAAGAAGAGGCAATGGAGGGCAGTTTAAATAGCCGGGGGAGACAAAGTGGGTACACGCGCAAACGGCCGGCGTAGATCGTGACTCAGTGCGTGCGTGAACCGATGCGATCATCAATGTGTAAACGAGAATCGATGCGAGCGTGCTTTGCGTGCTCTGCGTTGGCGGCTGCCTGCCTCCCCCTTCTGCGTGTTCTGCCTTGGCGGCTGCCTGCCTCCCATTCACGAGCGTGCGTGCAGCCTGCGGCGTGAACCAATGCCTCGACATATGGACGCGACCATGCGTGCAGCCTGCCCCTTCTGCCACCGGCACGTATGCCTGCGACGCTTGAAACGACGATGCGGAGCGACTTAATCCACCGCAACCGTGCGGCACGGATCGATGTGTGCGTGTCGGCGTGCATGCATGCGATTAGGTCTAGGTCACTAGATGCGTGCGTGGCGGTGTTCGCATGCATAGCAGGCTACATCGATGCCAAAGCCGAGCATGCATAGCAGGCTGCATCCATCGATAGCAGGCTTTTTTAATTTATTACCAACAAACTAACGGGCCCGTCCTATGAACACAAACACGGCCCAACCAGCGAAGCCACAGCCACAGTCAACAGAGTCCAACGAGCCCCTAAAAAAACAGTCCAACGTGGCCCCACAAGTCAGTTAACGGCCAAGACGGCAAACGTCTGTTATGAACATTTGTGAGAGTTTTAGCTAAGGGAATGGGGAAAAGTGAGCAAAAGTTTGAAGCGTGGGGAAAACTGAGCACAACTAAGGAATTGGGGGCACAGATGGAATAAGCCCTTTTTTATTGTTCCATGCTATTATATTGTCTGTTTTGGATGTTTTATATGCATTAATGTGCTATTTTATATTATTTTTGGGACTAACCTATTAACATAGAGCCCAGTGCCAGTTTTTGTTTTTTTCTTGTTTTCAAGCTTCAGAGAAAAGGAATACCAAACGGAGTCCAAACGGAATAAAACTTCACAGTGACTTTTCTTGGACCAGAAGACACCTAGGCGATTTGGAGGTCAAGTCTGAAGAGCCACAAGGCGGCGACAAGGGTGGAGGGCGCACCAAGGGGGTAGGGCGTGCAGGGCCGGCCCTGAGGGGGGGCAGAGGGGGCGGCCGCCCCGGGCCCCCGAGCTGGAAGGGGCCCCTGATGGATTGGTTTCCCCATATACGTTCCTGATGTTTAGCTTGTAATAACAGATCGATATTCTGGAAGAAGTGTAACTGATTGAGTAATCTTCGGCTTGTCGAGCGCCATGCAGTCTTCTCGTATACTCTCTCTGCCCTAATTAGCAACGAATCAACCATGCCATGGATGACGGGGCTCGTCCACTCGTTTAATAATGATTTTTGGCTGTTGGGCATGATTAGTGGAAGGAGGTAATGTGATTTCCAGATTCCCATCAATCTCCTCTTTAATGCAAATTTTCTCTTTCATTTGTTTCCTGAAGATCATCCTTGTACATGCCTCTTTCTCACACTCGGATTTCTTGTATATTGATTGGGATTAGAAAAGACAAACTCGGACTTTTGTTCGTGAATCGTGTGCAGTAGCAAAATCTTGCGATTTCTAATTTTCTAGCAATCAAGGTACCTTGTTCCATGCCTTTCTTAGCACTTCTATGCAACTAGCAGTGCTCTTAAATTCTTGTATCATATGTTTATGTGCTTATTAGCAATATTGCTATCTAGAATGTATCCATTTGATATTGAGAAGTATAATCATGCATGTGAGATGATTAAGTCCCACATGAGGCATTGGCATTTGTTTAGAATAGATTTATTTTTTGAAAAGGAGGATTTTTTTAGAATAGATACAGGTACTCTGCTGATTCCCTGCAAAAAAAGAGTATTTCTTTCTGAGTTAGCTTTAGTTGTTGAAGAACAACCTTGTGAAAATTATAGGAAGGTGCAAATTTGAGTAGGCCAAAAAATGTTACTTAAAGTATCGATTGCCAATGTTTATGACCCCGGTTATTCTGCTAGTAAAGAATACAAGGCAGCATAAATTGTAGTGGTATTGAGAATTTATTTGCAGCTGCAATAGAAGAAAAAAATGCACATGTTCATCTGGCTTTTAGGGCCCCTCTGTGTTGCCTTGCCCCGGGCCCCCGAAATCTCAGGGCCGGCCCTGAGGGCGTGCCCCCTACCTTATGGGCCCCACGTGACTCTCCTGACCTAGTTCTGCCTCCTATATATTCACATATATTTCCAAACCACCAGAAGCATCCACTAAAACATTTTTCCACCGTCGCAACCTTCTGTTCCCTTGAGATCCCATCTTGGGGCCTTTTTCGGCATCATGCCGGAGGGGGATTCGATCACGAAGGGCATCTACATCAACTCTATTGCCCTTCGATGAAGCGTGAGTAGTTTACCTCAGACCTACGGGTCCATAGCTAGTAGCTAGATGGCTTTTCTTCTCTCTCTTTGATTCTCAATACCATGTTCTCCTCGATGTTCTTGGAGATCTATCCGATGTAATCTTCTTTTGCGGTGTGTTTGTCGAGATCCGATGAATTGTGGATTTATGATCAGCTTATCTATGAATATTATTTGAATCTTTTCTGAATTCTTATATGCATGATTTGATATCTTTGTATTTCTCTTCGAATTATCGGTTTGGTTTGGCGAACAAGATTGGTTTTTCTTGCAATGGGAGAGGTGCTTAGCTTTGGGTTCAATCTTGTGTGATTTCACCTAGTGACAAAGTAGGGGTAGCAAGACACGTATTGAATTGTTGTCATCGAGGATAACAAGATGGAGTTTACATCATATTGATTGAGCTTATTCCTCTACATCATGTCATCTTACTTAAGGCATTACTCCGTTCTTTATGAACTTAATACTCTAGATGCATGCTGGATAGCGGGCGATGTGTGGAGTAATTGTAGTAGACGCAGGCAGGAGTCGGTCTACTTGACACAGACGTGATGCCTATATTTCATAATCATTGCCTTGGATATCGTCATAACTTTGTGCTTTTCTATCAATTGCTCGATAGTAATTTGTTCACCCACCGTATTATTTGCCTTCATGAGAGAAGCCTCTAGTGAAACCTATGCCCCCCGGGTCTATTTTCCATCATATTAGTTTCTGATCTACTATTTTGCAATCTTTTACTGTCAGATCTACAAACCAAAAAACCCAAAAATATTTTATCTTTTTTTTAATTTTATTTATCTATCTCTATCGGATCTCACCTTTGCAAGTGACCGTGAAGGGATTGACAACCCCGTTATCACGTTGGGTGCAAGTGTTTGATTGTTTGTGCAAGTATTGGTGATTTGTGTGTTCTTCTCCTACTGGATTGATACCTTAGTTCTTAACTAAGGGAGATAGTTATCTCTACTTTGCTGCATCACCCTTTGCTCTTCAACGGAAAAACCAACGCAAGCTCAAGAAGTAGCAGTGAGCATCATGCATCATATTTAAATTCAAGAAACTTGAATTGAGGGAATTTCCAAAGTCTTGGAAAAAAATAAAAAGGGTAAAGAACCCTGGAAATCTCATTCAGTTGTTCCAAAATGTTCCTTTAATTGTTTTGAGAATTTCGGCAAGAACTATAATTAAAGAGAGAGAGAGAGAGAGAGAGAGAGAGAGAGAGAGAGAGAGAGAGACAGAGAGCTGTCGTTGTCGCTTGCCGTCCGTGTAGCCACTGACTAGACTTTGCCAAGAAGGAATATCCAGGAGGTCTCCCTCATCGCCCTCGACCTCTCCATGGAAGAACTCGAGCAAAGGATCCCCGAGGTGACCGAATCGAGCTCATCCTCATCCTCTACCCCGATGGTCGCCGGCGTCGATTCACCATCTGCACCTCGTCCCCGATCCCACTGACCATCCGTGCTGCTCTGTCGTGAGCCCTTCTTGCTTTCCCTCTTATTCCCGTCGCCCGATTCGGCCGCTAGCGTTGGTTCCCACCATGGCCGAAGCTCGTCGCCGCCCTGAGCGCACCTTTCCGTGCCCTCCTACTACGTCTGGGGACATGGGCGCGCTCCCCGTGCCTAGTAGTTATCACCTAGCCGCCCAGTTCGCTCGCTTGCAACACGTAGCATCGCGCCCGTGTGACCCGAGCTCCGGCTGCCCCTTGAGCTCATCGTCGCTATTGCTAACAACCACCCCTTGACCACCACCCTAAGCGCCTCAACAGCCGCTCTCCAACACACCCAGCTACGCGAGCTTCCGTTGTCGGAGCTGGCCGGACAGGCAACTCCGGCGCCCTCTATTTAGCGTCGGCGGTTAACCTCCGGATATGCTGATGTGGCAGGTACTTAATTAGTGCTAACCACCATTTAGTTTAACCATTAGGTCGCTGATAGTGGGCCCAGCCTGCCAATAATCTTAGTTACGGTTTAATAAAACCCTGTTTAACTCACTGTGCCATTGACATGTGGACCCCACACGTCAGGTTTGACCCTGGCCGACCCTGTTGACCCGCTGATGTAATGCCAACGTAGTGCTAACACAGTAAAGCTTTTCTGGGATTTTAGATAAATAAGAAATGATTTATTAATTTCAGAAAATACTCAAAACTTCAAAAAATCATAGAAATTCAACCGTAACTCCAAATGAAACAATTTATATATGAAAAAATTTCAGAAAAATATGAAGAATCTGTTTATGCCATATTCATGCAAGTTTGAGCAAGTTAACATCACCAACTAGAACAATTCATGGTTATGGAATATATGATAATTAGTTTTGGAGTTAGAATTTTCTATATGTTTGAATTCCACTTCAATTAACATGACTAACTATTGTATTAGGTCAATTCAGTACCTTAACTAGTCATGTCATCCATTTGGTTGTGCATTGCATTGAATGTGTTTCCTTTTCCTGTTTGTTGGTGTTGTTCCTTCTCGATGGAAGACGGTTCCAACGAGTGATTGTTGACACCGATGAAGAGCTATACTATCTTTAGAAGTGCCAGGCAAGCAAGACCCCCTTTAAGCATTTGGACACAATCCAACTCTCTCGCTCCTCCTCACTTTTATTGCATTAGGACAATAATGATTCAACTGTTACATGTTGCGGTAGTTGAACCAATCCTCTGCATGACCTGTCTTTGCCACACTAAATATAGTTAAAACCTTCTAGCATGAGTAGAAATTGCTTGAGCTAGGGCTTCATGAGCAGGACTCTCGCGAGGGCCTCACCTCATGAGGTGCGCGTCACCAGGTGACGTCAAGAGCATCACGAGGCTCTCTCGCGGGGCGGCTTCCCGAGGCTGCCTCCTGAGGCCCCTCGCGGAGGCGTACTAATCAAGGATCAAGCAGCGGAGCTGCACGACATCTTCACGTGGGTGACGCATGTGGCGACGAGCGGAGCCAGAAGGGTGCCAGCGGGCGCAGATAAGGATGCTTTCCTCTTTCGTGCTAAGGGAGCAAGGGCAGCGCGGCGGATCCCAAAGCAATCCCCAAAGGTTGTCGTTTTGGTGCAAGAATACCAGGACGGCGGGCTCGCCAGGACGGAGGTCACCACCGAGCCCACCGGCGGGTCATGGCAGGGGGCTTTTTGCAGACGAAGACCACCTTTAGTCAGGATAGGCTGCAACCTTGCCCCCTTTGAATTGGCCGTTGTGGCAACCCATCCCGCCTTGTGTTTTGGGGGAAGAGGACCAAGGCCAGTATAAGTAGAGGCAGGGCCCCACTATAGAGAGGGACACCGATTCTTGGACTCTCCCGAGGCCGCTCACTTCCCTTGTACTCTCACCTCCCTCGCGACGCAATCCAATCACAAAGCAGGAGTAGGGTCTTACACCGCAAGGTGGCCCGAACCTAGGTAAAACTGTCGTGTTCCTTGTTCATCTTTCCTCTCGCTCGGACACGCCAGAGCATCGTCATGGGGTTGTGGGCCGCGAGGCAGGGCTTAGCGAGGTTCAGCGAGCGCACCCCAGAGTTCGAACCTTTCTTGGGTCCCCAGAGCCCCGATTCCGACAGTTGGCGTTCCAGGTAGGGGTGTGCCGCCATTCTTCCACCTCGTCCCAGTTCCCCAGAAATAGGCCCAAATGGAGCAAGGGTCATTAAATGCCTGAAAGTGAAACCAGGCCGATAGCGGTCCATATGTACCAAGGGCCGCTGTAGGATCAAAAGTAGGTCTAGAGGGGGGTGATTAGACTACTTGACAAAATAAAAATCTATCCTTCTCCCAATTTTAAGTCTTGGCAGATTTTAATAACTTAGCACAAATCAAGCAATCAACCTACACATGCAATTCAAAGAGTATAGCGGCAGAAAATAAAAACATTGCATATGAAGGTAAAGGAAGGGGTTTGGAAGGGCAAACACAATGTAGACACGGAGATTTTTGGTGTGGTTCCGATAGGTGGTGCTATCGTACACCCACGTTGATGGAGACTTCAACCCACGAAGGGTAACAGTTGCGCGAGTCCACGGAGGTCTCCACCCACGAAGGGTCCACGAAGAAGCAACCTTGTCTATCCCACCATGGCCATCGCCCACGAAGGACTTGCCTCACTTGGGTAGATCTTCACGAAGTAGGCAATCTCCTTGCCCTTACAAACTCTTTGGTTCAACTCCACAATCTTGACTAAGCCTCCCAAGTGACATTTAACCAATCTAGGAGACATCACTCTCCAAAAGGTAATAGATGGTGTGTTGATGATGAACTCCTTGCTCTTGTGCTTCAAATGATAGTCTCCTCAACACTCAACTCTCTCTCACACAAATTTGGCTATGGTGGAAAGATGATTTGAGTGGAAAGCAACTTGGGGAAGGCTAGAGATCAAGATTCTTGTGGTTGGATTGGAATGTCTTGGTCTCAACACATGAGTAGGTGGTTCTCTCTCAGAAAATGAATGCTGGAAGTGTAGTCACGTTCTGATGGCTCTCTCTCTCTCTCTCTCTCATGGAGAGGAGGGTGGAGGGGTATATATAGCCTCCACACAAAATCTAATCGTTACACACAAAAGAGCCAACTCGGTCAGACCGAATATGTGAACTCGGTGAGACCGATTTAGTTCAAAATGTGAACGTTAGGATTTTCGGTTGGACCGACATGATCAACTCGGTGGGACCGATGAGCTAGGGTTAGGGCAAAGCTTGATCTCGGTTCGACCGATTACTTCAACTCGGTGAGATCGATTTCAGTAATAAGCCAACAGAGAGTTGGTCAGGCAAACTCGGTGGGACCGATCGCTCCTTTTGGTGATACCGAAACGTTACGAAAAGGAAACAGACAGTTTGCACTGTGAACTCGGTGGGACCGGTCGCTCATTTCGGTGAGACCAAAACGTTACGAAGGGAAACAGAGAGTTTGCAATCCCATCTCGATGAGACCGAGATCCCTATCGGTGAGACCAAACTTATTAGGGTTTCTGGCTATGGCTATGTCAAGTGAACTCGGTGGCGCCGGATGAATCAAATCGGTGGGGACGAGTTTGACTTTTAGGTTTAGGACAAGTTTGGACTTGAGAAGATGGTTGAAGGCTTTGGAGCATATCACTAAGCATTTTGAGCAAGTAGACCATTAAGGAACACCTCATCCTTTTTTAATAGTATTGGCTTTCCTATGGACTCAATGTGATCTTGGATCACTAAAATACAAATGAAGAGTCTTGAGCTTTTGCCAATATTTGTCCTTAGCATTTTGAGGGGTCCACATCTCTAGTCCATGCCATGCCAATCATTGAACTTTCTGAAATATTCATCTTGAAAGAATATTAGTTCAATAAGCTATATGTTGTTATGAATTACCAAAACCACTCAGGGATTAGTTGCACTTTCGGCAACTAATAGGCCAAAACTAATATCGGGCCAAACTGTTAAACAGGCCTTTAAGAGGCTGAAGTGCAAATCGGGCCCTCAATGGACCCCAAAAGCACAGTGCCCATTAACGGACCAGATCCGATATGTGTCGTAATTTGGCCTAAAACATGGCAGTCTGTTAACGGGCTGGATCTTATATGGGCCGTAATATGGGACGAAATATTGGAGAATGTTAATGAGACAGATCTAATATGGGTCGTAATTTGTCCCAAAGCACGACATGCTGTTAACAGGCCAGATCTGATATGGGTCGTAATTTGCCCATAACATGGCAGACTGTTAACGGGCCGACCCATTAGTATCTAACAAAATCTTGTTGGCCTTTTGCTGGGCCGGACCTTTTAACCTAAATGGGCCATTGTTGGGCCATTCCATGTGTTGACATTTCATTTGCGACTATTGTCCATTGGAAAGTTGACATCTGTTCCAACGCCGAGCTGACATGTGGTTCCTTTGGATAATAAGAATTTTACATGTGGAAAATCGCCATTAGTCCGGATTGTTAACGAGTTATCGGATCTTAACAGGAAACCGATAGCTTAAGGGCGACTCGTTATGGTGGATGCCACATGTCGGTTACCCTTGACTAAAACACTTCCATGATGCGGCATTTATCATCACGGAAGTGGACACTTCTGTGATGATAATTTGAGTATTGTCATGGAACACTTCTATGACAGCACTGGTATGACTATCTTGATTCTGTCATAAAATCATCATGGATGTACATGCATGGTAGAAAATGTGACCTACTATGACAAACATGTATCATCACGGAAGTGTTCTTGTTTGTAGTGATAACTCAGGAGTGGGATTTGCTCCTTTGAGGATGGAGAGATATTATTAGGGCCCTCTTGGTGTGATGGCATCCATCATCGTCTGGCCAGGCACATGTGACTAGGTCACAGGGATGTCGAAACATGTCAACGAGAAATAAAAACAAAACCGGTAAGGAGGAGACCGGCATAATGGGCATGAGAATGACTCAAGAGGACACCGATATATCTCACCTCGGATGTTGTAACATATTGTGAAGCAAAGGGAATAGGATATGAGAACCAAAGGTTCACTCGAATATCATTCATGTATTCATAGGGACCAATATGGTTGTCCACGGTTCCGCTACTCATCATTGAACGAAAGGAAGTTTTATTCATGTCTATTCCACCAAATCTACAAGGTCACACGCTTAAGGGAATTACAATCTATTGAGTTCTAGTGGAGTGAGGAATATGAGAAAATATTCTCATAATAGCTTCGGGAATAAAAGAAATAGTTTTGAGAGAAACCATAAGTGTTCCGGGGTTACCAGAAGAGTTTTGGGGGAGTACCAGGTAATACCGGAGAATCATATATAGACGGAAATTGTTTCTAGGGGCCTAATATAAATAATAGAGGACTTAGATAATAATCTAGGAGTCCGTTTAATTTATTTAGAGTCAATGGGCTAAGGGAAATATCAATTGGCCTATTAGCGAGAGCTAATGAGCCTTGAAGGGCCATCTAGGGATGGCACCTCGTTTTAGCTTGGAGAAGCTAAGGGGGCATAGGGGAGTTGGAGGAGGACTTTTCCTCCCTGGCCACGCCCCAAGGGAGGGATTTGCCTCCTCCAAGTCGGCTTAGCCCCTCCCTCCACCTATATATACGTGAGGGGCGCCCTCTTTGAGACATACACGATCTCTCCGGGTGGGGGCGCCCCCTCTAGTTCTCTCTCTCTCTCTCTCTCTAGTTCTAGTTCTTATCTAGATTTTTTCTAGACTAGATCGAGTTCTAGTTTTTTCTAGTCCACATAATTGAGAAGCCCTGTGCGCTTTTCTTCTCCCTCCTCTAGTTCTTCGGCGATGTCAAGCTCTGGACTGTGAAGCGTTTCGTATCATGAAGCCTGTATGCATGCAATCCATAGAGAGGCCATGCTTTCGATCTTTTGTTCAACGGATCGTCGTGGACGGTTCGAGGGACTTCAAGTTTGATCTACACTAACTCTTCTTTCGCTGCAACTTGAAATTAGTAATGATACGATCTAACATTGTATGCATCTTCATAGTTATCCGGGACCTTGATCATAGGGCGAAATTTATTGTTTTCAACAAGTATTGTTACGATACCTAGCCCCATGTCCTCAACTGATTCCTTGACACGAGGTAAGCTTTTTTTGGAATGTTTCCTTTTTGGGCTCGGAAGGAAATTCGCTTGGTTCAACTGCCCCAATAGATCGTCTCAAAAGGAAGTGAAGGCCTCCGCTGTTGTGGAAGCTCTCTTATTCCAAATGAGGGATAGTTACAAATGACCCGTGGGATGCCTTTTATAGACTCAAGGCCTTGTACATATGACTACCACTAGCCTTGGTGGGAGGGAACAGTAAGGACAAGGAGGTATATACTAAGAAAGTATAAAATGCCCCTAATCATGAAGGAAAGCAAGACTTGTTTCTGGCATGCTATAGTTCTTTAGTCTCTCAGAGACCGGAACAGGAGATGGGCGGTAAGCCAGATGCTTCGCGAACCACCGGTACAATTCTATTCTTCTTGGGTCCATGCACTTGATTCATGGAGGGTTTGGGGGGCTTTGGTCCATGAGGGATGACATTGGTTGGCTTGATGGACTTCATCTTTTCTTGGGCATATGGATATAGGGTTGCCTCTTGACTTCATATTTGACTTTTGCTTTTACCCCTAAAAAAATTGACTTTTGCTTTTATGCTACTTATTACCCCCTCCGGCCCATAATATAAGAGCGTTTTCCGTCCCATAATATAAGAGCGTTGTGTAAAAGACGCTCTTATATTATGGGACAGAGGGGGTATTTCTTTATTTGCATGCGTCGACTGGGAGCCGTCTTTCTCCCTTTCTCCCTTTTCACCAAACCGAAAGAGAGAAAATTGTTATAAGCAGCATGTTTCCGAGGGAAACACACCCAAACCCCATCTCATAAGGTTTTCTGAAGATAACAGATCCAAGAAAACAGAAAGAAAAAAAAGGTGGGCTCACGATTGGCCGAGGTGGGGCTGATGTGGGGGCAGCAGACAAGTACGTACCTTGCTCGGCCATCTAACAGGAGAGTTGCAGTGCAGCTGCAGCTGTGGACTGAACCAAGATGATGTACGTACGTTTCACAAGCCCAAGGTGATGGATGGGAACTGCAGGGAGCAGAATAAAGAGGGAAGCCGTGCACAGTTATGAGAGGAAGAATAATTGCCTACGAGTCAGGCACTGCATCACAGCATCAGTAAAGCGACCACCATACTCAGTTTGCATGATCATCAGCTTCGTACTCAAAGGATGGACACTGCCGCATGCACTGGCTACCGGTCAGTAACATATAGGTTCATCATGGACATCTATCACAATCAGACTCCATATTTAGTTGATCAAAAGGTCATATGTACCATTCAAAAAAGGTGCTACCTATTTGGTTAAGGGAAACGATTCACATACACTAAGTAAAAAACTGTACTACTCTAAGTTTGTTTGGAAACCTTTCAGGTCGATATGATGCTCATGCGAAAATGGTCAGGATATATTGCCATACATATGGTCCAATTTTAGGAAGCATCACCTGCAAATTTCTTGTTGCGTAACATGCACAGAAAAGATTGTATAGAAACTTTCTTGGGAAACTTTTCAGGTTCATATGATGTTCATGTGGAAATGAGCGTAAAGTTTGGAGAACGCCACTCGTAAATTCCTTGTTTTGTCGCATATTTCTTCAGAGTGTAGTGGCAGCAAACCGTATATATAAACATGCACACACAGAAGATTTAGTCCCCACTTTGTTGAATTTATCATTATAGAGGAGGCCCCGCGTCTTAATGATCAAGTTGCTGTTTTGGTAGGAACACATGTAACGCCGCAGTTAAAAGTCAGTACACCCACATGTACTAGGCACATGCATGCACGAGAGCCGTCGTTAAAGAGGAATAATGAGCACCATTTTCCGAAAGAAAGCGAGCGGGGAGTAATGAGCGAATTGCGCACAGGCAGCAGCCTTTGATCTCGCTAACAAAACTGACAAGATCCAATTTTTCTCCTACGCCATATGGACCCACCACAGTTTCAAAACAGCAAGGCTTGTTAGTAGAGGTGGACAGGGATGGTGGCGTCTTCTCTGAAGACGAAAGGAATTAGGTCCCCTTCTGATTAGCACAAGTAGGTTGTCAAGTGCTGGAAATGCTAGCTGCTGGTGAGATCTAGACCCGTAACCAACCACCAGAGTTTGTACGTATTTGGTTCTGGTCAAGAGAGTCCTAATCAATCAATATAATTAGAGACCATGCATTCTGTCTGTCTGAATCATTTGGTACGACTAGCTAGCCACTAGTACGACGCACAACATAATTTGGTTCGCGAAATTCTGGACCTAGTGACCCTGCCCTGCTGCTAGATCTTGAATTTATACACGCAACAACTGGATGCTTTTGATCTGGTGATTTATCATATGGAATTATAGCGATTAAGGCAGTTTGTTTGAGTTACGCTCGCGCCGCCCACATGGTTCTACAGACCAGTCACCGCTATACTGTGAACAGCTTTAAAAATTCCACACAAACAAGGCGCGTGTACTCGGTCCTAGGTACGTACACATATAATCTAAAAAAAGGTACGTACACATATAATCTAAGAAAAAGGCACGTACCAACTTGCATGTCCTAACCAACAGCCACACATTCAATGTGCTCGTGATAATTACTGGACCACGGCAAATTCTGATCTGATGACAAATAGCACATCAAATTAAACCATCTTTTTTAGAGACAGTAGAAGAGTGATCTCCCACGGCCTTTGTACGATATTATGCACACAACAAGTCAAACTATATATTGTGATTCGGGCTGCAGGTGTTGGTCACACAGCTTATAACTAACGACCAATCATTGTGTGGCTTCGTTTACAGCTGATGCCAACTACTCCCTCCGTTCATAAATACTCCCTCCGTCCGGAAATATTTGTCATCAAAATGGATAAAAGGTGATGTATCTAGATGTATTTTAGTTCTAGATACATCTCCTTTTATCCATTTTGATGACAAGTATTTTCGGACGGAGGAAGTATAAGATGTTCAACTTTTTCCCGAATCGGATGTATATAGACACGTTTGGGTGTACTGTTTCACTCATTTCAGTCCACATATGTAGTCCATCTTGGAATATCCAAAAACATCTTATATTTGTGAACGGAGGGAGTACTATTCTTCCCTAGTCTTGGAAAGATACTAACGATCTCCAGCAGTGGCATGCATGATATCTTGATATGGACACAGGATCTATGCATGAGAGAAAAGCACCTGGGTGATCTTTTAACGGAGGATGTTATGCTTCATAAAAACAAAGGTTGTTGTCTGTTGATGAGAGGAGCACACCTTTCCAAGTAAACAGCACGCACATTGGTGCAGCAGAATCCCCATCGTCCTGGAACGTGGCTGCCCGGCCGGCCGGAAAACAGCCATCTGCCTTTTCTTCCACCCTGTGGAACACATACGTGCTTGGTTTTATAATGCAAATATATCCATGCAGGTGCGGCTATAGTTTAAGCATATTGCATGAAGTACAGTGATCAAGGAGTAAGGGCCCCCGGAGGCATGAACCAACATGGAATAGCAAGTGAGGGGTCAGGAAAGTTATGAAAAAATGGAAAACATGTCAGGGGAATGATGGTAGAGAAAAAAAATCGTGAGGTTTTGTCTCTAGAAGGCATGAAAACTTCACAAAGGCGCTGCAAATGACCTTTGTTTTTGCCGTATCTATACGCATGCCACCTAGAACATGCAAATGATACCAATCTTACAATTGTTGCATATATAGATGGACCCAGTAATTAGACAGTGGCAATGCTAAACCATCTGTGATGATGTGGTCTAGTTTCTTGTACTACTATTATTTTCTCTTTATTTCCCCTCCATGTCATCTTTAGTCCTATGATACCACCTATAAATACCTCTGACGTGACATCATTGGGAGTGACCTCAGAGAAAAAGCTACTGTAACATTTTTATTCTTTGATCAGCCAACGAGAGGCATCCGCAAATCATGCATGTGTCCGCTATCTCAGGTGGCCTCGCTTTAATCGTAGGGACTAAAAAACAAAGCGAGTGCTGAGTAGCTTCATTATAGCAAAAGAACAAAGCAGAGCCTAGCATGATGAACCTAGCCACACATGCACCGTCTAGTTGCATGTAGATCGATATATTCCGAGGTAACTAGTACTACATAGCTTGGTAGGTGAACAAGGCAACAAGATTCCTGCGTGGTTAGCCGCTTAACAATAACAAGAGGCAAGCTAGCTAGGATAATTATTGATGGATACAGTTGGTTAGCTTTTGAGATGAATAGGCGGTAAACAGGAGTAGGCAGATATTTTAGGACGCTCCCATATAAGGTATAGCTTAAGAATAGAGAAAGCAAACAAGATAAGAAACTAAGACAGCAGCAGAGTATAGTCTTTTTTTGGAGGTGGTCGAGAGAAATCGATCAGTCACGCAGCTGCAGCTGTGCTAGCGTAGCCACAAGGAGGGTGCTACCACTAGATCTGCACGACAGGACCACTTCCAAACACAAGCCTGCAGCTCCAGATGTAAAGAAGCCAACAGCTATAAAGAGCCCCCATAAAACAGCCAGTACCACCCCCACATAGCTGCTATATAGAGCGACAGGCCCACGCTCAGAGCTTGTCACGTACTCACTGATGCCTACACATGCATGAAAGCCAGAGAAATGAAGAAAGCAAAGAAAAGAGGGAGGAGAGAGAGAGAGAGAGAGCGCTCGTGAGAGTGAGGGAGTGAGAGAGATGGTTTTCCTCAGACTCAGTGACAGGTACTTGTTTGTTATGTGGGAGAGCCCAAAAGCCTCCTAGTGCAGTGCAGTAGTACTTGCCAGAGCTTATTGTGTACTATGGGCTCCCCCAACCACAAGGCCCCAGCCCTTCTCCAAGAATTTACTACGACATCACCATGGATGCATGGACGGTGCATGTATCCACATCCCCTCCCTCCCATCTAGCAGCAGCAGGACGCCCCCACCTCCTCCTAACTAACCACGCACGATAGTAAGGTGACAATTACCCTGCCCCATCCGTCGGTACGCCATTCGCCTCACCAAGCATGCGATGCGAAACCTATCGCTTCTATACATTTGGCACTCCTCCTTTGAGCGACATGAGCGCCAGACCTTCTTCTTGCCCTTTCTATTCCTAAATCCTAATACCTTCTCTCTCTTTGGCTCTCTTCTCATGCCCCGGCCGGCCCCCTCCTTAACTCCATGATATTCAGAGCCGGGGTTCCTCTTCCTCCCAACAGCTACTCACTGCTGCTGACGCTACACTAGCAGCTGAGCCTGAGACATTGTTTTGTACTTCACAAAGAGCTGCTAGATAGCCTAGGAAATTCTGTGCCTTTCTCGATCCACCTGGTTCTGGTTGCATGGGCGGCGGTGGAGGCGGAGGCGGTGAAGGTGGTGTCGGTGGTGGCGCAGCGAGCGTGCGGGAGCCTCATGGCTTTGGCAACGTTGCGTCCTTCTCCGAGTTGCCATTCCTGCGCTCCAGCGCTCCTCCGCGAGAAAGCCCCAACTCTGGCATTCGTCTCTTCGGCATTGACGTCCCGCATGCATCACCTGAGGGAAGAATTAAAGAAGCCACCGCTGCCAGCAGCGCAACCCCTTCTGCCACCACGCAGAGCAGCAGTGGAGCTGCCATCACCGCTGCAAGCACCGCCCCGGACAGCAACCGCAAGTTCGAGTGCCACTACTGCTGCAGGCATTTCCCGACGTCACAGGCGCTCGGCGGCCACCAGAACGCGCACAAGCGTGAGCGGCAGCATGCGAAGCGGGTGCAGATGCAGTCAGCGATGGCGGCGGCGGCAGCGGCTGCTGGCAGCGCGCACCACCATCACCACCTCCTTGGCTACCCGCAGCACCGCTTCGGTGCGACATTGTACCCGTCGTGGACCACGGTGAGTGGCGGTCTCTCCTATGGCCAGCAGTTCTACAGAGGGATCGGGTCGGTTGGTCAGCCGATCAACGGGAACCCTCTGCCTGAGGCGCAGTGGAGGAGGCCGCTGGCTGCGCATGGCAACATGGGCATGCCGTTGGCTGGAGAGCGGCGACCGGTCACGCTACACATGTTCGGAGAAGAGCAGAGAGCTTCCCCTTCTCTTGGGGCGGCCTCCCCCTCCTCTTCCTCTTTACTGCTCTCCCCGCAAGGTCAGTCTGCTTGCGAGCAGCCAGCCACCACCGCAGCACCCGAGGGTGTGAGCTTAGATTTGCATCTATAAGTGCCTTCTCCGTTGTTTTTAGTAGATTATTATTACTCAGAGAACTGATTTCCCAATCTTTTTCTTTGGTTGAAACTACCCTTTTACTGCATTCGGATCGTACCTGGCTGATATTACCTTTTTCCACTCGCGGCTCGTGACACGTGAGAAATATGTCCATCCATCAAAGCTTCGATCCTGCTATTTGCATGCACATAAAGAACATTATGGGTTGTATGATTAGGGTTTACCTTTTAGATTTATAACTTTCATGCAGCAAGACAACTTTATACTCAATTAAAATTCTTTGAAATACTTTCAGTTCAGTTAAGCTGAGTTACACACTAAAACTGTAGGATATATATATATATATATATATATATATATATATATATATATATATATATATATATAAATAACATGTGATTAATTTGAGGATTCAGATGACATTTTTATTTCTCGCCATTAAGATAACAAACGGTACAAATTATTTGGCATAAAGAAGTGATGAATAGCTTTTTTGTGTTTCTGAGTAACAATATAAATTTGAAGAGATTGGTGAATAAAACAGATTGTAGTCTAGCATCCATTTATAGGAAGGTTATCTTCATTTCAGCGGGAGTTTACTTTTTCATTTTTAATATATATTGAGATAATGGCCAGTCATCAATTAGCTGCCACAGGTCTGTATGAACCTGCAGCTTGATTAAGCAAATATACATGTGAACGCATATAAAATTCTGAAAGAGTACACACGCAAATGCAAATGTTAAAATATTTTGAGCCCCACCAGGGGTTTAACCAGTACATACGTTCATATATATGTGAGAAACTGCCGCTGCAACTTGGATGCCCAATATAAAGGCTGTAGCTTTATAGCGGTAGATTCAGCTTTCTGGTGTTGATTCAAGATAGTTTGCACGTACCAAAAATATATTTTATATGATTCCATTACAGGTGACTTCTTAAAGTTGACTAGGTATGTACAGTGTGCTGACCCTATCTCTCTATCTAGAAAGCTGAGCTACATATACAGGTTTAAACAATGTTCTATTCCTAAAAAAAGGACGTGTGGTCTTTTAATATGTGCCTACTTTTGTGTGAACTATATTATATTTAAAAAAGACCAGTAAAGTGCATGCAGAGATATATGCAAGAGAAAGATAGGCGAGGGAAAGTACAGGTATGAGAAGGGGGAGCAGGAAGGATAAGGAGTTCAGAGTTCAGACAGACCAGGCACATGAGAAATCACAGCTCAAAATGATGAATATATTCCCTGGGTCAGAAAGCTAGCCACCCATAATTATTTTCCAACACCCATCTAAGATGTTAGTACTGCTAGCAATATGAAAGCAACGATACATGGATCCTGTCCTAGGGCTTCGCCCTTATTAAGGTATGACATGTCAGGCTCATATCTTATGTAAATGTCTACTGATCAGACTAGGCAGTGAGTGCTAGCTACTCTTGTGAGATTGTCCAAACTGAAAGAAGGTCATTAGCTCTTTTTTTTAAGAGAGAAAAGAAGGTCATTAGCCGGCTGTACAGAGATTATATGATGTTCCTCTTCTTTCACAGGAGAGTAGTTAGGGTGGAGTATTTACCTCAAGGTGCAGATTAGTTCGAAGTGTTTTGCTGGCCGGGCGGTATTGGATCATCTTAGCCTGCACGCCAGTTCCATGAAAGTGAGAAGAACTTGTACGGTGGGGAATAGCTTCAGAAAATGAAACATTATTTAACGCTACACCAATAGATGCAAGTACGATCAAACATGGCTTCCAGAAAATAGGGATGTTTACAAACCATGCAGCAGATTTGCTGGCAGCCTGGCGCATACGCCGCTTCTTTTAAGTAAGTGGTCTAAGGCAGGTTAATTATCATCGGTATGAGTGAGTGTGCCCTGCATTGAAGCTTTTAATGTCCAATGGTATCGTTTTTGATGTTGCTGCTGCAGCAGTGCTGTTCCCCTGTCACTATTATTGGTGATAGATCCAATGCGACTTCAGGAAGTGTCGTTTTCTCCCTTCTGCGTGCAAACAGGAACTGTCCACAAAAATTCAAAAACGCTAGCAGCACCACCTTTTTTTCTTGCATGCACGAAATATATCATTGTCCGTATTCTTTTAGACATACCACATACCAGTATACCACAGTACCTAGCTGGTGAGTAAAAATAGCCAATGCAATGGCCAGCTAACACCTCGATTATTCTCACTGCATTGCCAAGTAGTCGCCGTCTTTGTTGGCAACTCGAGTCACACAGCCGTGAGAACAAAAATAAAAGCAGGTACAGCTACTCGCTAGTTGCGAAGGAGAGGAAAGAAGGGAAAAGAAACAAATACCTAGAGGTTGTTAGAGCTATGTTTATAGCTGAGTATACTATCTTTTTCTCTGTTGTATAAGGGGCTTTTTGCATATTTCCCTCACATGCATGTGTATACTTGCTAGCTTATGGCCATATGAGAATACAAGTTGCATATTTCTAGGTTCTAACATGATATCAGAACCATAGATTTTATCCAGAACGCCGCAACTTGTCCTTGATTGGAAGTTTTTTGTCTCTTGCTCTTTTCTTGTCTGAGATCATCCACATACGGCGCTCTCATCGAGATCGTAGGCCTCCCTTGTCCAGATTTCTTCACAAGTCTCAGACTAGAGCGTACCATAGGTTCTATCTCTCCAAACTAAGGATGGGGAGAGGGGGGGGGGGGGGTTGTTGTTATATAGCCGTGAACATCCTTTGTATTTTTTCAATTGTATAAGTGGTTTTCTGCGCATTTTCCTCACCTATACTTGTATACATATGGGCCTATGAGTCCATGAGATACATGTTGCGCATATTTCCAACAGATATAACATCACCATCAATCCTACGTATACCACTATACCTCCGTTCATCTCCAACTGTTCCCAAGACTAGATCGAGATGCATGGCAGCCCTAGTTATCCCAGTACGTCTCTTGCTGCTGTGTTTGCAACCGTACGTACTGGCCCCATACCCATCTTATACTAAACATAGGCTTTTGAATGTGCATCACATCCTGTACATAGAGGTCCCTCCCTCCCGTACATGAGTCCTTCGCCGGGCAGCGAGCCTTTATTTACCTCCAAGATTGCCCAGCTATTTAAACTAGTGTACTGTACTGCATATACATAGCCAATCAACCTATCAGTACTAACCCTAGCTATGTGTAAGCAGGCTAGATATCCGTCTGAAAAAAGAAAAAAGAAAAAGGCTAAATAGGTTGGTCACCAGCCAACGGAGCCTACAGGAACACCGCGTCCATTCTAAATTGCACGGGGCCAGGAAACGAATTATAATTTCTCAGTTACAGGGTGCATTTCTTTAATTTGACGTGAAGATGAAGGACTGGGCCGGAGGTCTGAAGCTCTGAACTCTGAAAACTTGAGGGCATGCAGGAGCCAACCTGTGAGCCCCAGACTAGGGCCTTCACAGATTCAATTAGGCTGGCAAAGAAGATGCTACAGTATGTACGTACAATGCTCGTATTATTGATACAATGGCAGGCTTTGGCGCAGACTGCACCAGTTAAATTCTGGTTCATCTGATCACGAAAAAAGCTGGGCACTTAAACAGGCATCACCATGCAAGGAACACACGACGGCAGGCCTCCTGACACCGAAGTCTATGTATTGTTCTAGCTCCAGCTCGCAAAAAACAGATCACCCGTGCAGTTTTCCAGGTCAGAGTTTGCAACTGCTAACCTTAGTTTCAGCATGAGCCTGTATGGCCGTGCTCCGCAAGGACAGGCGCCCATGTGCCTTGTGCCGTACACTGGAGTTGGACGACCGATATGATGCGTGTGCAGCCCGTCTACAGCAACTGGTGTTCCATCCAGCATCCCTACAAGAAAACCAAATAATTGGTCGATTAAACACAGCCCCCAACACATCAGTTAAAAAACAGAATAAACATGTCAGTTAAAACTGAGTAGAGTGACCGATGTGATGCGAGTGTGCCCGTCCACAGTAAATGGTATTCTGCTCTGCAGGCATATAGGGGAAACCAACTAATCCGATAATCCCCCAACGTCAGTTCGAAAACAGAAGAAGAGAAGATATCAGGTAAATATGAGCACAGTGACAAGAACTACTCTGATTAAGGAAACTCATAACTTCCTGGAATAAAGTGTAGATTAAAGTTCAGATGGCATGCTCTGCTAGACTTAAATAATGTCTCTTCTATTAAAAATTATAACTCCTCAGTAATATCAAAACTATAAAGCTTCAAGCCCTAAAACTTGTGTGACCCGATATTATCACTTTAAGTCAGATTCGTAAGATACGGAAATCAGCAACTTTGAACCTGTTGGGCCTAGATGGGCCAGTCTAGGTACCATAGCACACAGATTAATATTATGCTTTTCAGATGGGATGTTAAAGCCAATGAATGATTTGCTTTGCATTATTCAGAACAACACATTTTAAATTGGAGGAAATAATGCAAATTATCTGAAATTGACGAATGTGACTTCACATGCATGCATAAGTAGCCACTGAATATTCATTCTCATGCAGTCAGGCAAACCAAGCATATATATATATTGTATGTGGAAATACACCATTGGTACAGAAAGTACCATGTATGCTCACAAGACACCAAAAAAAACTTGGGCCCATGCTCCTTACTGCCTCAACTCACGGAATCCAATGTGCAAGTCACACATCTATTTGCTGCTACTCTCCTTCATTTCCCTTTTTTGGTAAATATTTCTAGATGAGAAAATGTTCCGTGTCTCCAATACTAGTTTGGTCAAATGTACAATAGCAATGAAATAAAGTAGCACAAACATTACTTAGTCCTTAGTTCATAGACCCAAACATGAATGATGACAATGACTCAAAGATGAAAAATAGAACTGGAATATAATGTAGTAAAAGTTACATGAGGTGAGAGAATGGGCACATATGTTAATTCCCAAGAAACATTATATAGGTAATAAGCGGAAGCACACACCGGTACAACAACAAATAGTCAAATAGTTTCCGCACGAATGTATTCAAATATAATAGTATGTAATGGAATAGAAAAAATAATTTTACCAACTTCAACATTAGTTGTTAGGTGAACTTGGTAAACAATTTTTCCACAAAAGGATTGGCCATTTAAGATTGTCCTTTTAATGAGCACCATCATGAGAACCGCCAGTGGTGGACAACATCATGAACAACACACATCCATTTGGAAACACCAAACACCATTCCATGCATTCACTGTATTATGCTACTATAGAAATATTTAACCATGAGTGTACCAAACAGAAACGGGAACTTCAGACTGAATGAGTTGACATGCTGTTCCCAAAGGGCACATAAAGATGTACAAACCTTGTGATGACGTTCCCCAGTGTTTGCAGCCTGCAATATTCATGACAAACATGAGTTCATGCTTGACTGGCTGAAATTATTAGATGAAAGATTGCATAGCGATAATGCTTCTAGCTTTAAGTTTCAAAGTTATTAACACTGGACAGCCCACACAAAGCACAGGGCTACGCTTAAAGAGATTAGGAATGCATCATATTGCCAAGTATAGGTTACCAAATGTATATTACAGAACTATTCTTCCATCATCATAGAAAGATCTCTTACACAAATCGACTACACCACTTAGCCCGATTCTCCAGTACAATGAAAAATAATCTGACTACTTGGAATTGAACGTTATAGTTGAACCAGAATCCTCACAGTTCTTACTACCAGAACTGTTGTTGAAGCGAGGTATGAACTGTGGCTGATTGGCTACCTAAGAGTATGGGCGTTGTATGATACCCGAATATGAATGTTCAGCAGGGTCCCACCCAACTTGTTATGCCAGTTTTCATTCTCTATCATGTAAGTTCAATTTGAGTGAGTACTAGGAAAGTGGAAATATTATTGGTTTCCACTTACAGTGATACCATTTAGTGCTTTATTTCAGATAACGAACCTGGAAGGGAGACACTCTGGTAGACCTGGGAACGAAATTGTGCTCATGATCTCTAACAATCCTACTACCTTGACTCCTATATCCATGCTCTGGTTCTACGGCAGCAATGATCTCCAATGGTTTTTATGCACACACAGCTGATAATGCAGCAGTTATATGAGTGATTCCATGCAAAAGAAAAGAGTTATATGGGTGCTTGCTGTTACTGTGCACTAATTCCAAAAAAAAATCATGAGCTTAAAAAAATAGCAAGTATCTATCTTGTCACTTCTCTACCATTCTAGAAGTTTGTTTTCCATTAAGTTTTCTTCCTTCAAGTATGTCACTACGTTTGTAAAATGGATAAAAATAATTAATACAAGGGAATAAAACTCAGAGGGTAACAATTGATACTATGCTTGATATTGGTCAGAAAAATTGCTCAATTTAAGAAAAGGTTACAATTGATACTATGCTTGGTCCTTGGTGTCTATAGGGCAAGTACCATAAAAAGCACAAGGCTCAGCTAGAAATGAGCTGAAAAAAAAGAGGAACAAAATTCAAAAAAAAAAAAAGAGGAACTCGGAGACTGAAATTTTGAGCCCCGAATCGAGGCGTCAATTTATGTTACTCACCCAAACCTACAATCAAAACTTTCGTTACATAAGCACATATGTTTCTATGAACATACAGGCTCATTGATTTGGGGAAATAACATGAAGGCAAGTGGAATCCCAACCATTTAAGTATTGTACCTATAAACTCTCCCTTCTGTCTTAATAAAGATCGGCTAGCGTCATCCTTGGCTCACATCATGTAGGCAGTTCGTGTGCAGGAACTATTTGGTTTGTGTAACTTCCCTACTAATATGTGCCTACCATTTCTGTGAGTTTTTACACATAACATATAATGTACTCCCTCCGTTCCTAAATATTTGTCTTTTTAGAGATTTCAAATGGACTACCACATACGGATGTATATAGACATGTTTTAAAGTGTAGATTCACTCATTTTGCTCCGTATGTAGTCACTTGTTGAAATCTCTAGAAAGACAAATATTTAGGAACGGAGGGAGTATCATTCGAAGGTACTATTACCATCAGAATGGTTTATTTAGCTAACTGAAGCTTACTTTGTAATGGAGTCCTTAAATATTACAAGACTAGGTAGCATCCTAAACAACAAGCGCAAAGGCTCAAAACTGGCTCTCCAGTCCATAGTACCTGGGCAGAACTGCAGATTGTATAACTGGGCAGCTTTGTGCTAGAAATTGGTCAGTGATGCATCATGCCCTGAAATTCAGTCGCGTGCCGTACAGAACCTGCGACCATGGAACACAAAGCTGCAGGTAAGCCACTCTCGAGCACTAGAAGCTCCTGAAACACGATTGATACCTACCGGCGAGAAACTCCGGACTCGTCTATTTCGTCGAACACCTACCGCGCCCTTGCGAGAGCAGACGACTTCGCCTGGGTAAATCACGCGTCAGAGGCCAGGCAATGGCACGCAGCCCACGCGTCGCCGCGATCCATCCAGTGCACGACCGGGCCGCGCAGGATCACACGCGGGAGCGGCTGCACCGCACGGCTCGGTGGCGTGGACGGCACGCGTGAATCAGACGCCGATCCCGCCCCCGCGGCGGTGGTGGGCTCGAGAGGAGTCGGGGAACGCGTCGAGCGGGGTAGGCGCGGGTAGGAGCCCGGCGGGTAGTCGGTGAGGATGAGAAGGTGCCGGTCGGTCGGCGAGGGAGGCGAGCCCGGGGCGGTGGCGCCGCCGCCGCGGTGGAGTGCGAGGGACGCTGCGCGGCGCGGCGCGGCGCGTCGTGTGTACTTTGGCAGTTTGGGGTCTCACCTCACGGGGAGCGGCGGGAAGAGCGCGTCGCCTTCGCTCTGACCTGACGCGAGGTGTCCCTGGCATCTGGACCCCACTTGCTGACAGCAAGACACAGTCGCGTCGTCACTCCCCAACCGAAGCGAAGCTCTGGGCAGTGGGCACCCCACAATCCACCCGCAGGAGGGCAGAGCAGAGCAGCGCAGCGAGATGGCTTCCCTACCCATCTGCCCCTCGTCCCCTTCCTCCTTCCTCTCATGGCCGCACCGCCCAATCTCGCTCTCCTTCCAGCCCAAGAACCACTCATCCTCCGCCTCGCCGGCCGCTGTCTCCGTCCAGGACTCGTCGCCCCCTCCGACCCCGGCGCCTCCCTCCGACCCTGGCCAGAGCCCCAAGATTTCCAGCACTGCGAAGTTCCTCTGGGTCAACCCCAACAGCCCGCGCGCCGCCGAACTCGCCCGCGCGCGCGCCGGATCCGGCCGCCGGGCCCGCCTCGCCGCCGCCGCCGCAGCGCTCGCCGCGTGCGAGCCCGCCGAGGCGCCCGTCGCCGCCGCGCTCGAGGCCGCCTTCCCCGAGGCCCCCTCCGAGCAGGACGCCGCCATCGTGCTCAACACGGCCGCCGGCAACCCGGCCACCGCCGTGCTCGCGCTGCGCTGGTTCCTGGAGAACGCGGATGTCCGCAGCAAGGTCATCCTCTACAACGTCGTGTTCAAGGTGCTGCGCAATCGGCGGCGCTGGAGCGAGACGGAGGCGCTCTGGGACGCGATGCTGCGGGACGGCGTGCAGCCGGACAACACCACCTTCTCGACCGTCATCAGCTGCGCGCGCGCCTGCGGCCCGCCCGGCAAGGCCGTGGAGTGGTTCGAGAAGATGCCGGAGTCAGGGTGCTCGCCGGACATGCTCACCTACTCGGTCGTGATCGACGCGTACGGCCGCGCCGGGGACGCCGAGATGGCACTCCGCTTGTACGACCGTGCCCGGTCCGAGAGATGCCAGCTCGACCCTGTCATATGCGCCACGGTGATCAAGGTGCACTCCACCAGCGGCAATTTCGACGGCGCACTCAACGTATTTGAGGAAATGAAGGCCGTCGGCGTCAAGCCAAACCTGGTCGTGTACAACACCGTGCTGGACGCCATGGGCCGTGCCATGCGGCCATGGGTAGTGAAGACCATCCACAGGGAGATGGTCAGCCAGAAGGTGCAGCCCAACAGAGCAACCTACTGTTGTCTCCTGCAGGCGTACACCAGGGCACGCTACGGCGAGGACGCGATGATCGTGTACCGGAAGATGAAGGACGAGGTGATGGACATCGACGTGGTGCTGTACAACATGCTCCTGTCAATGTGCGCCGACATCGGCTACGTTGACGAGGCTGAGGAGATCTTCAGAGACATGAAGTCGTCCATGGACACCAAGTGCAAGCCTGATAGCTGGACCTACTCATCAATGGTGACACTATATTCCTGCACTGGCAATGTCCCTGGTGCCGAGGCCATACTGAAGGAGATGGCAGAGGCAGGTTTCAAGCCCAACATCTTCATCCTCACGTCGCTCACCCGGTGCTACGGTAAAGCGGGATGCACTGACGATGTTGTCAGGTCATTCGGCATGCTAGAGGAGCTCAAAATCACGCCCGACGACCGGTTCTGCGGCTGCCTCCTTACCGTGGCAGCGGATACGCCGGTGGAGGAGCTCGGCAAGGTGGTTGACTGCATCGACAGAAGCAATGCCGAGCTTGGCACCGTGGTGAAGCTCCTGGCGGACAGGAAAGCCTCCACTGAATCCTTCAAGGAGGCAGCCAGGGGCATCCTGAGCGGCGTCCGTGGCGTGGTGAAGATGCCCTACTGCAACTGCTTGATGGACCTGTGCGTGAACCTGGGGCAGATGGAGAAAGCCTGCGCGCTCCTCGACGCCGCGCTGCAGCTCGACATCTACAGCAACGTGCAGACGAGGACGCAGACGCAGTGGTCGCTGCACCTCAGAGGCCTCTCCGTCGGCGCCGCCCTGACCACTCTCCATGTCTGGATGAACGACCTGTACACGACGCTTCAGAGCGGCGAAGAGCTGCCACCACTGCTCGGAATCCACACAGGGGAGGGGAGGAACATGTACTCCGACAAAGGGCTGGCCTCCGTGTTCGAGTCGCATCTCAAGGAGCTCGACGCCCCCTTCCATGGCGCTCCCGACAAGGCCGGCTGGTTCCTGACGACGAGCGTTGCTGCCAAGCACTGGCTGGAGGCGAAGAAGTCGTCAGAGCTAGTCGCCGTGTAAGGTGCACAATCTAGGAGGAGGTATATAGGATTTATTTGTTCTTTTATTTGGTATAACCTGTGGCTGTGGGTGTTCTGAAATCTTCATAATCCACCCTTCTGGTGACAGATGCTTCTGTTTACTTTCATGACTAAAGAATACCGGTTCTTTTCAGTACTCTTACCATTAGCATGATGCATGCAATGATCTGTTAGAACACCTAGAATGGTTTTTATCGCAGACTAGTTGATGTGTGCTGCCATCTCACAGAACCAAGACAGTAGTAGCATAGATGATTGTATAAATAACTGCGTATACATAGATTAATTGGTGACTTGAGCAGCGTACAACAGGCTGAAGAAAAACATGAAGATTTGCAGTGTACAACAGTCTGAATGGTTGGCTATCCCAACCCCTACTAAATGGCTATGACAACTACTCTAAAGTACTCCCTCCGTCCCATAATATAAGAATGTTTTTCAAACTGTTTTAGTTTGAAAAACGTTCTTATATTATGGGACGGAGGGAGTACATAACTATATCTTCCAGAGGAACCTTCAATTAGGGTGACATAAAATTTGAGGTCCATTATCTGGAGCCAACAGTTCCCTTGTTAGATGGAATGTTTCGGCGCCTCGGTGTTCACTCATCAACTGTTTTCAGGACAGACAACGAAGAATGACAAAATTGCTGAAATCATGCATTCCCCTATGAAGCTTTTATTGATCGAGAAACTCCAGACCAGTAGCAGTTGGTGTCAACCCATGATTGGCCAAATATTCATCATTGAAGAACTTACTTAGATGCCTCATCCCACTGTCGCAGAGAATTGTCACAATTGTATGTCCTGGACCTAAATCCCGGGCAACTCTTACAGCCCCAACACAATTCATGGCTGAAGAACTCCCAACAAATAGTCCATCTCTTCTCAGCAGGAACCTAGATTAATGTTTCAAGTAACTGAGGTCAGATGGATGGAAGTATTTTCATGGTTCGCTAACATACTTGGTAAGATAGAAGAATGAACAACGGCGAACTTTCCATCAACTATCACGGCTAAGGTGATTAAATAAATACTCCCTCCGTTCCTAGATATAGGGTGTATAGTTTTTTGAGGGAAAAATTTGGAATATATGCTGTATATCCTTTGTTGTCAATTTTACCCCTCCACCAATCAGCTCACACACATAAAATGATGGCTGAGTTTTCTAAATAAATCATCTCCTTTTCTTAGGGATTTCATGTATGTGAGCTGATCGGTGGAGGGGTAAAATTGACAACAAAGGCCATGCACCCTATATTCCGCATTTTTTTTCTCCAAAAACTATACAGCCTATATCTAGGAACGGAGGGAGTATATAAGTCTTCCTATTGGTTCTAAAAACATGCTTAACAAATGACGACTGAAGCTTCTACTGGAGTTTGAGAAAAGGGTGGGATGTGCACTCATTCTTCTTTATTTTTGGAGGGGTCGAGGGACCCAATAACCCAAGACATAATAACGTCAACATATATTAAAGTTGTACAGTGAAATACTACAAGATCAGGCCAATTGGTTGATCGGTTAAAGGTGGACTGCAGTAAAAAAAAATGATGTAAACTATACAACTAAACAAATTATCCTTTCTCTTTCAGATAATAACTGCTACAGCAATGCTATGCATACAACAATTCATATACGATCTCAGTACAAAAATACACCTACACACACCAATGGACTGAGTCATTCTTTGAAATTGTGTAGCTTGAACTGCATCATACAGGAATCGCGCATCAAAATCGTATGCATAGCTATTCCAGAACTGCTGAAAGTCGATAAAAACTTAAACTGGAAGTATGTACCTTGACATCTCAACAGCTTCTCTATCTGTTCCCCGGTAAGCACCATCCAGTTCTGCCATCATAAAATTTGCTGTGACCCTGTTGATTCCAATTCCTTCAGTAATAGTGTCAAAAGGATTTTTCAGCCTTTTGCCCTCAGCCTCCTCTTTTGTATACATAACCCCTCTGGTTACCTTATTAAACAGACCAGATCCAGGTGGATCCATTAAAAAGCATTGGACATTTCTGTTCATTTCCTAAGTAAATAATATCGTAGCAATAAAAGATTAGTTGACCCAAGAAGAAAACATATATAGAAGAAAGACAATAATAAGCATACAAACCTTAAGATATCGTGAAACTCCAGCAATCGTACCGCCAGTACCAGCGGCAGCAACAAAGGCATGAACAGTCCCTTTAGTTTGCTTCCATATCTCAGGACCAGTCCATTCGTAATGCGCTCGATAGTTTGCCATATTCTCAAACTGGTCAGCAAAGAAACCTCCCTTTGAATCAGAATTAGGGTAACATTTGCCAGTGTCAGGCACTTCAGAACTGGCATGTGCTGAACCGTTACTTTGTTTGGAGTTCAGCGTTTTAGTATCAACATAGGCTGAACCATTAGTTTGTATGTGATTAGGTTCCCTTTGTGCTGATGCTATATTGGCTTCCAATGCCCTTCTTCTTGCAATATTGACAAAATGGTCTCTGTGAGTGATTGAAACAGGACGCACTCGTTCCACAGTAGCTCCAAGCGCTTCAATTATTTGAGACTGGAAAGCAATCTTTAAGTAAAACTACATAGCAGGAACATAAGCAACAAACAGGATTGAAGTACTGCGATTCATTGTTAGGAGAGATTCCCACCGGAGCATTTAAAATATCCAACCAGGCCTGAAAAGCCCCACGCCCTTGAAAGGGCAGGCTCAAGTCTAGACCAGTCCCGGAAGCTCAGGCCTGAACCCCAGAATATTGATACTTGGAAATACAATACTATGGTGTTATCTTGATTTATTATTTCTGATAGGTCTTGGGCCCAATGAGAGCCTGATTTCAGACCTGGTCTACCTGGTCTGATCTAAATTAGTTCATCTTATTACATAACAAGACAATTCAATTACAAATTCTGGATGCTACAGCAGCAGATGTCCGATTTAGTACACCAAGAATTCTCGAACAGAGCATAACCTCCATACCTTCTCAACGGCAGCATCATCAGGAATAACAACATGGCACCTACAGCCATAAGCAGGAGCAACAGTGGCCAAGCTAATAGCCGTGCTTCCGGCACTCCCTTCTGTTACTACACCACCACAGACAAGATCCCCAGATTTCAGAGCCTAATTGCAATAAAAATGCCAGTGTCATGTTAAGTCAAAAGAGAAAATAAATTTCTATAGGATCAATATATACTATAGCATAAAACTGAACATACCGACGAAGTATCTCATGCCTCATCCATTGAAATGTAAATAATTTAGCTAGATCCAAGTATGCAAGGAAGTAATTCGATATTATCACCTACTTTTTTGCATTTCATGCAAAAGAAGCAAAATTCAAAACCCCTTCTCTTTAATACTTGAAACCCATAACTGAATGGTGCTTTCCATGAATGCTTTGTTCCAGAATAACTACGGTTGTTCCTTTAGAACCGTAATTTTACATACTTATAATCATAACAAATGAAAAAAATACATATGCTGGAACTACACTTACTATTCACTAATAGCATATCCTTCATTAAGGACGAACTCGCTACATGAACTTGACCTCACCAAATGACTAAAAAACATGTAACCCTTGCCAACATTGCATGAATCGGTCAGACAACTTCTCACCACAAACCCTATCTACTATCTCTGTTCCTAAATATAAGTCTTTTTAGAGATTCCAATGTGGACTACATACGGAGCAAAATGAGTGAATTTACACTCTAAAATATGTCTATATACATCCGTATGTAGTTCTTACTGAATCTCTAAAAAGACTATTTAGGAACGGAGGAAGTACTTCACACTTCTCCCTTCAGGCTTCTAAAAACTAACCGAATTAATCTTACAATTTACACCGAACTGCACAAATTACCTCCTCGATAATCTTAACCGCCACACGGTCCTTCACGCTGCCTCCCGGGTTCAGAAATTCGGCCTTCCCCAGAATCTGCAGCACATTCGAATAACAAATCCAGTACCTCAGTACCTTAAACCGAAGCAGGAAAGCGGAGCTGCACACAAGGAGACACCCCAAGAATATACCTCACACCCGGTGGCGTCGGAGAGGCTGTTGATGCGGATGAGGGGCGTGTTGCCGACGGCCTCCACGAGGCCCTTCCGCCGCGTCCTCCGGTCGTCCGCGCCGGTGGTGCGGGCCCATGGGAACTTGGAGCCGCTCCTGCCGAAGAAGAAGTAGTACGCAAACAAGGATATGGAGGCGGCCGCAGCGGCTGCAACGGCGGCAGGAGCAGCCGCCATCGCGAGGGTGGGAGGGGGCCGGGTAGCGAACCCTTGGGTTCAGAAGTTCAGTTGGGCTGTGGAGGTTGAGAGGGAGGGCGAACCAACTTTGGTTCAACCCGGGAGTCCTTTTTTTTTGACACGGGAGTCCTTAAATAAAGAGTTGAAAATAATAGAAAGAAAAAGTAACTTTCTTATTTGAATTTTTCGAAAAGAATCATGGTGTAAATTTGTTGGAAGATGTCTGCACACACAATATTTAACTCGTAGGAGTATTAGTCAGACCTAAGAGCAACTCCAATCACAGCGTTCTGCTTGCCTCCGTTTGCTACCTATTCTCATTTTGTATCTGTTTTGTGTTTGTCCTGATTCATTTCCTTTTCAAACTTGGGTTACATTTGGGTGGGAGGCGGACACAAGTAGACTTTTTCTATGTCCATCTCATCCGTCTGTGTCTGGGACTGGCCCACTTGTCACCCACCCACCTCTCTCTTTTTTTATTTTATATTGTACTGTATATTCGTTGGCTCTCTTTCGCTGGTCTCTGCCGCCACACTGCCAATCTCTGCTGCTGCACTGCCGATCTCTACCGCTTTGCACTGCCGAACCCTTCTCACCCGACCCCTCCATCGTTTCCCTCTCTCACCTGACCCCTCTCTCTCCCGCAGGCGACCGTCTCTCGCGCCGGTCCCCGCTGGATCCCTCTCCCGCGCAGGTGGCCGGAAGCTGGATCCCGTCTCCTCGGTGGCGTCCCTGGGCTCAATGAAGAGGCGCTTCGTCCAGCTTTTGAGGCCGCCATCGTCTCTGGTTGCACACAGCCTGAGCTCGAGACGGCGCCAGGACGACGGGTACGTCTGCGCCGCGTTGAAGAGAAGATTCTCCTCGCGACCGCCGCCACCGTGTGGCTCCGGATGACGAGTGTTTGCCGCTCCTTGGCGCCCCAGCTGAGGCGCACGCGGAGCACGGACGCGCCCCGTGGCGCGCGGCTCGTCCGAGAGGAGTTCACGCGCCATGCTCCACGAGCGGAATTCCCTGCTACGCTTCTCCTCCTCCCTTCCTTCTCACCCGCCTCCTCCATCATTTTCCTCTCTCACCCGACCCCCCCCCCCCCCCCTCTCTCTCTCTCTCTCATAGGCGGCCAGACGCGCCCATCCCCGCTGGATCCCATCTCCCGCGCTCACGGCCAGAGGCTAGATCCCGTCTCCCGCTCTAGCAGTGCGGCGGCGCAGTGCCGCTCGTTTCGGCTAGCGACCGCAGAAGCCTCGACAGCTCTTGTTGCTGGGGTTTTTTCAAAAGAAAAGGCTATGTCCGTTCGAAATGGGTACGCTCGCGTTGGGCGCACAAGTCGACTAAAAACAAAAGGCAAACAAATATTGTCCGCTTTGCCGACCCAAACAGATAAAACAAACAAAATGTGGACACGATTGGGTTACTGCGTTGGAGTTGCCCTAAGCCGTACAATTATTGTTGGGTGGGACTCAACCTATGAACTACACGAGGGGCAAAACGACGGGGTGGGGTGGAGGAGGGCGCGAATTTCTGCCTCGTGTAGCTCGGGCCGAAGACTGGCGAGAAGACTAGGAGAGGATTATGTAGAAAAACCGGATTGAACCCACGTCGCTCCCCGCGCGGGCGACTCGGGTGGCGGCGGCTCCCGTCCTTCTCCCTCCCCTGACCCTCCCTTTTCCTGCTGCCACTGCAGGCCAAAGCCGTCGGAGCAAAGCTCCTCGCGGTGCATGGCGGTGGTGCTCCTATCCTTCGCGCCTGAATATCTGAGGCGGAGCGAATCGTTCGGGCGGGAGAGTCATGCTTGCGTAGGGCGCGACGGCGCGACGCGGGCTCTGCCACGGCGGTGTGTGCATGGTGGTGCGGCTACAGTACAACAGACATGGGACAGCGTGGTGACTACATGGTCGGGCGGGGAGTGCGTGGCCAAGAGGCGGCGGTGGCTAGATGGTGGCGCTCTGATCTGGCAGCGGCATTCTTCTCCAGTGTGGTCTCGTCAGGCGGCGCAAGCTGCGACAACATGGGCTAAAGGCTGTCACCTGCCGTCGACGGAGGCGGCTGGTGATGGCAGACAATGGAATTTGATATGGATCGATTAGTTCTGCTCCGGTGAGGGGTGAAGGGTCTCCGCCGGAGTACTGGCGGCGGCATACGTCTTCATGGCGAAGCTCCGTGCGGTTCCAGCCAGCCGCGAGATCAGGACGACGCAACTTCCGGTGAAAAACCATGCCTAACTGCGGTCTTGGCAGACGATGGAGGCGTCTCTGACGTCGTTTCCTTCTCGAGGCATCGTTGTTGTAGGTCACGTTAACTCGATCGAGATGTTCCGAGGGAAACCCTGGATCTGGGTCAACCAGATCGGATGATGACGGCGCCTTCGGTGTCGTTCTCTCTCCTGGGGGCATTGTTTTGGAGCAAGTGCTGGCTGGAGGGGACAAGAGGAGGAGCGGTGTTACATCTACCGCAAGGACGAAGGCGGATCCCGTCGGCATGGCGCTGCGGAGTTTCGGTGACAGGTGCATGTGGATGGATACGTGCAGGATGGTTGATGACCCACAAGTATAGGGGATCTATCATAGTCCTTTCGATAAGTAAGAGTGTTGAACCTAACAAGGAGCAGAAGGAAATGAGAAGCAGTTTTCAGCAAGGTATTTTCTGCAACACTGAAATTATCGGTAATAGATAGTTTGATAGTAAGATAATTTGTAACGGGTAACAAGTAACAAGTGTAGCAAAGGTGAAGCAAGGTGGCGCAATCCTTTTTGTAGCAAAGGATAAGTCTGGACGAAATCTTATATAAAGCAAAGCGCTCCCGAGGACACATGGAAATTATCATCAAGCTAGTTTTCATCATGCTCATATGATTCGCGTTCGTTACTTTGATAATTTGATATGTGGGTGGACCGGTGCTTGGGTGTTGTCCTTACTTGGACAAGCCTTCCACTTATGATTAACCCCTCTCGCAAGCATCCGCGACTATGAAAGAAGAATTAAGATAAATCTAACATAGCATGAAGCATGTGGATCCAAATCAGCCCCTTACGAAGCAACGCATAAACTAGGGTTTAAACTTCTGTCACTCTAACAACCCATCATCTACTTATTACTTCCCAATGCCTTCTCCTAGGCCCAAATCATGGTGAAGTGTCATGTAATCGACGTTCACATAACACCACTAGAGGAAAGACAACATACATCTCATCAAAATATCGAACGAATACCAAATTCACATGATTACTTATAACAAGACTTCTCCCATGTTCTCAGGAACAAACATAACTACTCACAAAGCATGTTCATGTTCAAGATCAGAGGGGTAATAAATATCATTAAGGATCTGAACATATGATCTTCCACCAAGTAAACCAACTAGCATCAACTACAAACGAGTAATCAACACTACTAGCAACCCACAGGTACCAACGTGAGGTTCTGAGGCAAAGATTGGATACAAGAGATGAACTAGGGTTTTGAGAGGAGATGGTGCTGATAAAGATGTTGATGGAGATTGACCCTTCCTCGATGAGAGGATCGTTGGTGATGATGATGGCTTTGATTTCCCCCTCCCGGAGGGAGGTTTTCCCGGCAGAATCGCTCTGCCGGAGCTCTAGGTTGCTTCTTGCTACCTCTTGAGCACTGCGCTGGATTTCCCCGAAGAGGAAAGGATGATGCAGCAAAGTAGCGTAAGTATTTCCCTCAGTTTTTGAGAACCAAGGTATAATTCCAGTAGGAGGCTACGCGCGAGTCCCTCGTACCTACGCAAAGCAAATAACTCCTCACAACCAACGCGAATAGGGGTTGTCAATCCCTTCACGGTCACTTACGAGACTGAGATCTGATAGAGATGATAGATAATATTTTTGGTATTTTTGGTATAAAGATGCAAAGTAAAATAAAAGGCAAAGTAAAAAAGCAAAGCAATAATAAAGTGATGGAAGATTGATATGATAAAGATAGACCCGGGGGCCATAGATTTCACTAGTGGCTTCTCTCAAGAGCATAAGTATTTCTACGGTGGGTGAACAAATTACTGTTGAGCAATTGACAAAATTGAGCATAGTTATGAGAATATCTAGGTATGATCATGTATATAGGCATCATGTCCGAGACAAGTAGACCGACTCCTGCCTGCATCTACTACTATTACTCCACTCATTGACCGCTATCCAGCATGCATCTAGAGTATTAAGTTCAAGAAAACAGAGTAACACCTTAAGCAAGATGACATGATGTAGAGGGATAAATTCATGCAATATGATAAAAACCCCATCTTGTTATCCTCGATGGCAACAATACAATACGTGCCTTGCTGCCCCTACTGTCACTGGGAAAGGGCACGGCAAGATTGAACCCAAAGCTAAGCACTTCTCCCATTGCAAGAAAAACCAATCTAGTAGGCCAAACCAAAATGATAATTCGAAGAGAGTTGCAAAGATAACCAATCATACATAAAAGAATTCAGAGAAGATTCAAATATTGTTCATAGATAATCTTGATCATAAACCCACAATTCATCGGTCTCAACAAACACACCGCAAAAAGAAGATTACATCGAATAGATCTCCATGAGAGAGGGGGAGAACATTGTATTGAGATCCAAAAAGAGAGAAGAAGCCATCTAGCTACTAACTATGGACCCGAAGGTCTGAGGTAAACTACTCACACTTCATCGGAGGGGCTATGATGATGTAGAAGCTCTTCGTGGTGGATGCCCTCTCCGGCGGAGCTCCGGAACAGGCCCCAAGATGGGAACTCGTGGGTACAGAAGGTTGCGACGGTGGAATTAGGATTTTGGCTCCGTTTCTGATCATTTGGGGGTACGTAGGTATATATAGGAGGAAGGAGTATGTCGGTGGAGCTCCATGGGCCCCACGAGGGTGGGGCGCGCCTGGGGGAGGGGGGGTAGGGCGCGCCCCCTACCTCGTGCCCACCTCTTGGCTTTCTTGACGTAGGGTCCAAGTCTCCTGGATCTTGTTCGATGAGAAAATCACGTTCCCGAAGGTTTCATTACGTTTGGACTCCGTTTGATATTCCGTTTCTTTGAAACTCTGAAATAGGCAAAAAACAACAATTCTGGGCTGGGCCTCCGGTTAATAGGTTAGTCCCAAAAGTAATATAAAAGTGGAAAATAAAGCCCAATATGGTCCAAAACAGTAGATAATATAGCATGGAGCAATAAAAAATTATAGATACGTAGGAGACGTGTCAGGCATCCCCAAGCTTAATTCCTGCTCGTCCTCGAGTAGGTAAATGATAAAAAAGAATTTTTGATGCGGAGTGCTACTTGGCATAATTTCAATGTAACTCTTCTTAATTGTGGTATGAATATTCAGATCCGAAAGATTCAAGACAAAAGTTCATATTGACATAAAAATAATAATACTTCAAGCATACTAACTAAAAAATTATGTCTTCTCGTAATAACATAGCCAAAGAAAGTTCATCCCTACAAAATCATATAGTTTAGTCATGCTCCATTTTCGCCACACAAGAATGCTCTCATCATGCACAACCCCGATGACAAGCCAAGCAATTGTTTCATACTTTAGTAATCTCAAACTTATAAACCTTCACGCAATACATGAGCGTGAGCCATGGATATAGCACTATGGGTGGAATAGAATAATGATGATGGGGGTTATGTGGAGAAGACAAAAAAGGAGAAAGTCTCACATCAACGAGGCTAATCAATGGGCTATGGAGATGCCCACCGATTGATGTTAATGCAATGAGTAGGGATTGACATGCAACAGATGCACTATAGCTATAAATGTATGAAAGCTCAACAAAAGAAACTAAGTGGGTGTGCATCCAACTTTCTTGCTCACGAAGACCTTGGGCACTTGAGGAGGCCCATTGTTGGAATATACAAGCCAAGTTCTATAATGAAAAATTCCCACTAGTATATGAAAGTGACAAAACAAGAGACTCACTATTATGAAGATTATGGTGCTACTTTGAAGCACAAGTGTGGCAAAGGATAGTAGCATTGTCCCTTCTCTCTTTTTCTCTCATTTTTTTTCTTTTTTTGGACCTTATCTTTTTTATGGCCTTTCTCTTTTTTTATTCCTCACTTGGGACAATGCTCTAGAAAATGATGATCATCACACTTATATTTGTTTACAACTCAATGATTACAACTCAATACTAGAACAAAGTATGACTCTATATGAATGCCTCCGACGGTGTACCGGGATATTCAATGAATCAAGAGTGACAAGTATGAAAGAATTATGAACGGTGGCTTTGACACAAATACTATGTCAACTACATGATCATGCTAAGCAATATGACAATGATGAATGTGTCATGATAAACGGAATGGTGGAAAGTTGCATGGCAATATATCTCGGAATGGCTATGGAAATGCCATAATAGGTATGTATGGTGGCTGTTTTGAGGAAGATATAAGGAGGTTTATGTGTGAAAGAGCGTATCATATCACGGGGTTTGGATGCACCGACGAAGTTTGCACCAACTCTCAAAGTGAGAAAGGGCAATGCACGGTACCGAAGAGGCTAGCAATGATGGAAGGGTGAGAGTGCGTATAATCCATGGACTCAACATTAGTCATAAAGAACTCATATACTTATTGCAAAAATCTACAAGCCATCAAAAACCAAATCACTACGCGCATGCTCCTAGGGGGATAGATTGGTAGGAAAAGATCATCACTCGTCCCCGACCGCCACTCATAAGGAGGACAATCAAAGAACACCTCATGTTTCAAATTTGTTACATAACGTTTACCATACGTGCATGCTACGGGACTTGCAAACTTCAACACAAGCATTTCTCAAATTCACAACTACTCAACTAGCACGACTTTTATATTATCACCTCCATATCTCAAAACAATTATCAAGCATCGAACTTTTCTTAGTATTCAACACACTCAAAAGAAAGTTTTACAAATCTTGAATACCAAGCATATTATTATTATTAAGCAAATTACCATGCTATTCAAGACTCTCAGAATAATCTAAGTGAAGCATGAGAGATCAATAGTTTCTTTAAAACAAATCCACCACCGTGCTCTAAAAGATACAAGTGAAGCACTAGAGCAAAACTATATAGCTCAAAAGATATAACTGAAGCACATAGAGTATTTTAAAAAATTCCAATTCATGTATGGCTCTCTCAAAAGGTGTGTACAGCAAGGATGATTGTGGTAAACTAAAAAGCAAAGAATCAAATCATACAAGACGCTCCAAACAAAACACATATCATGTGGTGAATAAAAATATTGCTCCAAGTAAAGTTACCGATGGAAGTAGACGAAAGAGGGGATGCCTTCCGGGGCATCCCCAATCTTTGACTTTTTGGTGTCCTTAGATTATCTTGGGGGTGCCATGGATATCCCCAAGCTTAGGCTCTTGCCACTCCTTGTTCCATAATCCATCAAAAGATTTCACCCAAAACTTGAAAACTTCACAACACAAAACTCAACAGTAATCTCGTGAGCTCTGTTAGCGAAAGAAAACAAAAGACCACTTCAAGGTAATGTAATGACCTCATTCTTTATTTATATCGGTGTTAAATCTACTGTATTCCAACTTATCTATGGTTTATAAACTATTTTACTAGCCATAGATTCATCAAAATAAGCAAACAACACATGAAAAACAGAATCTGTCAAAAACAGAACAGTTTGTAGTAATCTGTAAGTAACGCAAACTTCTGGAACTCCAAAAATTCAGCCAAAAAAGGACGACCTAGGAAATTTGTGTATTGATCAGCAGCAACTGGAATCACTATTTTATCACGTTCTGGTAATTTTTAACAATTGTTTTTGTGAACAGCAAGTTTCTGGAAATTACAGCAAGATCAAATAACTATCATCCAAGAAGATCCTATAGGTTTAACTTGGCACAAATACTAATTAAAACATAAAACCACATCTAAACAGAAGGTAGATGGATTATTTATTCCTAAGAATAAGCAAAAGCAAAAAAACTAAAAATAAAATTGGGTTGCCTCCCAACAAGCGCTATCGTTTAACGCCCCTAGCTAGGCATAAAAGTAAGGATAGATCTAGGTATTGCCATATTTGGTAGGCAATCCATACGTGGCTCTCATGATAGATTCATATGGTAATTTTATTTTCTTCCTAGGAAAGTGTTCCATGCCTTTCTTTAATGGAAATTGGAATCTAATATTCCCTTCCTTCATATCAATAATTGCACCAATCTTTCTAAGGAAAGGTCTACCAAGAATAATAGGACAAGAAAGATTGCAATCTATGTCAAGAACGATAAAATCTACGGGCACATAATTCCTATTTGCAACAATAAGAACATCATTAATTCTTCCCACAGGTTTCTTAATAGTGGAATCCGCAAGATGCAAGTTTAGAGAGCAATCATCAAAATCAAGAAAATCTAGCAAATCGCACAAAGTTTTGGGACAGTGGAAACACTAGCACCCAAATCACATAAAGCATACAATTCATGATCCTTAATCTTAATTTTAATAGTTGGTTCCCACTCATCATAAAGTTTTCTAGGAATAGAAACTTCCAACTCAAGGTTTTCTTCATAAGATTGCATCAAGGCATCAACGATATGTTTAGTAAACGCTTTATTTTGACTATAAGCATGAGGAGAATTTAGCACGAATTGTAACAAGGAAATACAATCAATTAAAGAGCAACGTTCATAATTAAATTCCTTGAAATCCAAAATAGTGTGTTTAGCAACATCTAGGATTTTACTTCTTTCAATCCCACTTTTATCAATTTCATCATCAAGATCTAAATACTCCGAATTCTTGGAACGCCTTCTAGGTAAAGGTGGATCATATTCAGTCCCATCATTATCATGATTCATATTGCAAAACGAAGATTTAATAGGGGACACATCAATAACTTTTAGATCTTCATCTTGATTTTCATAGGAATTGGAAGAACACGCTTTAATAAAGGCATCTTTCGTAGCACGCATCCTAGCGGTTCTTTCTTTGCACTCATCAATGGAAATTCTCATGGCTTTGAGAGACTCATTGATATCATGATTAGGAAGGAATAGATCTAAGCTTTAAAGAATCAGCATCAAGAGAAATCTATCAACGTTCCTAGCCAATTCATCAACTTTAAGTAATTTCTCTTCAAGCAAAGCACTAAAATTCTTTTGTGAATTCATAAAATCTTTAACACTTGCCTCAAATTCAGAGGGAATCTTATTAAAATTTCCATAAGAGTTTTTGTAGGAATTTCCATAATTATTAGAAGGATTACTAGGATAAGGCCTAGGATTAAAATTCCCTCTATACGCGTTGTTACCAAAATTATTCCTACCAACAAAATTCACATCCTTAGATTCATTATTATTCTCAATCAAAGTAGACAAAGGCATATCATTAGGATCAGAAGAAACACTCTTAGTAGCAAATAATTTCACAAGTTCATCCATCTTTCCACTCAAAACATTAATTTCTTCTATCGCATGCACTTTTTATTAGTAGATCTTTCGGTGTGCCATTGAGAATAATTAACCATAATATTATCTAGGAGTTTAGTAGCATCTCCTAAAGTGATTTCCATAAAAGTGCCTCCCGCGGCCGAATCTAAAAGATTTCTAGAAGAAAAATTCAATCCGACATAATTTTTTTTGTAAAATCATCCATAAGTTCAAACCATGAGCGGGGCAATTACGTATCATTAATTTCATTCTCTCCCAAGCTTGTGCAACATGTTCATGATCAAGTTGCTTAAAATTCATAATATCGTTTCTAAGAGAGATGATCCTAGTGGGAGGAAAATACTTAGAGATAAAAGCATCTTTGCACTTGTTCCAAGAATTAATACTATTTTTGGGCAAAGACGAAAACCAAGCTTTAGCATGATCTCTAAGTGAAAAAGGAAATAGCTTGAATTTAACAATATCATTATCAACATCTTTCTTCTTTTGCATATCACACAAATCCACGAAGCTATTTAGATGAGTAGTGGCATCTTCACTAGGAAGGCCGGCGAATTGATCTTTCATAACAAGATTCAACAAAGCAGTATTGATTTCACAAGATTCAGTGTTGGTAAGAGGAGCAATCGGAGTGCTAAGGAAATCATTATTGTTGGTATTGGTAAATTCACACAATTTGGTATTATCTTGAGCCATCGTGACAAACAAGCAATCCAACACACGAGCAAACAAAAGGGCAAGCGAGAAAAAGGCAAACGGAAAAGAGAGGGCGAATAAAACGGCAAGGGTGAAGTGGGGGAGAGGAAAATGAGAGGCAAATGGCAAATAATGTAGTGCGAGAGATAAGGGATTGTGATGGGTACTTGGTATGTTGACTTTGCGTAGACTCCCCGGCAACGGCGCAAGAAATTCTTCTTGCTACCTCTTGAGCACTGCGTTGGATTTCCCCGAAGAGGAAAGGATGATGCAGCAAAGTAGCGTAAGTATTTCCCTCAGTTTTTGAGAACCAAGGTATCAATCCAGTAGGAGGCTATGCGCGAGTCCCTCGTACCTACACAAAGCAAATAACTCCTTGCAACCAACGCGAATAGGGGTTGTCAATCCCTTCACGGTCACTTACGAGACTGAGATCTGATAGAGATGATAGATAATATTTTTGGTATTTTTGGTATAAAGATGTAAAGTAAAATAAAAGGCGAAGTAAAAAGCAAAGCAATAATAAAGTGATGGAAGATTGATATGATAAAGATAGACCCGGGGGCCATAGATTTCACTAGTGGCTTCTCTCAAGAGCATAAGTATTTCTACGGTGGTTGAACAAATTACTGTTGAGCAATTGACGGAATTGAGCATAGTTATGAGAATATCTAGGTATGATCATCTATATAGGCATCACGTCCGAGACGAGTAGACCGACTCCTGCCTGCATCTACTACTATTACTCCACTCATCGACCGCTATCCAGCATGCATCTAGAGTATTAAGTTCAAGAAAACAGAGTAACACCTTAAGCAAGATGACATGATGTAGAGGGATAAATTCATGCAATATGATAAAAACCCCATCTTGTTATCCTCGATGGCAACAATATAATACGTGCCTTGCTGCCCCTACTGTCACTGGGAAAGGACACCGCAAGATTGAACCCAAAGCTAAGCACTTCTCCCATTGCAAGAAAAACCAATCTAGTAGGACAAACCAAACTGATAATTCGAAGAGACTTGCAAAGATAACCAATCATACATAAAAGAATTCAGAGAAGATTCAAATATTGTTCATAGATAATCTTGATCATAAACCCACAATTCATCGGTCTCAACAAACACACCGCAAAAAGAAGATTACATCGAATAGATCTCCATGAGAGAGGGGGAGAACATTGTATTGAGATCCAAAAAGAGAGAAGAAGCCATCTAGCTACTAACTATGGACCCGAAGGTCTGAGGTAAACTACTCACACTTCATCGGAGGGGCTATGTTGATGTAGAATCTCTCCGTGGTGGATGCCCTCTCCGGCGGAGCTCCGGAACAGGCCCCAAGATGGGATCTCGTGGGTACAGAAGGTTGCGGCGGTGGAATTAGGTTTTTGGCTCCGTTTCTGATCGTGTGGGGGTATGTAGGTATATATAGGAGGAAGGAGTACGTCGGTGGAGCTCCGTGGGCCCCACGAGGGTGGGGGGCGTGCCTGGGGGGTAGGGCGCGCCCCCTACCTCGTGCCCACCTCCTGGCTTTCTTGATGTAGGGTCCAAGTCTCCTGGATCTTGTTCGATGAGAAAATCACGTTCCCGAAGGTTTCATTCCGTTTGGAGTCCGTTTGATATTCCGTTTCTTCGAAACACTGAACTAAGCAAAAAACAACAATTCTGGGCTGGGCCTCCTTTTAATAGGTTAGTCCCAGAAGTAATATAAAAGTGGAAAATAAAACCCAATATGGTCCAAAACAGTAGATAATATAGCATGGAGCAATCAAAAACCATAGATACATTGAAGACTTATCACTTCTGCCAAGGTTCTGCCTCGAGACGGCGGCGCTTTGTCCCGAAAGCTCTCTTCTAATTTTTTTCTAGGTCAAAACCCTCCATATAGCAGAAGATGGGCACCAGACGATGGCCAGGGGGCCGACAAGCCCTAAGGCTACGCCCTGGGGGTAGGGCGCGCCCCCAGGCTTGTGGCCACCTGGTGGGTACCCTTCCGTAGTTTCTTTGCCCAATATTTTTTATATATTCCAAAAATATTCTCCTTAAAGTTTCAGGACTTTTGGAGTTGTGGAGAATAGGTATCTCAGGTTTGCTCCTTTCCGGTCCAGAATTCCAACTACCGGTATTCTCCCTCTTCATGTTAATATTGCGAATTAAGAGAGGAAAGGCATAAGTATTGTACTATAATGTGAAATAACAGTCCATAATGCAATAAATATCAACGTAAAAACATGATGCAAAATGGACATATCAATGGTGGCGTTGTCTGGCGCCATGGTGGCGTCGACGGCAGGCGTGGCAAGGTCGGTGCGTCATTACCTGCTCTAGAGATGGATCGGTGGAAGACGACGGCGACAGCCTGTGAGAGTGCGCCGAACCGGTGTGTGACTAATACGTCCATTTTGCGTCATGTTTTCTTGCTGTTATTTATAATGTTTTTATCCATAATAATGCTTCTTGGAGTAATTCTAATGCCTTTTCTCTCATAATTTGCAAGGAACACACCAAGAGGGAGAATTCCGGCAGCTAGAAATCTGGACCTTGAAAAGCTACGTCAGGCCACCTATTCGCACAACTCCAAATAAGCTGAAACTTCACGGAGATTTTTTATGGAATATTTAAGAAATACTGAAGCCAATAACCACCAGAGGGGGCCACCAGGTGGGCACAACCCACCTGGGCGCGCCAGGCCCCCAGGCGCGCCCTGGTGGGTTGTGGCCTCCTCGGCCCACCTCTGATGCCCATCTTTTGGTATATAAGTCATTTTGACGTAGAAAAAATAAGGAGGAGACTTTCGGGACGGGTCGCCGCCGTCTTGAGGCAGAACTTGGGTAGGAGCACTTTTGCCCTCCGGCGGAGCGATTCCGCCGGGGGAACTTCCTTCCCGGAGAGGGAAATCATCGTCATCATCATCACCAACAACTCTCCCATCTTGGGGAGGGCAATCTCCATCAACATCTTCAACAGCACCATCTCATCTCAAACCCTAGTTCATCTCTTGTATTCAATATTGTTACCGGAACTATAGGTTGGTGCTTGTGGGTGACTAGTAGTGTTGATTACATCTTGTAGTTGACTACTATATGGTTTATTTGGTGGAAGATTATATGTTCAAATCCATTATGCTATTTAATACTCCTCTGATTATGAACATGTTTATCATTTGTTAGTAGTTACTTTTGTTCTTGAGGTCACGGGAGAAATCATGTTGCAAGTAATCATGTGAACTTGATATGTGTTTGATATTTTGATAGTACGTATGTTGTGCTTCCCTTAGTGGTGTCATGTGAACGTCGACTACATGACACTTCACCATATTTGGGCCTAAGGGAATGCATTGTGGAGTAGCAATTAGATGGTGGGCTGCGAAAGTGACAGAAGATTAAACCCCAGTTTATGCGCTATTTTGTAAGGGACAGATTGGATCCAAAAGTTTAATGCTATGGTTAGAATTTATTCTTAATACTTTTCTTGTAGTTGCGGATGCTTGCGGAAGGGTTAATCATAAGTAGGAGGTTTGTTCAAGTAAGAACAACACCTAAGCACCGGTCCACCCACATATCAAATTATCAAAGTAGCAAACACAAATCAAACCAACATGATGAAAGTGACTAGATGAAATTCCCGTGTACCCTCAAGAACGCTTTGCTTATCATAAGAGACCGTTTTGGCCTGTCCTTTGCCTCAAAAGGATTGGGCTACCTTGCTGCACTTGTGTTACTACTATCGTTACTTGCTCGTTACAAATTATCTTGCTATCAAACTACTCCGCTACTTACAATTTCAGCACTTGTAGACATTACCTTACTGAAAACTACTTGTCATTTCCTTCTGCTCCTCGTTGGGTTCGACACTATTACTTATCGAAAAGAGCTACAATTGATCCCCTATACTTGTGGGTCATCAAGGCTGTTTTCTGGCGCCGTTGCCATGAGTGAAGCGTCTTTGGTAAGTGGAATTTGGTAAGGAAACATTTATATAGTGTGCTGAAATTTATTGTCACTTGCTACTATGGAAAACAATCCTTTGATGGGTTTGTTCGGGATATCTTCACCTCGTCCTAAACCATAATTAGCTACCCCTCAAGCTACTGCACCTACTGAAAATATTGAATATGAAATTCCTTCGGGTATGATAGAACAACTGCTAGCTGATCCTTATGAAGGAGATGGAACTGGACATCCTGATATGCACTTGATATATGTGGAACAAATTTGTGGATTGTTTAAGCTTGCAGGTTTACCCAGGGATCAAGTTATGAAAAAGGTTTTCCCTTTATCTTTGAAGAGAAAATCATTGGCATGGTATAAGCTATGCAATGATATTGAATCATGGAATTGGAATTGTTTGAAATTGGAGTTCCACCAAAAATTTTATCCTATGCATCTAGTTCATCGTGATCGGAATTATATATATAATTTTTGGCCTCGTGAAGGAGAAAGTATTGCTCTAGCTTGGGGAGGCTTAAGTCAGTGTTATATTCATGCCCCAATCATGATCTCTCAAGAGAAATTATTATCCAGAACTTTTATGCTCGGCTTTCTAATAATGATCAAACCATGCTTGATACTTCTTGTGCTGGTTCTTTTATGAAGAAGACTATTGAATTCCGGTGGTATCTTTTGGAAAGAATTAAACGCAACTCTGAAGATTGGGAACTCGACGAAGGTAAAGACTCAGGTATTAAACTTAAGTATGATTGTGTGAAATCTTTTATGGATACTGATGCTTTTCAAAAGTTTAGCACTAAATATGGACTTGGCTCTGAGATAGTAGCCTCCTTTTGTGAATCATTTGCTACTCATGTTGAACTCCCTAAAGAGAAGTGGTTTAAATATCACCCACCTATTAAATAAGAAATTAAAAAACCAGTACCAGTTAAAGAAGAAACTATACTTTATAATGTTGATCCAGTTGTTCCTTCTACTTATATTGAGAAACCACCTTTTCCTGTTAGGATAAAGGAACATGCTAAAGTTTCAACCATGGTCAACAAAAGCTACATTAGAACACCTAAACGTGATGAACAAATTAAAGTAGAACCTAGCATTGCTATGGTTAAAGATCTCTTAGAAGAAGATATATATGGGTGTGTTATTTACTTCTGTGAAGAAGCTGCTATAATTGCTAAACCTGATAGAAAAGATAAACATAGAACTGTTGTTGACATGCCTGTTATTTCAGTTAAAATAGGAGATCACTGTTATCATGGTTTATGTGACATGGGTGCTAGTGTGAGTGCTATTCCTTACACTTTATATGAAGAAATTATGAAAGACATAGCACCTGCTGAGATATAAGAAATAGATGTTACTATTAAACTTGCTAATACAGACACAATATCACCAATTGGGATTGTTAGAGATGTTGATGTCTTGTGTGGGGAAATAAAATACCCTACTAATTTCTTGTTCTTGGTTCCCCACAAGATGACTTTTGTCCCATTTCTTTTGAAAGACCTTTATTGAACACAGTTAATGCTAAGATAGTTTTTAAGAAACAAACTGTGGGTGTTAGCTTTGGTGATGAATCTCATGAGTTTAATTTTTCCAAGTTTAGTAGAAATCATCATGAAAAATAATTGGCTAGTAAGGATGAATTAATTGGTCTTGCTTCTATTGTTGTACCACCTACTAATCCTTTAGAACAATATTTGCTAGACCATGAAAATGATTTACATATGCATGAAAGAAATGAAACAGATATATTTTTCTTTGAACAACGTCCTCTGCTTAAACACAATTTGCCTATTGAAACTCTAGGAGGTCCTCCTCCACCTAAAGGTGATCCTGTGTTTGAATTAAAACAATTGCGAGACACTTTGAAATATGCTTATCTTGATGAAAAGAAAATATATCATGTTGTTATCAGTGCTAACCTTTCAGAACATGAAGAAGAAAGATTATTGAAAGTTCTAAGGAAGCATCGGGCTGCTATTGGATATACTCTTGACGATTTAAAGGGCATTAGTCCCACTCTATGTAGGCACAAAATCAATATGGAACCTGATGCTAAACCCATTGTTGATCACCAACGTCAGTTAAACCCGAAGATGAAAGAAGTGGTAAGAACAGAAATATTAAAAATTCTGGAAGTATGTATAATCTATCCCATAGCTGATAGTAGATGGGTAGGTCCTGTTCATTGTGTCCTTAAGAAATGAGGTATTACTGTTGTTCCTAATGATAAGAATGAACTTATTCCACAAAGAATTGTTACAGGCTATAGAATGGCAATTAATTATAGAAAATTAAATAAAGCAGCTAGAAAAGATCATTACCATTTGCCTTTTATTGATCAAATGCTTGAAATATTATCTAAGCACACACACTTTTGCTTCCTTGATGGATACTCTGGCTTTTCAGAAATATCTGTTTCTCAACCTGATCAAGAAAAGACCACTTTTACTTGTCCCTTTGGAACCTATGCTTATAGACGTATGCCTTTTGGTTTATGTAATGCACCTGCTACCTTTCAAAGATGTATGACTGTTATATTCTCTGACTTTTGTGAAAAGATTGTTGAGGTTTTCATGGATGATTTTTCTGTTTATGGGAAGTCTTTTGATGATTGTTTAAGCAATCTTGAGCTAGTTTTGCAGAGATGTGAACAAACAAATCTTGTCTTGAATTGGAAGGAGTGCCACTTTATGGTTAATGAAGGCATTGTCTTGGGTCATAAAATTTCTGAAAGAGGTATTGAAGTGGACCAAGCTAAGGTTGATGAAATTGAGAAGATGCCATGTCTTAAGGACATCAAAGGTATTCGTAGTTTACTAGGTCATGCTGGTTTCTATAGGAGATTTATCAAAGACTTCTCTAAAATTTCTAGGCCTCTCACTTGTCCTTGCAAAAGGATATTCCTTTTTTTAATGATGATTGTCTTGAAGCCTTTGAAACACTCAAGAAAGCCTTAATACGTGCACCTATTGTTCAACCACCTAATTGGAATTTGCCTTTTGAAATTATGTGTGATGCTAGTGATTATGTTGTTGGTGTTGTTCTAGGACAAAGAGTTGATAAGAAATTGAATGCTATTCATTATGCTAGTAAAACTCTAGACAGTGCCCAAACAAATTATGCTACTACTGAAAAAGAATTCTTAGCAGTGGTGTTTGCTTGTGATAAATTTAAACCTTATATTGTTGATTCCAAAGTAACTGTTCACACAGACCATGCTGTTATTAAATACATTATGGAAAAGAAAGATGCTAAACCTAGACTTATTCGTTAGGTTCTCTTGTTGCAAGAATTTTATTTACATATCATTGATAGAAAAGGAGTTGATAGCCCTGTAGCTGATAACTTGTCTAGGCTTGAAAATGTGCTTGATGACCCACTACCTATTGATGATAGTTTTCCTGATGAGCAGTTAGCTGCAATAGATGTTGCCAATAGTACTCCTTGGTATGCTGACTATGCTAATTACATTGTTGCTAAATATTTGCCACCTAGCTTTACATACCAACAAAAGAAAAAAAATCTTCTATGATTTAAGACATTACTTTTGGGATGACCCACATGTTTATAAAGAAGGAGTAGATGATATTATTAAACGTTGTGTACCTGAGCATGAACAGGGACCAAACCTACGGAAATGTCACTCCGGGGCTTATGGAGGGCATCACGTTGGAGATAGAACTGCTCACAAGGTATTGCAATCTGGATTTTATTGGCCTACTCTCTTCAAGGATGCCCGTAAGTTTGTCTCATCTTGTGATGAATGTCAAAGAATAGGTAATATCGGTAAGCGTCAAGAAATGCCTATGAATTATTCACTTGCTGTTGAACCATTTGATGTTTGGGGATTTGATTACATGGGACCTTTTCCTTCCTCTAATAGGTATACACATATTTTGGTTGCTGTTGATTATGTTACTAAATGGGTAGAAGCTATTCCAACCAGTAGTGCTGATCACAACACCTCTATTAAAATGCTGAAGGAAGATATTTTCCCAAGGTTTGGAGTCCCTAGATATTTAATGACTGCTGGTGGTTCACACTTTATTCGTGGTGCTTTCCGTAAAATGCTTGTTAAGTATGATGTTAACCATAGAATTGCATCACCCTATCATCCTCAGTCTAGTGGTCAAGTTGAACATAGAAATAGAGAAATAAAATTAATTTTGCAAAATACTATCAGTAGGTCCAGGAAGAATTGGTCTAAGAAATTAGATGATGCACTTTGGGCTTATAGAACAACATATAAAAATCCTATGGGTATGTCTCCTTATAAAATGGTTTATGGAAAAGCTTGTCATTTGCCTCTTGAGTTAGAACATAAAGCATATTGGGCCGTCAAAGAGCTCAATTATGGTTTCAAACTTGCTGGTGAAAAGAGGTTATTTGATATTAGCTCATTAGATGAATGGAGAACCCAAGCTTATGACAATGCAAAGTTATTCAAAGAAAAAGTCAAAAGATGGCATGACAAAAGAATCCAAAAGCGCGAGTTTAAAGTCGGAGATATGTTCTTTTGTACAACTCTCGTTTTAGATTTTTTGCAGGAAAGCTCCTCTCAAAATGGGAAGGCCCATATGTCATCGAGGAGGTTTACCGGTCTGGAACCATCAAAAATAATAATTCCGAAGGTACTAACCCGAAGGTTGTCAATGGGCAACGAATAAAGCATTATATCTCAGGTACTCATATTAATGTCGAAAGTAATATTATCCAAACTTTGACACCGGAAGAGCACATAAAAGAGTCCTTCCGGAACACTCCAGAATCGTGAAAATAAGGAGGTACATGATACGGTAAGTAAACAGGCTCCAAAGAATCTACAAAATTATTTTTTATCAGTTTTGAATATTTTAGAATTTTGGAAATAAAGAAACTCCCAGGAAGCGTCCCCTAGTGGGCACAAGACACCAGGGCGCGCCAGGCTTGCCTGCCACGCCCAGGTGGGTTGTGCCCACCTGGGACACCTCCCGTACTCCATTCTTCTTCCATGTACTTATCCTCCAAGATAAAAACTCTATATATACTTCCTGTACCTGTTAACCACCGTACCGCAAAGAAATCATCTGTTCTCTTTTCTTGTTGTTTTCTGACAGATTCAACGAGACCAACGTCATGTCTTCCTCACCCTTCAACAATGGAGAAGGAGACATAAGGTTGGCTCAGGAAGATCTAAGGAGGGATGAAGCTAAAGAGGTTGCTATGGAAGAAGCGGCAAGTCCCTTTGGGATTCACCCTCCCTCTCTGAGAGGGATACACTAGCTGGCATCTCCACTCACCCTAATCCTCATCAAGACATGGGATCATCGAACAATCAAGCGAGCCTAGAAGTGCGAGAATATTTCCCACCGAGGAGGCCCTACATCGCAACAATTTTCATAATTTGATTCACAATTATGGGTTCAATAACACTCCTCGTAGGCACATACCGTCCAACTGGGACATATCTTGACCAAGAGAAAACAATGCAAGAACCAAACCGTGGGGCCCTGAGAATAAACACATAATGGCTAAGGTGAAGAAAAATAGTGAATTAATTCATCAAGCCTTTCGGGAGATTGAAGGGTTGAAGGATCTACTTATGGTTATATTGGAGAATTCTTCATCACCACCATCATCTTCTTCACCACCAAAGGAGAACTGAGTATCGGGTATGGGCACTCCCCTTGGCTTCCGCCAAGCTTGGGGAGGTGCCCCAGTATCGTACCATCCCACTATATCTTTGCTTTTATTTATCTTAGTTCAATCTTTTGCTTTAGATGAAATAAAGTTTAGTTCGATCTTTTCTTCTTTGAGAGTTTGCTTAGTGATCTATCATTGTAATCGTGTGCAAGTTATATAATAAAGTTAGTTTGAGTTTTTGCTTTCTTTACTTTCATGCTGCAAATAAAGAAAAGAAATAAGAAAGAAACAAAAAGATAAAGGAAACAAATGAAGGAAAGAAATAAATCAATAAGATTATATACTAATCCTATGGTAGGTGATAGCACCACATAAGGAAAAGTATAAGTAGAAACATTTATTAGAGATTGACAAATATAACATTAGTCAATGATGCAACTCATGAAAGAATTAATAAGGGAAGAGAAAATTCACATATAAATATACTATCGTAGAAATCTTTTGTGATTGTGAACCCTCATCAAAATATTATATGCCAAAATTGTTGATGTTGGACAAGGAAGACAACTTAATGATTTATGTTTGTTTATATTCACATAGAAGTCATATTGTCATAGATCCTTCAACATGTGGTGCTTGCTCCCTATCTTTGCTAGCCAAAAATTCCGCACTAAGTAGAGATACTACTTGTGCATCCAAAAACCCTTAAACCCAAACCTTTTTCAAGTGTCCATCATACCTACCTAGGGATTGAGCAAGATCCCTCAAGTAAGTTGTCATCGGTGCAAAAAGGCAATAAAAATTGCTTCTAAATGTGTGAGATCATTTAGTGTAAGATAAAATTGAGCGTTGTAGCGACAGACTGCATAATAAAGGTTGTCATCTTAAGGGGCAATACAATATGATGTTCTCTTGCACTAAGGGATTGAGCATACAAACAAATAAGCGCATGGCAACCTCTGCTTCCCTCTGCGAAGGGCCTATTTTTTACTTTTATGTATTTACTTTTATGCAAAGAGTCAAAGCTTTCCTTCTATTCCTTTTATTTTCTCCTTTGGCAAGCATCATGTGGTGAGGAAAGATCTAGGCACATATATCCAGTTGAATATATATAGCATGTGTTATTATTGTTGACATCACCCTTGAGGTGAGTATGTTGGGAGGCGAAACTATAAGCCCCTATCTTTCTATGTGTCCGATTGAAACATTTTGCTCATGGGTAAGAGGTGAGTGTTAGCAATCATAGAAGACTATATGATGGTTGAGTATGTGGACTTTCCTAAAGGCTCCGATACATGACCCTTCCTGAAAAGATGATGAATTGTAGTTGCAAACTTTACTAAGAACATATTTGTTGGTTTCTAACAAAGTTTTTGCTTTAAACTTCGATTGTGTGATGAACTATTACTTATTCATGAGAAGTATATGATAAAAGTTCTATGTTTAATTTTGTTGCTTTTATAATAATCAACATTATGCTTCTATGTCCGTATTTTGTTTTTATCGACACCTCTCTCTTAAAGCATGTGGACATGTTTTTCGATTTCGGTTTTTGCTTGAGGACAAGCGAGGTCTAAGCTTGGAGGAGTTGATACGTCCATTTTGCATCATGTTTTCTTGCTGTTATTTATAATTTTTTTATCCATAATAAAGCTTCTTGAAGTAATTCTAATGCCTTTTCTCTCATAATTTGCAAGGAACACACCAAGAGGGAGAATTCCGACAGCTAGAAATCTGGACCTGGAAAAGCTATGTCAGGCCACCTATTCTGCACAACTCCAAATAAGCTGAAAATTCAAAAGATTTTTTATGGAATATTTAAGAAATACTGGAGCCAATAACCACCAGAGGGGGCCCACCAGGTGGGCACAACCCACCTGGGCACACCAGGCCCCCCAGGCGCGCCCTGGTGGGTTGTGGCCTCCTCGGCCCACCTCCGGTGCCCATCTTCTGGTATATAAGTCATTTTGACCTAGAAAAAAATAAGGAGGAGACTTTCAGGACCGGGCGTTGCCGTCTCAAGGCGGAACTTGGGAAGGAGCACTTCTGCCCTCCGGCGGAGCGATTTCGTCGCGGTAACTTCCCTCCCGCAGGGGGAAATCATCATCATCATCATCACCAACAACTCTCCCATCTTGGGGAGGGAAATATCCATCAACATCTTCAACAACACCACCTCATCTCAAAACCTAGTTCATCTCTTGTATTCAATCTTGTTACCATAACTATAGATTGGTGCTTGTGGGTGACTAGTAGTGTTGATTACATCTTGTAGTTGATTACTATGTGGTTTATTTGGTAGAATATTATATGTTCAGATCCATTATGCTATTTAATACTCCTACGATCATGAACATGTTTATCATTTGTGAGTAGTTACTTTTGTTCTTGAGGTCACGGGAGAAATCATGTTGCAAGTAATCATGTGAACTTGATATGTGTTCGATATTTTGATAGTATGTATGTTGTGATTCCCTTAGTGGTGTAATCTGAACGTCGACTACATGACACTTCACCATATTTGGGCCTAAGTGAATGCATTGTGGAGTAGCAATTAGATGGTGGGTTGCGAGAGTGACAGAAGCTTAAACCCTAGTTTATGCGCTATTTCGTAAGGGACCGATTGGATCCAAAAGTTTAATGCTATGGTTAGAATTTATTCTTAATACTTTTCTCGTAGTTGTGGATGCTTGCGGAAGGGTTAATCATAAGTAGGATGTTTGTTCAAGTAAGAACAACACCTAAGCACCGGTCCACTCACATATCAAATTATCAAATTAGTGAACACAAATCAAACCAACATGATGAAAGTGACAAGATGAAATTCCCGTGTACCCTCAAGAACGCTTTGCTTATCATAAGAGACCGTTTTGGCCTGTCCTTTGCCTCAAAAGGATTGGCCTACCTTGCTGAACTTTTGTTACTACTATCGTTACTTGCTCATTACAAATTATCTTGCTATCAAACTACTCCGCTACTTACAATTTCAACACTTGCAGACATTACCTTACTGAAAACTACTTATCATTTCCTTCTGCTCCTTGTTGGGTATGACATACTTATCGAAAAGAGCTGCAATTGATCCCCTATACTTGTGGGTCATCAGTGACCCAGTCATGGCATTGTGGCTTGGATGAGGCATCGGACTTTAGATGTTGAGCTTCGATGCGATGTCTGTTTTGTATTCGGCTCGGACATTCGGCGCCCCTTTATCAAGGGGATAGGAGTAGCGATAGGTGTTGCCAAGATGATGGCTTCGGATTTACTGATGTACGTATTACTTTGTAAGGTCTATCTGAATAATTAATAAAATGATTGCATGCATCACCGCTTGCTTCCATCTACAATATATGTGTGTATTAGGGAATTTGTAATCTAAAAGATTGGGATTTTGTCCATCTTCCCCTGAAAAATACATTCCCATTTTGGTTTTAAATTACCATCAAAAAATATTTGATCATGTATATTAGGGAATTTTTATTCTACTCACTCTGTTGCACAATGTGGTGCATATTTCATTTTAGAAAGTTAAACAAGTCTACATTGGACCAAAATTGTAGGAAAAATATCAATATCATGAGGCGTACTTTTATTTTAACTATTCGGTGTTTTAGATGTTGACAATTTACTTATTTATTTTAGTTGGGATTTTTTTGGGGGGCAAATTTGAGTTGGGATGTTGATAGTTTAGTCTATAAACTTGATCAAACATAGGCATGTTTGACTTTCTAAAAAACAAATATGAAATACATTGTAGAACGTTGGAAGTACAAGAAAGAAAATTTGTCATCTTTTCGTAAATGAGGAATATGTCCATTTTTATTTTAAGTTTAATCATAAAAAAAGTTTGATCATGTATCCCAACATATGTTGGCATGACGTCTTTCTGTACGGTTTTGATGAGAGGGTGATATTAAATGGATGACATGGTGGGGAAATGCCATGGTGCACAAGTTTCCTTGTCTTGAAAATTTCAAGAAAAAATATATATGTAAACCGGCAAAATGTTCAGGTGAGATTTATATCTGATTGTGCGTGAATTGACCAAATTTCACCCATTAATACATGCATTTTGGTGTAACTCACAAAAACAATTGAGTACATTTACATAGTATTTTTCTTCTATCATATTTATTGTGGCAAATTAACTTGCTATTAACTTGATAAATAAGAGGCTCAGGGCATATCTGATGCGGCTTGAGCTACCACTACAAAAAAAACACTTCCGTGATGATACGTGTTTGTCACAGTAGTTCGCATTTTCTGTCATGCATGTACATCCGTGACGATTTTATGACAGAATCAAGATAGTCATACATGTGCTATCATAGAAGTCTTCCATGACATTACCAAAATTATCATCACGGAAGTGTCCACTTCCATGATGATAAATCACGCGTCATAGAATTGCTTTCGTCAAGGGTAACCGACACGTGGCATCCACTGTAACGGGTCGCCGTTAAGCTATTGGGTTCTGGTTTGGATCCGATAACCCGTTAACAGCCCCGACCAATGGGGATTTTCCACGTGTAAAATTCTCATTCGCCGGAGGGTCCACGTGTTGGCTTAGCATTGGGACAGATGCCATCCACTCATAGTACGGGTGGCGCCTATGATACGTCGGCACGTGGCAAGGCCCAACAGTGGCCCATTCCGATGAAAAAGGCCGGCCCAACAAAAATTAGCAGCCAACCCATATAAGGCCTACTTGTGTCAGGTCCATTTAAGCCCACGACCCATACGAGATGTGCCAATTCGGCCCGTCAACGACCCGTTAAAGATTTGACACCATTGCAGCCCATCGTCAGTTCGAGCCCGTTAACAGCCCGCTATATATTTGGGCTCAATATCGCCCCGATGTGGTTTCGGCCTGTTAATGACCCATTCAAGGGATGGGCCAATTTTCAGGATGTACGTCTTTCGTCCTTTTAGCGACCCATTCAAGTGTTGGGACAATTTCTGGCCCGGTGTGTCTTTCAGCCTGTTGATGGCCCATAAGTGAGTTGGGCCATTTGCAGTCGGACCTGAGTTTTTGCCTTCTAATGGCCCATGCTTTTCATGGTCCAATACCAGCCCGGTTTCTCTTTCGGCCTGCTAAAGGCCCACAACACAGTTGGGCCATATACCGTATGACCTGACTTTCGGCCTCTTAACGACCCATGCTCTTCATGGTCCAGTACGAGCCCGCTATCTCTTTTGGCCTGCTAAAGGCCCACAATATAGTTTGGCCATATGTAGCCCGATCTTAGTATCGTCCTGTTAACGGCCTGTGAAATCAAATGGGCCCACATGTTGCCCGCTTTGATGTCGGCCTGTTAACAACCCGGGAGGTAACATGGCCGAGCATTAACTTTTGTCCTGGTAATGGCCCATTAACTTAATGGGACCAATTAGATAATTTGAGCCCATTACGACGAGCAATTATGCACAGGACCAAAACCGATCAATCAAAGGCCTATGAGAATTTTGGCCCCTACGAGCCCATTAGGGAAGCCCATTAAGGGCAATGGGCTGCTTCCTTCATATAGGGCCCATGACTGTTTGTGCTAACTAATAATTTCACTGCTTTTTAGCTTTCTAGCAACCATTTATCTGGAATGCGAGGCGCGCTAAGCAAAGGTATGACATACAGGGGAAAACATTGCACATCCAGCATATATCACAAGAAATTACATCCACTGGGCAATCAAAGATTGATTCCAGTGCAAATAAATGAACAGAACCTAACGATCCAACGTCACAATCTGCATCCTCAGCGCGGATGACGCCCATAAGCATGTGGGCAAGTTCTTCCTGCTTTGCTATGCTGTATCTGAAAACATTGATCAGTTGTTGTTGCATAACAATGTGCACCTCGGATTCCTCCACCATTTCCATCATTGTTTCAGCCAGTAATTGGTTGACAAATATACATTGTTTCCGTTGCATTCGAGATAGAGGAAACTGAACAGATTCAGATGGCGATTTTGGCAGGCTTGTATTATTGATAGTGGCGAGTGTCTCAACCACTGCATCATAACATAAACTAGGAGGGGAGCCAAACAGATTAATCAAGAGTTATTCCCATATTACCTGGCCTAGATTTATTGGAAAGAAACAATGGGGTTGCCTTGCTGTTTTCAGAGTTTGTCTTCTTATCTTCAGCAGCCTGCACAAAATTAACACACTAGCATTGCTATCATTGGCCAGGTCATATAATAGGAAAGAAACATTGACACAACGAACGTTTGGGCAACCAGACCACACCAACCTACACCAAATTAACACAATATGGCATAGCTATCATGAACCAGGTAACGTAATACAAAAGCAACATTGACACAATGAATGAATGGGCAACCAGAGCAGCACTACAATTCAGTAATGTGCATGATATGAGATAGTACACTCATGCAACTCAGTATGCAAAACTATCAGGAAGTTTTCCTTACAAAAATCAACATTGTCACCTTTAATTATACATTTTGCTACAGCTAAATTTAGATCAGATAAAGGTTGGATTCATGCCGATTAACAAAATACATGGTGATGTAAAAATATAGTGATATACAACAGGTACCTACATCATCATTGGAGCACAGAGAATTCCCGCAAGATACTTTCCTCGAATACGATCCCAATGCAGAAAATCTTCTATCCTTTAAGCTTATTTTCTAAAAGAGAGATGGGTAAGAAACATGTAGAAAATATGATCAGAATGCTGTAAAATTTCATGATGTGAGGATACGCACACGCTTCTTAGAATGGAGTTGACATATTTTTGCTGGACTAGAGCGGACTAGTTCTTTGGCCACCGGAATCTGCTTATTATCAGTAGGAGTTAGGTTTCTCTGTGCTGGGGCGGTATCTATGAAAACTGGAGTTGGTTTACTATCTTCTGGCCTTTGGATCTTTTGCAAAGACCTTGTTTGTAACCCTTTAGATTCTAACATAGCCATCTTCCCCTTGCATGCCTTATATAGAAGAATGGTGCTTCAATTATAAAACATGCTACAACCGAGAGATGGAATAGGTACTGAAGAATAGAAAGGCATGACTGACATGTATTCCCTCCATTTGGAAATAAAAGGATGGGTCTAGGCATAATTCATTTCTAGATACATCAATTTTTATCCATTTCTGCGACATGTAATCCGGACGGAGGGAGTATGATGTAAGGGCTAGGGATACGACAGGACAACAGTGTAAAAAACACTAGTTGAATGTAAAACTGTATGCTAGCGGAATACATACAGAAAAACACTAAGGCAGCATATGTGTGTATGATTGGGAAACTAAGATGGCATTGCAACAGACCACTAGAACAACACCTCAATGTAAAAAAACATAGTATGGTAGACAGATGAAGTACATACTGAAGAATAACAATGCATAAGATATTTAAAAGCATGATGTCCAAACTAAGCAGATGGCATTGCGATAGAGCAGAATGACAATAATTGAATTTGAAAACATGTTATGATGAATGGAATAGGTACTGAAAAATAGGAAGGCATGACATATTTACATGCATGAATAGCAGGCTAAGCACATGGCATTGCAACAGAGTAGATGCACTCCAGGATATTATATGCATGTTGTACCCATATCACGGGCCAAGTTAGAGCAAGGACCTTGTCGGTGTACAAAACTAGGGGCACATTTTTGCACCCCTTTACCTGTGCACGGGCAGTCAGAGCCGCGCCCGCGACCACACCAAGCAGAGCAAGGGAGGTGAGCCAAGGCAAGACCGAAACCCAAGATGCTCAAAGCAACGCCAAGGCCAAGACCACAAAGAGCAAAGGGACGAAGCAGGTTCCCCCGGCAGGAGACCCTTGCCGGGGGCAGCCCCGGCAAGACCCTTGCCGAGGCAGCTCGCCCCACACCAACAGAGTGAGCCACCCTTGAGCCCACGATCCCCGACGCCATCATCCGCGTGGACCCAGGGCTCGGGAAGGCACCTCCAAGGTGGCATGCAGATCTTTGTGAAGACATATCCAAGAATAGACGAGGATTAGAAGACGACGATTCTCGACAAGATCCTTGCCGAGGAAGGCCACCAGACCCTTGGAAAGATCCTTGCCGGGGACAACAGCGCGCCACGGCAAGACCCTTGCTGGGCCACCCGGCAAGGCCCTCGCCAAGGACCCTAGCGGGACCACCGCCAGGACCACGCCAACCAAGCTTCCACGACCGTTCCCATGCAGCTGCCAGCCCAACCAGCTGGGCGGGCACCTGCGTGGCGACATGCAGCTCCCAGGCCAACTCATCAAGCGCCTGCGTGGCGGCATGCAAATCTTTGTGAAGGCCCTACCACTGCGCCACCTCAGCTGCCGGCCTGCCTAGATGGCGCCGCACGCATCACTGGCTAGGGCGCGTGTCGAAGCGAGGAAGAGCAGCGACGGACGGGACGGGCCTCGCCCCCCGTCCCCGATAAAGCAAGAGGACACCTAAGCGATGCATTAAATGCACCTTGTCCTGTAATACGAGGGATAACCTCGTGCCACTGTAGACCTTTCCACCTCCTGTGTGCCACTGTGGCAGCCCCTTTTTCCTATAAAAGGAGGCCCGAGGCGACCAGGAGAAGGATTCGGATTTTTGGAGCTCGTTACACTCCGTAGCTAGTTCAAGAACTCAGAATACATCCACCAAAGCAGGACTAGGGTTTTACGCAACCTCGCGGCCCGAACCAGGGTAAACGAACCGCGTGCTCTCTGTTAGACTCGCTCTTCTCTCAACCCCGCACCCCGCAACCGCATTAGGGATTCCTGTGATCCCATAGGTGTCGTTTCCCACCGACATCTTTGGCGCGCCAGGTAGGGGGTGCGCAGTTGTGAGAATCTGGTCTAGTAGTTAGCCTAGTGGTTCTTCGTTGCCATGGCCCCTAAGAAGAAGACGGCCACAGCGATCGGCTCGTTGGGGGCCAAACGGCCCGTGCCGGTGCGGACGAGCAGCGGACCGGTCGCGGACAAGACTCGGGCCGCGGCCCGCGAACACCAGCACCACCCAGGCAGTCGGAGCCTGGCGAGCGGCGTCGTTCGTGCACCGGACAATCGGTCCCACGCCGCCGGGCCCGAAGACGGAGCTGGGCCCCCTGCCGGCGGCGCGGGGCCCTCCGGGGGTGTCGTTGGGCCGACTCCGGGCGGCGCGGCGACCTCCAGGACGCATACACCGGCGAGCACCGCGCGTTCTTCCCATAGTGTGCGTGCCAAACAGCATCACCACGTTGGTGACCCTGGGCACCGCCGTGGGAAGAGCCCTGTGCGCCGTCAGCAAGGCGAAGGAGTTCAACATGCTCGCCGAAGCACTGGTGAAAATGGCACGCAGCCACTGGGTCGTGACAGAGCTCCTTCTAACATAGTTAGAAGTTGAAGCGCGCCGCGATCCACTCAGCTGTCACCGCCACCCACTCCAGCGGAAGCCTTGGCGCGCACAGCTGCTCCTCGACTTCCCTCCTGCTGCGGAGAAGCTCGATGAGTGGAGGGCCACCATCCGGAGCCTCGTCGCCGTCGCGAACAAAGACGATCTGCGACCGGCGGGGCCCTCGGGACAACGCTCCACCGAACCACCACATGCTGGCACTGGGAGGACCGGGGGAGCTGCGGCCACGGTGCACTCTCCTCCTCCTCGCCAGCCGCCGCGGGCGTCGGCCCGTTGCGACGATGCTGGTGATAACATCTCCATAGCGTCGTCCGATCCACGAACCCTCCGCGTCCAACGCCAGGTCCTTCGGGAGCGAGCTCACGAAGACGCTCGAACCACCGTCAAGCGCCGACGCGAAACGCGCCATCAGTCGGACAAGCGGGCGGGACCCTACGAACCACCCGGCACCAGGGGGCCCCGGCGGCCTACCTTACGAGGTGGGCTGCCCGGCTTTTACCCGTGAGCTGAGGCAGTTCTAGTGGCCGTCCCACTGCATGTTCAAGCCCGACGTCGGCGAGAAGTACACCGGCAAGACCCATCCGTCCAAGTTCCTCAGCATCTACACCATCGCGATGCAGGCCACTGGGGCTTGCGACGACAAGGTGCTTGCCAACTACTTCCGGCTGGCGCTCAAGCCCAATGTAATGTCTTGGCTGATGCACTTGCCAGCGGACTCCATCTCTTCCTGGTCAGACCTATGCCATGAGTTCGTTGGCGCCTTCACAGGAGGCCACCAAGCTCATGGCCAGGCCAGTGATCTGCATATCATTCCCCAGAAGGAAGGGGAGACCCTGCGCAAGTACATACAGAGATTCAGCCAGGTGCAGTACAACATCCCCGACGTTCATCCTGCCGCCGTGATTAGCGTGTTCCATCAGAACATGCGCAATCACAAGATGCACGAGGAGCTGGCGATGAGCAAGGTTAAGTATGTGGCCGAGCTCTATGTTCTGGCCGACAGGTGCGCCTGGGCTAAAGAGGGAAGGAAGTACCCTGGCGTCGACTCTACCGATGAGGACGCCGCCGCCCCGACGAAGAAGGGCCGGCGTCGCAACAGGAAATGCAAAGTCAAGGCCATGCTTGCCGTTGAGGGATCTGACGATACCGGTGCCGGCAAGAAGGTCAAGGCAGACACCCCCGGCAAGGAGATTGCCGGGTGCGCCGCCTGCCGGGCCTTGGCAGCTACCGACAAGCCAGGAAGCTCCAGCAAGCAATACTGCAAGATCCACCGCACCAAGGGCCACGATCTCCAGAACTGCCGACAAGTCGAGCTTCTTGCTGAGAAGCAAAAGGCTGAGTACAAAAGGAGGGACAAGGAGAAGGACCAGGACGGTGCTGCGGGATCTGGCAAGAAGCGTGGCGGCCAAGGAGGCCACCCCGGCAAGGACAACCAGCAAGAGAGGCCCGCCCGGGGCCGCGACAAGAAACAAGAAGACGACGATCACGACGAGGATGACGAGTCTGGTGAGCAAGGGTTCCAGAAGGCTACGGAGGCCATGTGCGTCGCTGGCGGCGCCTTGCTGCATGGCTCTCACCGCCAGCTCAAGCAGTGGGCGCGAGAGGTTACAGCAACAGAGCCGTCCTTCGACGCTCAGAAGCCACTAAGGTGGTCCAGCACGCCCCTCATCTTTGACGCCGAGGACCACCCTGATCGCACTACCGCGGTCGGGTGTTTGCCATTGTTGGTTTTGCCAACAATACGCAACCTCAGGGTGAACAAGATGTTGGTTGACGGCAGGGCTGACTTGAACCGGATCTCGCTTGCCGTGATCAAAAGGTTGCAAATCCCTGACGGAGACCTCGAGGAAACGAGCACGTTTCAAGGGGTCAATCCGGGAGAAGTCAGCCAATGGGAAAGGTCACACTGCCCGTGACATTTGGAGGAGAGTTGAACTACCGGACGGAGAGGATCGTCTTCGACGTGGCCGAGATCCCCTTGCCCTACAACAGGATCCTCGGCCGCCCGGCACTAGCCAAGTTCATGGCGGCATCACACTACGCCTACAACATGCTAAAGATGCCCGCGCCGTTGACCATCATCTCTGTCCCCTCCGACAAGAAGGACGCGCTGATCTGCGCCGACCAACTCTACCGGGAAGCAGTTGCAGCAGCTGCCGTCAAGGCACCTGCTCCTGCCGCCGAAGGCCTAGGAGGAAAGAAGGAGCTCGACAAGACCTCTCGCACCCACTCCGGCAAGCGCACCTCCTCGGGGTGTTGTGCTACCGTTGAGGACGTGCCAGAGAGCTCTGCCGACAAGAGCAAGAGGTCCAGAGCCGAGCCGCCGCAGACCAAGAAGGTGCCCGTCGCGGAGGGCGGCGCGGGAGGGGCCTTCATCATAGGCTCCGCCCTCAACAACAAATAGGAAGGCGAGCTCGTCACCTTCCTACGGGCAAATGTCGACATGTTTGCATGGCAAGCGTCCGACATCCCCGGTGTTCCCAGGGAGGTGATTGAGCACCACCTAGCTGTGTGCCCCCCACGCGCGGCCCGTCAAGCATAAGGTCAGAAAGCAGGCTCTAGAGAGGCAGGAGTTCATCACAGAGGAGATCAGGAAGTTAGAAGTGGCAGGTTTGGTGAGAGGGGTGCTCCACCCGACATGGTTGGACAATCCGGTAGTGGTGCGCAAGGCGAATGGGAAGTGGAGGCTGTGTATTGATTACACAGACATCAATAAGGCTTGTCCTAAGGACCCATTCCCATTGCCGCGCATCGACCATATTGTTGACTCCACGGCCGGGTTTGATCTGTTATCATCCCTCGATGCCTACTCAGGCTACCACCAAATCTTCATGACAAGATAGGATGAAGAGAAGACAACATTCATCACCCCATGTGGTACGTATTACTTTTTACGAATGCCTTTCGGGTTGAAGAGTGCTGGCTCAACGTTTGCAAGAGCGGTCCAAATTGGTTTTGAACCTCAACTCCATAGAAATATGGAAGCCTACATGGATGACATAGTGGTCAAAACCAAGGACGGGCCGACTCTTGTGCAAGATCTAGAAGAAACATTTGCCAACCTGCGCAAGATCAACCTCAAGTTGAACCCTGAGAAGTGCGTCTTCGGCGTCCCGTCCGGCAAGCTTCTCGGGTTCTTCGTGTCACAGCGTGGGATCGAGGCAAACCCAGACAAGATAAAGCTATTGAGCAGATCGAGGCGCCCAAGCAGATCAAGGATGTGCGTCGGCTCACCGGCTACGTTGCCGCCATGAGCCGGTTCATCTCCAAGTCTGCCGACCGCGCCCTTCCCTTTTTCAAGATCTTGAAAAAGGCGGGACCAATAGAGTGGACGCCAGAAGCCGAGGCCGCACTGCAGGACCTGAAGAAATACCTTTCCTCCGCGCCAATACTAGTTGCGCCTAAACCACAAGAGCCGTTGCTGCTGTATCTGGCGGCGACGAATCAAGTGGTCAGCGCCGCACTAGTGGCACAGAGGGAGGTCGACGAGGAGGCAGCAATGGCGGCAGGACCAGCAGATGGCAAAACGAAGATTCCACTGGCACGGCCTGGTGCCGACAAGGTGCGGCCCCCGGCAGAGTCTGGTGCCACCAAGGTGATGCCCGCGCGGTCAAGTGAAGTGGTGCCCAAGAAAAAGATGATGCAACACCCGGCTTACTTTGTCAGCTCCCTCTTGCAGGGGGCTAGGTCAAGGTATTCCGGTGTCCAAAAATTGCTCTTAGGCCTCCTCATGGGCTCGAGGAAGCTGCGTCACTACTTCCAAGCCCACGAGATCACTGTCGTCACCCGCCTCCCGTTGCAACGGATACTGCGCAACCCGGACGCAACCGGAAGGATTGTGGAATGGGCCTTGGAGTTGTCAAGCTTCGGCTTAAAGTTTGAGAGTACCTTGAAAATTCAGAGCAGAGCCTTGGCGGAGTTCATCGCGGAGTGGACCCCGACGCCTAACGAAGAATTCTAGGAGACTACTCTCCCCGTCGAGGAAGCAGACCGCGACTGGATCATGTACTTTAATGGAGCCTTCTTGCTGCAAGGCGCCGGTGCCGGTGTGCTGCTCGTCGCACCCACCGGAGAGCACCTCAAGTACGTGATCCAGATGCACTTCCCCAGGGAGATGTCCACCAACAACACTGCCGAGTATGAGGGATTGCTTGCCGGTGTCAGGATCGCGGCAGACCTCGGGGTTAAGAAGCTCATCGTCAAGGGTGGCTCGCAGCTCGTTGTCAGGCAAGTCAACAAATATTATTAGAGCCCGCTGATGGAAGCATACGTAGATGAGGTGAGGAAGCTGGAGGAATGCTTTGACGGTATCCAGGCGGAGCATGTCCCCCGAGCGGAGAACGACATCGCCGATTACCTGTCAAAGCGTGCCGCATTCAAGCTACATGTGAAACCAGGTACCTTTTTGCTCCAGTTAACTCAACCATCCGTCGATCCATCAGTAGGGCAGAGCAAGCGAAGAAAATCAGGTCCCGGCAAGTACTTTCCTACCGAGCCCCCCGGGGTTGCTGGCAAGGGTACCGCCGTGGACGCTGAGCCTTCCCAAGAGCAACTAGCTCCGGCGGGGTGTCAGGCCCTGGCCGTAGAGACAACCGCTCCCATGGCGGAAGAGATGCCTTTGGTCCTTGCCGTCGAGCCTCAGGCTCCGGCATGGGCGCAGCATACCGTCGAATTCCTCCAAACAGGGGAGCTTATCGAGGAGCAGGAAGAAGCGGAGAAAGTAGCCCGTCGGTCTGCCCTGTACAAGTTCGTCGATGATGTCCTGTACCGGAGGAGACCGAACGGTGTGAAACTCAAGTGCATCCCCCGGGAGGCAGGACTAGAGCTGTTGGCAGAGATACATGGAGGCATATGTGGCTCCCACATAGGTTCAAGGGCCCTTGCCGGGAAGGCGTTCCGGCAAGGTTTCTTCTAGCCCACCGCCCTCTAGGATGCGATGGCACTAGTCACCAAGTGTGAAGCATGCCAGTTCCATTCAAAGAAGCTTCATCAACCAACTCTAGCCCTTCAAACAATCCCTCTCTCCTGGCCATTCTTGGTCTGGGGGCTTGATATACTGGGCCCTTTCCCCCGCGCTATCGGGGGCTTTGAGTACTTGTATGTTGCAATCGACAAGTTGACAAAGTGGCCAGAGGTGGAAGCAGTGAGGAAGGTGACTGCTCAGTCAGCCGTCAAATTCTTCAAAGGACTGGTCTGCCATTTTGGTGTGCCAAACAGAGTCATCACCGACAACGGCACGCAGTTCACAAGCCACGCCTTCATGCAGTACATCCGAGACCTCGGCGGCAAGGTCTGTTTTGCTTCCGTGGCACATCCACGGAGCAACGGCCAAGCAGAGAGGGCAAATGCTGAAGTGTTGCGAGGCTTGAGAATGAAGACCTTTGACAAGCTGCACAAGAGTGGAAGGCGTTGGATTGATGAGTTGCCGGCGGTTCTTTGGTCGATCAAGACGACGCCAAATCGAGCCACCGGCCAGACACCTTTTGCCCTGGTATACGAGGCGGAAGCAGTTCTCCCCACGGAACTCATATACGGGTCACCTCGAGTGCTCGCTTATGATGAGCTTGAGCAAGAGCCGTTGCACCAAGATGACGCGACGCTCCTTGAGGAAGATCGTCTTCGGGAGGCTATGAGAGCGGCACGCTACCATCAAGCCTTGCGCCGCTACCATAGCCACAAGGTTCATGCCCGAAGCTTTGAGGAAGGCGACCTTGTTCTTCGGCGCGTTCAGTCGGCCAAGAGTTCCAACAAGTTGACGCCAAAGTAGGAAGGCCCTTATCGGGTAATACGAGTCACCAGGCCTGGCGCAGTCTGCCTGGAGACCGAGGATGCCATACCGGTGAGCAACTCCCGGAACATCGAGCATCTTCGCAAGTTTTACCCATAAGGCGCGGCTTGCCGGGCCTCCCGACAAGCCACCTTTTGTACGAGCTTTGCCGACAAGGCATGTGACCCTTTGTACAAAGCCAGGCGTAGACCCTGAGCATTAATAAATCAAGTGCTGGCACCCTAAGTTATAGCATGGATGCTAGGTCGAGTCTCGTCCTTGGTTAGGGTTGATAGTGCTTAGTGGCGACTAACCCCTAACCTAGAGGTCGAGTGCGCGTCTATCTGTTCCTTTCCTATCCTCCTTTGGTTCGCAGGGCACATCAACATTTCTGCTGAGCTACTCGGAAAGAAGGAAACGGACCGACGCCCCGGCCCCAGCAAACCAGAGTTGCTGGGGGGCTGCAAGCACAAGGATCCAACCGCGACAAGATAAGATTACCGGGGGCTGCAGATCCAGATAAGTCTTTTATCCCCTATCATGCGTTTCAGACCCGGACTGGGGTATATGAAACCTCGTTCTTATCTCTAGGCTGTCGTGCTCCCTTTTTTCCTATACCCAAGGGTTATTTCCTGGGTCCGGATTTGGTCGCAGCCGCGGCAGCAAGGAGATGGGACGAGGAGCCTGAAGCCCAGTTCGCCCCTGCCTCCGCCAAGAGCGCGAGGACGGTTGAGTAGAGTGGTGGGGGGGTGGGGGGGGTGGCAAGGCCTGTTGTCGGGCGAAAGACGTTTATCTTAAACGATAACAAGGATTTGCTCCTTGTCGTGGGATTTACCCACGAACGAAAAACCCGGCAAGCATCCCTTTTTCATTAAAAAAAACACCCCATACAGGTACAGTTTGTGCGGGATGAAAAACATGAACAAGGGGACTACAAGTTTTAAATTCAACGAAGGCCCGCAGGCTTACAAGCAAAAAAAGAAATAAGATGCCCTAATCCCTTTCTTGTCCCTCTCCTCAGGAGGCAGGTCAAGGAGGCGAAAAGGGCAAAAGGGGCGCCTAGGCGAGCTACGAGCAGCAGAAGACACCGAGGGAACACCTCGGTGGCTGCCCACAGGCAGGCCGGTGATGAGGTGCTGGGAAAAGAGCTGGAAGACGAGGCGGCAGGACCAAAGGTACGCGACGAAGGCATCGGTGCCCGCGTACTCCGAGTTGACGGCCTTGTCGCCCGCCCTCTTCCTCTTCCGCAGCCTCCCGACGCTAGCCGCCCTATGAGACGACCCCGAGAAGTTCAAGGAGCTGGCCCCACCCCTGGCAAACCCCTGCCGGAGGAGAGGCCAGGGTGGGGTGGGAAGACGAAGAAGGCGACGCAGAGGCCGGCGCAGCCTAATGAAGAACTCGCGGGGCTGGTCTTTGACATGGCCTTCCATTGGGAAAGGCACCATGGGCGGGGGCGAAGCTGGCGCGCCGCCCCGCCCTCCTCTTCCCCAAGCACTGCGACCTCTGCCCCCGCCTCGCCCACGGCCTCGCCCCCCTTCACCTCGCGGCCGGCTCTTCCACCACGGGCGCAGGAGGAGGAGGGGCGCGTTGTCGAGCGGCAACCCTCGCCGCCACCGTCGAAGGACCGGGATTCCCTTTCTCCATGATGGATGAAAGGAAGGAGCGGAAGCAAAGGGAGGTATAAGATGGAAGAATGAGGGACGCCATCTCCCCTTCCCGCTCTTTATAAAGGAACAGGGTTGGGGCTCGGCCGCCCCACTCGGCCAATCAAGACACAGGAGGCGCAGGGAACCAGGACCGACCCGCTGCTGCAACCAGCGATGGCCCGGTTTCCCGCCTCCACCGTTTGCCACCCCGAGCGCATGAAAGACGCGTGGCAGACGTGCATAACCGAGGAGACAGGTGAGGCGACCTCTCCCCACCCCGTGATCGTGGGGAGTGGACGCCTTGAAGACCGTGCCCCGGCCCCATTCAGTAAATGAGCCGCGCCTCCACGCCTCCCTACCTTTACGGGGAAGGCGCGAGTCGCCTCTTTACTACGATGTGACGCATGTGTGTGAAAACCACCCCACGCATGCCGCCCACGTCACGCACGCCCCTCCATGTCGCGCCACGCGCGCAGGTCGTGGGAAGCACAACGCACGAAAAATCTTACCACGATAAAAACCGCCCCGCCTGCCCGTGCACCGTTTTGGGCCTGACCCAACAACGTGTCGCGCTTATGTGTGGCCCAGGCCCGGGTGCTCCTGTCGGTGTACAAAACTAGGGGCACATTTTTGCACCCCTTTACCTGTGCACGGGTAGTCAGAGCCGCGCCCGCGACCACACCAAGCAGAGCGAGGGAGGTGAGCCAAGGTAAGACCGAAGCCCAAGATGGTCAAAGCAACGCCAAGGCCAAGACCACAAATAGCAAAGGGACGAAGCAGGTTCCCCCGGCAGGAGACCCTTGCCGGGGGCAGCCCCGGCAAGACCCTTGCCGGGGCAGCTCGCCCCACACCAACGGAGTGAGCCACCCTTGAGCCCACGATCCCCGACGCCATCATCCACGTGGAGCCAGGGCTCGGGAAGCACCTCCAAGGTGGCATGTAGATCTTTGTGAAGACATATCCAAGAATAGACGAGGATTAGAAGACGACGACTCTCGACAAGATCCTTGCCGAGGAAGGCCACCAGACCCCCGGTAAGATCCTTGCCGGGGACAACAGCGCGCCATGACAAGACCCTTGCCGGGCACCTGACAAGGCCCTCGCCAAGGACCCCAGTGGGACCACCGCCAGGTCCACGCCAACCAAGCTTCCACCACCGTTCCCATGCAGCTGCCAGCCCAACCAGCTGGGCGGGCACCTGCGTGGCGACATGCAGCTCCTAGGCCAACTCATCAAGCGCCTGCGTGGGGGCATGCAAATCTTCGTGAACGCCCTACCACCGCGCCACCTTAGCTGCCTGCCTGCCTACATGGCGCCGCATACATCACTGGTCAGGGCGCATGTCGAAGCGAGGAAGAGCGGCGACGGACGGGACGGGCCTCGCCCCCGTCCCCGATAAAGCAAGAGGACACCTAAGCGATGCATTAAATGCACCTTGTCCTGTAATACGAGGGATAACCTCGTGCCACTGTAGAGCTTTCCACATCCTGTGTGCCACTGTGGCAGCCCCTTTTTCCTACAAAAGGAGACCCGAGGCGACCAGGAGAAGGATTCGGCTTTTTGGAGCTCGTTACACTCCGTAGCTAGTTCAAGAACTGAGAATACATCCACCAAAGCAGGACTAGGGTTTTACGCATCCTCTCGTCCCGAACGTGGGTAAACGAACCGCGTGCTCTGTATTAGACCCGCTCTTCTCTCAACCCCGCGCCCTGCAACTGCAGTAGGGATTCTTGTGATCCCATAGGTGTCGTTTCCCACCGACAGACCTTGTGGGGTGAATAGGATCCATCATCTTTCTCCAAGTCTCGGAAGAACTGCCTTTACATGTTCCATCATATTGGGTATCATTGACGTCAAGTTTGTTGGCCGTTACATTACTTCGTGAGGTTCTTGTGGATTAATCAGTGTGTGCAATTATATCTGACATGCATGGAAGACAACTAGTAGTTAGATTTATGTAATGAGTGCCTGCAGGAGACGGGATAAATAGTAGGACTGGGGTTAACTCGCCACAACAGGTCTCAAAAACTAAAGGGAGAACACAAATGAAGGCCACCGAATATGTATCGTTTGTACTCGAGATTAACTAGACGACACACAAAAGTATTAAAGAACAACATAGGTAATACTAGAAGTGGTATAATACTATAATCACCAGCCTGTGGGATAGCATTGGCTGATGGATGATAACTATGGAACAGCGTAACCTAAAGAACAAGTCTCTTAGCTGAACTATGGAACAACGTTAACTCCTGAACAAGACCCGTAAGAGATCAGCATGAATATACAGTGAAATGTGATAATCTATTTTCCATGCTTTGATGAATAACAAAGCCATAAGTGTTGCACACAAGTAAGATGAGCGTACAACCTATCTGGCCGCCATCCATAGGAGTGAGCATCATATGCTGACTTGTCGATGCCCATGCAGTTGTTGTGGCTATCCATGTCGGGCACACGCATTCGATGCAGGGGACCGTTGAGTGGGCACTATAGCTCCCTTCTGGTGTATGCTTCTCTTGTTGGAGCAGTTGCGGTGAGTCGAAAGACAGTGTGGCTGAAGATGCAGAAAACACATAATGTTAAGAACGACACATATCTTTGATTTGAAGAAATACCCTAAGAGATCAACAGTAAGGTACGATAGTGCTCACATGTTTGTTGATTGAAGACTAAATTGGGGTCACACGATTTTATTTTATTTTGGTATTGTCCGATCTACGCCGGCTGGCTTGATGGTCGTCTTGTGCCTCCCAGCTGACACTGTTTAGAATCTTCCCCGAAGAGCCAGCGACCACCGACAGAGCAACCTGCCTCCGCCGTCCGTGGCCACGAGAGCTCCGACTAAAACCCCTCTCCCCGCCCCAACGCACTGCCGTGGTTGTGCCACCCCCGGCCAATCCACAAAGACGCGCTGTCATCCAGATTCGGCGGCGGCAGTAGCTTCAACCCACACAACTCTAAGATAGCCATCTAACCGTTGCTTCCGCGGCCAACTTGCGCCCCCGCACCCTTACGTTAGACACCAGCCAATCGGCAGCCTAGGAGCTCTGCCGCCTTGAGGGGTGTTGCTTCCCATTGGGAATCAATTGGCCCAGAATAAAAATTCAGATAACTGACACCTAAATAAAGTGATTTGAAATGAGGGTACGACCTATCTTGCAGCTTGGTGAAGTAGGCAGGTCCAGCTACCGAGTCGGTGAGGCCGGCGCGATTGTGGTGGCTACCGGCGGCAGGAAAGCACAAATGTCGTGACGGTCGATGGCTACGGGGAAGCAGCGCTGGGGCCCTGGCGGCATCCGAAGTTGGAGCCGCTCCGGCACCATGCACAATGGCGGGGGTGAATCGGCTCCGCTACGGTTCATGTGGCCGTCGTCGAGGCAGCTCCGGCAGCACGGAGTAAGAGGCACACGACCCAGTGCATGACGACAAATGGACAACGTCTCCGGCATTGGGGAGGAGGGCGGCGGTGAATTTGGTGCAGTGGGGGCGCCATGGAGGAGGGGTTGAGGTTTCGCGGCTGGGAGAAGGGAGCTTCTGAGGAGAAGGTGATTTGGCGCCCACGAGGTATGAATGGGGAATTCGGAGGGGGAACCATGTCTTACAAACGCATTTGTCTGAAATTTGGGGGGAGGGGAGTTACAGTTCTACCCCTGCCTTTAGGCTTCTGGGCTTGGGTCTGTGTACTGAGGGTCGAGGATAGTAGAGTAACTTTCACTAGTAGAAAATGGGGCAAAGGTTCAGGCCGGGTAAGCCCATTAGTCCCGGTTCAGTCTAGAACCGGGACCAATGGGTGCATTGGACCCGGTTCGTGAGCCCAGGGGGCCGGCTGGGCCACGTGGGCCATTGGTCCCGGTTCGTCTGGACCTTTTGGTCCCGATTTGTGGGACGAACCGGGACCAATGGTCCTGGCTCTTGGCCCACCACCATTGGCCCCGGTTGGAGGCATGAACCGGGACCAAAGGCCCCCCTTTAGTCCCGGTTCATGCCACCAACCGGGACCAATGGTGGTGCCTATATATACACCCTCGTGCAAGAGCAGAGCACACTGTTCTGTTTTTTCTGGCCGAGGGGGAGAGGGCTTGGTGGTGCTCTAGCTCACCTCCTATGCACACAGGCTGTTCGATGGAATGCCCGAGCCACACTACTTAAGCTTTCTCCTCTCCAAGCTCGACCTCCAAGCTCCATTTTCCTCAATATTTGTCTAGGTTTAGCGGCCCGTCGCGCCCGGCCCCCGTCTTCACTGCCGTCCATCACCCGCGCCGATCTCATCACCGGCACCACCGTGGTGAGCCTCTTGTTCTTATCTTCTTTCTGAAAGGAAAAATATTCTTACTTGTATGTTTAGATAGATACTTGTATCATTTTCTTACTTTTATTATTGCATCTTATATAGTGCGATGGTTTTGGTATCCGCCCCCGTCGGCCCTCGCCCTGTCTATGATTCGGATGTGGTATATATTATCTTTATAACAATTGGTTCATTTATTGTTTATGAAAATTATGCCGACCAACGTGACATAGATTTTATTTATCTAGGAGGTATGTGAACCGGAAATTCCAACCGACCCTATTGTTGAGAGGTTAAATTTAGTTGAAGAAGAAAACAATTTCTTGAAGGAAAAAATAAAAAAAATTGAGGAGGAGAAGATGATATTGGAGTTGCATGTTGCGGATGTCGTCGATGATCACAAGATCAAGATGGATGCAATGCGCTTGAAGATTAGAAAGATTAGAAAATATGTCTGTCGGTGTACTAAAGTAGGGGTACCCTAGTATCCCGAACTTGTGCACGGGCAGTCGCAGCACCCCGCGACAAGGCCTGCCAGGTGATCGCCAAGGCTCTCTATAGTTCCTTTGGAGCCATTCGAGAACTAAGTATTTAAGCCAAGGAGACAAGTCCCCGGCAAGAGGAGCTTGCCGGGAAGGCCGCTCGAGGCACAAGACCCCGGCAAGAGGAGGTTGCCGGGAAGGCCAACCAGAGCATCTCAAAGAACTTGCCGCGACGCGCCACGCGTCCCGGCAGGACTCGGCGAGCGACAATCTCCCGGACGCGGCAAGACAACGGCCGCGGCAAGGCATTTGCCGTGGCAAGCAACCACTATGTACCTGCGCTCCAGCTCACCCACCTACGTGTCGCTCCGGGACCCTTCCAGGCGTACGTGGCGGGAGGCTGTGCAGCCAGGGGTACACTGTGGCATGCAGCGCTGACAAGATCGCCATCGTGGCAAGCGGTGGCGCCCCTGACGGTCCCTTTTGTGCACCGTCTGGGCGACGTAGATAGGCATTTAATGCCTTTGTCCCCTGCCGTCAGGGTTAGGTATGATACATTGTGTAGGTAGCGGTACCTACCACAACATGTTTCCATTTTTGCCCTTACCTATGTTGCCACCTGTTGGAGACCCCTTGAACATATAAAAGGAGGCCCATGCACAACGTAGAGAGGGATCGGCCCCCGGAGAGCGATCTCTGAGAGGAAAACAGAAGAACGCTCGGTCTCGTTAGCTGCTTGAGTGTACTGTAGCACTCAGCGCTCCTGAGCAAGAACTCAATACAATCCACAAAGCAGCAGTAGGAGTGTTATCTCTCCGGAGAGCTCCGAAGCTGGGTAAAAACCCCCTGTGTGCTTCGCCTCGATCCGCTCTTCGCGCGACCTCCGCCCCCCGCTGAACCGAGAAGGGGCTCCGTCCCCATAGGTGCTCGAGGAGCCAGAAAACCCCGGCAATGCCGTTCATACCGAGGCTTGGTATCATTATGCCGTTGGATCAGTTGTTACCTTGGTTGCGATTATGATCGCGTTTGTTTTCGCATTGAAATGTTTTACATAGTTTCAATGTATGGTTTAATTAATTAGATGCTCTGAAGAGCTATATGTTGTTAGATGAGAACTATGTATGTACTTTGGTTTTAATGTGATGATGAACTTATATTAATTTGGTCACTTAATTATCTATTCATGATGTTCTGTAATGGTTTTTGACACACTTAATTATATATAACGCACGCAGATGAACCGGCAATGGATGTACGGTGACAGACACACCTCCGAGTACATTAAGGGCGTGCATGAATTTCTCGAAGCGGCTGAGGCAAACAAGCAGAATGGTTTTATGTGTTTTCCATGCCCTAATTGTGGGAATACGAAGTCTTACTCTGACCAGAAAATCCTTCACACCCACCTACTTTACAAGGGTTTCATGCCACACTATAATGTTTGGACAAGGCACGGAGAAATAGGGGTTATGATGGAAGACGGCGAAGAAGAAGAGTACGGTGACAACTATGTGCCCCCTGAATACGGTGATGCTGCAACAGGGGGAGCTGGTGAAGATCAAGAGGAACTACACGATGTGCCCAATGATGCTGCAACGGGTGAAGCTGCTGAATATCAAGAGGAACCAGACGATGTGCTCGATGATGATGATCTCCGCCGGGTCATTGTCGATGCAAGGATGCAATGCGAAAGTCAAAAGGAAAAGCTGAAGTTCGATCGCATGTTAGAGGATCACAAAAAAGGGTTGTACCCCAATTGCGAAGATGGCAACACAAAGCTTGGTACCTTACTAGAATTGATGCAGTGGAAGGCAGAGAATGCTGTGCCTGACAAAGGATTTGAGAAGCTACTGAAAATATTGAAGAAGAAGCTTCCGAAGGATAACGAATTGCCCGACAGTACATACGCAACAAAGAAGGTCGTATGTCCTTTAGGATGGAGGTGCAGAAGATACATGCATGCTAATGACTGCATCCTCTACCGCGGTGCATACACGGATCTGAACGCATGCCCGGTATGCGGTGCATTATGGTATAAGATCAGGCGAGATGACCCTGGTGATGTTGACGGCGAGCCCCCCAGGAAGAGGGTTCCTGCGAAGGTGATGTGGTATGCTCCTATAATACCACGGTTGAAACGTCTGTTCAGAAACTGAGAGCATGCCAAGTTGATGCGATGGCACAGTGAGGACCGTAAGAAAGACGTGAAGTTGAGGGCACCCGCTGACGGGTCGCAGCGGAGAAAAATCGAGAGAAAGTACTGGGATGAGTTTGCAAAGGACCCAAGGAATGTATGGTTTGCTTTAAGCGCGATGGCATTAATCCTTTCGGGGAGTAGAGCAGCAATCACAACACCTGGCCCGTGACTCTATGTATGTATAACCTTCCTCCTTGGATGTGCATGAAGCGGAAGTTCATTATGATGCCAGTTCTCATCCAAGGCCCTAAGCAACCCGACAACGACATTGATGTGTACCTAAGGCCATTAGTTGGAGAACTTTTACAGCTGTGGAATGGAAACGGTGTACGTACGTGGGATGAGCACAAACAAGAGGAATTTAACCTAAAGGCGTTGCTGTTCGTGACCATAAACGATTGGCCCGCTCTCAGTAACCTTTCAGGACAGACAAACAAGGGATACCACGCATGCACGCACTGTTTGGATGACACCAAAAGTATATACCTGGACAGATGCAGGAAGAATGTGTACGTGGGCCATCGTCGATTTCTCCCAACCAACCATCAATGTCGAAAGAAAGGCAAGCATTTCAAAGGCGAGGCAGATCACCGGAAGAAGCCCGCCATGCGTACCGGTGATCACGTACTTTCTATGGTCAATGATTTACACATAATCTTTGGAAAGGGTTCCGGCGGACTAGCTGTTCCGAATGACGCTGAGGGACGCACACCCATGTGGAAGAAGAAATCTATATTCTTCGACCTACCCTACTGGAAAGAGCTAGAGGTCCGCTCTTCAATCGACGTGATGCACGTGACGAAGAACCTTTGCGTGAACCTGTTAGGTTTCTTGGGCGTGTATGGGAAGACAAAAGATACACCTGAGGCACGGGAGGACCTGCAACGTTTGCACGAAAAAGACGGCATGCCTTCAAAGCAGTATGAAGGTCCTACCAGCTACGCTCTTACGAAAGAAGAGAAAGAAATTTTCTTTGAATGCCTGCTCAGTATGAAGGTCCCGACTGGCTTCTCGGCGAATATAAAGGGAATAATAAATATGCCAGAGAAAAAGTTCCAGAACCTAAAGTCTCATGACTGCCACGTGATTATGACGCAACTGCTTTCGGTTGCATTGAGGGGGCTTCTATCGGAAAACGTCCGATTAGCCATTGTGAAGCTATGTGCATTCCTCAATGCAATCTCTCAGAAGGTGATTGTAGGATCGAAAGTATGTCTAGAGGGGGGGGGTGATTAGACTACTTGACTTTATAAAAACTTAACCTTTTCCCAGTTTTAGTTCTTGACAGATTTTAGCTACTTTAGGACAAGTCAAGCAATCATCACACAATTCAAGCAAGCATGCAAAGAGTATATAGACAGCGGAAAGTAAAGCATGCAACTTGCAAGAATGTAAAGGGAAGGGTTTGGAGAATTCAAACGCAATTGGAGACAAGGATGTTTTTGTCGTGGTTCGGATAGGTGGTGCTATCCTACATCCACGTTGATGGAGACTTCAACCCACGGAGGGTAACGGTTGCGCGAGTCCACGGAGGGCTCCACCCACGAAGGGTCCACGAAGAAGCAACCTTGTCTATCCCATCATGGCCATCGCCCACGAAGGACTTGCCTCACTAGCGGTAGATCTTCCCGAAGTAGGTGATCTCCTTGCCCTTACAAACTCCTTGGTTCAACTCCACAATCTTGCCGGAGGCTCCCAAGTGACACCTAGCCAATCTAGGAGACACCACTCTCCAAGAAGTAACAAATGGTGTGTTGATGATGAACTCCTTGCTCTTGTGCTTCAAATGATAGTCTCCCCAACAATCAACTCTCTCTCACAGGATTTGGATTTGGTGGAAAGAAGATTTGAGTGGAAAGCAACTTGGGGAAGGCTAGAGATCAAGATTCATATGGTAGGAATGGAATATCTTGGCCTCAACACAAGGGTAGGTGGTTCTCTCTCAGAACATATGAGTTGGAAGTGTAGATGTGTTCTGATGGCTCTCTCCACGAGTGAAGAGGAGGTGGAGGGGTATATATAGCCTCCACACAAAATCCAACCATTACACACAATTTACCAATCTCGGTGGGACCGAATCAACAAACTCGGTCGGACCGATTTGGTAAACCTAGTGACCGTTAGAGATTTTCGGTGGGACTGACATGCAACTCGGTAGGACCGACATGGTTAGGGTTAGGGCATAACGTAATCTCGGTGCGACAGATTACACAAACTCGGTGCGACCGATTTGGTAATAAGCTAACCAGAGAGTTGGTCAGGTAAACTCGGTGGGACCGATTTGCTCTTTTGGTGAGACCGAAAAGTTACAAAAAGGAAACAGAGAGTTTACATTGCAATCTCGGTGGGACCGATCCGCTCTTTCGGTGAGACCGAAAAGTTATGAAAAGGAAATAGATAAATTGCAATCCCATCTCGGTGAGACCGAGATCCCTATCGGTAGAACCGATTTGCTAGGGTTTGGCAGTGGCTTATGACATGTGAAACTCGGTGGCCCCGGATAGGAAGAATCGGTAGGACCGAGTTTGGCTTTGGGTTTAGGTCAAGAGTGGATATGAGAAAGTAGCTGAGGATTTTGGAGCATATCATTAAGCACATGAAGCAAAGGTCTCATTAAGCAACACCTCATCCCTCCTTGATAGTATTGGCTTTTCCTATGGACTCAATGTGATCTTGGATCACTAAAATGTAAAATGAAGAGTCTTGAGCTTTTGAGCTTGAGCCAATCCTTTGTCCTTAGCATTTTGAGGGTTCCACTTTGTCGCAACCGGTTTTCCGGGCATTAATTTCCAGAAAATGGCCGTCGAGCTCATCAGCCCCAGGATTACTGTTAGCTGATGAGGCACCAACTTGTTACAGAAATTCCAAGCAAAAGTACAAAATATGTAGTACAAGACCATTGTGGCTTATGAGTACATCAAATGGTTTCTAGTGGTTGAGGGCGGAAGCGGTTTGTGGATCACCACGGTCTATGGGACTCCATTTCCCACAGGAACAGCTGACCAGGTTAACTCCTATCTTCGCGAGTCTGCTATCACTGTTGCTTAGGTTCCGAGGCTGTCATCACATCGCTCCGCTCCAAGCAAGCAATCTGGCGAAGACAACAGCCAGGGACAAGCCAGTGAGTACTTTGAATGTACTCGCAAACATTAAGAACACATATATAATATAGCCATAGATAATCAGACTCCAAAAATATTTTGTGATCATTCCGACAGTTATGAAATAAGGTTCATGATGCATGCGAGTAGATCATTTTAAATAAATCATAAGTAAACACTCTGGGGGTAAAAATTAATAAGCACCGATCGGGTGTCTGAAGCGACACCTCGAAAGGATAATAATTTGAAACATGCCACAGTCGGGCGTCTGAGCGACACGACAGAAAGGGCTTATAAGTAAATGAAATAATAAACATGCCACAGTCGGGCGTCTGAGCGACACCACAGAAAGGGTTTGTAAGATAAATAAAATAACAAGTGATGCCATAGTCGGGCGTCTCAGCGACACATCATAAAGGGATTATAAAGTAAATAAAATATCAAGCAATGCCACAGTCGGGCGTCTAAGCGACACCGCATAAAGGGCTTATAAAGTAAGTAAAATAGCAAGCAATGCCACAGTCGGGCGTCTCAGTGACACCGCATAAAGGGCTTATATGAAAATGAAATAATCACAGTGAATATCCAGGAGGTGGTACCGTCCCAGGGATATTCTTTATTTCAAATCATGCAAATGGTTAGTCCATAATGATAATAGTCATAACCATCATATATCACAAGTCAAAATCAGTATTCGAGTTTTAGTGGTTTCTCCACCGAAGACCGACACTGAGACCGACACCTGACCCATCCCAGACTGTAATCCTAACCACGGACACGGCTATTCGAATAGGTTTAATATCTCTGTAGAGGGTGTACTCTTTACCCACGAGTAACGGATTCCTTTAGTCCATCGGACTAATTCCGTCTACGGTCTTTTAATCGAAAACACACCTGACTTGCACACACCAGCTCAACTCATCGCTGTCTGGAATCACCCATAACACCTGTCAAGCAAACTCTAAGTGGGGAGGCTACAACCTCGCGTAGCATGGGATGAAATTTCTATCGCGCGCTCTAAGGGGTATCCCCCTCTCAGTCCCAACCGGATACACCCATGCCCCCGGACCAGGTGGCATGCCTACCGGATGCAGCCGGTATCTTCCACCATGGCCTCTCTGTACGGTGTGTGCCAAGACAAGGGTTAACAACTTACTGAACCATACCCCACCTACGGCAAGGACCAGTGGTAGTATGAAACAAGTATGGGGGTTACCGGAACAAGACTCGATCTATGGCTGATTCTGGAGGCTTATGAGTTTCCTGCATGACATGTGTAACAAAATTGTTTCAACCAACAATTCAACACTCATTATACCTTGCCATGCCATACCGGATATAACCGTCCCGACGGAGACCGGCGATAAGCTCACGCCTACCCAAGGCAGAGGCTTTTCCCGGATTCCTTTCCGGCATGCATGCAAGGCACATGAGGATGATTACCATCACGAGTAGGTTCATTTCCAACAGCAAGGAAATCACAAAAAATGCATCCATGCAAATGTTCATATCACATGAAATAACAATACTCCGAAATAAGGTGGTGTTATAACGTGTCAACTATCCCATTGAAATATTATTCCGGGGTTCAGAATGCTTGCCTTAAAGGTGTGGAGAGGTGGGGGTGCTCTCCAAAACTTTTGAAAGTTTTTCTTCTCTTACAAAATTCCTATTTTCAAAAATATGCAAATAACACATATTTCAAAAACAGTACAAAAAGTTGTTTGGAAAATTTTCAAATAAATCTTAAAATAAACTAGACAGAATTTGAGAGATGTAGGAAAAAGAATCAATTCATTTGGAGTTATATTTAAAGAGTTATAGATAGTCAAAGTTCTGGTCAAACCTGTTTTTTAAAAATAAAACAAAAAGAAAACGTTTCAGTCTCGAATACGCTTTCGGTGCAGGGAAAACGTACTGGGGAATTATACGTCTTCACTTAAACACGTGGACCGGTGCGGGGGTCACTGCCAGTGGGCCCGCCTGGCCCACTGGTCAGGTTTGACCAGTCGCCTTTCCCTCTCCTTCCTCTGCCCGAGAGGGGGCGGGACTCTGACGATCGTCGCCGGCGACTGGCGGCTCCTCGCGGGGCTCTGAGGGCGGGGATGGATCCGCCACTCCAGGGCGGTCCTCCCGGTGGTCGCCAGGTAGGTGGGGGACGGAGGGAGCTGCGGGCGGCGAGCTTCGCGGCGGAGGAGGCTTCGGGAGCAAAGTGCTTTTGGGGCTGCGGTGGCTCCCGATCAAAATCGAGCAGGGGGAAGTGTTCACAGGAGGAAGAGAAGGCTCCTGGTGGAGAGAGTGGAGAGGGGGAGGTCCTAGTGGTGCAGGAATGGCTAGGGCGGTGGCGGCGGTAGGAGTTGCCGGAGACGGGGAAGAAAACCTCCCTGGGTCGAATGCGAGCTAGGGAAGCGCCATTGGGGTGGCCTGAGGTTGCCTGCATGCGGGAACGGGCTCGGGATTTCCATAAATAGGCGAGTCGAGGCGGTTCAGCGGCGGTCGCGGATGAGCTCGTCGGCGACCGCCTTTCTCTAGCTGCAGGGCATCGTGGCGAGGCTGGGGATGGTGGCAGGAGCTAGCGGACGAGCAGCTACTGTTCCAAGGGCGAGCTGGCGAGCGGAGGTGGTTTGGGCGGCGCTGGCCAGCGCAGGAGCTGTCGGGCGGCAGTGGCGGCTAGCTGTTGGCCTGCCGGAGACGTGGCGAGAGCTGCGGGGCTCGTGGGGTGCAGAAGGGGACATGGCGTGCTGGCTACGGTCGGTCACGGACCGGAGTGAGTGCGGGGCTGGACGCGGCGGATCGGGCGCACGTGCGGCTGCAATTGGCGCGCTCTGGGCGCGCCCAGTGCACGCCCGGGACGTGCTCGACGAAAAGCCAGGGTAGCCTAGAGGTTTCGGGTGAGGCTGGGAATTAGCAGGCCTAGGTTATGAGTAGCGAGGAGTCTATTGGACAAGGTAGTTAGGCAAGGGAAGCAAGATCACAGTGCAAGCTAAGACTCATGTCAAAACTGGTCATGCCTACAGGGTGCTCGACAGAATGCCACATGCACCTAGGCATCTCTTGGGGTGGCCAAAACTTCCAGAGTAGGGTCTCTTTAGTTGGAAGAGAGGGTGGTGAGGTTAGTTTGTTAATAGGAGAAACTTGTTAGTGCAAGTTTTGCAAAACTTCAGTTTTGCACAGAAAGAAAGGGGCATGATTTCAAGCACTTAGAGTCATCCAGTGGGACCACTCTCCTGGACTTAAGGGTTTTGCAAGGTGCACTACAAGCATGAGGAAGCTCAAGGGCCAAAGAGCAAGCAAGAATATGGTTGCTGTACAAACCGTCATGTTAGACCAGAATGAAGATGAGGTTGATCCACTCAAAACTTTCAAATAACATCACTGGGTTTTTGCATAAAGTTGAATCATATGCTGCTACTAACATCCCATAATTTTAGTGGAGGCTAGAAAGAAGTATTTAAATGGGTTGTAGTGCAAAATTGCCCACTGGACCAGAGAAGAAAATTTGGTGTACAGATCAAAATATTTTAATAATACAATATAGTTTTGCACAAAAGTGGTTTAAAAACATCTCATGACATCTCCAATTTTTGGTTGGAATTTTAAGTGAATTAATCAAATGGTTGTAGTTCAAATATGGCCATTTAACCTTAAAAAACCATTTTCAATAAAATAAAAATCAAGCAACTTAATTATTTAATTAGTTCTACTAATACAAGAAAAGTTTTTCTTGAGTGGTTAAACAGGTCCAATGACATATTTTGAAAAGTTTTCTTCTTGGGAAAAACTCCATAATAACAAGGGAGGAAATGGTTCAAAAATAAAAGGGAGCCCAGAAAATAAAAGTTATAATTTCCTGGCAAAATTTTAATTAATAAAACAAGATAAAATTTTGGGGTGTCACAACACTACCCCCCTTAAGAAAAATCTCGTCCTCGAGATTTGTTAAAAGCTGTTTTAAGCAAATAATATGCAATAAAAATGTGGCTACAGTGAGAGGGCAATAAGTGGTGTAAAACCAAAGTGTGAATACTGGCGCTGCGTGGACAAATCTATGGTTCGGGACAAAAACGTGAGATTTCTACTCTGGATATAAATTTAGAATAAATTCTAAATTTACGAATACGCTGGTCGTACCCGAGAGCACAGTGCTCTCTCTGGCTGACAGGTGTACCTAGGGCCCACTGTCGGCCTCTTCTTCTTCCTCTGGCTCTCTCTTCTCCCTCTCTCCCGCGCGCTTTCCCGCGCTTTTTCCACCGGCGATGTCTAGCACGTAGGGCATCTAGGCCGTACCGCGGTAGTGCGCGGCGTGCTAGATGCCGGGGCAGCGTGCACTCACCTCGCGGGCTAGCGTGCTGTCGGCATTACTCGCGGATTCGACTCCGAACACTGGCGATCGGGCGACGAGCGGCGTTGGTGGACTTCGCCCACCGTACACCGAGCTTGAGCTATAAAACGGCCGAGGTGTTTTCTCTCTTCTTCCTCATACCTGGCCTTGCTTCTCCTTCTCCTCCTTCCTCCATTTCCTGCTTACAAAAGCTCGGGTGGGGCTCTAATGGCGGAGGCGATGCCGGACTGGTTCGCGATCCTGGTATGTGAAGGACTGGCGACACTGCTGGGGCTCTCCGTGCTCCTGTGCGCGATGATCTTCGATGATCGTTGCGACGCTGCTGCTCGGGTGCTGGCTCTCCGCGGTGGAGGTGATCATGAGGAGTAGGTGGGGTGTGCCGGGTGCTCACTGTTGTTCGGGAGTGCTTAGTTAGATGTAACACCGTTGCAAAGTTTTGTAACCAGTGTATGTGTTCGAGTGATTACGGTTGTGAGTCTGCGGCCATCGTGTTGCGTGAAACAAAATAAATAAACCACGTCGTGAGAAGGTGCAGATGTAGCAGCTCAGGGAAAATAATTCTCACTCCAGGACTATTCGCGGAAGAAAACAGTAATGCAACAGAATCACTCACAATAATTGAAACTAAAGATTTACTCGCTGCGCAAACTCAGGGTACCACGCATAAGTTACATCACATAAATAAATGTTGCAATAATAAATACAACGACGATGTCTACAATGCAAATGGTAACTGGACGGGGTCCCGAGAAAATGTCTCTGGTACTGAGACACACTCTTCTTCTATCGGGGAAAGTGGATTGACCAGTCGATGCACGTGTCTCACCTGGTCGGGCCTTAGTGATCTGCAGATGGCGATCTGAGGATTTAAATCTGCGAGGCTCTGGAGATAACCCATCACGCGTTGGGTTAAACGCTCTTGAGTGATGACGTACTGGACAAGGTTGGCCAGGACTGGGTCTCTCTTAATTCGTCCACCGGGAAAAGATGTTACTCCTTTGGGCGCTGCATGGCTCGGGAAGTAATAATACCCTCGTTCGCTGGCATAGGGTACCGCGAATTGAAGGCGAGCAAGCGCTTCGTATGCCGCAGCTTCTATGGCCATATGTGGGGTTGGCATAGATTTCCCCACGAAGGAGACTTCCGTTGGGTCTTGGTTTGAGTTTACGGGAGGGATATGTACTGCTGCCCAATATCTCGAGGTGGAAGAGGTGATTCTCGATTTGAACAGCTCGTACTGGGGTGGCTGGTTAGCGCCCATGGTACTGCAGGTAAAATCCCACAGTATCTTGACAAAACTACCCGGGGTTGCATCTGGGGTTCTTAGGTAAATGCTGGGGGTCGGCATGGCTAGGAAATGGTTGTGAGGGTGGTGCACAAGGTGAGAGGTGCTTGGCAAGGTCACGCGGTGGCCATCTTTATAGCACTGGAGCTGGGTTATTTTTACCGTGGTGAATGGTAAAGAAAATCTCCAGCTCTGCTCCAAGGGTCGGGATCAAGCCACAGATTCACATATTTCACTAAAGTGATGTGTTACTGTGGGGTTGTCGGGGAGGTTTTTGGTAACTGCGCCAGGGATAGAAATCTTATACTGCATACTGGCGTATCCAGGCAAGGCTACTATTAAAACAGAGGCACGACAACAGGCAGCGTTTATTTACAAGGCGACACGATTACAAAGCGAGGGTACACTGGGACTCGATATGACTCGGGTGACTTAGTCTACCTCGTTTACGTCCAGGCGGGCGTGCCTGGTGGATGTTGAGGCTTCTCCATGGGTCTCGCCGTCGGAATTAGCTGGAGTGGGTTGAGGGGCTGCAGGCTCGGGGTAGCGATGATGACCATCTCGGGGGTTGTTGGCCACAACCCCGTTGGAGTGTGCTCCCAATATGCGATTAAGCACTTCTGGGGTTATCGCAGCACCTTGACCGATGGCTGGGGCAGACCTCAAGGACTCGATCGGTGTCCAAACAGCACGACTGGGTTGTCGGCGTTGGGCTCGTTTTCTTCTCTCGCCGGGGCCCGACGCACCAGCTCTCCACGAGCTGCGATTAGATCAATAGTGATTTGATCGCACATCTCCTCTAGTGCACTTAAGTAGTGGACTAGGTGCAACAATGCCGGATCGGTCTCGTGATCTCCGTTGGCAACTTGGGGTGGTCTACCATACCCTTCACGCCTGGGGTAGTAGTGGAACGAGCGACAGTTAACTCTGGGCGACAAGTGCCGGAGATGAACTATAGCTTCTCGAGCAGCTAGCTGTATGACTTGTGGCTCAAAGGAAGTTGTTCTTCCGGTGAACCTGTAGGGGCGTTCGGGTGCTAGACCCCTACCGTAGATGTGCACAGTGGCCCAGAATTGACGGCTCTCACCGCTTATGGGTCCTTCGTACACAACATATTCTGGGGGCTCTTCTAACGCATAGGCACGACAGGCGAGGTTTGCGAGTATGGTCACAAAGCCTCCAAGGTTTGGTTGCTGTGGTCTCACTATGCACAATAGGGCCAGGCATTGTGGCTTGGTTTGGTAGAGGCTGCGCTGTGTTGGGTTGGGGCTAGCGTGCCCTTTTTATAGGAAAAAGGACGGAGTCTTCCTTCATACGCTTGCGAGAAAGGACTATTTAGGGGGCCGGTCACTGGAGCATGATCGACGGCTAGGCTGGTAGGTTGGGCACCGACTGCCAAAAGGTGTCGGGTCACTGTGGGGCTATCTTGCATGAGAAGCTTGGCTGGGGGTTCGGTTATGGCTTGGTGGGTTGGTCTGCCTAGGTTTATTGACCTGGCTAAGATAGGATTAGCCAATGGTCAGCCTGGCTCTGATACCATGTCTGTCGCGACCGGTTTTCCGGGCTTTAATTTCCAGAAAATGGCCGTCGAGCTCATCAGCCCCAAGATTACTGTTAGCTGATGAGGCACCAACTTGTTACAGAAATTCCAAGCAAAAGTACAAAATATGTAGTACAAGACCATTGTGGCTTATGAGTACATCAAATGGTTTCTAGTGGTTGAGGGCGGAAGCGGTTTGTGGATCACCACGGTCTATGGGACTCCATTTCCCACAGGATTAGCTGACCAAGTTAACTCCTATCTTCGCGAGTCTGCTATCACCGTTGCTTAGGTTCCGAGGCTGTCATCACACCGCTCCTCTCCAAGCAAGCAATCTGGCCAAGACAATAGCCAGGGACAAACCAATGAGTACTTTGAATGTACTCGCAAACATTAAGAACACAGGTATAATATAGCCATAGATAATCAGACTCCAAAAATATTTTGTGATCATTCCGACAGTTATGAAATAAGGTTCATGATGCATGCGAGTAGATCATTTTAAATAAATCATAAGTAAACACTCTGGGGGTAAAACTTAATAAGCACCGATCGGGTGTCTGAAGCGACACCTCGAAAGGATAATAATATGAAACATGCCACAGTCGGGCGTCTGAGCGACACCACAGAAAGGGCTTATAAGTAAATGAAATAACAAACATGCCACAGTCGGGCGTCTGAGCGACACCACAGAAAGGGTTTGTAAGATAAATAAAATAACAAGCGATGCCATAGTCGGGCGTCTCAGCGACACCGCATAAAGGGCTTATAAAGTAAATAAAATAGCAAGCAATGCCACAGTTGGGCGTCTAAGCGACACCGCATAAAGGGCTTATAAAGTAAGTAAAATAGCAAGCAATGCCACAGTCGGGCATCTCAGCGACACCGCATAAAGGGCTTATATGAAAATGAAATAATCACAGTGAATATCCAGGAGGTGGTACCGTCCCAGGGATATTCTTTATTTCAAATCATGCAAACGGTTAGTCCATAATGATAATAGTCATAACCATCATATATCATAAGTTAAAATCAGTATTCGAGTTTTAGTGGTTTCTCCTCCGAAGACCGACACTGAGACCGACACCTGAACCATCCCAGACTGTAATCCTAACCACGGACACGGCTATTCGAATAGGTTTAATATCTCTGCAGAGGGTGTACTCTTTACCCACGAGTAACGGATTCCTTTAGTCCATCGGACTAATTCCGTCTACGGTCTTTTAATCGAAAACACACCTGACTTGCACACACCAGCTCAACTCACCGGTGTCTGGAATCACCCACGACACCTGTCAAGCAAACTCTAAGTGGGGAGGCTACAACCTCGCGTAGCATGGGATCAAATTTCTATCGCGCGCTCTAAGGGGTATCCCCCTCTCGGTCCCAACCGGATACACCCATGCCCCCGGACCAGGTGGCATGCCTACCGGATGCAGCCGGTATCTTCCACCATGGCCTCTCTGTACGGTGTGTGCCAAGACAAGGGTTAACAACTTACTAAACCATACCCCACCTACGGCAGGGACCAATGGTAGTACGAAACAAGTATGGCGTTTACCGGAACAAGACTCGATCTATGGCCGATTCAGGAGGCTTATGAGTTTCCTGCATGACATGTGTAACAAAATTATTTCAACCAACAATTCAACACTCATTATACCTTGCCATGCCATACCGGATATAACCGTCCCGACGGAGACCGGCGACAAGCTCACGCCTACCCAAGGCAGAGGCTTTTCCCGGATTCCTTTCCGGCATGCATGCAAGGCACATGAGGATGATTACCATCACGAGTAGGTTCATTTCCAACAGCAAGGAAATCACAAAAAATGCATCCATGCAAATGTTCATATCACATGAAATAACAATACTCCGAAATAAGGTGGTGTTATAAGGTGTCAACTATCCCATTGAAATATTATTCCGGGGTTCAGAATGCTTGCCTTAAAGGTGTGGAGAGGTGGGGGTGCTCTCCAAAACTTTTGAAAGTTTTTCTTCTCTTCCAAAATTCCTATTTTCAAAAATATGCAAATAACACATATTTCAAAACCAGTACAAAAAGTTGTTTGAAAAATTTTCAAATAAATCTTAAAATAAACTAGACAGAATTTGAGAGATGTAGGAAAAAGAATCAATTCATTTGGAGTTATATTTAAAGAGTTATAGATAGTCAAAGTTCTGGTCAAATTTGTTTTTTAAAAATAAAACAAAAAGAAAACGTTTCAGTCTCGAATACGCTTTCGGTGCAGGGAAAACGTACTGGGAAATTATACGTCTTCACTTAAACATGTGGACCGGTGCGGGGGTCACTGACAGTGGGCCCGCCTGGCCCACTGGTCAGGTTTGACCAGTCGCCTTTCCCTCTCCTTCCTCTGCCCGAGAGGGGGCGGGACTCCGGCGATCGTCGCCGGCAACTGGCGGCTCCTCGCGGGGCCCCGAGGGCGGGGATGGATCCGCCACTCCAGGGCGGTCCTCCCGGTGGTCACCAGGCAGGTGGGGGACGGAGGGAGCTGCGGGCGGCGAGCTTCGCGGCGGAGGAGGCTTCGGGAGCAAAGTGCTTTTGGGGCTGCGGTGGCTCCCGATCAAAATCGAGCAGGGGGAAGTGTTCACAGGAGGAAGAGAAGGCTCCTGGTGGAGAGAGTGGGCAGGGGGAGGTCCTAGTGGTGCCGGAATGGCTAGGGCGGTGGCGGCGGTAGGAGTTGCCGGTGACGGGGAAGAAAACCTCCCTGGGTCGAATGCGAGCTAGGGAAGCGCCATTGGGGTGGCCTGAGGTTGCCTACGTGCGGGAACGGGCTTGGGGTTTCCTTAAATAGGCTAGTCGAGGCGGTTCAGCGGCGGCCGCGGATGAGCTCGTCGGCGACCGCCTTTCTCTAGCTGCAGGGCATCATGGCGAGGCTGGGGATGGCGGCAGGAGCTAGCGGACGAGCAGCTACTGTTCCAAGGGCGAGCTGGCGAGCGGAGGTGGTTTGGGCGGCTCTGGCCAGCGCAGGAGCTATCGGGCGGCAGTGGCGGCTAGCTGTTGGCCTGTCGGAGACGTGGCGAGAGCTGCGGGGCTCGTGGGGTGCAGAAGGGGACACAACGTGCTGGCTACGGTCGGTCACGGACCGGAGTGAGTGCGGGGCGGGATGCGGCGGCTCGGGCGCACGTGCGGCTGCAATTGGCGCGCTCTGGGCGCGCCCAGTGCACGCCCGGGACGTGCTCGATGAAAAGCCAGGGTAGCATAGAGGTCTCGAGTGAGGCTGGGAATTAGCAGGCCTAGGTTATGAGTAGCGAGGAGTCTATTGGACAAGGTAGTTAGGCAAGGGAAGCAAGATCACAGTGCAAGCTAAGACTCATGTCAAAACTGGTCATGCCTATAGGGTGCTCGACAGAATGCCACATGCACCTAGGCATCTCTTGGGGTGGCCAAAACTTCCAGAGTAGGGTCTCTTTAGTTGGAAGAGAGGGTGGTGAGGTTAGTTTGTTAAAAGGAGAAACTTGTTAGTGCAAGTTTTGCAAAACTTCAGTTTTGGACAAAAAGAAAGGGGCATGATTTCAAGCACTTAGAGTCATCCAGTGGGACCACTCTCCTGGACTTAAGGGTTTTGCAAGGTGCACTACAAGCATGAGGAAGCTCAAGGGCCAAAGAGCAAGCAAGAATATGGTTGCTGTACAAACCATCATGTTGGACCAGAATGAAGATGAGGTTGATCCACTCAAAACTTTCAAATAACATCACTGGGTTTTTGCATAAAGTTGAATCATATGGTTGTAGTTTAAATATGGCCATTTAACCTTAAAAAACCATTTTCAATAAAATAAAAATCAAGCAACTTAATTATTTAATTAGTTCTACTAATACAAGAAAAGTTTTTCTTGAGTGGTTAAACAGGTCCAATGACATATTTTGAAAAGTTTTCTTCTTGGGAAAAACTCCATAATAACAAGGGAGGAAATGGTTCAAAAATAAAAGGGAGCCAGAAAATAAAAGTTTTTATTTCCTGGCAAAATTTTAAATAATAAAACAAGATAAAATTTTGGGGTGTCACACACTTTCACCATCCATGCCATGCCAATCATTGAGCTTTCATGAAATAATCATCTTGGAATAGCATTAGCTCAATGAGCTATATGTTGTTATGAATTACCAAAACCACCTAGGGATAGTTGCACTTTTAGTGATCGGTCCAGAAATCATACCAAGGCTAAGGAGTGATGTGGCGCAATGTCTTGTCAGTTTCGAGCTGGTGTTCCCACCATCCTTCTTCAATATCATGATGCACGTCCTAGTTCATCTAGTCGACGAGATTGTCATTCTGGGGCCCGTATTTCTACACAATATGTTCCCCTTTGAGAGGTTCATGGGAGTCCTAAAGAAATATGTCCGTAACCGCGCTAGGATAGAAGGAAGCATCTCCATGGGCCATCAAACAGAGGATGTCATCGGGTTTTGTGTTGACTTCATTCCTGGCCTTAAGAAGATAGGTCTCCCTAAATCGCGGTATGAGGGGAGACTGACTGGAAAAGGCACGCTTGGAAGGGACCCAATAATATGCAGGGATGGATATTCTTGGTCTCAAGAACACTACACAGTTCTACAGAACTCTACCTTGGTGACCCCGTATGTCGATGAACACAAGAACAGTCTGCGCTCCAAACACCCGGAGCAGTGCGACGACTGGATTACATGTGAACGCATCAGGACTTTCAGCAGTTGGTTGGAAACACGTCTCAGAGGTGACAACACTGTTTGTGATGAGCTATACTTGTTGTCCAGGGGACCATCTTTGACTGTATTGATTTACAAAGGATACGAGATAAATGGGAATACATTTTACACGATTGACCAAGATCAAAAGAGCACCAACCAAAACAGCGGTGTCCGCTTTGATGCAACAACCAAGAGGGGAAAGGACACATATTATGGTTACATAGTGGACATATGGGAACTTGACTACGGACATGATTTTAAGGTCCCTTTGTTTAAGTGCAAATGGGTCAACCTATCAGGAGGCGGGGTACAGGTAGACCCACAGTACGGAATGACAACAATGGATCTGAAAAATCTTGGGTACACTAACGAATCGTTCGTCCTAGCCAATGATGTGGCACAAGTTATCTATGTGATGGACATGTCTACCAGACCGAGAAAAAGAAAAGATAAGGAAGCGAATACATAATACGATGAGCCAAAGCGCCACATAGTTCTTTCAGGAAAAAGGGACATCATGGGAGTGGAGGGCAAGACAGACATGTCTGAAGATTATGAAAAGTTTCATGACATTCCTCCCTTCAAAGTCAAGGCTGACCCAAGCATCCTGATAAACGATGAAGATTATCCATGGTTACGGCGCACTAAGCAAATGACAGAAGCGAAGAAAAAGTGAAGACTTTCTCCCGCAACTATTATGATGATACCATGCCAACTTTGTAACAGACGAGTATGATACCATTCTCCGTTTTGTACATGCACATGCTATGCCAACTTTTTCAGAGTTCATTTCAAATGCTTTAATGTCTTATGGTTTGGCCCTCGTAATACCATTAATCCCGGTTCGCTCCTTCTCAACAATGTTCTCACCAAGAACACTCTCAAGAGGGCAGCCACGTGGGCCATTGGTAAAGTTAATCACAAACTTGTGATTCACACAAATTTCAAAGAATTCAAATTTTAACTATTCTAATTTGAAAACTAATGGCACTAACAGAAAGATTATATTTTTTCTAAAACTAAATGCAAAAAGAATTAAAAAATAAAACAAAAAACAAAAGAAAATAAATAATGCAGAAAACAAAACAAAAAAACTGAAAAAATAAAAATAGCAACAATAAGTATTTTGTTGTAAGTAGAAACAAAATAAAATAAATAAAGCAACAAAGAAAACAAAAAAATATTTTCAAATTTGAAAACTAATGGCATTAACAAAAAGTTTATAATTTTTCTAAAACTAAAAGCATAAAGAATTAAAAAATAAAGCAAAAAACAAAAGAAAATAAAATAAATAAAGCAACAAAAAAACAAAAAAGTGCGACCTACTGGGCCCCCACGGCCTGAATACGACTAGAAACCCATCCATGGGCCAGGATCCAGGCCCGCAGGAGGCCCAGTAGGCCCACAGGCATAGCAGTGACAATTAGGCCCGTAAGCCTGCAATGGAGAGAAGCTCGGGAGGGGTGTGGCAGTGGGGCTTATAAACCACTGCGCACCCCTCTCAACTAGCGAGGTGGGACTAAACTTTCAACGCGGGCGCAACATCACAAGGCCTTTGGTCCCGGTTGGTGGCACCAACCGTGACTAAAGGTGGGCATTGGTACCGGTTCGTGGCACCAACCGGGACCAATGCTCACCTTTAGTCCAGGTTGGTGGCATGAACCGGGACCAAAGTCCGCCGCTTCCCGCCCTTTGGGCTGCTGAAAAGTGGCCTTTGGTCCCGGTTGGTGGCACCAACCGGGACTAATGCCCACCTTTATTCCCGGTTGCTGCCACGAACCGGGACTAAAGGCTCTGCTATATAAGTTAACACTTAGGAAATTTTCACTCTCATCTTGCAGTTGCCGCCTCCGACGACGTCGACGCCGCCCGCTCCGGCCCGCCCCCGTCGTCGCCGTCGCCCGCGCCCCTGCCCCGACGCGTGCCGCCCCGGCCCGCCCCCGTCGCCGTCGCCCGCGCCCCTGCCCCGATGCGCGCCGTCCCGGCCCGCCCTCGCCCGCATCGGCCCCTTCCCCGACGCGCGCCGCCCCGGCCCGCCGTCACCGTCGCCGGCACCCCCTACCCCGAGCGCGCGCCCACTGCCCCGTCGCCATCCTCGCCGCCGACCCCGCGGTCCTCCTGGTCCGGCCAGCGCCCTTCCTAGCTAGCATTTTTTCATATATATATATATATGATTTTTTTTCATATATATGCTTGTTTTTTATATATATGTATATATGTTATCTGTGTATAGATATGTTCATGTATATATGCAAAAGATAATTTTTTAGAAAAATTAGGATTTTTTTTTCTGTTCATAGATTTTTTTGGTGATATTAATTATTGTAAACATGCAAATGTTTGTATATTCATATGAACAATGAATTAGGCAATACTACTTCATGTATTTTTAAGAAGGAAGAAGAAGAAAAAGAATGAGAGGAAAAAGAAAATAAGAAGAGGAAGAAAGGTGAAGAAGAGGGGAGAGGAAGAAGAGGAGAAATAAACAAGAAGAAGAAAAAAGAAGAAAAAGAAGAGGAGAAGAAGAAAGGAATAGAGGAGAAGAAGAGAAAATAGAACATATTCTATTTTCTCTTCTTCTCCTCTATTCCTTTCTTCTTCTCCTCTTTTTTTTCTTCTTTTTTTCTTCGATCTTCTCCTCTAGCTATTCCTTTCTTCTTCTACTCTTTTTATTTCTTCTTCGTTTTCTTATGTTTTATCGGGTCTGTCGTCGTCGATATACCCCTTACGATAACTTCAACACGTGGGGGGTCGATATACCCTCTCCCCGATATTATTATTTTCCCATGAACGTTTGTTGTCGTTGTCGATATAAACCCCTCCCGATAAATTCAACACGTGGGGGGGGGGTCGATATACCCGCTCTCCCCGATAACATTATTTTCCCATGTATGTATCTCATTGTTGTCGATATTACCCCCTCCCGGTAACTTCAACACGAGGGGGGGGTCGATATACCCCCTCCCGATAACTTCAACACGTGGGGGGGGGTCGATATACCCCCTCCCCGATAATATTATTTTCCCATGTACGTATGTCGTCGTTGTCGATATAAACCCCTCCCGATAACTTCAACACGTGGGGGGGGGGGGTCGATATACCCGCTCCCCGATAACATTATTTTCCCGTGTATGTATCTCATCATTGTCAATATTACCCCCTCCCGGATAACTTTGACAGTGAAAACTCTCGAGGAGTACACCCAAACTAATATATCCATGTGCTGTCATGCTTGTGTAATAATTGCCATGTTGTAATATATATTTGCAGAAACAATGGAGCACGGACGAGACGAGCAAGCAGAAGAGACGTTGCGGGACATAATCTTAGACGGAGGTGATGTCATGTCGTGTTATCTTAACGACAATGATGGTCTGGAAGAACAACAGGGTGAAGAAGCAGGTCCGGAAGAACGGCAAGGTGAATAAGAAGGTCCGGAAGAACAGGGTGACGGCTCCGGAATTGATCTGTTGCCTATTCCATTTGAGGAGTTCTATCAGTTTTTCAATCAATTGGCCCTCGATAAAGCAAGGGTCACCTACTACTGTCGGTAAGTACTACTACTTATGTCATTAAGTCTCTCTATATAGCCCAGCTCTTTCATTGCATGTATTTATAATTATCCTCACTATATTATGCAGATTGAAGATCGCCGAATTGAAGAAAAGACAAATCGGTGATTGCCGGTGTCAAAACCGGCGGATCTCGGGTAGGGGGTCCCGAACTGTGCGTCAAGGTCTGATGGTAACAGGAGACAAGGGACACGAAGTTTACCCAGGTTCGGGCCCTCTCGATGGAGGTAAAACCCTACTCCTGCTGGATTAATATTGATGATATGGGTAGTACAAGAGTAGATCTACCACGAGATCAAAGAGGCTAAACCCTAGAAGCTAGCCTATGGTATGATTGTGTATGATGATGGTTCGTCCTACGGACTACAGCCCTCCGGTTTATATAGACACCGGATAGGGTTAGGGTTACACAGATTCGGTTACATAAGCAGGAGATCTTGGATATCCGCATCGCCTAGCTTGCCTTCCACGCCAAGGAAAGTACCATCCGGACACGGGACGAAGTCTTCAATCTTGTATCTTCATAGTCCAGGAGTCCGGCGAAGGTATAGTCCGGCTACCCGAACACCCCCTAATCCAGGACTCCCTCAGTGATATTGGGTTACATATCTCATAGATGCAACTGAGGTTGAACTTCGTGCCGCAGATACCGAGGCCAACTTGCTACAATCATTCAAAATAAATGAAAACAAATATATAATACTCTTTCCTTACAACTTCAAGTGAGTGTTACTGTCTTGTGCATATTCGGTTTCCCTTATATATTAGTCCAGGTTATAGTAATGTAATTGATGAGTTATGCATGCGTGCGCAGGTACCACTATATTCTCCTAGAGATTAGGCTTGAGCAGGGAGTAGTAATTGTCTTGGACTCTAAACGAAAAGATCCCCAGGAGTATGCGGACATGACTGAAATCCTCGAGAAGTAAGTTAAATCGATCATTATCCACCATATCAGCAACTTTGTTCATTTCATGATATCAAGTAATTGTTTTCTTTTGTCTGGCAGGGTTTGGAGGAAATTCACCAAAAAATCTCCGGGACTGCCGAAGATGCTGCAATTTAGATACCCGAAAGTATGTACTATAGTAGCATATTCCGCGCGTCTCCTAGCTATTGATTCAAGCGCTAGTTTCATCAATACCATTTGGCATTCTTGCTTATCTATTTGATTGACCTCTATTTCTTGTAAAGTGGTTGTGGCAGGACCAAGGGAATGATTTCTGTGGATACTACGTTTGCGAGTCCATCCGCCACACGACCTGTGAGCGGGGCGGGTACTCTGACGAACAATATGAAGTGCGTAAGAAATAATATTCACAATTTTAGTTTATTACCATCATTTGTGTTGAGTTTCATTCATTCATATATATATGTATTGACCCCCTTCTTCAAATTAGATGTTTCGGCAGCGGGATGAACTCCTAGCACCAGATCGCATGAGAGCAATTCAAGAGGAATTGGCGGCATTCTTTCTTGACCACGTGATCGCTGAAGACGGAGAATACTATGTGGACCATGCGTCCGTAATTTAGGAGATTATATTTGTAAGAGATAATTATTGTGTATATGTAGCCGCTAGTGTCGGATAGATATACGAGAACTTGTTGTTCGACCAATCTCTCGGAGAAGGAGAGGTGGTCGATATCACTTCTCTCTGTATGCATATATGTTCATGAAGATCTTCTGTTTCCTTCATTTGCTTACTAGCTAGCTAGCGTGTCTAGTCCTCTCTATACGTATGTATAGTACGTAGCGTCGACCAAGCACGAACATAAGAGAGGACACTTCTCTCTATTAATTAGCTATCTAACAAAATATATGAAATACCTAAATTAACCCCCCAAAACCACCAACCCCCCTTTAAAAAAAACAAAAACCCCAGCCACAGAAATGCTGACGCGTAGAGGTCTATTGGTCCCGGTTGGTGCCACCAACAAGGACCAAAGGCCCTCCTGCCTGGGCTCAGCGCGCAGGCCACGTGGAGGCCCATCTGTACCGGTTCTGGTTAGAACCGGGACTAAAGGGTTAGGGCATTAGTAACGACCCTTTAGTCCCTGTTCAGGAACCGGGACAAAAGGCCCTTACGAACCGGGACAATAGTCCCGTTTTCTACTAGTGTTTGCTTCTCCCAAATAGTGGGCACGAGGGATTTCGGGCGAGGAGGGCGTGTTTTGAAATAGTGGGTGCAAGCGATATCGGGCGAGGAGGTCATGTTTTGAAATAGTGGGCGCGATATATTTCGGGCAAGGAGGGCGTGTTTTGAAATAGTCAGCGCGAGCGATTTTGGGCGAGGAGGGCATGTTTTGAAATAGTCGACACGAGCGATTTCGGGCGAGGAGAGGGTGAGGGAGTCCTGGATTATGGAGTCCTAGATTATTTATTTATATTGGTGTTAAACCTACTGTATTCCAACTTCTCTATGGTTCATACCCCCCGATACTAGCCATAGATTCATCAAAATAAGCAAACAACACACGAAAAACAGAATCTGTCAAAAACAGAATAGTCTGTAGTAATCTGTATCAAACATATACTTATGTAACTCCAAAAATTCTGAAATAAATTGCTGGACGTGAGGAATTTGTCTATTAATCATCTGCAAAAAGAATCAACCTAAAAGCACTCTCTAGTAAACAATGGCAGCTAATCTCGTGAGCGCTAAAGTTTTTGTTTTTTACAGCAAGATCATAATGATTTCACCCAAGTCTTCCCAAAGGTTCTACTTGACACAAACAATAACTAAAACATAAAACCACATCTAACCAGAGGCTAGATGAATTATTTATTACTAAACACAAACAAAAATCAAGAAACAAAAATAAAATTGGGCTGCCTCCCAACAAGCGCTATCGTTTAACGCCCCTAGCTAGGCATTGATAATTTTGATGATGCTCACATCAAAGACAAGAATGAAAGCACAAAGAGAGCATCATAGAACACGTGATAAACACATATAAGTCTAACATACTTCCTATGCATAGGCATCTTATAGGAAAACAAATTATCATAGCAACAAAAAACTAGCATATGCAAGGAAGTGGAAAGAAACAATAGCAATCTCAACATAACGAGAGGTTATTTTGTAACATGAAAATTTCTATAACCATATTTTCCTCTGTCATAATAATTACACGTAGGATCATAAGCAGATTCAACAATATAGCTATCACAAAACATATTCTTAACACGGTCCACATGTATGCAAAGTTGACACTCTTCCAAAATAGTGGGATTAACATTAACTAAAGTCATGACCTCTCCAAACCCACTTTGATCAAAAACTTCATAAGATTGAACATTCTACAAATATGTAGGATCTAAAGTTGACACTCTTCCAAATCCACTTTTAATATTATTGCAAACATTATTATTAATCTCATATTCATCATGAGGCTTAAATAAATTTTCAAGATCATAAAAAGAATCACCCCAATCATGATCGTTGCAACAAGTAGAGGATATAGCAAAACTAGCTTCCCCAAGCTTGAGGTTTTGCATATCATTAACACAATTTCCATTAAGAGAATTTATAATAACATCATTGCAATCATGCTTTTCATCTAAGGAACTATCAAGTATGGGTGCAATAGCAACGATCTCATGTTTAACATAAGGAACTATAGCAAATTCATCTTCATAAATATTGGCATCATGGCCACAAGAATAGCAAGCATCATGTTCATCAAGGGATATTTCAATCAAATCATCAGAATCATAATTATCTATAGCTTCGTGCATATCATTATTTTCTTACAAAGCAACGATCATTCTCTCAATAAATTCCTTAACATAGGCATTATGATCATAGTTTTCATAGCAATATTTAAGTATGTCGGAGTTTTCAGATTTGTAGAGAGTAATATCATACTTTTCAATCAAAGAAGCAACTTCATGAGCACCCTTAAAAACAACAAATTCTTCAATTTGTTCGATATCATAGTAACTATAAACACCCTTTGCATAAGAAGATAAGATTTCATTATCATTAAACTCACGTAGGTAGGGAAGGTGTTTTTAGGGATCTTAGAGCAACAAGTAAAGTCATAAATTTCACAATGATTCCAAGCATAGCATAGCAAACTATTTATTTTATACCATAAGAGCTTCCCCTTTTCAGACAAATGATGACGTGCAAAATGAGCATGCTCATCTAAAGATTTTCCCTCAACTAAACTAGTTGGGGTTTCAGCACGAGCACATATAGATCAAAGATAATCCAAGTAGAGCACTTTAAGTGGATCCATATCAATAGATTTTTAGCAAGCAAAGATGCAAGCAAATAGAAGGCACATGGAAACACAAGGAAAAAGGAATACGGGAAGAAGGCGAAGAAAAGGCAAAGGTGAAGTGGGGGAGAGGAAAACGAGAGGCAAATGGCAAATAATGTAATGCGAGGGATAAGAGTTTGTGATGGGTACTTGGTATGTCTTGACTTGTGCGTTGATCTCCCCAGCAATGGCGCCAGAAAAAGCTAGTTGCTGGGAGATCAAATCTTGACTTGACTTGGCGTAAGCCTCCCCGGCAACGGCGCCATAAATGGCTAGTTGCTAGGAGATCAAATCTTGACTTGACTCGGCGTAAGCCTCCCCGGCAATGGCGCCAGAAATCCTTCTTGCTACCTCTTGAGCATGCGTTGGTTTTCCCTTGAAGAGTAAAGGGTGATGCAGCAAAGTAGCGTAAGTATTTCCCTCAGTTTTTGAGAACCAAGGTATCAATCCAGTAGGAGTTACACGCAAGTCGCCTTATACCTGCACAAATAAATAAGAACCTTGCAACCAACGCGATAAGGGGTTGTCAATCCCTTCACGACCACTTGCAAAAGTGAGATCCGATAGAGATAATAAGATAAATATTTTTGGTATTTTTATGGTATAGATTGGAAAGTAAAGATTGCAAAACAAACGGCGTCAGAAATAGCAAATTGATAGGAAAATAATATGATGGAAGATAGACCCGGGGGCCACATGTTTCACTAGTGGCTTCTCTCAAGATAGCATAATCTACGGTGGGTGAACAAATTACTGTCGAGCAATTGATAGAAAAGCACATAGTTATGAGAATATCTAGGCATGTGTTGGGGAACGCAGTAAATTCAAAAATTTTCCTACGCACACGCAAGATCATGGTGATGCATAGCAACGAGAGGGGAGAGTGTTTGTCTACGTACCCTCGTAGACCGAAGCGGAAGCTTTGACACAACGTAGAGGAAGTAGTCGTACGTAGAGGAAGTAGTCGTACGTTCTCCTCGCGATCCAACCGATCTAAGCACCGAACGTACGGCACCTCCGAGTTCTGCACACGTTCAGCTCGATGACGATCCCCGGGCTCCGATCCAGCAAAGCGTCGGGGAAGAGTTCCGTCAGCACGACGGCGTGGTGACGATCTTGATGTGTTACCGGCGCAGGGCTTCGCCTAAGCACTGCAACAATATGATCGAGGTGGAATTTGGTGGAAGGGGGCACCGCACACGGCTAAGGAACGATCCGTAGATCAACTTGTGTATCTTTGGGGTGCCCCCTGCCCCCGTATATAAAGGATCCAAGGGGGAGGGGCTGGCCGGCCAGGTTTGGTGCGCCAGGAGAGTCCTACTCCCTCTGGGAGTAGGATTCCTCCCCCCAATCCTAGTTGGACTAGGATTGCTCCAAGGGGGAGAGAAAGAGAGAGAGGGGGCGCCCACCTCTCCTAGTCCTAATAGGACTAGGGAAGGGGGGGGAGGCGCGCAGCCCCTAGGGCTGCCCTCTCACCTTTCCTCCAAGGCCCATGTTGGCCCATTATGCTTCCGGGGGGTTCCGGTAACCCTCCCGGTATTCCGGTAAAATCCTGATTTCACCCGGAATGCATCCGATGTCCAAACATAGGCTTCCAATATATAATTCTTTATGTCTCGACCATTTCGAGACTCCTCGTCACGTCCCCGATCTCATCCGGGACTCCGAACTCCTTCGGTACATCAAAACTCATAAACTCATAATATAACTGTCATCGAAACCTTAAGCGTGCGGACCCTACGGGTTCGAGAACAATGTAGACATGACCGAGACATGTCTCCAGTCAATAACCAATAGCGGGACCTGGATGCCCATATTGGCTCCTACATATTCTACGAAGATCTTTATCGGTCAGACCGCATAACAACATACGTTTGTTCCCTTTGTCATCGGTATGTTACTTGCCCGAGATTCGATCGTCGGTATCCAATACCTAGTTCAATCTCGTTACCGGCAAGTCTCTTTTCTCGTTCCGTAATACATCATCTCGCAACTAACTCATTGGTTGCAATGCTTGCAAGGCTTATGTGATGTGTATTACCGAGAAGGCCCTGAGATACCTCTCCGACAATTGGAGTGACAAATCCTAATCTCGAAATACGCCAACCCAACATGTACCTTCGGAGACACCTGTAGAGCACCTTTATAATCACCCAGTTACGTTGTGACGTTTGGTAGCACACAAAGTGTTCCTACGGTAAACGGGAGTTGCATAATCTCATAGTTAAAGGAACATGTATAAGTCATGGATAAAAGCAATAGCAACATACTAAACGATCGGGTGCTATGCTAATGGAATGGGTCATGTCAATCAGATCATTCAACTAATGATGTGATCTCGTTAATCAAATAACAACTCTTTGTTCATGGCCAGGAAACATAACCATCTTTGATTAATGAGCTAGTCAAGTAGAGGCATACTAGTGACACTCTGCTTGTTTATGTATTCACACATGTATTATGTTTCCAGTTAATACAATTCTAGCATGAATAATAAACATTTATCATGATATAAGGAAATAAATAATAACTTTATTATTGCCTCTAGGGCATATTTCCTTCAGTCTCCCACTTGCACTAGAGTCAATAATCTAGATTACAAAGTAATGATTCTAACACCCATGGAGTCTCGGTGCTGATCATGTTTTGCTCGTGGAAGAGGCTTAGTCAACGGGTCTGCAATATTCAGCTCCGTATGTATCTTGCATATCTCTATGTCTCCCACCTGGACCAAATCCCGGATGGAGTTGAAGCGTCTCTTGATGTGTTTGGTTCTTTTGTGAAATCTGGATTCCTTTGCCAAGGCAATTGCACCAGTATTGTCACAAAAGTTTTTCATTGGACCCGATACGCTAGGTACAACACCTAGATCGGATATGAACTCTTTCATCCAGACTCCTTCATTAGCTGCTTCCGAAGCGGCTATGTACTCAGCTTCACATGTAGATCCCGCCACGACGCTTTGTTTTGAACTGCACCAACTGACAGCTCCACCGTTTAATGTAAATACGTATCCGGTTTGCGATTTAGAATCGTCCGGATCAGTGTCAAAGCTTGCATCGACATAACCGTTTACGACGAGCTCTTTGTCACCTCCATAAATGAGAATCATATCCTTAGTCCTTCTTAAGTACTTAAGGATGTTCTTGACCGCTGTCCAGTGATCCATTCCTGGATTACTTTGGTACCTTCCTGCTAAACTCACAGCAAGGCACACATCAGGTCTGGTACACAGCATTGCATACATGATAGAGCCTATGGCTGAAGCATAGGGAACAATTTTCATTTCCTCTCTATCTTCTGCGGTGGTCGGGCATTGAGTCTTACTCAACTTCACACCTTGTGCCACAGGCAAGAACCCTTTCTTTGCCTGATCCATTTTGAACTTTTTCAAAACTTTGTCAAGGTATGTGCTTTGTGAAAGTCCTATTAAGCGTTTTGATCTATCTCTATAGATCTTAATGCCCAATATATAAGCAGCTTCACCGAGGTCTTTCATTGAAAAACTCTTATTCAAGTATCCCTTTATGCTATCCAGAAATTCTATATTATTTCCGATCAGCAATATGTCATCCACATATAATATCAGAAATGCTACAGAGCTCCCACTCACTTTCTTGTAAATACAGGCTTCTCCAAAAGTCTGTATAAATCCATATGCTTTGATCACACTATCAAAGCGTTTATTCCAACTCCGAGAAGCTTGCACCAGTCCATAAATGGATCGCTGGAGCTTGCACACTTTGTTAGCTCCCTTCGGATCGACAAAACCTTCTGGTTGCATCATATACAACTCTTCTTCCAGAAATCCATTCAGGAATGCAGTTTTGACATCCATTTGCCAAATTTCATAATCATAAAATGCGGCAATTGCTAACATGATTCGGACAGACTTAAGCATCGCTACGGGTGAGAAAGTCTCATCGTAGTCAATTCCTTGAACTTGTCGAAAACCCTTTGCAACAAGTCAAGCTTTATAGACAGTAACATTACCATCAGCGTCAGTCTTCTTCTTAAAAATCCATTTATTCTCAATTGCTTGCCGATCATCGGGCAAGTCAACCAAAGTCCACACTTTGTTTTCATACATGGATCCCATCTCAGATTTCATGGCCTCAAGCCACTTTGCGGAATCTGGGCTCACCATCGCTTCTTCATAGTTCGTAGGTTCACCATGGTCTAGTAACATGACTTCCAAAATAGGATTACCGTACCACTCTGGTGCGGATCTTACTCTGGTTGATCTACGAAGTTCAGTAGAAACTTGATCTGAAGTTTCATGATCATTATCATTAGCTTCTTCCCTATTTGATGTAGGTGTCACAGAAACAGATTTCTGTGATGTACTACTTCTCAATAAGGGAGTAGATACTGTTATCTCATCAAGTTCTACTTTCCTCCCACTCACTTCTTTCGAGAGAAACTCCTTCTCTAGAAAGTTTCCGACTTTAGCAACAAAAATTTTGCCTTCGGATCTGTGATAGAAGGTATACCCAATAGTCTCCTTTGGGTATCCTATGAAGACACATTTTTCCGATTTGGGTTCGAGCTTATCAGGTTGAAGCTTTTTCACATAAGCATCGCAGCCCCAAACTTTAAGAAATGACAACTTTGGTTTCTTGCCAAACCACAGTTCATAAGGTGTCGTCTCAACGGATTTTGATGGTGCCCTATTTAACGTGAATGCGGCCGTCTCTAGAGCATAACCCCAAAAAGATAGCGGTAAATCGGTAAGAGACATCATAGATCGCACCATATCCAGTAAAGTACGATTACGACGTTCGGACACACCATTACGTTGTGGTGTTACGGGTGGCGTGAGTTGCGAAACTATTCCGCATTGTTTCAAATGTAGACCAAACTCGTAACTCAAATATTCTCCTCCACGATCAGATCGTAGAAACTTTATTTTCTTGTTACGATGATTTTCCACTTCACTCTGAAATTCTTTGAACTTTTCAAATGTTTCAGACTTGTGTTTCATTAAGTAGATATACCCATATCTGCTTAAATCATCAGTGAAGGTAAGAAAATAACGATATCCGCCACGAGCCTCAACATTCATTGGACCACATACATCGGTATGTATGATTTCCAATAAATCTGTTGCTCTCTCCACAGTACCGGAGAACGGTGTTTTAGTCATCTTGCCCATAAGGCACGGTTCGCAAGTGCCAAGTGATTCATAATCAAGTGACTCCAAAAGTCCATCAGTATGGAGTTTCTTCATGCGTTTTACACCGATATGACCTAAACGGCAGTGCCACAAATAAGTTGCACTATCATTATTAACTCTGCATCTTTTGGTTTCAACATTATGAATATGTGTGTTACTATTATCGAGATTAAGTAAGAACAAACCACTCTTTAATGGCGCATGACCATAAAAGATATTACTCATATAAATAGAACAACCATTATTCTCTGATTTAAATGAATAACCGTCTCGCATCAAACAAGATCCAGATATAATGTTCATGCTCAACGCTGGTACTAAATAACAATTATTTATATCTAATATTAATCCCGAAGGTAGATGTAGAGGTAGCGTGCCGACCGCGATCACATCGACTTTGGAACCATTTCCCACGCGCATCGTCACCTCGTCCTTAGCCAATCTTCGCTTAATCCGTAGTCCCTGTTTTGAGTTGCAAATATTAGCAACAGAACCAGTATCAAATACCCAGGTGCTACTGCGAGAATTAGTAAGGTACACATCAATAACATGTATATCACATATACCTTTTGTTAACCTTGCCATCCTTCTTATCCGCCAAATACTTGGGGCAGTTCCGCTTCCAGTGACCAGTCTGCTTGCAATAGAAGCACTCAGTTTCAGGCTTAGGTCCAGACTTGGGTTTCTTCTCTTGAGTAGCAACTTGCTTGCTGTTCTTTTTGAAGTTCCCCTTTTTCTTCCCTTTGCCCTTTTTCTTGAAACTAGTGGTTTTGTTAACCATCAACACTTGATGCTCCTTTTTGATTTCTACCTCCGCGGCTTTTAGCATCGCGAAGAGCTCGGGCATAGTTTTGGTCATCCCTTGCATATTATAGTTCATCACGAAGCTCTTGTAGCTTGGTGGCAGTGATTGGAGAATTCTGTCAATGACGCAATCATCTGGAAGATTAACTCCCAGTTGAATCAAGTGATTGTTATACCCAGACATTCTGAGTATATGCTCACTGACAGAACCATTCTCCTCCATTTTACAGCTATAGAACTTATTGGAGACTTCATATCTCTCAATCCGGGCATTTGCTTGAAATATTAACTTCAACTCCTGGAACATCTCATATGCTCCATGGTGTTCAAAACGTCGTTGAAGTCCCGGTTCTAAGCCGTAAAGCATGGCACACTGAACTATAGAGTAGTCATCAGCTTTGCTTTGCCAGACGTTCATAACATCTGGCGTAGCTCTTGCACCAGGCCTGGCACCCAGCGGTGCTTCCAGGACGTAATTCTTCTGTGCAGCAATGAGGATAATCCTCAAGTTACGGACCCAGTCCGTGTAATTGCTACCATCATCTTTCAACTTTGCTTTCTCAAGGAACGCATTAAAATTCAACGGAACAACAGCACGAGCCATCTATCTACACAACATAGACAAGCAAGATACTATCAGGTACTAAGTTCATGATAAATTAAAGTTCAATTAATCATATTACTTAAGAACTCCCACTTAGATAGACATCTCTCTAATCCTCTAAGTGATCACGTGATCCAAATCAACTAAACCATGTCCGATCATCACGTGAGATGGAGTAGTTTCAATGGTGAACATCATTTATGTTGATCATATCTACTATATGATTCACGCTCGACCTTTCGGTCTCTGTGTTCCGAGGCCATATCTGTATATGCTAGGCTCGTCAAGTTAAACCTGAGTATTCCGCGTGTGCAACTGTTTTGCACCCGTTGTATTTGAACGTAGAGCCTATCACACCCGATCATCACGTGGTGTCTCAGCACGAAGAACTTTCGCAACGGTGCATACTCAGGGAGAACACTTCTTGATAATTTAGTGAGAGATCATCTTATAATGCTACCGTCAATCAAAGCAAGATAAGATGCATAAAAAGGATAAACATCACATGCAATCAATATAAGTGATATGATATGGCCATCATCATCTTGTGCTTGTGATCTCCATCTTCGAAGCACCGTCATGATCACCATCGTCACCGGCGCGACACCTTGATCTTCATCGCAGCATCGTTGTCGTCTCGCTAATCTTATGCTTCTACGACTATCACTACCGTTTAGCAATAAAGTAAAGCATTACATCGCGATTGCATTGCATACAATAAAGCGACAACCATATGGCTCCTGCCAGTTGCCGATAACTCGGTTACAAAACATGATCATCTCATACAATAAAATTTAGCATCACGTCTTGACCATATCACATCACAACATGCCCTGCAAAAACAAGTTAGACGTTCTCTACTTTGTTGTTGCAAGTTTTACGTGGCTGCTACGGGCTTTAAGCAAGAACTCATCTTACCTACGCATCAAAACCACAACGATAGTTTGTCAAATAGACTCCGTTTTAACCTTCTCAAGGACCGGGCGTAGCCACACTCGGTTCAACTAAAGTTGGAGAGACAGTCTTCCGCAAGCCATCTCTGTGCAAAGCACGTCGAGGGAACCGGTCTCGCGTAAGCGTACGCGTAAGGTTGGTCCGGATCGTCTCATCCAACAATACCGCTGAACCAAAGTATGACATGCTGGTAGGCAGTATGACTTGTATCGTCCACAACTCACTTGTGTTCTACTCGTGCAAATAACATCAACCATAAAACCTAGGCTCGGATGCCACTGTTGGGGAACGCAGTAAATTCAAAAATTTTCCTACGCACACGCAAGATCATGGTGATGCATAGCAACGAGAGGGGAGAGTGTTTGTCTACGTACCCTCGTAGACCGAAGCGGAAGCGTTGACACAACATAGAGGAAGTAGTCGTACGTAGAGGAAGTAGTCGTACGTTCTCCTCGCGATCCAACCGATCTAAGCACCGAACGTACGGCACCTCCGAGTTCTGCACACGTTCAGCTCGATGACGATCCCCGGGCTCCGATCCAGCAAAGCGTCGGGGAAGAGTTCCGTCAGCACGACGGCGTGGTGACGATCTTGATGTGTTACCGGCGCAGGGCTTCGCCTAAGCACTGCAACAATATGATCGAGGTGGAATTTGGTGGAAGGGGGCACCGCACACGGCTAAGGAACGATCCGTAGATCAACTTGTGTATCTTTGGGGTGCCCCCTGCCCCCGTATATAAAGGATCCAAGGGGGAGGGGCTGGCCGGCCAGGTTTGGTGCGCCAGGAGAGTCCTACTCCCTCTGGGAGTAGGATTCCTCCCCCCAATCCTAGTTGGACTAGGATTGCTCCAAGGGGGAGAGAAAGAGAGAGAGGGGGCGCCCACCTCTCCTAGTCCTAATAGGACTAGGGAAGGGGGGGGAGGCGCGCAGCCCCTAGGGCTGCCCTCTCACCTTTCCTCCAAGGCCCATGTTGGCCCATTATGCTTCCGGGGGGTTCCGGTAACCCTCCCGGTATTCCGGTAAAATCCTGATTTCACCCGGAATGCATCCGATGTCCAAACATAGGCTTCCAATATATAATTCTTTATGTCTCGACCATTTCGAGACTCCTCGTCACGTCCCCGATCTCATCCGGGACTCCGAACTCCTTCGGTACATCAAAACTCATAAACTCATAATATAACTGTCATCGAAACCTTAAGCGTGCGGACCCTACGGGTTCGAGAACAATGTAGACATGACCGAGACATGTCTCCAGTCAATAACCAATAGCGGGACCTGGATGCCCATATTGGCTCCTACATATTCTACGAAGATCTTTATCGGTCAGACCGCATAACAACATACGTTTGTTCCCTTTGTCATCGGTATGTTACTTGCCCGAGATTCGATCGTCGGTATCCAATACCTAGTTCAATCTCGTTACCGGCAAGTCTCTTTTCTCGTTCCGTAATACATCATCTCGCAACTAACTCATTGGTTGCAATGCTTGCAAGGCTTATGTGATGTGTATTACCGAGAAGGCCCTGAGATACCTCTCCGACAATTGGAGTGACAAATCCTAATCTCGAAATACGCCAACCCAACATGTACCTTCGGAGACACCTGTAGAGCACCTTTATAATCACCCAGTTACGTTGTGACGTTTGGTAGCACACAAAGTGTTCCTACGGTAAACGGGAGTTGCATAATCTCATAGTTAAAGGAACATGTATAAGTCATGGATAAAAGCAATAGCAACATACTAAACGATCGGGTGCTATGCTAATGGAATGGGTCATGTCAATCAGATCATTCAACTAATGATGTGATCTCGTTAATCAAATAACAACTCTTTGTTCATGGCCAGGAAACATAACCATCTTTGATTAATGAGCTAGTCAAGTAGAGGCATACTAGTGACACTCTGCTTGTTTATGTATTCACACATGTATTATGTTTCCAGTTAATACAATTCTAGCATGAATAATAAACATTTATCATGATATAAGGAAATAAATAATAACTTTATTATTGCCTCTAGGGCATATTTCCTTCAGCATGATCATGTATATAGGCATCACGTCCGCGACAAGTAGACCGAAACGATTCTGCATCTACTACTATTAATCCACACATTGACCGCTATCCAGCATGCATCCAGAGTATTAAGTTCATAAGAACAAGTAACGCATTAGGTAAGATGACATGATGTAGAGGGATAAACTCAAGCAATATGATATAAACCCCATCTTTTTATCCTCGATGGCAACAGTACAATATGTGCCTTGCTGCCCCTGCTGTCACTAGGAAAGGGCACGGCAAAATTGAACCCAAAGCTAAACATTTCTCCCATTGCAAGAAAGATCAATCTAGTAGGCCAAACCAAACTGATAATTCGAAGAGACTTGCGAAGATATCAAATCATACATATAAGAATTCAGAGGAGAACCAAATATTGTTCATAGATAATCTTGATCATAAACCCACAATTCATCGGATCTCGACAAACACACCGCAAATAGAATTACATCAAATAGATCTCTAAGAGAATCGAGGAGAACTTTGTATTGAGATCCAAAGAGAGAGAAGAAGCCATCTAGCTAATAACTATGGACCCGAAGGTCTGTGGTAAACTACTCACACATCATCGGAGAGGCTATGGTGTTGATGTAGAACCCCTCCGTGATCGATTCCCCCTCCGGCGGAGCGCCGAAAAAGGCGCCAAGATGGGATCTCACGGGTACAGAAGGTTGTGGTGGTGGAAATAGGGTTTCGTGGTGCTCTCTGATGTTTTCAGGGTATATGAGTATATCTAGATGGAAGAAGTAGGTCGGTGGAGCCACGAGGGGCCCACGAGGGTGGAGGGCGCGCCTCCCTACCTCGTGGCCGCCTCGTTGCTTCCTTGACGTCCACTCCAAGTCTCCTGGATTGCGTTTGTTCAAAAAATAACTCTCCCGAAGGTTTCATTCTGTTTTATATTCCTTTTCCGCGGAACACTGAAATAGGCAAAAGACAACAATTTGCACTGGGCCTTTGGTTAGTAGGTTAGTCCCAAAAATAATATAAAAGAGCATAATAAAGCCCATTAAACATCCAAAACAGATACTATAATAGCATGGAACAATAAAAAATTATAGATACGTTGGAGACATATCAGAAACCCTAGTCCACGGAGGAAGTGGGGGATAAAGACCACCCTTTTGCCAGGCTCCGGGGTGGGGATGACCCGCTTCTTGGCAGGGATCCTGTGCGCAATGTTCGCACTCAGGTACCCCGCCTCCCGGAGCTCCTTGATGTCCTTCTCCGTCATGGAGGAGGCCACCCACTTGCCTTGAGAGCCGGATCCGTACATGGCCGGGGAGGTTGATGGGGTGGGGAAAATGGAAGCTTTGGCGCTGGAGCTTGAGGACGGGGAGGCTGAGGAAGGAAGAAGGCGTGGTGGAAAAAATGGATCTTTATCCGCTTATATAAGCTGTGAATACCAAGTGCCCGCCCCACTAGCCTTAAAACTCGCCTATTCCCAAGGGGTCGAGCGAACGGCTCGGTTGGATTACCCAAACTCGCATTGATGAGAATCCCGTAATAAGGGGACACAATCTCTGCTTTGACAAGACATGTCAATGGAGGCTGCGCCTCGAAATGCGAAGTGAGAGGCCAAGAAAACGGTTCAAAATAATAAAGAGGCCACATGTAACGTTTCGCCAAAAAAGATGTCAGTAGACATGCCTTATTTTGATTAAGTATTGTGCCCTTGTGGTTGAGGGTTGTGACTGTTATACAGAGCTAGATACAGTTCTCTTGTTCAGAAGATAGCTTTGAAGTATTCGGAGGAGGAACCCACCTTGCAATGCCAAAGACAATCTGCATACCAAACACATTGTCATCGAAAGACTGGTTCAGGGGCTACTGAGGGAGTCCTGGATTATGGGGTCCTCGGGTGTCCGGGCTGTGTGGCATGGGCCGGACTAATGGTCCGTGAAGATACAAGATAGAAGGTCTTCCCCTGTATCTAGATGGGACTCTCCTTTGCGTGGATGGCAAGCTTGACGTTCGGATGTATAGTTTCCTTCCTCTATAAACTGACTCTGTACAACCCTAGGCCCCTCCGGTGTCTATATAAACCGGAGGGTTTAGTCCGTAGAGGCTATCAGAATTTGCATAGTCTAGACAACTAGGGTTTAGCCATTACGATCTCGAGGTAGATCAACTCTTGTAACCCCTATACTCATAAAATTCAATCAAGAAGGAAGTAGGGTACTACCTCCATTAAGAGGGCCCAAACCTGGGTAAACATCGTGTCCCCTGTCTCATGTTACCTTCGACCCTCAAACACACAGTTCGTGACCCCCTACCCGAGATCGGCCGGTTTTGACACCGACAGAGGGTGTTTTGCCGCCCATGTTTATGAATTATTCGGCACATTTCATTTTAGCCGAGGAGAAGGCGCGCTTGGATGAATTACGAACCTACCCTCGATGTACAACGGACCAATTGATGCGTGTCCCACATAGGCCGGTAATTTTGCGTCTCCCATTTATTTGCTCCGGAGAATTCCACCGAGCAGAGGGTGTTTAGCGGTTCGTTCAAATTTTGGGAGAACGAGCATCCACGTCTACCTTACCAAGTCAATCCGAATCAAATTTTGAAATATTAGCTTGCCACTTCTTTTTTAGATGGAGAGATGATGCTCGGGACTAATGTGTTTTTACATGCTCATTGCGATGATTTACTATATGACAAATAGTTGACCCACTCAAACACGGGAATCAAACCCAAAATGAAATATCTCAATTCAATGAAATAGCTCGTTCACCAGGTCAAAATAGTGAACTAAATCCATAATTGAACACCTTAATCGAGTAGCATGTTGTACAATATTATAGTACTCCATGAACATGTTGAAAGTCAAATTAATGAACTTGTTTGATACGCATATCTTCGTTCATGTGTGGATTGCAGACATGTTCTCCAATTTAAATATTTGAATGCAAGTTTATATCGAAACGTGGTTTATATTAGTCTTTGGTGCATAAAACATGACCTCCCCCTCTCCCGGACTCTTGCTCTCTCTCTCGCCGACAATCTTCAATTCTATCGCACGCATCCAAATACAAACCTTGTTGGTCCCCCCTCTCTCTCTTTGTGTGGGTGGTGGGGGGGTCTTTCTAGTTTGGATGCACACTCCATGTATTGGTCTCTCTCGCACACTATGTATGATTCTCTAGTCCAAGCTAAATATCTTGGGTGCGCTCATCGTACGCACACAAATTACCTGGCTCGTTTCTCGTAACCCTCTAACGCATCACTCTACCGTCTCGGAGCTCTTCCCTCTCTCTCTCTCTCTCTCTCAAACTCTCCATCTCCCTGGGCCACACATACACATGCATATCTCACTCGCACTCGATAGACCCATCTAAAACTCTATCTCTCTCCCTCGTTCTCTCTGTCTCACATGCACACACACACACACACACACAATCTCAAGCCTAGCCAAGTATGATGGTCTATCACTCAATTGTAGGCAAACGCAGTCCCCACTATATGTATCTGACTAGCTAATTCTTAGTCTCCATCACAAACATGTGCATGGTCTATCTTGATTTCTATCGGGGCATCTTTCTATGGCACACGCACCTCATCCCTCGATCTCGCACACATATGGTCCCCTCACGATCTCGAGGGGATCTCTCTATCACAAACACACCCTCTGTCCCTCCCCATGTGTCCATCATATCCATGCGTCCCTCTCGACCTTTGTTCCTTGTTGGCCAGACCTCTATTGGACATGTGCTATAGGGGTGTCTCTCTCCGTTGTAAACAATCACGCACTAGCTATCTTCGTGTATCTTCTCACCTCGTATTTCTATCTCGGAGATGCATGCTGCTACCTCTTGAGCACTGCGTTGGATTTCCCCGAAGAGGAAAGGATGATGCAGCAAAGTAGCGTAAGTATTTCCCGTAGTTTTTGAGAACCAAGGTATCAATCCAGTAGGAGGCTATGCGCGAGTCCTTCGTACCTACACAAAGCAAATAACTCCTCGCAACCAACGCGAATAGGGGTTGTCAATCTCTTCACGGTCACTTACGAGAGTGAGATCTGATAGAGATGATAGATCATATTTTTGGTATTTTTGTTATAAAGATGCAGAGTAAAATAAAAGGCAAAGTAAAAAGCAAAGCAATAATAAAGTGATGGAAGATTAATATGATGAAGATAGACCCGGGGGCCATAGATTTCACTACTGGCTTCTCTCAAGAGCATAAGTATTTCTATGGTGGGTGAACAAATTACTGTTGAGCAATTAACAGAATTGAGCATAGTTATGAGAATATCTAGGTATGTTCATCTATATAGGCATCACGTCCGAGACAAGTAGACCGACTCCTGCCTGCATCTACTACTATTACTCCACTCATCGACCGCTATCCAGCATGCATCTAGAGTATTAAGTTAATGAAAACAAAGTAATGCATTAAGCAAGATGACATGATGTAGAGGAATAAATTCATGAAATATGATAAATACCCCATCTTGTTATCCTCGATGGCAACAATACAATACGTGCCTTGCTGCCCTACTGTCACTGGGAAAGGACACCGCAAGATTGAACCCGAAGCTAAGCACTTCTCCCATGGCAAGAAAAACCAATCTAGTAGGCCAAACCAGACTGATAATTCAAAGAGACTTGCAAAGCTAACCAATCATACATAAAAGAATTCAGAGAAGATTCAAATAGTGTTCATAGATAATCTTGATCATAAACCCACAATTCATCAGTCTCAACAAACACACCGCAAAAAGAAGATTACATCGAATAGATCTCCACGAGAGAGGGGGAGAACATTGTATTGAGATCCAAAAAGAGAGAAGAAGCCATCTAGCTACTAACTATGGACCCAAAGGTCTGAGGTAAATTACTCACACTTCATTGGAGGGGCTATGGTGTTGATGTAGAAGCCTTCCATGGTGGATTCCCCTTCCGGCGGAGCTCCGGAACAGGCCCCAAGATGGGATCTCGTGGGTACAGAAGGTTGCGTCGGTGGAATTAGGTTTTTGGCTCCGTACCTGATCGTTTGGGGGTATGTAGGTATATATAGGAGGAAGAAGTACGTCGGTGGAGCTTCGAGGGGCCCACGAGTGTAATGCCCCGAGACCGATGCTTCAGAAGCCTTCCAGTTATTTCGTTGTTGCAATGTGTTTTATTTGCTTGTTGCATTCTTCATGGCATCATCCGCATTGCATTGGTACTTGTTGCTGTCATGTTTCTAAAACTTGCACCCGCTCGTAGTTGCCGCGTCCGCTTTGCCTTCGTTGACCGTTCCAGACCAATCGAGTTTTTGCTTCCCTCTTGACCGTAACGGCCTAACCCCCCTTTACGTGCGTGTCCGAAACTTCCTCGAACCCGAATCGGACTATCGTTACCGTTGGGTCCGGATCATCCCCAAACATCTATAAAACATCTGTGTTTTCTTATTTGGGCTTCCTATCCTATTTTTCTAGGACCGTCCGATTTTGATCGAATGATCCACATCCTCCTCCTTTCCCTATTTATAGACCAACCTCATACCTAATATAGCCTAACCCTAAAACCTAGGAGGTTTGTCCCTCCCCGCCGCCGCTCTCTCCATCGGGATCCACAACCAGCCAACCACCAGCCAATTCCTTCGATCCAACCACCCGGGCACCTCGACCACCTCCTTCCTCGGCCCCTGCCCGGCGCTCCACCACCAAGAAGCAGCTGCGCCCGAGCGCTCCTCTCCTCGCCGGTGCGCCCCCCTCCATTCTGGCGCCGGGAACGGAACCCCTGCGCCCGGATCTCGCCACCACCACCTTGCCTCTGCCCGACTGCCGCTGCAGCTCGTGGACACCACCAGCAGGCTGTCCTCGCCACCCGTGCTCCCTTCCCTTTCTCTTTTCTTCGGTGAAGCTCTCAGCTCTCCCTCTCCCTCTCTGTGAACCAGGAACGCAGCACCGAATCCTCCCCATGACGTTGTAGCACGGGTCTAGGCGTCCCCCGCCTCTGCGTCGCCGGAGTCGCCACGTTCCTGGTGCCGTCGCCGCTCCCTGCGTCAGCCCCGCCATGAACGCCGTGGAGTTTTCCCCCGCTCCGGAGCTCCTTCCTCGACGCCAGGGACCTCCTCTGCGCCCCGTTGACCCGCGCCCGTCCGCCTCGGAGCCGGCCTCCACCGCCTCCTCCGCATCTGCATCGCCTCGCCGGAGCTCCGTACTTGTTGCTGCCGTCGTCTCTGTGCTGCAGTCCCAAGCGCTGCTCCACGCCGTGCTGCCTCCTTCTGTCGGGAGCAGACTAAGGAATCCGCCCCTGCCGTGTTGACCGCCAAGTCCAATCGCCGCCCAGATCCGTTGAGTCCCGGACATCTCCGCTGTTCTCGGTCCTCCCCGCCACCCAAGACCCACGCCGGAGTCACGCCCAAGTCCCCTGCCTCGCCATCCCCAGCTGTGGCCTCTGCTTTCTCTACAACGGGCAGGTCGCTCGTCCCGTGCCCGCTCACGTTGACCAAGCCAGCGCCAGGCTCAGCCTGCTTCTTCGCTAAGGCCCAGCGCCTCTACATCCCCCAGCCGGCCTGTTGGCCCGATGTGAGCAGCCGCCCAGCCCCTCCTCTCTGTTGGCCCATCCTGCACCAGATTCGGCCTGTGTAGTTTTTTCCCCAGATCTGCGAATTTAGCTATTATCCCCGGATTTACTGTTTTGCTGAAAAACCCTTGCTGTTCATGCATTTACTAACTAATGAACCCTGCATCATATGTAAAAACTTCATATATGGAAAATGCTTAGAATTCGGTCTAGTTTCATAATATGCCACTTTTATCCATGTTTAAAATGTTTAAATGTGCTATTTGAACTAATTTGCTTAAATGCCATACTAAAATGCTTTATTTCATAACTAAATAACCGTAACTTGGAATTTAATAAACTTTATATGTAAATGGGGTAGAAAAATGCCTAGTTTAACACGGTGCACTCATCTTGCATGTTTAACAACTCTATAATATGGTTTAGGGCAGAACAGTACAAAATTCATAATATGCATATGGGGATTTTCCGGAATTATTGTTTGTTGTTTCCGGCCCCATTTAAATTGCCTAGAAAGGTAGTTTTAGTATGCTTCACCCCTTGCCATGTTTAATTACATTTAATATTGTTAGGTACATAACCGAGAGAGAACTAAACAATTGATGTGGTGTTTCGTCAATATGCAACTCGTTGCATATTGAGCTCCACTTAACTTGTAGTGTTGTTTGTTACACTTTGCCATGCCATGCATATTTAAACCGGACATGCATCATCCTTGGTTGTGCATCATGCCATGTTAATGATTGTGTGTTTACTATGTTGTTTGTTTCTTTCCGGTTTACTTCTCTCGTTAGCTTCCGTTTTGTTCCGGAGTTGTCAGGATTCGTTACCCTATTTCTGTTTGTCTTCTTCATGGACTCATTCTTCTCCCTTGCGGGATCTCAGGCAAGATGACCATATCCTCTAAATCACTTCTATCTTTGCTTGCTAGTTGCTTGCTCTTTTGCTATGCTGCGATACCTACCACTTGCTATATCATGCCTCCTATGTTGTCATGTCAAGCCTCTAACCATCCTTTCCTAGCAAACTGTTGTTTGGCTATGTTACCGCTTTGGTCATCCCCTCTTATAGCGTTGCTAGTTGCAGGTGAAGTTGAAGATTGCTCCATGTTGGAACATGATTATGTTGGGATATCACAATATCTCTTATTTAATTAATGCATCTATATACTTGGTAAAGGGTGGAAGGCTCGACCTTATGCCTGGTGTTTTGTTCCACTCTTGCCGCCCTAGTTTCCGTCATACCGGTGTTATGTTCCTTGATTTTGCGTTCCTTACACGGTTGGGTGATTTATGGGACCCCCTTGACAGTTCGCTTTGAATAAGACTCCTCCAGCAAGGCCCAACCTTGGTTTTACCATTTGCCACCTAAGCCTTTTCCCTTGGGTTTTCGCGAGCCCGAGGGTCATCTTTATTTAACCCCCCCCGGGCCAATGCTCCTTTGAGTGTTGGTCCAAACTAGAGCCCTTTGCAGCGCAACCTCGGGGAAACTTAAGGCCTAGTTTTAGTTGTACGGACTGCTCCTCCGGTGTGCCCTGAGAACGAGATATGTGCAGCTCCTATCGGGATTTGTCGGCACAATCGGGCGGCTTTGCTGGTCTTGTTTTACCATTGTCGAAATGTCTTGTGACCAGGATTCCGAGACTGATCGGGTCTTCCCGGTAGAAGGAATATCCTTCGTTGACCGTGAGAGCTTATAATGGGCTAAGTTGGGACACCCCTGCAGGGTATTATCTTTCGAAAGCCGTGCCCGCGGTTATGAGGCAGATGGGAATTTGTTAATGTCCAGTTGTAGAGAACTTGACACTTGACTTAATTAAAATACATCAACCGCGTGTGTAACCGTGATGGTCTCTTTTCGGCGGAGTCCGGGAAGTGAACACGGTTTGAGTTATGCATGAACGTAAGTAGTTTCAGGATCACTTCTTGATCACTTCTAGTTTCACGACCGTGCTTTGCCTCTCTTCTCGCTCTCTTTTGCGTATGTTAGCCACCATATATGCTAGTGCTTGCTGCAGCTCCACCTCACTACGCTGTCCTACCTTTAAGCTTAAATAGTCTTGATCTCGCGGGTGTGAGATTGCGGAGTCCCCGTGGCTCACAGATACTTCCAAACAGTTGCAGGTGCCGATGATGCCAGTGCAGGTAACGCAACCCAGCTCAGATGGGAGCTCGATGAAGAACATGGCCGTTACTATGTTTCCTTTCCTGATGATCAGTAGTGGAGCCCAGTTGGGACGATCGGGGATCTAGCATTTGGGGTTGTCTTCTTTATTTTGGTTCCGTAGTCGGACCTTGGTTGTACTCTGTATGATGATTGTTTAAGTTATGTATTGTGTGAAGTGGCGATTGTAAGCCAACTCTTTATCCCATTCTTGTTCATTACATGGGATTGTGTGAAGATGACCCTTCTTGCGACAAAACCTACAATTATTGCGGTTATGCCTCTAAGTCATGCCTCGACACGTGAGAGATATAGCCGCATCGTGGGCGTTACAAGTTGGTAATCAGAGCCATCCCCGACTTAGGAGCCCCCTGCTTGATTGAATCGCTGCCTTTGTTGAGTCTAGAACAAAATGTTTTGAGTCTTAGGATTATATATATCAGGGAGTAGGATTCTTTTTACTCCTCAGCCCCTTCGTCGCTCTGGTGAGGTCCCCTGACGTAGAAGTTTTGACTCTCCTCTCCTCAAATTTCAGTAAGAAAAATTTTAGGTTCACGCGGGTATCTTGGAATCGTTCCGATGGTTTTGTGATGAGAACATTGTTCTTGGTGCCTCATGACATTTAGCGGTTGTGGCAGTGTCCCGGGGAGTTGAGCTCCAAGGTGTTGTCATCACAATTTTATCGTTGCAGTTCCGGAATACCTGAGTTTCGCCGACATCGAAAATCTCTTTTATGCAGTTGTTGGTGAGATCACCTCGACGCCACCCAGTACTAGGGCAGGAGTTCGGGAGTATTGCCATAACTCGTATAACGGATGCTTTTCGAAGGTTGAGGCAAACGATTTCCGAAGGTTTCTTGGTTATGTGTTGAAGGATGGATACAGCTGGATCTAGGTATTATTAGTTTGGGTGATATATTTTGTGTCCCCTGTATCCCCAACACCTGATTGCATAACCAGAAAATTTCGGGAGTTTATAAGTGGGAATTCAAGTATCTCGTAGGAATTCTTTCCAACAGACACGTGATACGGCATGGGATCTATCATATGTTTTTTCTGGCTTATTTCCTAAGCCAATCCTTTGTTTTTGTTTTGTTTTGTGTTATTCGAGTTGCTTCGAAGTCAAATGTGGATTCCATACCTTATTCTAAGCGGTGTTCTCATATTTTTATGTGGATGCTAATCCTTCTTGTTCATCAAGGTTGTCTTTTTAATCCTTTCCAGCCGGCATGCTTCTCTTCAAGTTAACCCGATCCTTTCAATTTGTGCAAGACCAATTCTTGGTTTTCTCAACGGTGTTCATTTCATCCGACCCAAGTTGCCTTTGTTTTCCCACCCTCCCACCCTTTTTCTTCAAGGACTCAGATTTCTTAATCAAGTATCCTTTTTATTGATGTGAAGTTTCTCCATTCTTTTTTGTCAATGTTCTTACCCGGTGGTTCTCATGAAGATGCTCTTCAAGTTTATTATTCTTCGTTCTCTTTTCTTCTCCGGTGGATTCAATTCAAGCTTTCGGTGTTGATCATATTCCTTTTCTCATTTCAAGTGCTTTCTTATGCCGGTGTATCTCTTAATCATTCACCCCTCGCTATTCATTTGTTTCGGAGTGATGAAGATATCTCAGAAGATTCAAGTTTCCATTCTCAATTCACTCAAGTTCTTTTGAGGATGCTATCTCATTCAAGCCATTTGATTCAACCGGTGCAATCTCTCTTTTCAAGCAATCATTCAACGGTGTATCTTTTGAGTGGGACCTAACCCACAGGTCTTTTCCTAGGATCTTACCTGACTCTTCTAATTTTTCCGGAGTTATTCCCGAATTCTTTTCCAAGTGTGACGTAAGAATGAATTATCATCAGTCATATTCCTTCTCCAAGATCGCTTTCAAATTCTTTTCATCGTTGGTTCAACCTTTCTAATTTTCATTCCGGATTGCCTCAACAATTCATGGTGGTGTTTCTCATCGTCATTCTCAACATTTGAAGACTGAAGAAGAGTTTCTCTTAAATCTTGCTCCATTCTCTTCAAGATTCATGGTTCTAGCTGTAGCGACCCGACCTCAGATGGTCAAGTCTCTGTGCTCCGGTGTCATCCCTGGATCAGTAATACTGACACCACACAGTACTTCGAAGGATTTATAACAGAGTAGCAATCACACACTTATTACATCGATGTCTCAAAGAGAACTTATTACAATAAGTATGTCTTAAGGCCATCTAATATCGATAACAGCGGAAGACTTGGAAGATAAGTGAGTCCATCAACTCCAACGGCATCACTGAGTATAGAACCACGACCTAAAAGCACCTTACTCGTCGTCTGAAAAGTCTGCAACATGAAAGTTGCAGCCCGAAAACGGGTCAGCACATGGAATATGCTGGCAATGTAACACATAGAGAGTAATGAACAGTAATGAGCTATACTATATGCATGTATGGCTGGTGGAAAGCTCTATGGTTACAGTTTTGCGTAAAGCCAATTTTTCCCTACTGCAAAGGAATAAATTTATTTAACTATCATGGTGGTTGAAACATCGAGAATGGTTGACAGCATTCCGATCCCAATTAAGTGAACAATTAAAACCCAACAATATTAATTAGAAGTAACATGATGAGATTCACATGATATTCAGGTACTAGATACTCAAGATGTCCATAACCGGGGACACGACTAATCATGATTATTTTGTACACTCTGCAGAGGTTTGCGCACTTTTCCCCAGAAGACTCGATCGCCTCCGTTTGTTTCTCGCACTACATGGTGTTTGAGAGACGGATGACCGAGACATAGTCTTTCAGAAGCGCTAGCACCTTACGTTGTGATAGACCGTACCAACCTACATCCCCTACATCTGCTAGTCTACCACTGTAAGAGTTCGCACGACTTTGTCATCTATGCCAGAGCCCATAATGGCTTGTGGCTGCACACGGAAGTTACTAGCATGAATGATCTTATGATCCCTTTGAGCCTGGGTGGCGGTCCAAAAGAAAAACAGGCAAGTCCTGATAGAAACCAGGTGCCTCAATCCACCCAGATGTGTATTTAAGTTGCCACCTTAGATAAAACCATTAAATTAACAATACTCACATCTGTCATGGATATCACTCACCCAATCCATGTCTACTAGCATAACATGGCATAATAAGCAAACGTAGAAGTAACTCCCAAAGGTTTCATAATTAAACATGTAATAGGTACTACCTCAACTACTTCCCATCCCACAGTTTAATTAGATCCTAATCATGCAATGTTTGAGGATTGGTCTAATGCAATAAAAACTGGGCAATGAGAAGGTATGATCAAAGTGTTACTTGCCTTGCTGAGGATCCGCAAAACCTAGAGCTTCGAAATAACAGGCGGCGCACTCCGGGTGATCTATCGCAGACAAACAACAAGCATACAATAAGTACTCATCTAATGCACAGGTAAAACTCGAACGGAAAATCGAACCAGATAGTTCAACTTAAGAACTCCGGTTGCAAAAGAATCGAATTCGAACAAAGAAACTGAAAACAAACGGCGGAACAAAACAACTCGGTTCTATCAATTTGAACCTAGGTCAAATTTTACTGTAGAAAAATCTTGTTTAAGTTGATTTATCGGAACGGCGGTTTCAAAACGAAACTCCAGGCGCTTGAATCACATGATTCCGATAAACGAGTGAGAAGATAAACTAGAACGAAGATTGGATCTGAAATCACGATCAGAAAAATCGCAGAATAAATCCGACGAAAAAGAAAAACGATGAACGGTTAAACGAACGGACGTTCGTTAACCGAGACTAACCAGTGATCGCGTTTGTTAAGACGAACGGTCCGGTGAACGCTCGCCAATTAACAAAACCGAAAAAAAAACAATCTAGGGTTAAAACCGAAACATCGAAAAATAAACCGGAACGGTTTTATTAGAAAACCGAACCGGGCGAGGGGCGGTGGCGCGGCTCGGCTACCTCGTCGGGGCGGGGTTCCGGCGGGCGGCGGCGGCGGCGCTGGCGCGGGGCGACGGCGAGCGGCGCGGGCGGCGGCGGGCTGCGCTGCTGCTGCTGCTGCGGGGTGCGGCTGCGGCGGCTTGAGGTGAGGAGGAGAGGGGGGTGGAGTATATAAAGAGGGGGGGGGTTGCTTGGGGGAGGGGTCAAGCAAGGGAGGAGGAGGAGTCCTCCTCGGACTCGGAGGCGGCGGGGCCGGCTCGGCGCGGCGGCGGCGCTGGCGCGCGCGCGCGGGAGGGAGGAGCGGCGGGGCGGGCCGGCTGGCTGGGCCCTTGGCCCAGTCGGCGCTGCGGGTTTTTTTTTTGAAATAATTTCGCGAGCAGAAAAATGATGAAAAATAAAATCTAACGAGCTCCAAAATTTACGAAGTAAATTTTCCCCGACTCCTAAAAATGAGTCGAACAAAATGAACTTTTATTCGGGGCCTAAATGCAATATTTTAAAAACACACATTTTTCCCTAATTCAATAAAATGCAAATAAACTCCGGAAAATCCAAAATTTGATTTATTTATTAAATCTTTATTTTTTTCCTAAAATTTGGGAAAGTCATCTTATTCCCTTCTCATAATTTTGATATTGGGAAAAATAATTGAAGATGAAATAAATAAAATCAAATGATCCTCTTTTCAAAATTTGAGAAACTCAAATATGAAAATAACGAAATCTCCAACTCTCTCCGAGGGTCCTTTTGTTGCGTGAAATTTCTAGGATCGACCAAAGTGCAAGAAAATATGTTATGCATGATGATCTAATGTATAACATTCCAAATTGAAAATTTGGGGTGTTACAAACCTACCCCCCTTAAGATGAATCTTGCCCTCGAGATTCGGGTTGGCTAGAAAATAGGTGAGGGTGGTCCTTTAGCAAATCTTCTTCTCTCTCCCAGGTGGCTTCATCCTCTGAGTGGTGGTTCCACTGAACTTTGCGAAACTTGATAACCTTGCTGCGGGTAACTTTGCTGGCATAATCGAGAATCTTGACTGGTTTCTCTTCATACGTTAAGTCATCCTTCAACTGAATTGCTTCAAGCGGCACTGTATCTCTCAGCGGTACCTCCCATCTCGGCGTGACATTTCTTCAGCTGAGAAACGTGGAATACATCATGAACTCTTGACAGTCCCTCTGGTAATTCCAACTTATAAGCGACTTCTCCCATGCGTTGCAAGATCTTATACAGTCCAACAAAACGCGGTGCTAATTTTCCCTTAACTCCAAAGCGCTTAACTCCTTGAAGTGGGGATACTCGAAGATAAACTCTATCTCCGGTTTCGTAAACTGTCTCCTTGCGTTTAGAATCTGCGTAGCTCTTCTGCCTGGATTGGGCTACCTTGAGCCTATCGCGAATCAACTTAACCTTCTGTTCGGACTCCTTAATCAAATCTGGTCCGAAGAACTGACGGTCTCCAACTTCGTCCCATGACAACGGTGTCCTGTATCTCCTTCCGTATAAGGCTTCGAAAGGTGCCATCTTCAAACTGGTTTAGTAACTGTTGTTATAAGAAAACTCCGCATACGGCAAGTTATCGTCCCAACTAGATCCATAATCTAGTGCACAAGCTCTCAGCATATCTTCCAAAATCTGATTGACTCTCTCAGTCTGTCCATCCGTCTGTGGGTGAAAAGTTGTGCTGAACTCTAGTCTGGCTCCCAAAGTTTCATGCAACTGATTCCAAAACTTTGAGGTAAATTGGGTTCCTCTATCTGGTACGATACTCCTCGGAACTCCATGCAAACAAATGATCCTGGTCATGTATATCTTTGCCAATTTAGCACTGGTGTAAGTGGTCTTAGCTGGGATGAAATGTGCTACCTTCGTCAAACGATCAACTACTACCCATATCGAGTCATAGCCTGCCTTTGTCCTGGGTAGTCCTGTGATAAAATCTATGCCTATCTTATCCCACTTCCATTCGGGTATCGGCAATGGTTGTAACAGTCTGGCTGGCTTCTGATGTTCTGCCTTCACTCTTTGACACACATCACAAACTGCTACATAAGCTGCAATATCCTTCTTCATTCTGGTCCACCAGAATGTTTCCTTCAAATCCAAATACATCTTGGTATTACCTGGGTGAATCGAATAGGGTGAATCATGTGCCTCTTGCAGAATCAACTTCCTGATCTCCGGGTCATTGGGCACATAAACACGGTCCTCAAATCATAGGGTATCGTGCTCATCCTCACGAAATCCCTTTGCTTTTCCTTCACTCATTTTCTTCTTTATATCTGCAATCTCCTTGTCAGATTTCTGTGCCTCTCTGATTTTATCCATCAATGTAGATTGAATTTCTAATGCTGCTACATAGCCTCTCGGAACTATTTCCAAACATAGCTCACAAAGATTTTCAAGTAACTCCCTTGGTATTTCTCCCGTCATCAATGTATTGACATGGCTCTTATGGCTCAATGCGTCAGCTACTACATTAGCCTTCCCTGGATGGTAATGCAATCTCATATCATAATCCTTGATGAGTTCCAACCATCTCCTTTGTCTGAGGTTTAACTCCTTCTGCGTGAAAATGTACTTCAAACTCTTGTGATCCGTGTACACCTCACAATGATTTCCAATGAGGAAATGTCTCCATGTCTTCAATGCATGCACTATGGCTTCTAACTCCAAATCATGTGTAGCATAATTTAGTTCATGAGGTTTCAGTTGTCGTGAGGCATACGAAACAACTCTTCCTTCCTGCATAAGCACTGCTCCAAGTCCTCGACATGAAGCGTCGCAATACACCTCATAATCCTTGGTCTGATCTGGCAGAATCAACACTGGTGAGGAAACCAATCGTTTCTTCAACTCCTGAAAACTGGCCTCACATTCCTCAGTCCAATTGAACTTGGTATCGTTCTTCAACAATTCAGTCATAGGCTTAGCAATCTTTGAGAAATTCTCAATGAATCTCCGATAGTATCCTGCGAGTCCAAGGAAACTCCGGATCTCTCCAACTGTCGTTGGGGCTTCCCATTCGGTTACGGTCTCAACCTTGGTGGGGTCAACTGCTATACCCTCTCCGGATATAACGTGTCCAAGAAATCCAACTTCCTTCAACCAAAACTCACATTTGCTGAATTTGGCATATAACTGATGTTCCCTTAGTTTCTCCAAAACCAAACGCAAATGTTCCTTATGCTCTTCTTCATTCTTTGAGAAAATCAGAATGTCATCAATGAACACTACGACGAACTTATCCAAGAACTCCATAAATACTTTGTTCACCAGGTTCATGAAATAGGCCGGTGCGTTAGTCAGTCCAAATGACATAATGGTATACTCGTACAATCCGTATCTCGTGGTAAAAGCTGTCTTGGGTATGTCCTGCTCCCCAATCTTCAACTGATGGTACCCTGATCGCAAATCGATCTTGGAAAACACTTTAGCTCCTTGCAAACGATCAAACAGATCATTTATCATTGGCAGTGGGTACTTGTTCTTGATGCTTACTGCATTCAATCCACGGTGATCAACAACCATCCTTAACGATCCATCCTTCTTCTCCACTAGAAGTACTGGTGATCCCCAAGGCGAAGAACTTGGGCGAATGTAACCTTTATCCAATAACTCCTTAATCTGCATCTTAATTTCTACCAAATCCTATGCTGGCATCCTGTACGGTCTCTTTGATATTGGCCCCGTGCCTGGCATAAGCTCAATCAAAAACTCAATGTCTCTATCCGGTGGCATGCCTGGCAACTCTTCTGGAAATACGTCAGGAAAATCCTTTACTACTGGTACTTCCTCCTGTACAACTCCTGATAAGGAATTTAATTGTGTCCTGTTGGGCGCATGTCGAGATACATACTTGATTCTTCTCCCTTCGGGCGTTGTAAGCAAAATTGTCTTACTGGCACATTCAATGTTCCCTTCATACTTTGACAACCAATCCATGCCTAATATCACATCCAACCCTTGAGATTCCAATACTATTAGGTCTGAGGGAAACACATAGTTACCAATCCTTAATGGTAATCGATCACACCATCGACTAGCCATGTACTCTGCTCCAGGCGAGGTTACTAACATGGGTGACCTAAGGGCTTGGGTTGGCAGGTTATACTTATCCACAAATCCCCTTGATATGTATGAATGCGATGCACCAGTATCAAAAAGAACAAGCGCAGTAAATGTCTTAACCAAAAACTTACCGATTACTCCATCAGGCTGAGCTTCAACCTCCTCCACGCTAACGTGGTTCACCTGTCCCCTGTTGAAAGGGTTCGGCTTCTTTCCAGAGCTTCCATTGCCATTCTGGCCTTCGGGACATTCATTGGCATAATGTCCGGTCTTGGAACACTTGAAACAGGTGACTTGACTCATATCTCTCTTGGCTGGGGTTGATGGGGTGGTACGGTTCTGGCCGTTGCTTCCTCCATTCCCATTACCATTCTTCTGGCCATTATGGTTGTGAGAACCACTTCCTCCATGGGTATGCTGAAACTAAACTCCCGGCTTAGGGGTAAAATGGGGCTTCTGCTGGGCTCCAGAGTTATACTTCCCCTGTCCATACTTCCTCTTGCGGTTCTCAATCTGCTGTTGCTTCCCTTCAATCATGATGGCACGATCTACCAACTCCTGGTAGTCGTTGAAACTTGCTACCATCAACTGCATGCTTAGCTCATCTTTTAGTCCTTCTAGAAACTTCTCCTGCTTAGCTGCATCCATAGCAACGTCATCTGGGGCATAACGTGCTAACTTGCTGAAGTCGTCAACATACTGGCCAACTGTCCTTCCTCCTTGGCGTAAGTTGCAAAACGCACGCTTCTTCATGGCCATAGCTCCTGCTGAAACATGGGCAGTGCGGAAAGCTTGCTGAAACTGATCCCATGTGACAGTGTCAACTGGGTAAGTGGCTGTGAAATTCTCCCACCATGCTGCCGCGGGTCCGTCAAGCTGATGTGCGGCAAACTTCACTTTCTCAACCTCCGTGCATCCTGCAGTGGTCAACTCCCTTCCTATCTTGCGGAGCCAATCGTTTGCTACTATCGGCTCGGTGTTACTGGAAAACACCGGCAGATTCAGCCTAAGGAAACGGGCTAGGTGATCAACTGGTGGCGGCGGCGGAGGGTTGTTGTTGTTGTTGTTGTTGTTGTTGTTCTGCTGATTCTGGACTAACAACTGCATCAATTGGTTCTGCTGCTGGATCAACTGGGTGAGCTCCGGTGGAAATCCATTGTCATGTCTCGGAGGCATCTGAGGGTTTTAGAAAAGACGAGAATTAAGAATAGAGTGAGGTCTAAGAGAAAAACACTACCCAATGCACATGAGACAAAATCACACAAAATCACTTCATTCAATTCAAACAAGGGCTTACAAAACGGTCTAGAACTATCGCAAAAGTGCTTGAACTATAATGTATACATGAGGAGAATACTACTAATATTTGGTGGTCATCTAGAAATTTGAATCGGTGGAAGACTCCATGATGTCTGCTCCAGCTTCGTCTTCAAAGTCTGGTTCACTTGGATCCGAATCGGTATAGTCAATGATGATGTAGTTGTCCGGACATGCGACGTACTTGTCTTCCTTCTTGGATGCTAATCTCTCCTTGAGTTCTTCAATCTCCTGCTTGAGATCGACATTGTGCCTTGCTAGAGCTACGATCTCGTCCATGTAGTCCTTGCGTGTACCCTTCAGTTCTCCTTCTAGCTTGATGATCCTTGCCTTCGTGTTCTTCAACTCTATCATGTCATTGCACATCTGGTTCTCTTGGCGTCGAATGTGCTGGTTTAACTCCTGGATGAAAGCTGCAATGGATCTATCCTTCTTGATGCTGACTATCTCCCATTGTTCATCTCAGCGTCCGCAAATCTGGTAAATAGTATCCTTGAGGTCTTCTTGGTAAACTTCTCGAATGCGTCCCATGGTGATATGAGCTGCCATGCTCTTTCCCAGACTCCAGGTTGGTGCACTGAAAACACTATCTATGGGCTTCGTGATTGGCGCGAATGTCCTTCCCGGAACGTGAGCTTGAATCTTCCAGCGCTCCTCTTCAGGCAGAGTGGCGTTGAAAGTCCCGGTGAAGCTTGGTAGTCCAATGTTCAGGTAATTGGTGACTTCCTTCAAGTGGAATCCAAAAGGTGTGCCTTCATCCGGTTGCGCGTACTTGATCTTCGCGTCCGTCATCCTAAAAGAGTAGAATAGATGAGGAGTTAGAAAATGAGAGGAGAATAGTGATCTATGGCTTTAACTTAGTGGTCGTGTCCTACAGTCAGTGTGTGCTCTGATACCTTCTCTGTAGCGACCCGACCTCAGATGGTCAAGTCTCTGTGCTCCGGTGTCATCCCTGGATCAGTAATGCTGACACCACACAGTACTTCGAAGGATTTATAACAGAGTAGCAATCACACACTTATTACATCGATGTCTCAAAGAGAACTTATTACAATAAGTATGGCTTAAGGCCATCTAATATCGATAACAGCGGAAGACTTGGAAGATAAGTGAGTCCATCAACTCCAACGGCATCACTGAGTATAGAACCACGACCTAAAAGCACCTTACTCGTCGTCTGAAAAGTCTGCAACATGAAAGTTGCAGCCCGAAAACGGGTCAGCACATGGAATATGCTGGCAATGTAACACATAGAGAGTAATGAACAGTAATGAGCTATACTATATGCATGTATGGCTGGTGGAAAGCTCTATGGTTACAGTTTTGCGTAAAGCCAATTTTTCCCTACTGCAAAGGAATAAATTTATTTAACTATCATGGTGGTTGAAACATCAAGAATGGTTGACAGCATTCCGATCCCAATTAAGTGAACAATTAAAACCCAACAATATTAATTAGAAGTAACATGATGAGATTCACATGATATTCAGGTACTAGATACTCAAGATGTCCATAACCGGGGACATGGCTAATCATGATTAGTTTGTACACTCTGCAGAGGTTTGCGCACTTTCCCCACAAGACTCGATCGCCTCCGTTTGTTTCTCGTACTACATGGTGTTTGAGAGACAGATGACCGAGACATAGTCTTTCAGAAGCGCTAGCACCTTACGTTGTGATAGACCGTACCAACCTACATCCCCTACATCTGCTAGTCTACCACTGTAAGAGTTCGCATGACTTAGTCATCTATGCCAGAGCCCATAATGGCTTGTGGCTGCACACGGAAGTTACTAGCATGAATGATCTTATGATCCCTTTGAGCCTGGGTGGCGGTCCAAAAGAAAAACAGGCAAGTCCTGATAGAAACCAGGTGCCTCAATCCACCCAGATGTGTATTTAAGTTGCCACCTTAGATAAAACCATTAAATTAACAATACTCACATCTGTCATGGATATCACTCACCCAATCCACGTCTACTAGCATAGCATGGCATAATAAGCAAACGTAGAAGTAACTCCCAAAGGTTTCATAAGTAAACAGGTAATAGGTACTACCTCAACTACTTCCCATCCCACAATTTAATTAGATCCTAATCATGCAATGTATGAGGATTGGTCTAATGCAATAAAAACTGGGCAATGAGAAGGTATGATCAAAGTGTTACTTGCCTTGCTGAGGATCCGCGAAACCTAGAGCTTCGAAATAACAGGCGGCGCACTCTGGGTGATCTATCGCAGACAAACAACAAGCATACAATAAGTACTCATCTAATGCACAGGTAAAACTCGAACGGAAAATCGAACCAGATAGTTCAACTTAAGAACTCCGGTTGCAAAAGAATCGAATTCGAACAAAGCAACTGAAAACAAACAGCGAAAGAAAACAACTCGGTTTTATCAATTTGAACCTAGGTCAAATTTTACTGTAGAAAAATCTTGTTTAATTTGATTAATCAGAACGACGGTTTCGAAACGAAACTCCAGGCGCTTGAATCACCTGATTCCGATAAACGAGTGAGAAGATAAACTAGAACGAAGATCGGATCTGAAATCGCGATCAGAAAAATCGTAGAATAAATCCGACGAAAAAGAAAAATGACGAACGGTTAAACGAACGGACGTTCGTTAACCGAGACTAACCGGTGATCGCGTTTGTTAAGACGAACGGTCCGGTGAACGCTTGCTAATTAACAAAACCAAAAAAAACCAATCTAGGGTTTCGAAAAAAAAACCGAAACATCAAAACATAAACCGGAAAGGTTTTATTACAAAACCGAACCGGGCGAGGGGCGGTGGCGCGTTTCGGCTACCTCGTCAGGGCGGGGTTCCGGCGGGGCGGCGGGCTTGGCGGCGGGCGGCGGCGGCGGGGCGACGGCGAGCGGCGGCGGCGAGCGGCGCGGGCGGCGGCGGGCTGCGCTGCTGCTGCTGCGGGGTGCGGCGGCGGCGGCTTGAGGTGAGGAGGAGAGGGGGGGGTGGAGTATATAAAGAGGGGGGGGGGGTTTCTTGGGGGAGGGGGCAAGCAAGGGAGGAGGAGGAGTCCTCCTCGGACTCGGAGGCGGCGGGGCCGGCTCGGCGCGGCGGCGGCGCTGGAGCGCGCGCGCGGGAGGGAGGAGCGGTGGGGCGGGCCGGCTGCCTGGGCCCTTGGCCTAGTCGGCCCTGCGGGTTTTTTTAAATAATTTCGCGAGCAGAAAAACGATGAAAAATAAAATCTAACGAGTCGAACAAAATGAAGTTTTATCCGGGTCCTAAATGCAATATTTTAAAAACACGCATTTTTCCCTAATTCAATAAAATGCAAATAAACTCCGAAAAATCCAAAATTTGATTTATTTATTAAATCTTTATTTTTTTCCTAAAATTTGGGAAAGTCATCTTATTCCCTTCTCATAATTTTGATATTGGGAAAAATAATTGAAGAGGAAATAAATAAAATCAAATGATCATCTTTTCAAAATTTGAGAAAACTCAAATATGAAAATAACGAAATCTCCAACTCTCTCCGAGGGTCCTTGAGTTGCGTGAAATTTCTAGGATCGACCAAAATGCAAGAAAATATGTTATGCATGATGATCTATTGTATAACATTCCAAATTGAAAATTTGGGATGTTACACTAGCTTGATGCCATCCTCTCATAATTGTTTTCGACTGTGAGAATTCTTTTCACCCACCCGGAGCAATGCGTAGTCGGACCTTGGTTGTACTCTGTATGATGATTGTTTAAGTTATGTATTGTGTGAAGTGGCGATTGTAAGCCAACTCTTTATCCCATTCTTGTTCATTACATGGGATTGTGTGAATATGACCCTTCTTGCGACAAAAGCTACAATGCGGTTATGCCTCTAAGTCGTGCCTCGACACGTGAGAGATATAGCCGCATCGTGGGCGTTACAAGTTGGTAATCAGAGCCATCCCCGACTTAGGAGCCCCCTGCTTGATTGAATCGCTGCCTTTGTTGAGTCTAGAACAAAATGTTTTGAGTCTTAGGATTATATATATATCAGAGAGTAGGATTCTTTTTACTCCTCAGCCCCTTCGTCGCTCTGGTGAGGTCCCCTGACGTAGAAGTTTTGACTCTCCTCTCCTCAAATTTCACTAAAAAACATTTTAGGTTCACGCGGGTATCTTGGAATCGTTCCGATGGTTTTGTGACGAGAACATTGTACTTGGTGCCTACTGACATTTAGGGGTTGTGGCAGTGTCCCGGGGAGTTGAGCTCCGAGGTGTTGTCGTCACAATTTTATCGTGGCAGTTCCGGAATACCTGAGTTTCGCCGACATTGAAAATCTCTTTTATGCAGTTGTTGGTGAGATCACCTCGACGCCACCCAGTACTGGGGCGGGAGTTCGGGAGTATTGCCATAACTCGTATAACGGATGCTTTTCGAAGGTTGAGGTAAACGATTTCCGAAGGTTTCTTGGTTATGTGTTGAAGGATGGATACAGCTGGATCTAGGTATTGTTAGTTTGGGTGATATATTTTGTGTCCCCTGTATCCCCAACACCTGATTGCATAACCAGAAAATTTCGGGAGTTTATAAGTGGGAATTCAAGTATCTCGTAGGAATTCTTTCCAACAGACACGTGATACGATATGGGATCTATCATAAGTTTTTTCCGGCTTATTTCCTAAGCCAATCCTTTGTTTTTGTTTTGTTTTGTGTTATTCGATTTGCTTCGAAGTCAAATGTGGATTCCATACCTTATTCTAAGCGGCGTTCTCATATTTCTATGTGGATGCTAATCCTTCTTGTTCATCAAGGTTGTCTTTTCAATCCTTTCCAACCGGCGTGCTTCTCTTCAAGTTAACCCGATCCTTTCAATTTGTGCAAGACCAATTCTTGGTTTTCTCAACGGTGTTCATTTCATCCGACCCAAGTTGCCTTTGTTTTCCCACCCTCCCACCCTTTTTCTTCAAGGACTCAGATTTCTTAATCAAGTATCCTTTTTATTGATGTGAAGTTTCTCCATTCTTTTCTGTCAATGTTCTTACCCGATGGTTCTCATGAAGATGCTCTTCAAGTTTATAATTCTTCGTTCTCTTTTCTTCTCCGGTGGATTCAATTCAAGCTTTCGGTGTTGATCATATTACTTTTCTCATTTCAAGTGCTTTCTTATGCCGGTGTATCTCTTAATCATTCACCTCTCACTATTCATTTGTTTTGGAGTGATGAAGATATCTTAGAAGATTCAAGTTTCCATTCTCAATTCACTCAAGTTCTTTTGAGGATTCTATCTCATTCAAGCGATTTGATTCAACCGGTGCAATCTCTCTTTTCAAGCAATCATTCAATGGTGTATCTTTTGAGTGGGCCCTAACCCACAGGTCTTTTCCCAGGATCTTACCTGACACTTCTAATTTTTTTGGAGCTATTCCCGAATTCTTTTCCAAGTGTGACGTAAGAATGAATTATCATCAGTCATATTCCTTCTCCAAGATCGCTTTCAAATTCTTTTCATCGTTGGTTCAACCTTTCTAATTTTCATTCCGGATTGCCTCAACAATTCATGGTGGTGTTTCTCATCGTCATTCTCAACGTTTGAAGACCGAAGAAGAGTTTCTCTTAAATCTTGCTCCATTCTCTTCAAGATTCATGGTTCTAGCTTGATGCCATCCTCTCATAATTGTTTTCGACTGTGAGAATTCTTTTCACCCACCCGGAGCAATTCAGGAGTCTTTTCAGTTTGATTCTTTGGAGCCCATCATCTCAGAATTATTTATTCTAGTCTTCAGCTCTCGTTCTCCAAATCTTACAGTGCATCGTTCAAATATTCTCTAATCAGTTCATGATTTCTTCGTTCACTTATTTCTAAATTCTCTCAAGTATCTTCGTTCGTTTTTCTAATTCTTCCCGGTGTTTCTTTATCTTTTTGTCATTCATTTTAAATTCTTACTGTGGTTCGTTCAAGAGTTCTCTTTCTTGGATATCATATCAATTCATTAGTTCTTTCCAAATCCTACCGGTGGTTCGTTGAAGTCCTTCTCAAGTTCATGCTATATCTCTCTTAATCCTTTCTACGAGAATAAGTAGTATGCCAAATCCGTTGCTTATCATCAATTTAATTGGTGAAGCATGAGCATAATGTAATTCTTATTCTTGTTTCATCGAGTAAATTCAATTCCTTATTCCGGAGGTTCATCAAAATTCTTGATGTCATTTATTCATCTTTCTTTCCGGAGTTCCAAGTTTTCTCGGTTATATCATTTCAAAGCTTCATCTTATCATTGCAAGATTTCACCTTGTTCTTTCAATTTGTCTTTCTGTCTATCATCCTTTTTTTACCAGAGTTCTTCATGGAGCTTATTCATGGTGGTTCATCAAGGATTTAATTCATTCTCGAAGTGTTCTCAAGATTCTTGTTGGAAGAGCTCAAATATTCTTCATCTTGCATTCCAAAGTGCAATTCTTTCTATCTTATCTTTTGAGGTGGTGTTATGTCATTCTTGATAATTTCCTTTCGTGTTTCATGATTCACAAGTTATCAAGAATGAGATATTTTAAATCCACCAATTTCTTCGTTGGATTTATCTTGTGTCATGTTTCACCTAAAGCCTTCCATAAGGAATGTTGCTATTATGGTGCTTATCAATGATCCAAGTTTTCTCCTATCCTCTTTGTGAAAGAAGTTTTTCATCGCCTTGGTGCTCTCACTCAAATAAATGGCTTCCTTTAGTGGCCGTTTGTCACCTCATAATGTTGAGATGTTTCCATAAGTTCACTACAAGCTTATTCTTTTCGTTGTTGGTTTTCCAACAACTCCGTTCAATCTTTTTTTTAAGGAGGCCCTTTCAAATTCAATTGTGATAGAAGTTGTTGTTCTCTTCTCTGTTCTCTTGATTCCACTCTTTCATTTGTCCCGAAGGCATTGTGATGTTTTCTTCGACCCATCATCTCATTTTGGAGATCATGTTCTTTTCCTTGCCTATCCATTTAACCGGAGTGTCGTGTTTTCATTCGAGCTCTCTCATCTTATCAAGTTTTGCCTCCTTCCTCAACCAGAGTGCGGTCTGAAATCTTGCTTACCCCTTGTGCCATTCTTTTAATAGTTCCGGAGGCAGTGTGTTGTTGATTTCGTCAAGTATCCCCTCATCTTGTCAATTCATGTTCAATTCCTTCCATTTACAGTCGGAGTGCTGTCCAGATTATATCAATCTTGTTCCTTCTCTATCTAGTTTTAACCGGAGTGGTTTCAATATCTATCTTATCACTTAACCTCTTGGTTCTTGTCGTATCCCATGTTCCTCTTTATCTAACAGAGTGTTTGCAATCTCGTTCATCTCCATTGTATTCTTTCTTTTAATTTGTTCGACCTCTCAAGTTTCATGGTTTCACTCGTTTGTCAAAGAAGCAACTTTGTTTTACCTCTTCCTCTTCCGCTTTTCTCCGGTGCCATCCCAGGTCTCGGGACGAGATCCTCTTGTAGTGGTGGAGTGTTGTAACGCCCCGAGACCGACGCTTCAGAAGCCTTCCAGTTATTTCGTTGTTGCGGTGTGTTTTATTTGCTTGTTGCATTCTTCATGGCATCATCCGCATTGCATCGGTACTTGTTGCCGTCATGTTTCTAAAACTTGCACCCGCTCGTAGTTGTCGCGTCCGCTTTGCCTTCTTTGACCGTTCCAGACCAATCGAGTTTTTGCTTCCCTCTTTACCGTAACGGCCTAACCCCCCTTTACGTGCGTGTCCGAAACTTCCCCGAACCCGAATCAGACTATCGTTACCGTTGGGTCCGGATCATCCCCAAACATCTATAAAACATCTCTGTTTTCTTATTTGGGCTTCCTATCCTATTTTCCTAGGACCGTCCGATTTTGATCGAATGATCCACATCCTCCCCCTTTCCCTATTTATAGACCAACCTCATACCTAATATAGCCTAACCCTAAAACCTAGGAGGTTTGTCCCTCCCCGCCGCCGCTCTCTCCATCGGGATCCACAACCAGCCAACCACCACCCAATTCCTTCGATCCAACCACCGGGCACCTCGACCACCTCATTCCTCGGCCCCTGCCCGACGCTCCACCACCAAGAAGCAGCAGCGCCCGAGCGCTCCTCTCCTCGCCGGTGCACCCCCCTCCATTCCGGCGCCGGGAACGGAACCCCCGCGCCTGGATCTCGCCACCACCACCTTGCCTCTACCCGACTGCCGCTGTAGCTCGTGGACACCACCAACAGGCTGTCCTCGCCACCCCTGCTCCCTTCCCTTTCTCTTTTCTTTGGTGAAGCTCTCAGCTCTCCCTCTCCCTCTCTGTGAACCAGGAACGCAGCACCGAATCCTCCCTATGACGCTGTAGCACGGGTCTAGGCGTCCCCCACCTCTGCGTCGCCGGAGTCGCCAAGTTCCTGGTGCCATCGCCGCTCCCTACGTCAGCCCCGCCATGAACGCCGTGGAGTTTTCCTCCGCTCCGAAGCTTCTTCCTCGACGCCGAGCTCGCCAAGCCCCGCTGAGGGAGTCCTGGATTGGGGGGTGTTCGGATAGCCGAACTATATCTTCAGCCGGACTCCAGGACCATGAAGATACAAGATTGAAGACTTCGTCCCGTTTCCGGATGGTTCTTTCCTTGGCGTAGAAGGCAAGCTAGGCGTGCGGATATTCAAGATCTCCTACCAATGTAACCGACTCTGTGTAACCCTAACCCTATCCGGTGCCTATATAAACCGGAGGGTTGTAGTCCGTAGGACGGACACATCATAACCATCATCATACCCATAGGCTAGCTTCTAGGGTTTAGCCTCCTTGATCTCGTGGTAGATCTACTCTTGTACTACCCATATCATCAATACTAATCTAGCAGGAGTAGGGTTTTACCTCCATCGAGAGGGCCCGAACCTGGGTAAAATAAAGTGTCCCTTGTCTCCTGGTACCATCCGGCCTTGACGCACAGATCGGGACCCCCTACCCGAGATCCGCCGGTTTTGACACCGACAGTGGTGCTTTCATTGAAAGTTCCTCTGTGTCGTCGCCTTTAGGCCCGATGGCTCCTTTGATCATCAACAATGATGAGGTCCAGGGTGAGAATTTTCTCCCCAGACAGATCTTCATCTTCGGCAGCTTCGCTCTGCGGGCCAACTCGCTTGGCCATCTGGAGCAGATCGAAAGCCACGCCCCTGGCCATCCAGCCGGGTGGGGAAGTTTAAACTACATGGCAGATACCCTCGGAGACCTGATCTTCGACGGATTCAAGCCACAGCCAAGCGCGCCGCACTATCTCGAGGGGCATGATATAGCTCTGCCTCCGAACAGTGTCCTGGAGGCCGTATACGCTCCGGCCCCGATTCTCGATCCAGAGCCCGCTGCGTTCCTTGAGGATGAACGGTTGGACGTCACCTCGGGGGCTGCGATCTTAAAAGCCATTGAGCCAAATGCAAGCCCCGCACTCCGCATGGCACATGACTCCAAGGAGCCGGACTCTTCTCCGAACTCCGAACCTCCCGCGCCCCTGCCAATCGAATCAGATTGGGCGCCGGTAATGGAGTTCACCGCCGCGGACATCTTTCAGTATTCGCCTTTCTGTGATATTCTGAAGTCTCTCAAGTCTCTCTCTTTTTCAGGAGAGCCCAGGCCGAACTATGGCCTGCGAGGTTGGGATTCGGACGACGAAGAAATTCAAAGCCCACCCACCACCCACTTAATAGCCACTGTCGACGATTTAACCGACATGCTCGACTTCGACTCCGAAGACTTCGACGATATGGAAGACGAAGACGGAGACGAACGGGAACCAGCGCCCATAGGGCACTGGACCTCCACCCCACTTAATGACGTATTCATGGTGGATACACCTGAAAAAACTCACAATGAGGAAGAAGGGGGCGAAAAGAAGGGTAAACCCTCCGAAAAGCACTCAAAGCGGTGACGTAAACGCCGAGCGAAGCCCCGCCTCGATCAAGATCCAGCCATAGAGAAGGACGAGCCGACAGATGACGAACGCATCCCAGAACAGCCGTTCGAACAGGGTAACACGGGCAGAGAGGACGAACAGTCCTCCCCCGGTCATAACAGAACTCCGGACGATACCACGCCGGATAAAATCATGGAGCAGAAGAATCTCCAAGAAAGGCTCGTCGCCACAACACGAAGCCTGAAAAAGCAGAAGCAAAAGCTAAAGACGGCGGAAGATGCACTCATAACAAGATGGAGCAAAGTAATCAAGACCGCAGACAAATACGGCGGCAGCCGCCGCACCAAAAGCTATCCGAAGAGAAAGCTACTGCCCGAAGTTGACCAGGAGGCCCTAGAGCCCCCAAACTCGAAAAACAAAAATGCTACACGGTCGAATAAACGACCTCTCGGCCACTACAATACGACAAACGGCGCCGCACTCAATGCGGCATGCGACACAATCAAAGACTCGCATCATGGCCCAGCCAGGTCCATTTACGGGCCAAGAAAGCAAGCTCTCGCAAGCAATGCAAAAAATCCACCATCAGAATCTGGCACACCCAAATATAGGGGTGCCGCACACCCTCTATGCTTCACCGATGAGGTCCTGGAATATGAATTCCCAGAGGGATTTAAACCCGTTAACATAGAGGCGTACGATGGAACAACAGACCCGGGAGTCTGGATCGAGGATTATATCCTCCACATACATATGGCTAGAGGAGATGATCTCCATGCCATAAAATATTTACCCCTTAAGCTTAAAGGGCCAGCCCGGCACTGGCTTAAAAGCCTTCCCGAAAACACAATTGGAAGTTGGGAAGAGCTCGAGGACGCTTTCCGAGCAAATTTTCAAGGGACCTACGTCCGTCCCCCAGACGCAGACGACCTCAGTCACATAACTCAGCAATCCGGGGAATCAGCTCGGCAGTTCTGGAACAGATTCCTCACTAAAAAGAATCAAATAGTGGATTGTCCGGACGCCGAAGCCCTAGCGGCTTTCAGGCACAATGTCCAAGACGAATGGCTCGCCAGACACCTCGGCAAGGAAAAGCCAAGAACAATGGCCGCACTCACAAGCCTCATGACCCGCTTTTGTGCAGGAGAGGACAGCTGGTTGGCACGATGCAGCCCCAGCGACCCAAGTACATCAGAAATCAGGGATGGAAATGGGAAACCACGGCGAAACAAGGACCTTTGCCGAATCAAAAGAAAAAGTCCGAAGAGCACGACAGTCAATGCCGAATTCAAAGGCTCACGGCAAAATCAGACAAAATCACCCCCTCAGGATAATAGGGAAGATCCGTCCAGTCTAAAGAGAATCATGGACAGGATATGTCAGATACACAGTATTCCTGGAAAGCCTGCTAATCATACCCACAGAGACTGTTGGGTTTTCAAACAATCCGGAAGGCTTAACGCCGAACACAAGGGGCTCGACACACCAAGTGAGGAAGAGGACGAACCCCAAAAGCAGAACACCAGGAAGCAAAAGAACTTCCTGCAAGAAGTCAAAACAGTGAACTCACTTCACATAACAAGGCATGAGGCACCCATAAAGGTCCGCACATTCAATCCTATCCCTCAGAAGTCTGGCCACTGGTCACTAAAGCCAATCATTTTTGATCAGCTAGATTATTCTCGCAATATCAAACACGCAGGCCGGACTGCCCTGATAGTTAATCCAATAATAGACGGATTCTAGTTTACCAACGTCCTTATGGACGGTGGCAGTGGACTAAATCTGATATATCAGGATACAATTCACCGCATGGGCATAAACCCAGCACGAATCCGTCATAGTAAAACCTCCTTTCAAGGAGTAGCACCAGGCCCGGACACCCACTGTATGGGTTTTCTCCGGCTTGTGGTCATATTTGGCTCTGCCAATAACTTTCGTCGCGAAAAGCTTATCTTCCACATAGTCCCGTTTTCAAGTCGCTATCAAGCACTAATGGGACGCGGAGCTTTCGCTCGCTTTAACGCAATACCGCATTATGCATCCCTCACGCTAAAGATGCCCGGTCCTCGAGGCATCATCTCTTTAAAGGGAGCATACTAAACTACATCTCCTCCAAACGGAGGATTGTGCGGCCGCTTAAACGGCCGCCCAACAAAATGGCCTTACCAGCCAAAAGACTTTTTCGATGTAAGTCACAAAAGGCCGCGGACCCGGACTCAATGAGTTTGGCATAAGCCCATTTTCGTTATAGGCTTGGTACGCCTCACCAGGGGCTGTACGCAGAGACAATAAAACTCGACCGTATCTATTTCTCACTTCACATTTTATTTATTATTCTTTTTGATCCGCACGACAAATTTTTCAATTTAGTTCTTCCCTTTTATAGATGAACGTCGTACGGCGCCCGTCCAGGACACGGCACAGCGGAGACACAGGCGCAGACGTGCAGTAGGGACCCGCCCCAAAGGATTCTTCTTAGATTAAGACCCTGCGTAAACCTTTTTTACTGTCTCTTGCTTCTATACATCCCCTGGTTTACCTCACTATAACCATGGAGGAGACTAGCGTTTTGGCATGTGGCCACGCCAGAATTCTTGCTCGTACCTGGACACAAGGGGCTTTTTTATTTTTCAAGGGTGTTGTTTTACACGCACCCACAAAGACCGAACACCTTAGGGAGTGTTCGGCGTCGCGAGTTTTGGAACTATATGCATCAGCTCCGAGTCATGATTTTGGTCACATGTTGGGTTGCCCGGCTCCTGAGTTCGGCCACCTTACGTTCCGTTCTGTCGGCTAAGGTTGCACCAGGAGAACTACTGCGATTATGCCCCAGTTCGGCCGGGTGAGCACCTCAGTAGAGAAAGCCGAAAACCGACTGTCATGATGTAGCGCGAGACTGGTCGCCACTCGATGACTTATAGGAATTTATCGAATTCCTCCGTTTTGACGAAGGCCTGCTTCCCGGCCAGGCACATATGCGTCCCGAATTCGGGTAAACGCAATCGCCATTAAAGGGCTACCTAAAGAGTCCCACTGTCAAGCTCCTATGGCTAAGTTAAAGTGTTAAAGCATTATAGTCCGGTTGCCTAGCCCGCGGCGCTATCACCTCCTTTGTAGGACCAGGATGTTGGGTTAAGTGTGAAAATGCGTTCTCCGCGCGCACCCCCGCACTATGTGCGTGGGGGCTGAAGCCAACGACTGCAATCTTTCAGAATTTATATATTAAAACGGCCGCACAGGGGGTGTTATTAATACTTGAAGGCACAAGTCTAAATTACGCCATTACAATTTATAAAAATATTGATCTACGATTACATATGCTGTCATAAAACAACATCTTTCGAACACTATGTCTCTATTATACGAGCGCCCGCGAGGACTTCCTCAAAATAGTGCTCGGAAGGAATTCGGCTTTTATCTGAATCACGGGACGCAACAACGGTGGGCTCCATATCTTCCCAGTATGTCTTGACACGGGCAAGAGCCAGCCGCGCGCCCTCTATGCAAGCGGACCTCTTTAGAGCTTCAATCCGAGGCACCACGTCAAGAAATTGCTGCACCAAACTGAAATAGCTTCTCGGCTTCGATCTCCCGGGACACAGGCGGTCCATGGCATACTTCATGGCGAGTCCGGACAACCTATTCAGCTCGGCCCATTGGGCCAGGTGATCATCCACTGATAGTGGACGCTCTGGATTAGTGAACTGTGACCAGAAGAGCTTTTCCACTTCACGATCTTTCTTATCTTGAAAGTACCTGGTCGCATCAATGGCACTAGCCGACAAATCCAGATAGGTGTCCTCCACGCTCCACGCTGAACGGGGAGAACTTCGGATCACATAATTTTCTCCGCAGCAGGAAGGGCTTCCCATCCGCAATTAGTCCGGCTTGACGCAACTCTTCCCTTGACGCTCTCATACCAGAGCGGGCGTCCTTGGCGTCGGCGACGGCCTTCTCTAAATCCGTCTGCCGGGCTCGACCTTCCTCTTCAAGAAGTTTGCAACGGTCAGTAGCACTTTTCAACTTCACGGCTATATCAGCCATCTCCTCCTTGCTTCGGCAATGGGAAGCCTGTTCGGCTTTTAGCTCTTCACGGGCTCTTCCGACAGCCGCATTGCTTTTTCTGGCTTGTTCCTTTGCTTTGGCGAGCTCGGCCCTAAGTCCTTCTACGGCCGCCGCACCATCTGCATCAAGCATACACAGGGTAAGATATTGACATAAAGCTCCTCTTACTAACAATCGCCAAATAAACTCAATACCTTGAGCATCATCAAGCCGCTTGTTAACAAGCACGATGTCGGCTTCTGCCTCATCGAGTTGCCGTTTCATTTCGGCAAAATCTCGAGTCTGGCTCGACTCCGGACAACCTGCCACCTACATACAAAGGTGCCACTTAAAGGACCTGGGATGAAGATCCTCTACGCGCCGCTAATCTTTGCGGCACACAGAGTCTCAGGGGCTACTATCTATACAGGGCGCATGTTATTATGCGCAATTAACACTAATGTTCGTTATTCAAAACGTACCTCAAGGCCCGCTAGTAAACTCTTGACGGCCTCGTTCAGTCCGCTTTCCGCGGATGAAATCTTTTCAACCACCGTGTGCATCAACACACGATGCTCCTCTGAAACAGAGGCTCGGCCCAGCAGAACCTTCAGCTCCTCCGACCGAACACCAGATGGTGCCGGACTCGTCCCATGGCCTTCTTCGGAGGCCGGATACGGAGAACCCCGAGGGGGCGCATGATCACCTTCTGCCTCTGGCAGATTCGGAGAAATCCTCTACGATGACACTTCGGCGTCGCCCGCCTTGCTAGGCGATGAAGGAGGAGGCGTTCCGCTCTCCATCATCTCCGGAAGAAGATCCCCCGATGACGAGCTCTGCCGAGAAGGGTCAAGGTCCGAACTATAAGGCAAGGTTTCGGTTAAAACTTCTCAGATATAAATTAAGGATTTGTCTTAAAAGAATGACTCTCTTTCTACTTACGGCTCGTTGGAGGGCTGCTCCTTTTGAGGATTTAGTTCGGCCGAGGGGCTCCCCGGCGTCGGGTCCTCTGATGCGGATTCTTTCCCCCGCTTTGGAGCTACGGCTCCCGGGTCGTCAGAGGCGGCCCTTTTCTTCCCCTTTGGAGAGGAGTTGTCGATTCCCCCCTTTGGGATGGCCCCTTTCGAAGAGGCCACGGTTTCCTTGTCCGCCCCTTCGTTTTCCTCCAGAGGCGCCACCTCCAACATCCTGACTAGCACAGGATCTAGCCTGGTCTCGGGAAGGGGAGCCGGACACCGGACCAGCTTCGCCTTCGCTATCCACTCCTGCGTAAAAAGGAGAAGTACTGTTAAAAAATAAGTCAATTGTACGGATAGAAGGTCCGGGCGCAAGGTCACCTGCTTCTATATCCGGGCGGTTGCGGCTTAAACCAGCATCCTCGGTCAAATCCGGACTCACTCCTTGTGGTCCGAAGAACAGTCTATACATCTCCGTAGGTGTCATGCCTATGAAATTTCGGAGAACTCGCGACCCCTCTGGGTTGAACTACCACAAGCGGAGGGGGCGACGTTGGCCAGGCAATGTCCGGCGAATCAGCATAACTTGTGTCACCTTGACCAGGTTGAGGTCTCCTTTTAGGAGATCCTTTATGCGGCCCTGCAACAGAGGAATGTCTTTGGGCAAGCCCCGATCTAACCCTGTGTTGATCCACGATGTTAAACGTGGTGGGGGGCCCGAGCGAAAGGCGGGAGGCGCTACCCAAGTGGTGCCCCGAGGAGAGGTGATGTAGAACCACTCCTGTTGCCATAAGCCGAGCTCCTCTTGAAAAGTGCCCTCGGGCCATGCAGCATCGGTATTCCTTTTTATAACAGCACCTCCGCACTCTACGTGACGCCCCTCGATTATCTTCGGTTCTACCTTGAAGGTCTTGAGCCATAATCTGAAGTGAGGAGTGATATGGAGAGACGCTTCGCACACAACAATGAAGGAGGAGATATGCAGGATCGACTCCGGAGCTAGGTCATGGAATTCCGGCCCATAATAAAACATCATCCCCCTTACGAAAGGATCCGTTGGGAAGCATAATCCCCGAAGGAAGTGGGAGATGAATACTACGCTCTCACCAGGCTGAGGGCTTGGGATCGCTTGTCCTTGAGCAGGCAACCTGTGCGGGATCTCGCTGGTCAGGAACCTAGCTTCCCTCAACCTGGATACGTCCTCCTCCCTAACGGAGGAGGGCATCCATTGGCCTTGAAGGCCGGAGCTGGACATTGTCGATGGTCCGGTGCGCCTAGAATCTAAAAGCCTGGGGTGTTGGAACTCGAGGCTATGGGCGAGCTTGTTTTGAGAACACAAGAGGGGAGCAAGGTCTCGGTCTCTTTATAAGAGGCAGAATATCAAGAGCCCTCTCCGTAACCATCTTGGACTAGCCTTTAATCAAGGCAAGACGTGCTTAACGGGCACGGTTGGGTTACCCAAGTCCGTATTAATGAGAATCCCGTTAAAGGGGGCACACGATCTCTGCTTCGACAAGACGTGCCAAGGAAACCGCCTCGTTGAACGTGCTGCGGTAGAACAACAAAAAATAATCCATACAGAAGGCTTGGTCGCAGTGTTATGACGCACTGCGGAATACGTGAGCAGATTTGATTTGTGTTTGTATTATTCTCTATATGGCAATACGTGGAAACTTGTTTTGCAGAGCCGGACACTATTTTTCGGTGTTTATTATCTTCTTGAAGAATTTGGAGGAGGAACCCGCCTTGCAATGCCAAAGACAATTTGCGCGCCAGACTCGTCGTCATTGAAGCCTGGTTCAGGGGCTACTGAGGGAGTCCTGGATTAGGGGTTGTTCGGATAGCCGAACTATATCTTCAGCCGGACTCCAGGACTATGAAGATACAAGATTGAAGACTTCGTCCCATGTCCGGAAGGTTCTTTCCTTGGCGTAGAAGGCAAGCTAGGCGTGCGGATATTCAAGATCTCATACCAATGTAACCGACTCTGTGTAACCCTAACCCTATCCGGTGCCTATATAAACAATATTAATCTAGCAGGAGTAGGGTTTTACCTCCATCGAGAGGGCCCGAACCTGGGTAAAATAAAGTGTCCCTTGTCTCCTGTTACCATCCGACCTTGACGCACGGATCGGGACCCCCTACCCGAGATCCGTCGGTTTTGACACCGACACCTGCCGCCAGGGACCTCCTCTGCGCCCCGTTGACCCGCACTCGTCCGCCTTGGAGCCGGCCTCCACCGCCTCCTCCGCATCTGCATCGCCTCGCCGGAGCTCCGTACGCGTTGCTGCCGTCGTCTCCGTGTTGCAGTCCCAAGCGCTGCTCTGCGCCGTGCTGCCTCCTTCTGTCGGGAGCAGACAAAGGAAGCCGCCCCTGCCGCGTTGACTGCCAAGTCCAATCGCCGCCCAGATCCGTCGAGTCCCGGCCATCTCCGCTGTTCTCGGTCCTCCCCGCCACCCAAGACCCACGCTGGAGTCGCGCCCAAGTCCCCTGCCGCGGCCTCTGCTTCCTCTACAACGAGCAGGTCGCTCGTCCCGTGCCCGCTCACGTTGACCAAGCCAGCGCTAGGCTCAGCCTGCTTCTTCGCCAAGGCCCAACGCCTCTACATCCCCCAGCCGACCTGTTGGCCCGATGTGAGCAGCCGCCCAGCCCCTCCTCTCTGTTGGCCCCTCATGCACCAGATTCGGCCTGTGTAGTTTTTTTCCCCAGATCTGCGAATTTAGCTATTATCCCAGGATTTACTGTTTTGCAGAAAAACCCTTGCTGTTCATGCATTTACTAACTAATGAACCCTGCATCATATGTAAAAACTTCATATATGGAAAATGCTTAGAATTCTGTCTAGTTTCATAATATGCCACTTTTATCCATGTTTAAAATGTTTAAATGTGCTGTTTGAACTAATTTGCTTAAATGCCATGCTAAAATGCTTTATTTCATAACTAAATAACCGTAACTCGGAATTTAATAAACTTTATATGTAAATAGGGTAGAAAAATGCCTAGTTTAACATGGTGCACTCATCTTGCATGTTTAACAACTCTAAAATATTGTTTAGGGCAGAACAGTACAAAATTCATGATATGCATATGGGGATTTTCCGAAATTATTGTTTGTTGTTTCCGGACCCATTTAAATTGCCTAGAAAGGTAGTTTTAGTATGCTTCACCCCTTGCCATGTTTAATTACATTTAATATTGTTGGGTACATAACCTAGAGAGAACTAAACAATTGATGTGGTGTTTCGTCAATATGCAACTCGTTGCATATTTAGCTCCACTTAACTTGTAGTGTTGTTTGTTACACTTTGCCATGCCATGCATATTTAAACCGGACATGCATCATCCTTGGTTGTGCATCATGCCATGTTAATGATTGTGTGTTTACTATGTTGTTTGTTTCTTTTCGGTTTACTTCTCTCGTTAGCTCCGGTTTCCTTCCGGAGTTGTGAGGATTCGTTTGACTACGTCCGTTTGTCTTCTTCATGGACTCGTTCTTCTCCCTTGCGGGATCTCAGGCAAGATGACCATATCCTCGAAATCACTTCTATCTTTGCTTGCTATTTTCTCGCTCTTTTGCTATGCTGCGATACCTACCACTTGCTATATCATGCCTCCTATGTTGCCATGTCAAGCCTCTAACCATCCTTTCCTAGCAAACCGTTGTTTGGCTATGTTACCGCTTTGCTCAGCCCCTCTAATAGCGTTGCTAGTTGCAGTTGAAGTTGAAGATTGCTCCATGTTGGAACATGGTTATATTGGGATATCACAATATCTCTTATTTAATTAATGCATCTATATACTTGGTAAAGGGTGGAAGGCTCGGCCTTATGCCTGGTGTTTTGTTCCACTCTTGCCTCCCTAGTTTCCGTCATACCGGTGTTATGTTCCTTGATTTTGCGTTCCTTAAACGGTTGGGTGATTTATGGGACCCCCTTGACAGTTCGCTTTGAATAAGACTCCTCCAGCAGGGCCCAACCTTGGTTTTACCATTTGCCACCTAAGCCTTTTCCCTTGGGTTTTCGCGAGCCCGAGGGTCATCTTTATTTAACCCCCCCGGGCCAATGCTCCTCTGAGTGTTGGTCCAAACTAGAGCCCTTTGCAGCGCCACCTCGGGGAAACTTGAGGCCTGGTTTTAGTTATACGGACTGCTCATCCGGTGTGCCCTGAGAACGAGATATGTGCAGCTCCTATCGGGATTTGTCGGCACAATCGGGCGGCTTTGATGGTCTTGTTTTACCATTGTCAAAATGTATTGTGACCAGGATTCTGAGACTGATCGTGTCTTCCCGGTAGAAGGAATATCCTTCGTTGACCGTGAGAGCTTATAATGGGCTAAGTTGGGACACCCCTGGAGGGTATTATCCTTCGAAAGCCGTGCCAGCGGTTATGAGGCAGATGGGAATTTGTTAATGTCCGGTTGTAGAGAACTTGACACTTGACTTAATTAAAATACATCAACCGCGTGTGTAACCGTGATGGTCTCTTTTCGGCGGAGTCCGGGAAGTGAACACGGTTTGAGTTATGCATGAACCTAAGTAATTTCAGGATCACTTCTTGATCACTTCTAGTTTCACGACCATGCTTTACCTCTCTTCTCTCTCCCTTTTGCGTATGTTAGCCACCATATATGCTAGTGCTTGCTGCAGCTCCACCTCACTACCCTGTGCTACCTTTAAGCTTAAATAGTTGCAGGTGCCGATGCTGCCAGTGCAGGTAACGCAACCCAGCTCAGATGGGAGCTCGATGAAGAACGTGGCCGTTACTATGTTTCCTTTCCTGATGATCAGTAGTGGAGCCCAGTTGGGACGATCGGGGATCTAGCATTTGGGGTTGTCTTCTTTATTTTGGTTCTGTAGTTGGACCTTGGTTGTACTCTGTATGATGATTGTTTAAATTGTGTATTGTGTGAAGTGGCGATTGTAAGCCAACTCTTTATCCCATTCTTGTTCATTACATGGGATTGTGTGAAGATGACCCTTCTTGCGACAAAACCTACAATGCGGTTATGCCTCTAAGTCGTGCCTCGACACGTGAGAGATATAGCTGCATTGTGGGCGTTACAACGAGGCTGGGGGCGCGCCCTAGGGGGCGCCCTCCACCCTCGTGACCGCCTCTCTTCTTTCTTGGCGGAGGGTCCAAGTCTCCTGGGTCTTATCTGATGAGAAAATCACATTCCCGAAGGTTTCATTCCGTTTGGACTCTGTTTGATATTCCGTTTCTTCGAAACTCTGAAATAGGCAAAAAACAACAATTCTGGGCTGGGCCTTTGGTTTATAGGTTAGTCCCAAAAGTAATATAAAAGTGGAAAATAAAGCCCAATACTGTCCAAAACAGTAGATAATATAGCATGGAGCAATAAAAATATAGATACGTTGGAGACGTATCAGGCATCCCCAAGCTTAATTCCTGCTCGTCCTCGAGTAGGTAAATGATAAAAAAAGAATTTTTGATGCGGAGTGCTACTTGGCATAATTTCAATGTAATTATTATTAATTGTGGTATGAATATTCAGATCCGAAAGATTCAAGACAAAAGTTCATATTGACATAAAAATAATAATACTTCAAGCATACTAACTAAGCAATTATGTCTTCTCAAAATAACATGGCCAAAGAAAGTTCATCCCTACAAAATCATATAGTTTAGTCATGCTCCATTTTCATCACAAAAGAATGCTCTCATCAGGCACAATCCGATGACAAGCCAAGCAATTGTTTCATACTTTAGTAATCTCAAACTTTATAAACCTTCACGCAATACATGAGCGTGAGCCATGGATATAGCATTATGTGTGGAATAGAATATCATGATGGGGGTTATGTGGAGAAGACAAAAAAGGAGAAGATCTCACATCAACGAGGCTAATCAATGGGCTATGGAGATGCCCATCGATTGATGTTAATGCAAGGAGTAGGGATTGCCATGCAATGGATGCACTAGAGCTATAAATGTATGAAATCTCAACACAAGAAACTAAGTGGGTGTGCATCCAACTTGCTTGCTCACGAAGACCTAGGGCACTTGAGGAGGCCCATTGTTGGAATATACAAGCCAAGTTCTATAATGAAAAATCCCCACTAGTATATGAAAGTGACAAAACAAGAGACTCTCTATAATGAAGATTATGGTGCTACTTTGAAGCACAAGTGTGGAAAAAAGGATAGTAGCATTGCCCCTTTTTTTTGCGCCTTTTTTTTCTTTTGGCCTTTATCTTTTTTTATTGGTACAATGCTCTATTAAATGATGGTCATCACACTTCTATTTATTTACAACTCAATGATTACAACTCGATACTAGAACATAGTATGACTCTATACGAATGCCTCCGGCGGTGTACCGGGATATGCAATGAATCAAGAGTGACATGTATGAGAGAATTATGAACGGTGGCTTTGCCACAAATACTATGTCAACTACATGATCATGCTAAGCAATATGACAATGAGGAATGTGTCATGATAAACGAAATGGTGGAAAGTTGCATGGCAATATATCTCGGAATGGCTATGGAAATGCCATAATAGGTAGGTATGGTGGCTGTTTTGAGGAAGATATAAGGAGGTTTATGTGTGAAAGAGCGTGTCATATCACGGGTTTTGGATGCACCGGCGAAGTTTGCACCAACTCTCAATGTGAGAAAGGGCAATGCACGGTACCGAAGAGGCTAGCAATGATGGAAGGGTGAGAGTGCGTATAATCCATGGACTCAACATTAGTCATAAAGAACTCACATACTTACTTCAAAAATCTACAAGCCATCAAAAACCAAAGCACTATGCGCATGCTCCTAGGGGGATAGATTGGTAGGAAAAGACCATCTCTTGTCCCCGACCGCCACTCATAAGGAGGACAATCAAAGAACACCTCAAGTTTCAAATTTGTTACATAAAGTTTACCATACGTGCATGCTACGGGACTTGCAAACTTCAGCACAAGCATTTCTCAAATTCACAACTACTCAACTAGCACGACTTTGATATCATCACCTCCATATCTCAAAACAATCATCAAGCATCAAACTTTTCCTAGTATTCAACGCACTCAAAAGAAAGTTTTACAAATCTTGAGTACCAAGAATATTAAGATTATTAAGCAAATTACCATGATATTTAAGACTCTCAAAATAATCTAAGTGAAGCATGAGAGACCAATAGTTTCAATAAAGCAAATCCACCACCGTGCTCTAAAACAAATAAGTGAAGCACTATAGCAAAACTATATAACTCAAAAGGTATAACTGAAGCACAAAGAGTATTCTAACAAATTCCAATTCATGTATGGCTATCTCAAAAGGTGTATACAGCAAGGATGATTGTGGTAAACTAAAAAGCAGAGACTCAAATAATACAAGACACTCCAAGCAAAACACATATCATGTGGTGAGTAAAAATATAGCTCCAAGTAAAGTTACCGATGGAAGTAGACGAAAGAGGGGATGCCTTCCGGGGCATCCCCAATCTTTGACTTTTTGGTGTCCTTAGATTATCTTGGGTGTGCCATGGGCATCCCCAAGCTTAGGCTCTTGCCACTCCTTGTTCCATAATCCATCAAAAGATTTCACCCAAAACTTGAAAACTTCACAACACAAAACTCAACAGAAATCTCATGACCTCCGTTAGCGAAAGAAAACAAAAGACCACTTCAATGTACTGTAATGAACTCATTATTTATTTATATTGGTGTTAAACCTACTGTATTCCAACTTCTCTATGGTTTATAAACTATTTTACTAGCCATAGATTCATCAAAATAAGCAAACAACACACAATAAACAGAATCTATCAAAAACAGAACAGTCTGTAGTAATATGTAACTAACATAAACTTCTGGAACTCCAAAAATTCAGGACAAATAGGATTACCTAGGTAATTTATTTATTGATCATCAGAAATTGGAATCACTATTTTATCACGTTCTGATAATTTTTAACAATTGTTTTCATGAACAGAAAGTTTCTGGAAATTACAGCAAGATCAAATAACTATCATCCAAGAAGATCCTATAGGTTTAACTTGGCACAAACACTAATTAAAACATAAAAACACATCTAACCAGAGGCTAGATCAAAGATTTATTCCTAAACAGAAGCAAAAGCAAAAAAACTAAAAATAGAATTGGGTTTCCTCCCAACAAGCGCTATCGTTTAACGCCCCTAGCTAGGTATAAAAGCAAGGATAGATCTAGGTATTGCCATCTTTGGTAGGCAATCCATAAGTGGTTCTCATGATAGATCCATATGGTAATTTTATTTTCTTCCTAGGGAAGTGTTCCATGCCTTTCTTTAATGGAAATTGGAATCTAATACTCCCTTCCATCATATCAATAATTGCACCAATCGTTCTAAGGAAAGGTCTACCAAGAATAATAGGACAAGAAGGATTCCAATCTATATCAAGAACGATAAAATCTACGGGCACATAATTCCTATTTGCAACAATAAGAACATCATTAATTCTTCCCATAGGTTTCTTAATAGTGGAATCCGCAAGATGCAAGTTTAGAGAGCAATCATCAAAATCACGGAAATCTAGCAAATCGCACAAAGTTTTGGGAATAGTGAAAACACTAGCACCCAAATCACATAAAGCATAAAATTCATGATCCGTAATCTTAATTATAATAGTTGGTTCCCACTCATCATAAAGTTTTCTAGGGATAGCAACTTCCAACTCAAGTTTTTCTTCATAAGATTGCATCAAGGCATCAAAGATATGTTTAGTAAACACTTTATTTTGACTATAAGCATGAGGAGAATTTAGCACGGATTGCAACAAGGAAATACAATCAATTAAAGAGCAACTTTCGTAATTAAATTCCTTGAAATCTAAAATAGTGGGTTTAGCAACATCTAGGGTTTTGCTCCCTTCAATCCCACTTTTATTAATTTTCTCATCAAGATCTAAAACTCTGAATTCTTGGAACGCCTTCTAGGTAAAGGTGGATCATATTCAGTCCCATCATTATCAAGATTCAGGTTGCAAAACAAAGATTTAATAGGGGACACATCAATAACTTTTAGATATTCATCTTGATTTTCAAAGAAATCCGGTTTAGCGGCCATCTTATGGACTAAGGTAGCCTACTTATCCGAAATTTCAGCAGTCAACTTTTCAAGACAAGCAATTTGGGATATTATACCATCAAATTCTTTAGACATATCATCAAGCTCTTTATTCATATAAATCATAAAACTTTTTTTGTTCTTTAAGCTCGTTTCTGAAGAAATAATTATGCTCAAATTGCAAAACCATAAAACTCCTGACGTTACTTTCGATCTCTTCTAACCTTTTAAGGTGAAGATCACAAACCTGGGTAGAGCCATCATGACAAACAAGCAATCCAACACACGAGCAAACAAGAAGCAAGCGAGAAAGAGGCAAAACGGAAAATAGAGGGCGAATAAAACGGCAAGGGTGAAGTGGGGGAGAGGAAAACGAGAGGCAAATGGCAAATAATGTAGTCCGAGAGATAAGGGATTGTGATGGGTACTTGGTATGTTGACTTTTGCGTAGACTCCCCGGCAACAGCGCCAGAAATTCTTCTTGCTACCTCTTGAGAACTGCGTTGGATTTCCCCGAAGAGGAAGGGCTGATGCAGCAAAGTAGCGTAAGTATTTCCCTCAGTTTTTGAGAACCAAGGTATCAATCCAGTAGGAGGCTACGCGCGAGTCCCTCGTACCTACACAAAGCAAATAACTCCTCGCAACCAACGCGAATAGGGGTTGTCAATCCCTTCACGGTCACTTACGAGAGTGAGATCTGATAGAGATGACAGATACTATTTTTGGTATTTTTGTTATAAATATGCAAAGTAAAATAAAAGGCAAAGTAAAAAAGGAAAGCAATAATAAAGTGACGGAAGATTAATATGATGAAGATAGACCCGGGGGCCATAGATTTCACTAGTGGCTTCTCTCAAGAGCATAAGTATTTTTATGGTGGGTGAACAAATTACTGCTGAGCGATTGACAGAATTGAGCATAGTTATGAGAATATCTAGGTATGATCATGTATATAGGCATCACGTCCGAGACAAGTAGACCGACTCCTTCCTGCATCTACTACTATTACTCCACTCATCGACCGCTATCCAGCATGCATCTAGAGTATTAAGTTCAAGAAAACAGAGTAACGCCTTAAGCAAGATGACATGATGTAGAGGGATAAATTCATGAAATATGATAAAAACTCCATCTTGTTATCCTCGATGGCAACAATACAATACGTGCCTTGCTGCCCCTACTGTCACTGGGAAAGGACACCGCAAGATTGAACCCAAAGCTAAGCACTTCTCCCATTGCAAGAAAAACCAATCTAGTAGGCCAAACCAAGCTGATAATTCGAAGAGACTTGCAAAGATAACCAATCATACATAAAAGAATTCAGAGAAGATTCAAATATTGTTCATAGATAATCTTGATCATAAACCCACAATTCATCGATCTCAACAAACACACCGCAAAAGAAGATTACATCGAATAGATCTCCACGAGAGAGGGGGAGAACATTGTATTGAGATCCAAAAAGAGAGAAGAAGCCATCTAGCTACTAACTATGGACCCGAAGGTCTGAGGTAAACTACTCACACTTCATCGGAGGGGCTATGATGATGTAGAAGCCCTCCATGGTGGATGCCCCCTCCGGCGGAGCTCCGAAACAGGCCCCAAGATGGGATCTCGTGGGTACAGAAGGTTGCGGCGGTGGAATTAGGTTTTTGGCTCCGTATCTAATCATTTGGGGGTACGTAGGTATTTACAGGAGGAAGAAGTACGTCGGTGGAGCTTTGTGGGCCCCACGAGGGTGGGGGCACGCTCCCTAGCTCCTGCCCACCTCGGAGCTTTGGCGTAGGGTCCAAGTCTCCTGGGTCATATTCGGTGAGAAAATCACGTTCCCGAAGGTTTCATTCCGTTTGGACTCCGTTGATATTCCGTTTCTTCGAAACTCTGAAATAGGCAAAAAATAGCAATTCTGGGCTGAGCCTCCGGTTAATAGGTTAGTCCCAAAAGTAATATAAAAGTGGAAAATAAAGCCCAATAATGCCCAAAACAGTAGATAATATAGCATGGAGCAATCAAAAATTATAGATACATTGGAGACGTATCACATGCGTGATATGTTTGCATAAGAAACGAACACACACACTCTCTCTAATTTATCGTTTGCTGTCCCTTTCTCTTTCACACACATACTCTTTTTGCACACTCACTCATTCTCCTTCACACACACTTGATGTCTCTCGACTTAGGCACTCTCTTCGCTCCATAGCATATAGATTTATTGAAAAGTCAAACATCACAAAGTTTGACCATGTACGTGGAGAAAAACATTTACATCTAGAATGGCAAACATATATCATTAGATTCATCATGAGATGTAGTTTCGTATGATGTATCTTTGGTATTGTAAATATAAATAATATTTGTGTAAACCTGGTCAAAGTTTCCAAAGTTCGACTTCTAAAAAATTTATATGCACCGCATTATCGAGCGAATGGAATATCTCTTTCCCCCTCTCCAGCTATCTGACACACCACTCAGCCGTAGCGGGGCTCCTCTATCTCTCTCAAACTTTATATCTCCCTGGTTCACACATACACATATCTCGCTCGCGCTACATAGACCCATCTAACACTCTCCGCCCTTGTTCTCTCTCTATGTGACACGCACCCCCTAAGTACCATAATCCCTCACTCCATCATAGGCGCACGCACTACCCCCCTAAGTATGACTATCTCTCACTAGCCATCAGGAACACACGTATTTTCTCCTTCCATCCATACGTCTATCTCGATATCTCTCGGGGTATCTTCTATCGCGCACACACCTTGTCACTCGATCTCCCACTCATGTAGTCCCATCACGATCTCCAGGGGATCTCTATATCACAAACATACACTCTCTCGTCCCCATGTCTGCATTTTCTACATACGTCTCTCTCGACCTCTCTCCCTTGTTTGTCAGACCTCTCTTGGCCACGTGCTAGGGGTCTTTCTCACTCGGTTGCAAAAAACCACACACTATCTCCTCACCTCCACTACAAAAAAATACACTTCCGTGATGATACGTGTTTGTCATAGTAGGTCACGTTTTCTATCATGCATGTACATCCATGACAAATTTATGACAGAATCAAGATAATCATACCTGTGCTGTCATAGAAGTGTTCCATGACATTACCAAAATTATCATCACGGAAGTGTCCACTTCCATGACGATAAATCGCGCGTCACATAAGTGCTTTTGTCAAGGGTGACCAACACGTGGCATCCACCGTAACGGAATGCCGTTAAGCTATCGAGTCCGGTTTTGGATCCGATAACCCGTTAACAGCCCCGACCAATGGGGATTTTCCATGTGTAAAATCATCATTGGCTGGAGGAAACACGTGTCGGCTCACCGTTGGGACAGATGTCATCCACTCATTGGACCCAAAGCGCCTATGATACGTCGACACATTGCACAGCCCAACAAAGGCCCATATAGGTTAAAAAGGTCGGCCTAGTCAAAGGCCCGTAGTACTTACTCAGGTACTAGTGCGCCAGCCCAATAACAACCTGCTTAATAAAGGCCCATGTAGGGCCCGAAGCCAAATCTGGCCCATTAATTGTCCGTCGAATATTTGGGCCCATTTACGACCCGAAGCCAGATCTGGATCGTTAATTGTTCGCCGAATATTTGGGCCCAATTAGAACCCACTGACTTTCGGCCCGTTAGAGGCCCGATGTAGACATGGGCCCATTTCAGCCTGGTGTGACTTTCGGCCTGGGAATGGCCCGTGCTTCCCATGGGCCATATATGGTCCGACGGGACATCGGGCCCACCAACGGCCCGTGATAAAGGTGGTAACAGTTAAGCCCAACGTGACTTTGGGCATGTTAAAGGCCTTTCGCATAATTCGGCCTGTTGATGTCTATACTAAGCTTTCGGCCTCTTAAGGGCCCATGATATCAGTGGGCCAACTAAGGCCCGAGATATGTTCGGCCTGGTAACTGCCCGTGATATAACTGGGCCCAAAAAGGTCCGGTCTACATTTTAGCCTGCTGAAGGCCCGTCCACGACTAGTGAAAATTGAGGCCCAATATGAATTTCGGCCTGCTAAAGCCCCATGGTTTCATCTAGGCCGTAACAGGCCAGTACAATATTCAGCCTATTAATGGCCCAACGCTACCTGGGCCAAACTAAGCGCTGGGTCCACAAAAGGCCCAACTAAAATATAGGCCGGTGTAAGTTGTGGGCCTCGGAAAAAGTGTGAAGGCCCCAATCATTCAGGCCCAAGAAAGATGCGAATGTTTCGGCCCGGTCGACTACATCTGATTTTTTTCAGATAGCGAATGATGGCAGTAACTAGTAGGAATTAAGAACAAACCTACTCTATACAATAAAGAAATTACGGCATAGTAACTAAGAATAAACCTACACTATACAATAAAGGATTTATGGTATATTACATCCACTGGGCATCAAAGTTCGCCACCAGTGATCATAAAGCGCAACGAAGAAGCAGATTACAAAAACTAGCACCATTGTAGCGAAACAAAATAATACTGAACCGAGACCACTTCCAAGACAGTTTAAGAAAGGTTAGCCTTGCGCGGGAACTGCTGCGCAAGCTACTGAGCAAGGCTGTGACACCGGCCTAGCATGTCGGTCATAGCTTCCAGGTGTAGCTGTTTAGCGATGAGGTTTGCATTGGTGTTCTCCGCAATCTTTCTTAGAGATAGGACTTCAAGTCGAAGTTGAGTTGTAGAATTCCTTTCTGCTAGAACTTGGTATTGAAGAAGTCGAACTGATTCAGACAACGAATTCTGTGAGCTTGTCTGACTGCTAGTCTCAAGTAACTTGAACACTGCATCAATACAAGACTTTGGGGTTGTCTCGCTATCTTCAAGATGTTTTGCCTTCTTTGTTGCAATATATGTTGGGTTTGTCTCGCAGCCTTCAGTAGACTTGTGCATGCCATCAGGCATATCACCCCGAAACAAAGCAGAGAGATGGCAGGTTTTGCACGTGTATAAACAAAGATGATAACTGTGCTGTCAATTCCATCCAATTTCGAATTAGAAAATAAAGAGTAAGTTCAAAAATATCAATAGCATAATTTGGCATTGTTCATAATGCAGGGAGCTTCACCACACTACTGGATTACCATGTCAACATAACAAGCATAAATGAGGGGCAAAGAAAATCATTGTATCTATTTTTTAATGTGCATGGCATGTTGTTCATATCATCAGCCACATTAGTAAGATAAAACAGGAGATGACAAGGTGCAAACGTGGGCTGCTTCACCACACACTGGATTGTAAATCCACAAAACAAGCATACATATAGGGCGTATTGAGTAATGTGCATGGTATGAATAAGGAATTTGGTTTTACAAGTAAAACTTAGAACTTACGGTTCTTGTGAACATGCATTTTGGTAGAAACAGCAAACTAAACAGCAGTAAATGATAGGGAGTATGAGCAAATTAAACAGTAGTTGAGTATAAAGGCTTTAGAAGGAATGACTTACATTAACGATTAACACCGGCTTTATAATTCCGTTCTCCATGTCAAGGGAAGGATAACTTAAGAATTTCAGCACAGAATCTTCTTCATAAGCATTGCCTATACTCTACATTTTGTAGAGAGTAATTATAGATATGATAATACTAGAAGGGATAGAGGATAATGAAGATAAGACGCAGATTGATGCTACATAATCAACTACCAATCCATGGAAGTACAAGCATTACAGGACAAAATGTACTAACAAGAGCAATGGGCTACACTTCTACACTGGCATTGTTTGTGTATTCTACTTTTTGGTAAGGTTAAATATAGATATGATCTTTTTTAGTAAATGGTGGGCGAGGGAGATAAGATACAGAATGCTACACAATGAACCAACCCCTCTTCCCATAATACAAGAGTGTTTTGAACACTAGTGTACTGTACAAAACGTTCTTATATTATGGGACGGAGGGAGTAGCTGTTAATGTAAGTACAGTGATAGACGACGTTCAGTCCTTACAATAGGACTGCAGAGCTAAACCTCTTCAAAAGCATTGGGTTGATTCTAAATTTATGTAAGAGTCCATACGGATCTTATAATGTCCACCAAATGGACGATAACACGGCTAACATGTGTAGTGATGCTACATAATCAAATAGCTATGAAAGTAAGTATGGTCATACAGGGCAAGAGGTACTCACAAGGGCAATGCAGTGTGCAGTATAGTTGTGAGATTCTGTGCTCCCTTGAGAATGAATGTTCTTCCGCTAACAGTTTTTGTACAAGTGAGACGTTAAGGCAAATGTAGAAATGTAGTTCAAATTGTGATGTGATATCATAGATAGTACCTTACGCTGCAGCCGAGACCAATGTGTAACAAGATTATTCCAGCCACCGTCGGATAAATGTAGCACCAGAGACTTTACAGAAATTTCGTTTAGAGGCTTGCCATCGAAGTGCGCTTGCCTCAGGTAGGAACGATACTTCATCAACGAGTGCTTGAAAAGCGCAACCAACCCTTGATCGTCTTCACAATCCAGTTTGGTCCTCGCCTATTTAAAAGAATGAAATCTTGTGTCTTCTGTCAGCAAAAACATATGCATTAATGACCATGAATAACATTAGTACATTACTTACTGTCGGGGGGAATCGGCTTCCTCGAACACCTATGGGGACCGAGCCCCTTACTGGTTCGGCGGGGGGCGGAGGTTGCACAAAGAGCAGATCGAGGCGGTGCACACAGGGGGATTTTAACCAGCTTCGGGCCGCAAAGATGCGTAAAACCCTACTGCTGCTTGGTGGATTGTATTGTGTTCTTGCTCGGCAGCGCGCAGTGCTACAGTACACGCGGGCCGCCGTCGAGGTCGAGCGTAAAGATTGGTCTCCCCTCACTACGTGCGCATGGGGCCTCCTTTTATATGCTCAAGGGGTTACCCACATGTGGCAGCGTAGGTGAGGGCAAAAATGGTAGAATGCTGTAGTGGGTACAACTGCCTGCACAGTGGCTGTACAGTGCTATCATACCTAACTCTGACGGCGGGGGACAAGGGCATTAAATGCCCGTCCGCGTCGCCCAGACGGAGCAGGGGAGTGGACCGTCAGGAGCGCCACCATTTGCCACGATGGTTACTCTGTCAGCTTCGCTTCACCACCGCATGCCCCTCGCTGCTCAGCCTCCCGCCACGTGCGCCTGGGATGCCCCCCAGAGCGACACGTTGGTGGGTGAGCTGGAGCGCAGGCACGAGGTGGTAACTTGCCGCGTCAAGCGCCTTGCCACGGTGGATGTCTTGTCGCACCCGGGAGCTTGTTGCTCACCAGGCCTTGCAGGGGCGCGGGGCGCGCCGTGGCAGGGTCCTTGTCGTGCCGTGGATGGCCTTCCCGGCAAGCTCCTCTTGCCGGGGTCTTGTGCTTCGAGCGGCAGTCCCGGCAAACTCCTCTTGCCAGGGCCTTGCTCTCTTCGGGTGGCCTTCCCGGCAAGCTCCTCTTGCCGGGGCCTTGGCTCAAATACTTTGTTCTTGAATGGCCCAAGAGGGGACCATTGAGGGTCTTGGCGATCGCCTGGCAGGCCTTGCCGCGGGGTGCTACGACTGCCCGTGCACAAGTTCGGGGTACTAAGGTACCCCTACTTTAGTACACCGACAGGAGCCCCCGGGCCTGGGCCATACACGGTGCCGAGCGCTGTTGGGCCAGGCCCAAAACAGTGCACGGGCACGCGCGGCCTGGGTCACGGTACATCTTTTTCTGCGCCCACCACGTCCTCCCTGAACGGCACGCGTCGAATGCGGCATCGTGAGGGAGAGGCGTGCGTGACGTGGGTGGCGTGCGCAGGGCCGAGCCCCGCAGGCATGCGTCACGTCGCAATAAATGGGGACGGTTCGTGCCATCTTCATAAGTAGAGGGAGGTGTGGAGGCGTGGCTCCTTCGCGGGATGGGGCCGAGGCACGGTTTCCGAGGCACCCGTTCCCCATGATCACGGGGTGGGGGAGAGGCTGCCTCACCCGTCGCCTCAGCCCTGCACGTCAGCCACGCGGCCTCCATGCACCTGGAGTTGCGGACGGTGGAGGCGGGAAACCAGGCCGTCGCGGGCCGAGGCAGCAGGCCGGTCCCGGTCGCCTGGCCTCCCTGCGCCCTGATTGGTCGAGCGGGGCGGTCGAGTCCCCACCCTGCTCCTTTATAAGGAGCAAGAGGGGGGGGGGGCGACGGGAACCCACACTCCTCCATCTCTTCCTCCTCTGACCCCTCTCTCCATTAGCCATGGAGAAAGGGAATCCGGGTCCTTCATCGGTGGCGGCGAGGGTTGCCGCCAGGCAGCGCGCCCCTCCTCCCCTTGCACCCGCGGTGGCGGAGCCAGCCGCAAGGGGAAGGGGGAGGGGGCGAGGTCGTGGACGAGGGCGTGGACGAGGCCGCGGTGCTCAGGGAAGAGGCGGGCGGGGCGACGCGCCGGCCTCGCCTTCGCTAGCGGCCCTTCTTCGCACGGCGGTCCATCTCGGGGACGATCCTTGCGAGTTCTTCGTCAGGCTGCGCCGGGCGCCTCGTCGTCGCCTCTGCCTTCCGGCTCCTTTCGCGAGCGTGATGGAGATGGACCAACCCGAAACGCTAAGGTTGCGCATGAAGGGCTGCGGGATCAGCGGCACGCGGGTCCACGTCGAGTTCCCAGCCCCCGGCGTGGTGTATCTTGGCCGAGGGTGGAAGACATTCGCCTGTATCCACACCTTGACGGAGGGGTTAACCCTCCATTTCAAGTTGATGGAGGGCGATCTCCTCTCCGTCAAGGCCTTTGGGGACTTCGGGACCCGGGCCAGGTGCTGCGTGGATAGCTCCTCCGACAGCGAAAGCTCCTCCTCGAGCGAGAGCGATGAGGAGGGGAGCGACAGCGATGACGAGGGTAGCGGTCGTCGGGATGATGGGTCCGACTAGGCGCCGGTCGCAGCTCCGTGCGGCACCAGCGACCCCATCATCCGGGTCGCCGGCTCCTTGAGCTTCTCGGGGTCGTCTTCCCGGGCGGCTAGAGTGGCGAGGCTGTGGAAGAGGAGGAGGACTGGCGGCAAGGCCGTCAACTCGGAGTACGAGGGCTAGGCGCCCCCGATAGCGTGTTGACATCCCGCTGCCTCATCTTCGAGCTGCATCTCCGGCGCCACTGCCACCATCCAGCCTCCGGAGCCCCCGGGGCGTTCTCTTGGTGTCTTCTGCCACCCGTAGCTCGCCTAGGCGCCCCTTTTGCCCTTTTCGCCTCCTTGTCCTACCTCCTGAGGAGAGAGACAAGAACGGGATTACGGGCACCTCATCTTTTTTCAATCTGTAAGCCTTCGGGCCTTAGTTGCATTTAAAGCTTGTAATCCCATCTTTTCATGTTTTTCATTCTCTCTGAACTGTACCTGAGCGGAATGTTTTTGATGAAAAGGGGGAGTTTGCCGGGCCATTTGTCCCGTGGGTGGAACCCACGCCAAGGAACGAACCCTTTGTATCATTAGGATAGACATTTCTTCGCCCGGCAACAGGCCCTGCCGTCTTCCCGCGCCGCTCGGCCCTCCTCACGCCTTTGGCGGAGGCGGGGAGAAGGCGGGATCCGGCCCCCCGCTTCGCCCCTTTGCCGCCGCGACTACTACCAAGACGGGCCCCAGGAACGCGCTCTGGGGCCTGTCGTCGAGGGAGCACGGCAGCTTTTAGGGGGAAAAAGGGTTTTCGTATTCCACAGTTCATGAGAGAATGCATGACAAGGGATGCGAAAACTTATCTGGGATTGCAGCCCCCGGCAACTTTGGCTTGCCGCGGACGAATCTTCGTACTTGCAGCCCCCGGTAATACTGGCTTGCCGGGGACCAGATGCTGGCCCGCCCTTCTTCTTTTCTTCGCCTTTAAGTGGTCTGGCCAGGATGTACAAACCCCTGCGAACCAAAGGGATCGAAAGAACAGGAAAAAGGACGCAGACTCGACCTCTAAGCTAGGGGTTAGCAGCTGTTAGGCACTATCAACCCTAACCAAGGACGAGACTCGACTCAGCATGCATGCTAAAACTTAGGGCGCCAGCGCTTCATTTCTGTTGCTCAGGGTCTGCGCCTGGCTTTGTACAAAGGATTACATGCAACTGCGGCAAGACTTGTACAAAAGGTTGGTTGCCGGGCGGGCCCCGACAACCGCGCCTTACGGGTAAAACTTACGAAGATGCTCAATATTCCAGGAGTTGCTCACCGGAGTGCCATCTTCCGTCTCGAGGCGGATAGCGCCAGGCCTCGTGACTCGTCTCACCCGGTAAGGGCCTTCCCACTTCGGCGTCAATTTGTTATGATTCTTGGCGGATGGGGCACGCCGAAGAACAAGGTCGCCTTCCTCGAAGCTTCTGGCTTTAACTTTGTGGCTATGATAGCAGCGCAAAGCTTGCTGGTAGCAAGAGGCTCGCACAGCAGCCTGAAGACGATCTTCCTCAAGGAGCAGCGCGTCATCTTCACGCAGCCGCTCTTGCTCAAGCTCATCATAAGCGAGCACTCGAGGTGACCCGTATACGAGTTCCGTGGGGGTAACTGCTTCTGCTCCATAAACTAGAGCAAATGGTGTCTGGCCAGTGGCTCGATTTGGCATCGTTCTGATCGACCAAAGAGCCACCGGCAGCTCCTCGATCCAGTTTCTTCCGCACTTGTGCAGCCTGTCGAAAGTTCTGGTGTTGAGCCCACGCAGTACTTCGGCGTTGGCCCTTTCAGCTTGACCGTTGCTCCTGGGATGAGCAACAGAAGCGAAGCAGACCTTGGCACCGAGATCTTGGACGTATTGCATGAAGGCGCGGCTCGTGAATTGTGTACCGTTGTCGGTGATGATCCTGTTGGGGATCCCGAAGCGGCAGACAATCGACCTGAAGAACTTGATGGCTTACTGTGCTGTCACCTTCCTCACTGGTTTCACTCCCGGCCACTTTGTGAACTTGTCGATTGAGACGTACAAGTACTCAAAGCCCCCGACAGCTCGGGGGAAAGGGCCGAGGATATCGAGCCCCCAGACCGAAAATGGCCAGGATAAAGGGATCGTCTGGAGAGCTTGATCTGGCTGGTGTATCTGCTTGGAATGGAACTGGCACGCTTCACACTTGGTTACTTGTGCAGTTGCATCCTGGAGGGCTGTCGGCCAGAAGAAGCCTTGCCGGAACGCTTTGCCGGCAAGTGCTCTTGCGCCAATGTGGTGACCACATATGCCTCCATGTATCTCTGCCAACAGCTGCTGTCCGTCTTCCCGGGGAATACACTTCAATTTCACACCGTTGCGCCCTCTTCTGTATAGTGTGTTGTCGACGAACTGGTACATACTCGAGCGCCGGGCTACTCTTTCCGCTTCTTCCTGTTCTTCGGGAAGTTCTCCGTACTGGAGGAAATGGACAGTCTGCCGCGCCCATGCTGGAGCCTGCGGCTCGACAACAAGGACTGAAGGCACTTCTGCCGCTGTGGGAACGTCTGCTTCTACGGCGAGGATCTGGGGCTCGGTCGAAGCTTGACGTTCCCCGGCAAGCTTGCCGGAACAAAGCTTGTCGGGAGCGCCTGCTTCTACGGAGTAAACCCTAGGGTTTTCCGGAGCAGACGGTTCCTCAGCGCTCTTGGCGTCGATCCTGGGGACCTTCTTGGCGGCGGCTCCGGGGAGCTCTGCCGGAAGATAGTCGCCGGAGACCAACTTCCTCTTCTTGATCTGTCTGGTTGATGGCGTTACGGATGGCTGAGTCAGCTTGAGCACAAAGGTCCCTGGTTCCACAGGTAACTTAAATGCTGCGCACTTTGACAGGCCGTCAGCGATGTCATTCTCAGCTCTTGGAATGTGTTCCATCTGCAGGCCATCAAAGTGCTCTTCCAGCTTCCTCACTTCATCAACGTACGCTTCCATCAACGGACTCTGGTAATCCTTGTTCACTTGGCGGACGACGAGCTGCGAGTCACCCCTGACAATGAGCTTCTTGATCCCAAGTTCTGCCGCGATCCTGAGACCGGCAAGCAAACCTTCATACTCTGCAGTATTGTTGGTTGCTTGTTCCTTGGGGAAGTGCATCTGGACTACGTACTTGAAGTGCTCTCCGGTAGGCGCGACAAGTAACGCGCCGGCGCCGGCGCCTTGCAGCGAGAAGGCACCATCAAAGTACATCAGCCACTCTTTGCCTGCTTCTTTGGCGGGGATGCTCGTCTCTGGGATATCTTCATCCGGTGTTGGTGTCCACTCCGCTATGAACTCCGCCAAAGCTCTGCTTTGGATAGTCAAGGTGCTCTCGAACTGGAGACCGAAGCTCGACAGTTCTAGTGCCCACTCGACAATCCTGCCCGTTGCTTCTGGATTTTGCAATATCCTCTTCAGCGGAAAGCGGGTGACAACTGTAATCTCGTGTGCTTGGAAGTAATGGCGCAGCTTTCTCGAGGCCATGAGGAGGCCGAAAAGAAATTTCTGCACACCAGAGTACCTTGACCTGCCCCCCTGCAAGAGGGAGCTGACAAAGTACACTGGGCGCTGCACCATTTTCTTCTTCCGCACCTCCACTTGCTCCTGCGCAGATTCATCCTCGTCGGGGCCAGAGCTTGTCGGGGAAGCCCCCTGCTTGTCGCTGGACGTGCTTGCCGCGGTCGCTGGCTCATCATCGGCCTCCCTCTCCGCTACTAACGCAGCACTAACCACTTGATTAGTTGCCGCTAGGTACAGCAGCAGCTTCTCTTTTGGTTTAGGCGCGACAAGTATCGGAGCGGAGGACAGGTATTTCTTCAGGTCCTGCAGCGCAGCCTCCGCTTCCGGAGTCCATTTTACTGGACCCGCCTTTTTCAAAATTTTCAAAAATGGCAGGGCGCGCTCTGCAGACCTAGAGATAAACCTGCTGAGAGCCGCGACGCAGCCGGCAAGCCTTCGCACATCCTTGACACGGGTTGGTGCCTCAATCTGCTCGATGGCCTTGATCTTGTCTGGGTTGGCTTCTATCCCTCGTTGAGACACGAAGAACCCGAGAAGCTTGCCGGAAGGAACTCCGAACACGCACTTCTCGGGGTTGAGCTTGAGGCTGATCCTGCACAGATTCGCAAAGGTCTCTTCTAAATCTTGAATCAGGGTTGTCCTGTCTCTGCTCTTGACCACTATATCATCCATGTAGGCCTCCACATTCCTGTGGATTTGTGGCTCAAAAGCGATGTGGACAACCCTTGCAAATGTCGAACCGGCGTTCTTCAGTCCGAAAGGCATCCGTACGAAATAGTACGTGCCACATGGAGTGATGAACGCGGTGTTCTCTTCATCTTCTTCAGCCATGAAGATCTGATGATATCCAGAGTAGGCGTCAAGATATGAAAGCAGGTCACATCCGGCCGTGGAGTCAACAATCTGGTCAATGCGCGGCAAGGGAAAGGGATCTTTGGGACAAGCTATGTTAAAATCAGTGAAGTCGATGCAAAGCCTCCATTTCCCATTTGCTTTGCGCACGACAACAGGATTGGCCAACCACGTCGGATGGAGCACACCTATGACGAGGCCTGCCGCTTCCAACTTCTTGATCTCTTCTGCGATGAACTCTTGGCGCTCCACTGCTTGCTTCCTGACTCTCTGCTTGACGGGCCGTGCGTGAGGACAGACGGCGAGGTGGTGCTCAATCACTTTCCTGGGAACGCCGGGGATATCAGATGGCTGCCAGGCAAACACATCGACATTCGCCCGCAGGAAAGTAACGAGCGCGCTTTCCTATTTGGGGTCGAGCGTGGCACTGATGGTGAAGGTACCACCAGTGCCGTCCTCCTTGGCGGGCACCTTCTTGGTCGTTGGCGGAGCCGCCATTGTCTTCTTACTCTTGCCGGTGGAGCTCGATGGCGCGTCCTCGACGGTAGCGCAGCACTCCGGAGAGGTGCGCTTACCGGAGTGGGCGCCAGAGCACTTGCCGGGCTTGGTCCTCTTCTTTCCTCCGGGAGGTTCAGCGGCAAGCGGCTTGTGATCCGCTGCGGCTGCTGCTTCCCGGTAGATCTTGTCGGCACAGATAAGGGCATCCTTCTTGTCGCCGGGGACAAAGATGACGCTTATCGGGCCTGGCATCTTGAGCATGTTGTAGGCGAGAGGCCGCCATGAACTTGGCGAGCGCTGGACGGCCGAGAATTCCATTGTATGGCAATGGAAAATCGGCGACGTCAAAGGTGATCCCCTCTGTCCTGAAGTTTAGCTCGCTGCCAAATGTTACTGGCAACGTTATCTTCCCCTTCGGTTTGCTCCTTCCCGGGTTGATTCCTTGGAACGTGCCGGTTTCTTCGACCTCGCTGTCGGGGACTTGGAGTTTTCGGAGCACAACGGAGGAGATCAGGTTCAAGCCGGCCCCGCCGTCAACCAGCATCTTGGTGACCTTGAGGTTGCGGATTGTTGGCGAAACCAACATCGGCAAGCACCCGATCGCAGTAGGTCCTCAATATCAAAGATGATAGGCGTGCTGGACCATTTCAGAGGCTTGCGCGACTCGACGGGTGGCTCCGCTGCATTGACTTCCCGCGCCCACTGCTTGAGCTGGCGGTGAGAAGTATGCAGGGTGGCACCGCCGTCTACGCACAAGACCTCTGTGGCTTTCTGAAACTCCTGCTCACTGGTCTCGACGTCATCCATGTCTTCATCTTCGCCGTCGTCTTCGTTCTTGTCGCGGCCGCGGGGAGGTCGCTCCGCTTGCCGCTGCTTGTCCTTGTCGCGGCGTCCTCCCTGGCCAGGGCGCTTCATGCCTGATCCTCCGCCACCTCCTCGGGCTCTCTCCTTGTCGCGCCGCTCGTACTCGGCCTTTTGCAGCTCGACGAGCCGCTCGACCTGCTTGCAGCTCTGGAGGTCATGGCCCTTGGTGCGGTGGATCTTGTAGTATTGTTTGCTGGTGCCGTCCCGTTTGTCGGCGGCCGCCACGGCCTGGCAGTGGACACATCCGGAAATCTCCTTGCCAGAGCTGCCAGCCTGGGCCTTCTTGGCGGCGCCTTCATCGCCGGACTGCTCAACAACCAGTACCTCTTGGCTCTTCTTCTTCCTGTTGCTCCGCCGCCGGCCCTTCTTCGCCGGGGTGGTATCCTCACTGTCAGATCCTCCCGCTCCAGCGCTCTCTCCGGGGAGTTTCCTCCCTTCCTCAGCACGGGCACACTTGTCGGCCAGGGCGTATAGCTCGCTGACGTCCTTGATCTTGCACATCGCCATCTCCTCCCGCATCCTGCGGTTACGCACGTTCTGATGGAACGCGCTGATCACCGCGGCGGGGTGGACGTCTGGGATGTTGTAGTGTACACGGCTGAATCTCTGGATGAACTTGCGCAGAGGTTCTCCCTCCTTCTGGACGAGCAGGTGAAGGTCGCTCGCTTGGCCATGGGGTTTGTGGCCGCCCGTGAAGGCGCCAACAAACTGATGGCACAAGTCTGTCTAGGAGGTTATGGAGTTGTCCGGCAAGTGCATGAGCCAGGATCTGACGTTGGACTTGAGCACCAGCTGGAAGTAGTTGGCAAGGATCTTGTCGTCTCGCCCCCCGGCAGCCTGCACTGCAATGGTGTAGATGCTGAGGAACTCCGACGGATGCGACTTGCCGTCGTACTTCTCTGGCACGTCTGGCTTGAAATTCTTTGTGCTGGGCCACTGGACTTGCCGCAGCTCACGGGTGAACGCAGGGCAGCCCACCACGTACGGCAGGTCGCCTGGTTCCCCTGGTGCATGCATGTCGACAGAGGGCCCAGCGCGGTGGTCTGATTGACGCCGCGCTTCTCTCCGACGCTCGGTGCGAGTACGAGCGTCCTCTTGCTCTCGCTCGTGAAGATCTTGGCGTTGATCGCGACGAGTTCGCGGATTTGACGACGCGGTGGAGTCTTTGTCGTGGTGATTCCGGCGAGTCGGCGATCTTGGCCTCCGGGGCAGGGAGTGGACGGTGGTCGCACCCCCGCCGGTCCTGGCGCCATCGGTCCTCGCCTGGCCGTCCCGCCGCGGCTGCGACGCGCTGTGCTGCCGCGGGGTGTCGCCGTTAGCGAAACTGATGAGGCTCTATATCGTGGCCCTCCAGTCGTCGAGCTTGTCCGCCGTTGGAGGGTAGTCTAGGAGCAGTTGGGCTCACGCCAGAGCTTCTGCTGGAGTGGCGGGCAGCGGCGGCGAACGGCGCGTGGAGCGGGATGTGCTCGAACTTCTAACTACGTTAGAAGGAGCAACACCCGGGCCAGGCAGCCGCGCCACGCTCGCGCCAGCGCGTTGGCGCGAGTGCTAGCCTTTAGCGCCCTGGGATCCGCCGGCTCGATTTGGGTCCAGCGAGCGTATGGTACCGTGGGCGCCAAGACGCTGCTGGTCCCGTGCTTCCTGAGAGGGGCGCGGTGCATGTTCGGACGCCGTGGCGCCGTGAGCTGGCTCGACGACACCCGTTCTGCCGCCGGTGCCGTCCTCGCCACCCGTTTGCTTCAAGGGCGGCGGGTTCGACGCGGACGGACCGGCCACCTTCGGAGCCTTCTTCTTCGGTGGCATGTCGCTGAGGATGAAGGAGATCTAGCTGGTGCAGACACCGGATCAGGTTCGCACAACTTCGACGCCCCCTACCTGGCGCGCCAAATATGTCGCTGGGAATCGGCTTCCTCGAACACCTATGGGGACCGAGCCCCTTACTGGTTCGGCGGGGGGCGGAGGTTGCACAAAGAGCAGATCGAGGCGGTGCACACAGGGGGATTTTACCCAGCTTCGGGCCGCAAAGATGCATAAAACCCTACTGCTGCTTGGTGGATTGTATTGTGTTCTTGCTCGTGAGCGCGCGGTGCTACAGTACACGCGGGCCGCCGGCGAGGTCGAGCGTAAAGATTGGTCTCCCCTCACTATGTGCGCATGGGGCCTCCTTTTATATGCTCAAGGGGTTACCCACAGGTGGCAGCGTAGGTGAGGGCAAAAATGGTAGAATGCTGTGGGTACAGCTGGCTGCACAGTGGCTGTACAGTGCTATCGTACCTAACTCTGACGGCGGGGGACAAGGGCATTAAATGCCCGTCCGCGTCGCCCAGACGGAGCAGGGGAGTGGACCGTCAGGAGCGCCACCGTTTGCCATGACGGCTACTCTGTCAGCTTCGCTTCGCCACCGCATGCCCCTCGCTGCTTAGCCTCCCGCCACGTGCGCCTGGGATGCCCCCCAGAGCGACACGTTGGTGGGTGAGCTGGAGCGCAGGCACGAGGTGGTAACTTGCCGCGGCAAGCGCCTTGCCACGATGGATGTCTTGTCGCACCCGGGAGCTTGTTGCTCACCGGGCCTTGCCGGGGCGTGGGGCGCGCCGTGGCAGGGTCCTTGTCGTGCCGTGGATGGCCTTCCCGGCAAGCTCCTCTTGCCGGGGTCTTGTGCTTCGAGCGGCAGTCCCGGCAAACTCCTCGTGCCAGGGCCTTGCTCTCTTCGGGTGGCCTTCCCGGCAAGCTCCTCTTGCCGGGCCTTGGCTCAAATACTTTGTTCTTGAATGGCCCAAGAGGGGACCATTGAGGGTCTTGGCGATCGCCTAGCAGGCCTTGCCGCCGGGTGCTACGACTGCCCGTGCACAAGTTCGGGGTACTAAGGTACCCCTACTTTAGTACACCGACACTTACTCGTAAGTTGCGGAGGAAGACTGGAAATCGTTCTATGTCTGCGGTATAATCTTTCCATGAAGGAAAGATGGGCACAAAGTTCCTGACAACAATATAAGCTTTGTCTTCTAAACTAGGAAGAAATGGAACAGGGGTCCTATTTGCTGCAATTGGGGCTCTCTCTGGTTCGAAAAGGGATTTGGCAACTGGATTTGGTGTACTCTTTGCTGGAATGGGGGTTTTGCGTCGTAGAGCTGGTGCTATGTCAACTGGCATAATCATAATGTTTGCTGTAGTTGGGGTCTGTAGAGTTGGGGCATCAGAAATGACCAGTGTAGTAGGGCTAGAGTCTGCTAGAGTTATGGTGTTTTGTGGGTCAAGTGATATTGCAACTACACCTAATGGGCTATTTGATTTATCTGGTGCCACTACCTTTTCCAAATACTTTGCTTGTGCTCCTCCATGATCAGCAATCACCCTCTTCCTTTTGAACGTCTGATACACAAGAACAACATTTGAATGGATAAATATGGTATGATGACAGATGGAATATGTACTGAAAATGGATAGGCAGGGCGTATTCACATACACGATGTGTAAACTAAGCTAATGGCAGTTCAACAAAGTAGAAGCAATGAAAAGCATCAGTTGCAAGATATGTGTGACAAATATAACCTTGGAAAGTTAGAGCAAGCACCTTGATGGGTGAATAAGATAGGGCATCTTCCTCTGACTCCTCCACTAGGGAGCTACATTGACTTAGGTCTCCCTCTAGCTCAGAATCACTGTTAGGATCATATTCTGAGCATGAATCTGTAGGTGGAGAGCGTTTGCATTGCATTGCATGCAGACTTGATTTCAGCCCTTAATGCCAAGTTTGACAGCCATGGCATTGTTCTGCTTTATTATTTTCATGCGCGCAAGCTCATAATCATTATGATCCTGTTCAGAATCTGAGATTCATGAAGACATAAAAGTAGTCAGATTATCTATGGAATGCATTGCGGATTCAACTCGAAGAGTGTCTCCATATAAACCCCTGCATATGCAAAGTTCACCCCAATCGTGCTGACCAGACCACACACAGAAATACAAACCCCTTATGTCTCTATAACAGGCAGACACACATTTCAAAACTGAAGTAGGAACATTCGAATCATATGAAATTCGTATTTGAACAAATAAACTAAGGAATTGTGAGTGGCATAATGTTTAGCTTCAAGGGTGGAGTGTTGGTAGTGCGACACAAAGCAAGTAGGCAGATTGTATTCCATGTAAAAGATCGAAGCCTATGTAAAAGCTGGAAATGACGCTTTCTTTCTATACAATGCAGTGTTCGTTGCCCACACATGATGGAACAGATCACATAGAGAAATACTATTCACTCATGTCTACGGGTGCAATATTTAGAAGCAGGGTGGCCCACCCTAAAAGAATATTGACAACAAATATGACAAGGCAAGCATAGATGTAGTGAATCAATCATTTACTTGTGAGATCACTAGGACAAGTATGCAGAATTGTAACTGCAGTAAGAGACCATCCAAAATCTGAATCAAGAAGTTTGTCTAGCACTTATTGTTTGCAACTAATCGACATGAATAATTGAATATTATATCGAATGAGTAAGAAAGACAAGTAAAATTTTCAACAGACCTGGCTTGAAGTAGTAATCTGGTTCAATGTCACTACGACCAACAATCCAAAATGACTAGTGTCTGTTCCTAGGGCCAGAATTTTCAAAACCCTGTGAACTTTACAGGTACTAAAGATTACCGAAATACATCGGAACCATTAAGTGTAGGTAGCACTGAGCACACAACAAACCCTAATGACAGTCTTGCCTAATGAGTAATGAATCAATTAGAAAATGGGTGATGAGGAGTGGCTGCTGAGTGTTGAGGACTTATCTTAGGATAAATCGGGTTGGCTTAGTGGGTGCTGCACGCCTGAGCCCTGAACGGACTGGGAAGGTAGGCACGGCGGCGCGCCCGGGCAGCGGTGACGTTGTTGGGCGAGCGGCTCCTGACCTCCTGTTAGTCCGGCGTCTCCTCCTAGAGTCATGCTGTCCGGGGACGGCAAGTCGCCGATGAGGCAGTCGGCTGGGGGTGAGTAGAGATCGGAAGCGCGCAGCAGAACAAAGGGGGATCGGGGCCTGGGACGACCCAAAATCCCAGGGTGGGCCGGCCCACCGTGGGCACCCTGTAGAGATACACATCCGAGCGGAGAACATGCATTTTTGAAACTAATTTAAGAACATTTAGCTGACCAATTAAACGAATATGTTTTAATAATATTAGATTCGTATTTGAGCAACTAAGCTTGTTTAGCTTGATGGGTCGAGCAGTGTTATTATGACACGAAACACGTATTCTGATCGTATAGTGATCATAAAAGGGGGAAACCGGAGAAATGATATTTAGCAGCCATTGTTTGCTTCGAACTAGGAACTGAATTCTAAGAGCTGAAAAGAAAGTAGAGTAACCAAGTTAAGATCTATTCTTCTGGTTGAGATCAAAAAGTTGAGGAGATATGAAGTACCACCTCTCTTGCGGCGCCGTGTAGGCATCGAGGGTGCATCGGGGGTGCGATGGCTGTCGGTGGCGTTGAACCAGATCTGCGACCGTAGAAGGGTGCGTCGGGGGATAAGTCCTATTGCGATGGAAGAGAAGGTCGTGTGAGCGGCCCCGACAAAGAGGACGACGACGCCGATGAAGCGAGAGGATGTGATGCAAGGCTCTTGGTCTGTCGCCGTGGATGAGAAACGTCCATCTCTAGCAGTGGACGACGCGGTCTTGGTAGGTGCTCCGGCATGGTGGAGGACGGTGGCGATGGATGTGGTGGAGGATGGCGGCGATGGATGTGGTGGAGGACGACGGCGATGGATGGGGTGGCGGACGGAGGCTGGTGTGGGGATGGTGTTCTAGCGCGGATGGTGTATGAATGGGAAAATGGAGGGAGAGGTATGGGGAACCATGTTTTTGGGACGTGCCTATCTGAAATATGGGAAAGTTACGAACTTATCCTCCGTTTAAAATTTGGATGTCTCGTCGGTTGGCGATACGACAGTAATCTCGCATCTCGCCAATATTTGCCCAGAGTGATTTCGGGTGAGGAGAGGGTGGTTGGCGCCCACGGTGTATGAACTGGGCTGACAGGTAGGGCGGTTGTGTCACGTCTGAGTGAAGTTACAAACCTGCCCCTATTGAAAATATTTGCCTACATTGATTTCGGCCGAGTCGAGTTTGTTTTGCCGCCCACCGTGTATGAATGGGGAAATGGAGGGAGAAACAGAGGTCTTTCGGATGAGCTTGAATCAAATGTGTTTTGCCGCCCATGTTTGGCGCCCACCGTGTCGGATGGGCTCAGAGGCGGTCATGTCACATCTTATTGAAGTTACTATCCTACCCCTATTTAGAGCAGTGGAAATCAGGTCGATGGATTGTTCATGTAATGGGTAGACAGTAATTTCCATCTCCCAAACACTTGGCTTCGGGTAACTGACGTGGGAGTGGACATTTTGCCGCTTCTTTCGAATTTTGGGACAATAAGCATCCACGTTTACCCTGGAAACTAAATTCGAATCTATTTCGTATTCCTATACGAATCTTTATAAACCATTCTATGTGTTTTTATATATCTTCAAAAGGACGACAAAGATCTATTCCATTGTCCTATATGAATATGGTTTACAAATGCCGATACTCAAATTCAGAAGCTAGAATCCAGTTTAAGGTGAATTCGAATATTTGGAACACTTCATGTCCAACTCAAATGTCACACGTAGCATAATGTGTACTCCCATTTAGATATGTACACAAGCGATGTATCAAGATTCAAATACCGAGTCAATCAACCAAGAATGTACAGAACTAACACACATATAAACACTTATAGAGTATATGGATCAATAATATCAACTAACATACATAAGCCAGGCCGCTGTACTTTTCTTTGCTACAACAACATACTTTTTTTAGCCAAGCTACTACAAATGTTGGCCCTTTCCGATGCGTAACACTTATGGTCCATCTAGACTACTATTATTGCTGAATGCACGTTCAACCTGATTGGCATATTTGTAGGTCTGGCACAACAATCAAAATGAAATGTCTCCGAGTCTTATCAATTAATACAGACTTGTGCTCAAATAAAATTACAAACCAAAAAACAAAAAACAATTATTACATGATCTCTAAAACAAATGGTTTGATTGATTACATGAACAAACAACACAAAGGTTATTCAACTATGGAAAGAACATTTCACCTATTATTTACCAAGTGGGAATTTATTTTTTTTCCTTCAGGACCTTAACAATGTGGTCAGTCTCAGCTTGCTTCGTTTTGAAATCCACCAAATATTTAATGGTTGTCTTGAGTACTGCTGCTGATTGTGTTGTTTGCTTCCTCAACATGTCAACTTCATCTCTAAGTGCAGAAGCAGAATCTCTTTCTACCACTAGTTTAGCCTCTAGAGCATCAGCAGTTGGCAATTCATAATGCACGATTGGGCCAGTGCTACTGCTGTGGGATGATACAACATCCATGGGGACCTCGCTCTTTGATCTTGGGCTAACCTGTTTTGCCATTAAAGTTCTGATTGGATTTAGAAAAGTTGAAGTTAGCAAAACATATCAACTGGTAGTTATAACAGAAAACTAGTTAAACAAACAAGGAATTAAAGAGTTTCAATTCCATGCTGAAAAGTAGTTATTAACATCATTGTAACCCGTTGTTGCAGTAGCAACGCAGTTAAACAAAGAGTAGCTATTTAAGTTCAGCCAAACATATAATTCTTAACAGTAAGTATCAAACACATAGATAGGTGCAGTCTATAATAGGGTAAACAGGCTGTGGCATTATGTAATTGTCGATATACAAAAATAGGGGCACATTTTTGTACCCATTTACCTGTGCACGGGCAGTCAGAGCCGCGCCCACGACCACACCGAGCAGAACAGGGGAGGTGAGCCAAGGTAAGACCGAAGCCCAAAACGATCAAAGCAACGCCAAGGCCAGGACCACAAACAGCAGAGGGACGAAGCAGGTTCCCCCTGGCAAGACCCTTGCCGGGCGTCTCAGCGGCCCCGGCAAGACCCTTGCCGGGATAGCTCGCCCCACACCAGCAGAGCAAGCCACCCTTGAGCCCACGGCCCCCAGCGCCATCATTAGCATGGGGCGAGGGCTCGGAAAGGCACCTCTGTGGTGGCATGTAGATCTTTGTCAAGACATATTCAAGATCAGATGAGGATTAGAAGACGTCGACTCTCGGCAAGATCCTTGCAGAGGAAGGCCACCAGACCCCCGGCAAGATCCTTGCCGGGGACGACAGCGCACCACGGCAAGACCCTTGCCGGGCCACACGGCAAGACCCTTGGCGGGCCACCCGGCAAGGCCCTCGCAAAGGACGCCAGCGGGACCATCGCCAGGCCCACGCCAACCAAGCTTCCACCACCGTTCCCATGCAGCTGCCAGCCCAACCAGCTGGTCGGGCACCTGTGTGGCAACATGCAGCTCCCAGGCCATGTCATCAAGCGCCCGCGTGGCGGCATGCAAATCTTCGTGAAGGCCCTACCACCGCACCACCTCAGCTGCCTGCCTACCTACATGGCACCACCCGCATTGTGGCCAGGGCGCGTGTCGAAGCCAGGCGAGGCGTCAATGGACGGGACGGGCTCCGTTCCCACCCATAATAAAGCAAGAGGACACCTAATTCATGCATTAAATGCACCTTGTCCTATAATACGAGGGATAACCTCATGCCACTTTAGACCTTTCCACCTCCTGTGTGCCACTGTGGCAGCCCCTTTTCCCTATAAAAGGAGGCCCGATGCGACCAGGAGAAGGATTCGGCTCTTTCGAACCACGCACTGACCACTGCTAGTTAGAGAGCTCAAGAACTCTCAGAAATACACCCACCAAAGCAGGATTAGGGTTTTACGCACCCTCGCAGCCCGAACCTGGGTAAACGATCCTCGTGCTGTCTACTAGCCCTGCTCTCCCTGCAACCCTGCGCCCCGACAACCGTAGTAGGGATTTTTGTGATCCCATAGGTGTCGTTCCACACCGACATCTTTGGCGCGCCAGGTAGGGGAAGCAATTATGAGAATCTGGTCTAGTAGTTAGCCTAGCAGTTCTTCGTCGCTTTCGGTTTTGGAGAAGAAGGCGGCTCGAGAAATGACGCTGACTCGGCAACAGAAAAGCTAAGTCATTCAGAGCCTTGGATTATGTCCTTTTTACACTTGAGTTTATCGTCCTCGGAGATCCGGCCTATGTATGGGAAACCTGCATGCAGAGGGGCCCTCCCGCAATTGGCAACGCCCTTGTTCTGTTTCGAGTCTGCTCAACAGCTCGAAGCGGCCGCGTCAAAAGTGGCGGGGTAGCCTTCCGCACCTGGCAACGCTCCCAACTCTGACTCGAGTCAAGCTCGACAATTTGGGTGGCCGCGCTAAGGGCGGCAAGGTGCTCGCCCGACAGCAAGCACACCCGGCAGGCCAATGTGGGGATCCGTCCCGAAGACGCCGCCTTGGGTTTACGCGTCGGCGAACCTACCCGGTAACGTAGGGAGGACATACAAAGGAAAATCGAACAGGAAAATAACATGCTACTAAAAAGTGTTGCAGAGTTATGTTACATTAAATTGTTGTTGCGGTTCTAACTAGAGATAGCAATTGTCTTGGTTGTGAACCTGCAACAGCGATAAGAAAACGGGATGCCTAATCCCGGCACTGGCCCTCCACCCTCTGAATTCCGTCGACTCGGCTAATGATGGGCTCGATGCGCTCCCTGAGCGGTGCAAGGTCGGTCCCCTTCAGCAAGCTCTCCAGCGCGGCATCGAAGTCGAGGTCGGGGTACCAGTGCGCCACCTTGGTGAGAACCTTGGTCATGGCACCCTGGCAAAACCTCCGGGACTCGTCGGCCAGTGAGTTCGCCCGGTTGGCGTGGAGCCGCTCCAGAGCGTCGACGACCTTCTCAGAGAACATGGTCAGGCTGCAATTGGCACTCACACTCCAGTCTGGAACATACCTCACGTCCGGCATCCCCATCATGGCCAGCTGTGCGGCAGCCTGGTTGGCGACGGTGGCGAGGCGATCGAGCCAACGGTTCTCGCCCGCCACGTGATCTGCGAAGTTGAGGGCTTCGTTCTTCCGCAACAGCTTATCGGCCTCCAGCTCCTTGGCCAGGGTCCCCTCTCGGGTTGTAGCCTTCGATAGCACCTTCTCGAGACCCTCCAGCTTCAGCTTGAGGTCTTTGATGGAGTTGTTGGCCTTAGAGAGCTCCCCGGCCTTGCTGACGACCGCGCCCTGTGGCTCTGTCAGGGCACTATTAAGCGTGTCCCTCTCCTGGGACAGCTTCAGGGCCTGCTCCTTCAACTCGTCGCGCTCCACCTCCAGCTCCCTCACCTTGCCAGCGTAGACCTGGGCCTGGGCATCGAGTGCCTCCTTGTGCCTCTGCTCCAGTCCACTGGTCTACTGTAAGACAAGCTTCTCCACCTCTGCATCCTTGCTGCGAAGCATGGCGGCAAGCTTCTCCTCGCGTGCGGCGAGGTCCTCCTCCTGGGAGTTCAGCGCGGCCTCACGCTGGGTCCGAGCGGCTTCGGCAGCCGCTGACGAGTTCTTCGCCGCCTCCTGAGCTTTCTCGACGTCGGCGAGCTTCATGGTGAGCTCCACGTCGCGCTCGGCCTGCTGACCCTCGACCTCCTTGAGCTCTTTGTGGGCCTTGCGGAACCAGTCCTGCGCCTCGGCAACGCGCTTCCGGAGGTCCGCCTCCGTCTTCTCCACCACCGCCGTCCTGGACTTAGCCTTGTCCAGGCGGGCGCGGTGGAGCGCCTGGAGCTTCCGGAAGCTGGCGCCCATGGCATGGAGGAGCCTCTCTTCCTGTGAACTCTTGCCGCCAATGATCGGCTCGTCGACGACTTCGAGGTGGCAGCGGCAAGCTGCTACCTCTTGAGCATGGCGTTGGATTTCCCCGAAGAGGAGAGGATGATGCAGCAAAGTAGTGTAAGTATTTCCCTCAGTTTTTGTGAACCAAGGTATCAATCTAGTAGGAGGCTACGCGCGAGTCCCTCGTACCTACACAAAACAAATAGCTCAACGCAACCAACGCGATTAGGGGTTGTCAATCCCTTCACGGTCACTTACGGGAGTGAGATCTGATAGAGATGATAGATAATATTTTTGGTATTTTTGGTATAAAGATGCAAAGTAAAATAAAAGCCAAAGTAGAAAGCAAAGCAATAATTAAGTGATTGGAGGTTGATATGATGAGAATAGACCCGAGGGCCATAGGTTTCACTAGTGGCTTCTCTCGAGAGCAAAGTATTTCTACGGTGGGTGAACAAATTACTATTGAGCAATTGACAGAATTGAGCATAGTTATGAGAATATCTAGGTATGATCATGTATATAGGCATCACGTCCGAGACAAGTAGACTGACTCCTGCCTGCATCTACTACTGTTACTCCACTCATCGACCGCTATCTAGCATGCATCTAGAGTATTAAGTTAATGAAAACAGAGTAACGCCTTAAGCAAGATGACATGATGTAGAGGAATAAATTCATGCAGTATGATAAATACCCCATCTTGTTATCCTCGATGGCAACAATACAATACGTGCCTTGTTGCCCCTACTGTCACTGGGAAAGGACACCGCAAGATTGAACCCAAAGCTAAGCACTTATCCCATTGCAACAAAAACCAATCTAGTAGGCCAAACCAAACTGATAATTCGAAGAGACTTGCAAAGATAACCAATCATACATAAAAGAATTCAGAGAAGATTCAAATATTGTTCATAGATAATCTTGATCATAAACCCACAATTCATCGATCTCAACAAACACACCGCAAAAAGAAGATTACATCAAATAGATCTCCACGAGAGAGGGGGAGAACATTGTATTGAGATCCAAAAAGAGAGAAGAAGCCAATCTAGCTACTAACTATGGACCCGAAGGTCTGAGGTAAACTACTCACACTTCATCAGAGGGGCTATGGTGTTGATGTAGAAGCCCTCCATGGTGGATTCCCCTTCCGGCGGAGCTCTGGAACAGGCCCCAAGATGGGATCTCGTGGGTACAGAAGGTTGCAGCGGTGGAATTAGGTTTTTGGCTCCGTACCTGATCGTTTGGGGGTACGTAGGTATATACAGGAGGAAGGAGTACGTCGGTGGAGCTTCGAGGGGCCCACAAGGCAGGGGGCGCACCCTAGGGGGGCGCGGCCTCCACCCTCGTGACCGCCTCTCTTCTTTCTTGATGGAGGGTCCAAGTCTCCTGGGTCTTATCTGATGAGAAAATCACGTTCCCGAAGGTTTCGTTCCGTTTGGACACTGTTTGATATTCCGTTTCTTCGAAACACTAAAATAGTCAAAAAACAACAATTCTGGGCTGGGCCTCCGGTTAATAGGTTAGTCCCAAAAGTAATATAAAAGTGGAAAATAAAGCCCAATATAGTCCAAAACAGTAGATAACATAGCATGGAGCAATAAAAAATTATAGATACGTTGGAGATGTATTAGGCATCCCCAAGCTTAATTCCTGCTCGTCCTCGAGTAGGTAAATGATAAAAAGATAATTTTTGACGCGGAGTGCTACTTGGCATAATTTCAATGTAAATCTTCTCAATTGTGGTATGAATATTCAGATCCGAAAGATTCAAGATAAAAGTTTAATATTGACATAAAAATAATAATACTTCAAGCATACTAACAAAGCAATTATGTCTTCTCAAAATAACATGGCCAAAGAAAGTTATCCCTACAAAATCATATAGTCTGGCTATGCTCTATCTTCACCATACAAAGTATTTAAATCATGCACCCCCGATGAAAAGCCAAGCAATTGTTTCATACTTTAACATTTTCAAAACTTTTTCAATCTTCACGCAATACATGAGCATGAGCCATGGATATAGCACTATATGTGGAATAGAATGGTGGTTGTGGAGAAGACAAAAAGAAGGGAAGATAGTCTCACATCAACTCGGCGTATCAACGAGCTATGGAGATGCCTATCAATAGATATCAATGTGAGTGAGTAGGGATTGCCATGCAACGGATGCACTAGAGCTATAAGTATATGAAAGCTCAACAAAAGAAACTAAGTGGGTGTGCATCCAAATCGCTTGCTCACGAAGACCTAAGGCATTTTGAGGAAGCCCATCATTGGAATAAACAAGCCAAGTTCTATAATGAAAAATTCCCACTAGTATATGAAAGTGACGAAATGAGAGACTCTCTATCATGAAGATCATGGTGCTACTTTGAAGCACAAATGTGGTAAAAGGATAGGAACATTGTCCCTTCTCTCTTTTTCTCTCATTTTTTTATTTGGGCCTTTTCTCTCCTTTTTTATGGCCTCTTTTTTTTCGTCCAGAGTCTCTTCCCGACTTGTGGGGGAATCATAGTATCCATCATCCTTTCCTCACTTGGGACAATGCTCTAAAATGATGACCATCACACTTTTATTTTTTCTTACAACTCAACAATTATAACTCGATACTTAGAACAAAATATGACTCTATGTGAATGCCTCCGGCGGTGTACCGGGATATGCAATGAATCAAGAGTGACATGTATGAAAGAATTATGAACGGTGGCTTTGCCACAAATACGATGTCAACTACATGATCATGCTAGCAATATGACAATGATTGAGCGTGTCATAATAAATGGAACGGTGGAAAGTTGCATGGCAATATATCTTGGAATGACTATGGAAATGCCATGATAGGTAGGTATGGTGGCTGTTTTGAGGAAGGTATATGGTGGGTGTATGATACCGGCGAAAAGTGCGCGGTATTAGAGAGGCTAGCAATGGTGGAAGGATGGGAAAAATGCGTATAGTCCATGGACTCAACATTAGTCATAAAGAACTCATATACTTATTGCAAAAATCTAGAAGTTATGAAAGCAAAGTATTACGCGCATGCTCCTAGGGGGATAGATTGGTAGGAAAAGACCATCGCTCGTCCCCGACCGCCACTCATAAGGAAGACAATCAATAAACAAATCATGCTCCGACTTCATCACATAACGGTTCACCATACATGCATACTATGGGAATCACAAACTTTAACACAAGTATTTCTCAAATTCACAACTACTTAACTAGCATGACTCTAATATCACCATCTTCATATCTCAAAACAATTATCAAGCATCAAACTTTTCTTAGTATTCAACGCACTCAAAAGAAAGTTTTACAAATCTTGAATACCAAGCATATTATTATTATTAAGAAAATTACCATGCTATTTAAGAATCTCAAAATAATCAAAGTGAAGCATGAGAGATCAATAGTTTCTTTAAAACAAATCCACCACCGTGCTCTAAAAGATATAAGTGAAGCACTAGAGCAAAACTATAAAGCTCAAAAAGAAAAAAGTGAAGCACATAGAGTATTCTATCAAATTCCAATTCATGTATGGCTCTATCAAAATGTGTGTAAAGCAAGGATGATTGTGGTAAACTAAAAAGCAAACAATCAAATCGTACAAGACGCTCCAAGCAAAACACATATCATGTGGTGAATAAAAATATAGCTCCAAGTAAAATTACCGATGGAAGAAGACGAAAGAGGGGATGCCTTCCGGGGCATCCCCAAGCTTTGACTTTTTGGTTTCCTTGGATTATCTTGGGGGTGCCATGGTCATCCCCAATCTTAGGCTCTTGCCACTCGTTGTTCCATAATCCATCGAAAGATTTCACCCAAAACTTGAAAACTTCACAACACAAAACTCAACAGAAATCTCGTGAGCTCCGTTAGCGAAAGAAAACAAAAGAGCACTTCAAGGTACTGTAATGAACTCATTATTTATTTAAATTGGTGTTAAACCTACTGTATTCCAACTTCTCTATGGCTTATAAACTATTTTACAAGCCATAGATTCATCAAAATAAGCAAACAACACACGAAAAACAGAATCTGTAAAAAACAGAACAGTCTGTAGTAATCTTTAACTAACGCAAACTTCTGGAACTCCAAAAAATCAGCTAAAATAGGACGACCTAGGAAATTTGTTTATTGATCATCAGCAATTGGAATCAATATTTTATCACGTTCTGGTGATTTGTAACAATTGTTTTCGTGAATAGAACGTTTCTGGAAATTACAGCAAGATCAAATAACTATCATCCAAGAAGATCCTATAGGTTTAACTTGGCACAAACACTAATTAAAAGATAAAACCACATGTAAACAGAAGGTAGATGGATTATTTATTCCTAAACAGAAGCAAAAACAAAAAAAACTAAAATAAAATTGGGTTGCCTCCCAACAAGCGCTATCGTTTAATGCCCGTAGCTAGGCATAAAAGCAAGGATAGATCTAGGTATTGCCATCTTTGGTAGGCAATCCATAAGTGGCTCTAATGATAGATTCATATGGTAGTTTTATTTTCTTCCTAGGTAAGTGTTCCATGCCTTTATTTAATGGAAATTGGAATCTAATATTCCCTTCCTTCATATCAATAATTGCACCAATCGTTCAAAGGAAAGGTCTACCAAGAATAATAGGACAAGAAGGATTGCAATCTACATCAAGAACGATAAAATCTACGGGCATATAATTCCTATTTGCAAAAATAAGAACATCATTAATTCTTCCGATAGGTTTCTTAATAGTGGAATCCGCAAGATGCAAGTTTAGAGAGCAATCATCAAAATCACAAAAATCTAGCAAATCACATAAAGTTTTGGGAATAGTGGAAACACTAGCACCCAAATCACATAAAGCATAAAATTCATGACCTTTAATCTTAATTTTAATAGTCGGTTCCCACTCATCATAAAGTTTTCTAGGGATAAAGACTTCCAACTCAAGTTTTTCTTCATAAGATTGCATCAAGGCATCAACGATATGTTTAGTAAACGCTTTATTTTGACTATAAGCATGAGGAGACTTTAGCACGGATTGCAACAAGGAAATACAATCAATTAAAGAGCAACTTTCATAATTAAATTCCTCGAAATCCAAAATAGTGGGTTTAGCAACATCTAGGATTTTATTCTTTTAAATCCCACTTTTATCAATTTCATCATCAAGATCTAAATACTTTGAATTTTTAGAACGCCTTCTAGGTAAAGGTGGATCGTATTCAGTTTCATCAAGATTCATATTGCAAAACAAGGATTTAATAGGGGACACATCAATAACTTTTAGATCTTCATCTTGATTTTCATAGGGATTCGGTTTAGGGCCATCTTATTGACTAAGGTAGAGATCATATCCGAAATTTCAGCAGTCAACTTCTCATGACGAGCAATTTGGGATCTTATACCATCAAATTCTTTAGACATATCATCGAGCTCTTTATTCATATAAATCATAAAACTTTTTTGTTCCTTAAGCTCATTTCTAAAGAAATTATTATGCTCAAATTGCAAAACCATCAACTTCCTGACGTTGTTTTCGATCTCCTCTAACCTTTTTAGGTGAAGATCACCAAATCTAGGTAGAGCCATCGCGACAAACAAGCAATCCAACACACGAGCAAGCAAAAGCAAGCGAGAAAAAGGCAAACGGAAAAGAGAGGGCGAATAAAACGGCGAGGGTGAAGTGGGGGAGAGGAAAACGAGAGGCAAATGGCAAATAATGTAGTGCGAGAGATTCCCCGGCAACGGCGCCAGAAATTCGTCTTGCTACCTCTTGAGAACCGCGTTGGATTTCCCCGAAGAGGAGAGGATGATGCAGCAAAGTAGCGTAAGTATTTCCCTCAATTTTTGAGAACAAAGGTATCAATCCAGTAGGAGGCTACGCGCGAGTCCCTCGTACCTACACAAAAGAAATAGCTCAACGCAACCAACACGATTAGGGGTTGTCAATCCCATCACGGTCACTTACGGGAGTGAGATTTGATAGAGATGATAGATAATATTTTTGGTATTTTTGGTATAAAGATGCAAAGTAAAATAAAAGGCAAAGTAGAAAGCAAAGCAATAATAAAGTGATTGGAGATTAATATGATGAGAATAGACCCGGGGGCCATAGGTTTCACTAGTGGCTTCTCTCGAGAGCATAAGTATTTCTACGGTGGGTGAACAAATTACTGTTGAGCAATTGACAGAATTGAGCATAGTTATGAGAATATCTAGGTATGATCATGTATATAGGCATCACGTCCGAGACAAGTAGACTGACTCCTGCCTGCATCTACTACTATTACTCCACTCATCGACCGCTATCCAGCATGCATCTAGAGTATTAAGTTAATGAAAACAGAGTAACGCCTTAAGCAAGATGACATGATGTAGAGGAATAAATTCATGCAATATGATAAATAACCCATCTTGTTATCCTCGATGGCAACAATACAATACGTGCCTTGCTGCCCCTACTGTCACTGGGAAAGGACACCGCAAGATTGAACCCAAACTAAGCACTTCTCCCATTGCAAGAAAAACCAATCTAGTAGGCCAAACCAAACTGATAATTCAAAAAGACTTGCAAAGATAACCAATCATACATAAAAGAATTTAGAGAAGATTCAAATATTGTTCATAGATAATCTTGATCATAAACCCACAATTCATCAGTCTCAACAAACACACCGCAAAAAGAAGATTACATCGAATAGATCTCCACGAGAGAGGGGGAGAACATTGTATTGAGATCCAAAAAGAGAGAAGAAGCCACCTAGCTACTAACTATGGACCCGAAGGTCTGAGGTAAAGTACTCACACTTCATCGGAGGGGCTATGGTGTTGACGTAGAAGCCCTCCATGGTGGATTCCCCTTCTGGCGGAGCTCCGGAATAGGCCCCAAGATGGGATCTCGTGGGTACAGAAGGTTGCGGTGGTGGAATTAGGTTTTTGGCTCCGTATCTGATCGTTTGGGGGTACGTAGGTATATATCGGAGGAAGGAGTACGTCGGTGGAGCTTCGAGGGGCCCACGAGGCAGGGGAGCACGCCCTGGGAGGGGCGCCCTCCACCCTCGTGACCGCCTCTCTTCTTTCTTGATGGAGGGTCCAAGTCTCCTAGATCTTATCTGATGAGAAAATCAAGTTCCCGAAGGATTTATTCCGTTTGGACTCAGTTTGATATTCCTTCGAAACACTGAAATAGGCAAAAAAACAACAATTCTGGGCTGGGCCTCCGGTTAATAGGTTAGTCCCAAAAGTAATATGAAAGTGGAAAATAAAGCCCAATATAGTCCAAAACAATAGATAACATAGCATGGAGCAATAAAAAATTATAGATACGTTGGAGACGTATCACAAGCACCTCGTTGTCAAACACCTCTCCCTCAACGGGTGTCTTGGTGTTCGACGCGCCTGGAAGGTGGACGAACAAGTCGTCACTCACCCTCAGGTACTTGCTGGAGCCGGAAGCAGCAGAGGAGGAAGGCTGATCACCAGCCTCCTCCTCCTCCTCCTCGGAAGTGGCCCCACCGGCTTCCCCGGAAGGCCCCTTGCCGGCCTCCTCAGCGGCAGCCTTGTCAGCCTCCCCGGTAGGCCCCTCGTTGGCATCCTCGGCAACGTCCTTGGCGGCCTCCTCGGCGGCGATCTTCTCGGCATCCGCCTCGGCGGCCTTGGCGACGTCCTCGATGATGGCGTCCACGTCCTCTGGGTTCACCGAGGAGGAATCTGGGCGCCAAAGAAGGGGGTGAGGCAAGGCCAGGACCAAGAGCCAGAAAGAAAAAAAGAACAGGGACGAACGGTGAACGGCTTACAAGTGCCGGTACCAGGCTGGGAAACAGAAGTCCCCTGCCCGCCAACATTTGGCATCGAGGCAAAGACGCCGGCGCCCGATTTCTCCTCCTGCTCCTCCATGTGCGTAGGCTCGGTACTTGGCGCCCATGCCGGCGACGCCTCTCGGGGCGGCGTTGTCGATGGGGGCGGCGTGTTGGGGGTAGCCCTCTGTGGCTCCTCCTACTGCTGCTCTCCTCCTACATACCTGGCAAGGTCAGCACCAAAGTGTCGTGCCCATGGCGCATGTCGACGGGGGAAGAGTGATGAACTTACGCTGGGGGCTATGTTGGGGGCTGCTGTCTGGGCTGCTCAACACCACCAACGGCGCCCTTGAAGTACCAGCCGGGGGCTGGCCACCCGCCGAGACCTTGGCCCTTTTCGCTCTCTAGGCCAGCGTCTCCGCGTCCCTGCAAAGACAAAAACAAGTCAAGACAAGCAACACAGATTGAGGAGGAAGAGATAACGAAAAGAAACCAGATACTTACTCGTCGTCTGCCTCCTCCTCTTCTGTCTTCCTCTTCCTCCTCGGGCCGAGGGATCCATAATCAAAATTAACCTCTGTATCAACATTCGCCGGAGGAGGAGAAGGAGGTGGTGTCTGGACACGCGCGAACAAAGAAGGGGCGGTTGGCTTCTTCTTAACCGTGGCCTTCGCCAGTTTCTTTGCCGCCGCGGCCCTCGTGTGGCGCTCGGGCCCCTCCAAGGTCAGCTGTGGCCGCGCAGCCCTGCTGGGCCGGACCGGCTCACCGGAACTGGCCCGTCGCAGCACTCGCCCCCTTCCCGTAGGCGGCGTCGGGTTTGCGGTCTCGGCCTCCTCCTCCGATGACTCGCCGGTCACATCTTCAACCAGAGGAGCCTCGGTGCCGGTGCTGCTGGCTCCCCCGGCTGTCGCCGCCCACCGGGCGAGCTCCTCCTCCTCTGGGACCGTCGCGGCCCTGTCCTCCACACCGCCAGCGCTGCCGGCCTCCCTGGCAAGCTGTGCCTCCCTCGCCCTGGTGGCGATGTAGTCCAGTTCCGCATGGGTGGTGTCCTGGACAAGCAGCCGCTCGGGGTCGGCGTTGACGTACCCCTCATGCAGGGTGTCAAAGAACTGCTGCACCTTGACATCCTTCGGCTCCTTCCAGCTCGGGTTGGGGCCGTGCGCGTTGCAGTCCGGCATCATGGCAATGATATCGGACCGGCGCGAGTTATTGCACAACGGGACCACCCCCGTTGGTCCCTTGAACAAAGGCCCCTTGAGGACCTTGCCGGACTTCATGGCAGCCCTCACGACCTTGCCGGTCCGGTCGACTTCGCCATCGTGGCCCACGTCAAGCTGGAAGAGGCGCTGGCAGAAATGGGTGTGCCCCATCACTGTGAAGTTTTGGTTGAGGCCGGGACGAAGTCGCATGATGTCCGCGGGGTTCGTGAAGAGCCAGGCTGGCCTCCCCTTGTGATGCGGTGGAGTGATCCAGCAGCGGATGAAGTCCGCCTCGATCATCTCAAGGGTGAGGCCGGCCTCGGTGAGCCGGAGGATCCTAGTGGTGGCGACCGTGAGCTTCTTGTCGTCAGCATCGACGTCGCTCCAATCACTTCTGCGGACCGGCGGTGCCCGACGAACTTCGCAGAACGCCGGCGGGTCCTTCTCTTCGATCCAGCACCACCGGCCCCGCCATTCTTCCCACCTCTCCTTCATGGCGCCCTCCAAGTACGCTCCCTTGGATATTGAGACCTAGGTGATGCAACCGGAGATGGCACCCCCTGGTTGGATCTGAGGGGAGAAGTAATGGCGGAAAAGCGCCGTGTTGGGGTGCACCTCGGCGAAGCCTTCGCGGAGATGCGCGAAAAGAGCCATGCATGGTACCGCGTTCGGAGTAAAATCCAGGAGGTAGAAGCCAAAGGTATGCATGACGTCGCTAAAGAAATCGGAGAAGGGAGGACATAGCCCGCAGGAAAAGTAATCAACAAAGAAGGGGTACCGATTTGGGGCAGCCTCGGCCCAGTTGGCGGGGATGACACGTGTGTCCGGATGCCCGAATTCTCCCCCCGTCTTCACTCCCCACAGGGGCCTGAAGGAGTCCCGAAGCTCGAACATGTCGGCCATCGAGGGGAAGAAGGCAGACTGCGTCCGCTGCACCGCCAGCGCACTTTCCGGCGGCTCCGCGGCTCCGCGGCTCCGGCATCCTTAGCCACTCCCTTGCCTTTGATGGATTTAGGTGCCATGACGGCTAGGGGACGAGGGCGGCATGGAGGGCGGTGGAGGCACAACGGTGGCAAGCGGGGACGAAGGTTGGAGAAGAAGAGGGAGGCAGACCTAGGCTTCCGAGATTGGGGTTGCGCGAAGGGTAAAGGGAACAGTGCGCACGCGGTTATCCCTTTTTACGGGGAAGCCACTGGTCGCGCTGCCCATTTACTGTGATGTGACGCATGCGTGTGGAAACCGCCCCACGCATGCCGCCCACGTCACGCACACCCCTCCACGCCACGCCACGCGCGCGGGTCGTGGGAGGCGGAGCGCGCGAAGAATCTTACCACGGTAAAAATCGCCCCACCTGCCCGCGCACCGTTTTGGGCCTGGCCCAACAACGTGTCGCGCTTATGTGTGGCCCAGGCCCAGGGGCTCCTGTCGGTGTACAAAATAGGGGAACATTTTTGTACCCCTTTACCTATGCACGGGCAGTGAGAGCAGCGCCAATGACCACACCGAGCAGAACAAGGGAGGTGAGCCAAGGTAAGACCGAAGCCCAAGATGATCAAAGCAACGCCAAGGCAAAGACCACAAAGAGCAGAGGGACGAAGCAGGTTCCCCCCGGCAAGACCCTTGCCGAGACAGCTCGCCCCACACCAGCAGAGCGAGCCACCCTTGAGCCCATGGCCCCCAGTGCCATCATTAGCGTGGGGCCAGGGCTCAGAAAGGCACCTCTTTGGTGGCATGCAGATCTTTGTGAAGACATATTCAAGATCAGATGAGGATTAGAAGACGTCGACTCTCGGCAAGATCCTTGCGGAGGAAGGCCACCAGACCCCCGGCAAGATCCTTGCCAGGGACGACAGCGCGCCATGGCAAGACCCTTGCCGGGCCACCCGGCAAGGCCCTCGCCAAGGACGCTAGTGGGACCACCGCCAGGCCCATGCCAACCAAGCTTCCACCGCCGTTCCCATGCAGGTGCCAGCCCAACTAGCTGGGCAGGCACCTGCGTGGCAACATGCAGCTCCTAGGCCAACTCATCAAGCGCCTGCGTGGCGGCATGCAAATCTTCGTGAAGGCCCTAACACCGCGCCACCTCAGCTGCCTGCCTGCCCACATGGCACCACCCGCATCGTTGCTAGGGCGCGTGTCGAAGCGAGGCGAGGTGGCAACGGACGGGAAGGGCTCCGTTCCCACCCCCGATAAAGCAAGAGGACACCTAAGTGATGCATTAAATGCACCTTGTCCTGTAATACGAGGGATAACCTCGTGCCACTGTAGACCTTTCCTCCTCCTGTGTGCCACTGTGGCAACCCCTTTTCCCTATAAAAGGAGGCCTGAGGCGACCAGGAGAAGGATTTGGCTCTTTCGAACCACGGACTGACCACTGCTAGTTCGAGAGCTCAAGAACTCTCAGAAATACACCCACCAAAGCAGGACTAGGTTTTTACGCATCCTCGCGGCCCGAACCTGGTAAACGATCCTCGTGCTGTCTACTAGCCCTGCTCTCCTCGCAACCCTACCCCCCGGCAACCGTAGTAGGGATTCTTGTGATCCCATAGGTGTCGTTCCACACCGAGAGTAATCAGTAGCAAACTAAATTAAGCCAAGCAATCTAATTGAACAATTTTGCAATAAGTGGCTAACTAAAATTCCGAGAAGCAGGTAACCGAACTTATGCTAGTTATTTGTACATGCACACTACAACTTCTTTTTTCCTTACAAGGTTGTACAAAGGAGTCCATGGCATCAATTGCTTGGATACGCAGTCCCAATACTTCTTTCTTCCCACACTGCATTGGTAATCGAAATGTTAATCTGGTAAGATGGTGCGTCCTTGATATGTTATATGAGGACGTGTAGTCAGACTAGTTGTAGCCACACACATCACACTGGCTTTTACTGTATATTTCATGTGATTACTTTTGGCGTATCAAGTTCTAAGCAATCTACAATAGGATTAAAATACTGGCATCCTTCACATTATTGGCGAACTCAGTTCATAGAAACAAGCAATTCAACCATTCTGTGGGTAAATCAAAAGCGCCACTGGAATATTTTCACTACCCCTATCATACACGCAAAAAGGGGCGACGCCACCATAGGGGCTGGTATGGGCGGCCGCCTCGGGTGGCTTGCAAGTGTGCACCTAGTTTGAGTCATCCATGTTGGCCCAGGCTAGTATTGTTCATCCCAACGCACGAGCAGGCAATGTAAAAAATGAAGAAAAATGTTTCAATTTGGATAGGCCAATAACATTAGTGCAAGGCAGGCCGAAACGAGCGCCTCCCATATCGATCGACAGCAGGAAAAATCCCAATTCATCCGCTCCAGCCTCCATTCTAGTTCGCTCCTAACCTAGCCGCCGCTGGACAGACCGGCACAGCACTTCCTCGCGCCCTCATTGGAGGGCGGCCACCGGGCTTCAAGCGAACGGAAGGACAAGAAGATGAAGATGCAACCCTGGGTGTAGCCTGTGTGGGAGGCAGCGGCGGCAGCACGGGCATGGCATCGAGCTTGCGCAAGCAGACATTCGCAACTTGCAAGAGTAGCATGCGCAACGAGCAGGTACATCACATCCCTGATTATATCTAATTCAACTCTTCAATTTCTGGCCAATAGTTAAACCTGACGGTGTTGTAAAACTGCTTGTATGTAGGGAATCTATGAGAAAATGAAACCAATTTCTACTTATTTTACAACTCCACCAATCAATACTGAAATGACTGAATCTGATGTATCTAATCAAGTTTCCGGTGCAAACATCCAAGATCATGTTGTTCTTGATCCTGAAGTGTCTAATGAACAGACTGCTAATGAAGGATTTGATGCAAACATTTTACATGCTCCTGGTGATGAACATATAGTGTCTAATGAGGCATCTAATGCAAGAATTTTGCAAGAACCCATTGAAGGATTTAGTGTCTAATGATGATATGCTATGTTCAGAGAGACATAGAGATTTGCAGGCATTGATGACAAGCAAATGATAGTGCATTTTCATGGCTTGAGGAAACGTCGAGGCCATCTACTAGAAAGTCCCCGTATCATGACAACATAGCATAAATACTTTTCTAATATGTTGTTTGAAACTATTGGCATACTTGTGCAGGATAGATATATTGATATGCAGTTTGCGCACTGATTATAGGTGCAATTACACTTCGATATTTCCAGCCAGAGAACGAATAATTCAAGGAGGTACATACCATGTTTGTAGTACTTGTACACCATGTTGCATTTTGTGTTTTTTGGTGCTTACATTTTGTGTTTATAATCTGAACTACTTTGGATCATTAGCTGGTTTTCAAAGTGCATGTAGCTTCACATTTCTCAAGTTATGTTGATTTCCGGAGTGCAAGTGCCTTCATATTTTTTAAGTTAAATGTTCGCCCCTAGTAACTTGAATTCGTGGATCCGCCACTACACACAAATCATACACGAATGCCAGTATGAATCAAATGAAATGCAGGGACTTACGTTAGCTCGTTGTACATGCTCACTTCAGCTCTGCTTGCGCTTGGGATGTTCCATGTACAAGTCCATGTTACCACTTGCTTGGATGTGCACGCCTTGTGCTCCTTGCATCCACCTCTGCATTTTTGACATGACGAATGGCTGATCAAATAAGAGGAATCGACCTTGCTATTGTACCGGAGGACAGATACTTACAAGGTTATACGGGTGTGCAGGATGTGTACCAGATCCCGTAGCGCCGTCATGCTTCGCTAAAAAAATGGATTTGCTTGTTTCAGATGATATCTCCAGAAGAAATAAGAGTTAAAGTCAGAGTTGGATAGGCGCGTAAGATAAGAGAGCAGTGAAAGGATATCCAAGCATCGTCAGAACAATGCACAAGGTAGTGGTGTGTGGATACCTAGTTCGGGCCGGCGTTTGGGCATGCTCGCCTAGCTAGAGTGCGGGTCACTTTAGAGCCGTTGAGGGTGATGCACTGGCATTGGCTGGCCGCGCACGGATGTAGATCTTGAGTGGCAGCGGAGCGCTACGATGCGGTGGGCGAGACCGTTGGTGAAGCCCCATCGGTCTCGGGGGGCGGAGGCGCGACGATGTGCTCGGTGAAGTAGCCCCGGTGAGCTGGGAGACGATGTCGGTGAAGCGCACCTGATGCAGTGGAAGTTAGTGTCTGTGAGGCACCTCGGTTGCGGCGGCCAACGTTGTCGGTGGACCACCCGGTGTGGTGGACGAGGGCGTAGATGAGGTAGCTCCGGTGTGGTGGTGAAGCGCGACCGTCGTCTTCGTCGTCATCATCCGACACAGAGGTGGGGAAAAAGACGAGACGAGGGGCGATTCGAACTTTGCTTGGATTGGCGGCGAATTAGGGATTTGAGCAATCTGGGCGTGGAAGGGGACGGTGGAGAAGGGAGATTTTGCAGGGCTAGAATTGGGGCCGCCAGATATTTCAATCCGAAACGTGGAAGCCCGAACTTATTTTGTCGTCGTCCTTTTTTTTGGGGTGGGAGGGGGGAGGGAGGGAGGGGGTGGGTGGCTGGGTGCTACGCGTCCTTCCGACACACGCGACCACCACGACACGACCCTGGTCTGCCTGGTGCGCCTACATTTGAGAATGCAAACGAATCTTCTTTCATTTGCAAATGAATGTGTATGTATTACCATGCCCGTGTTTTCCTTGCAATAATTAGTCATTCGAAACGAGATACTATAAATTAATTAATGAGGAGTTATTTGAAAAAAACTATAAACGATATCCACGGTATCCATGCTAACGTGGATTAGAGTGTGTGTCACATAATTAGTGATTTGAATTAGAGTGTGTGTCACATAGCGATCTCCAATTCTAACGTGGATTTCACATTTCACTGTATCCACGCTACTTTTTTAATACAAATTCATATGTATATGATGAACACCATGGTAGTGAGAAAACTTTTGGGTGGATTCAAACATATGACCTACAAAATAGCACAACAAATCGAGTCAATGTCAACTTTTTGAAACCTAGTATGGCACGAATTTGAAATAATTACCCATATGCATGGTCCTCAGTTCAAATCTTACAATGTACACCGAATTGAAACATCGATATTAAGTCTCGTACTATCTACATTCAAATGTTATTTTTAGCCCCCCCCCCCCCCGCACACACGCTACATACTTCCTGTATCGGTCAATCTTCCTCTCCTAACCACCTTAGGAAGCTATCGGTTTCCAACACACATCCATTCTTTCTCTCCATGTTTTGATATCTAACTCTCTCAACTACATAACCCCCCTTTTCCACTATATTACGAAATGTATTTACCTCACACACCCGCCATTGCACCCCATGCTGAGCTCTCTCTCCCTCTCCCTCTCACCCTCTCGTGCTAAATACATGCATTGCCTATCTAGCCCCCCAACCTCTCGTGCGCACGCACGCACGTTGTCTATCTAGGTCACTCCCTTGAGACTGTCTCACTCTTTCTTTCGCACAGCGGGCCACACTTGCTCAATCTCGCTCTCTTTATTTGAGTCTCGTTTAACCTCATTTTCCACACACAAATGATATATCTCCCTGTTCGGGCCTTCATCGACACACTCTATACTCTGTCACGCAGATTGTCTATCGAGGTCAGTCCATCGAAGCTGCCACCACACTCTTTCGACCTCATGACGGGCCACGCTCTCTCCACACCCCTCTCTCTCTCTGTGTGTGTATGTCTAGATTGACCTCACTCTTTCTCATACAAAAACGATATATCACCATGTTTGAGCCCAATTTGACTTATTCACATTGTATACTCTCTCACGCACATTGTCTATCTAGGTTACTCTCTCCAACCGGTCTCACTCTTTCGCTCGCACGACGACCCTATGTGATCGATTGACCTTGCTTCCTTGTGCCACCCCGGCTCAGAGAAAACCAGAACGCCTCGTATTCCAGCCCAGAGATCGAGGAGAAGTCTTCTGGAATACCACACTGCTTAGCATAGAACAAACCAGATTTCTATTATTACACAAGGTCTCCGATATTACAATGAATAACATCGGCACGGCGACACTACGCCATCCTCAGTTGCTCTATGCAAGCAACAGAACAACTCGAAGCAGTAGAAAAACTACAGGCAGCGGAACAACGACGACGGTGGTGAACTCCACTCCGCAGGGACTCTGGCTGGAACGCTTATCCTAGATCGCGAACACAGGATCAACACCAAACAAGCAAGCAATTCAGGCACGACCTGCAAGCTGGCATGACACGCCAGGTCAGTACATTGAATGTACTTGCAAGCTCACAATAACTAGAAGCATTGAAGACAAACATCAGCATGGCAATTACAGGTTAAGCAGGAATTATCATGAGATCATCAGGATAGCATGGCATGAACAACATGAACATAATACTACTAGAACAATATGAGCATGGCATGAACATATGAATCTGACGATACCAGCATGCAATATGATGACACTACATGCACCATTTATTCTGTTCGGGTTACCTCGTAACCATCACATGCATCACTTACCAACCTCGGACATTACACGATCATCTCAGGATCAAATCAAGCTTGGTATAAACAATACCTTAGTAATCATCAAATGACCACAAGGAGCTTGATCTTTACCCATGATTCTCGCACAACATCACGAATGTACAACAATTCGGTATCCTCGATACCACGGTGATCTTTCCGGTGATCACAACCTACTTATCTCATCATCGAACCGGGGTTGTTATTGACTGCATTATTATTAATACTGTTGAGTCACTGTGTGACCGACACGAACTGGGCCCTTATCCGCGGGCGCGGCTGCCGATAGATTTAATATACACTCTGCAGAGGTTAGCACACTGTACCCACACCACGGAACCCATGGCCTCGCACTCCCAATTGGGTGGACCAATGTCATTCCGACAAAACTGATCTACTGCCAGGACACTCTCCCGGCCACTCCGACTCACTCCCAACTGGGCTAGTCCTGGGTGGCCCCGTGTCTACCAAAGACACAACGACCACTGTCGTGGCCAAAACGTCCCTCACGGGGACAGGATCCATAATAACAACAACGGGCACACAAGGTTATGTCCGCCTACCTGATCAGGGTAGCGCGCGCCCATAACCCTCCCTCGTTGGAGGCACTGGCGAGAGGCACGACAATAGAACCAGTTAGGACCTTCTCATAAGGTAAGCGTGGTTGCACTGGTCAGTTTCGATATGGTAGCACCATGACTCAGCCAACAGTTGTTCAAGTTCAATTTAATTCAGTTAAACTTGAATGCAATATGCTGAGCCATGATAAAATAACATGATGCATATACAAAGCATGAGCATGATATCAACATAAGCACGGGATGCAACATAAATATCCATCATATCAACTATGAAATAATCTCAAACTGAACATGGCATAATGATGAGCATAAATATTACAAGTGCGACACTACTCATAGTATAACATGACCACTAGCATCAACCATAAATACCATGCGAGAACTCATCCATAACATTACCGAGTAACACTTAACCAACTAACAGCAAAGGAACAACGCATATTAACAGTACTCGGTAACCGATGTTAGTCATGCACCGAAGAGCATGACCAACCCAACATGTACTACTATCAAGCATGGCAATATGAAAGCAATATTCGTAACTAGCAGGGCATGATAACCAGGTGCATAACAACATAGCAAGCAAGTAAGCACTAACCCAGAAGCATCACCGAAACAACGATAACCATATTTTGAACAAGCAACCATTTAATAAATATTCAAGTTGAAAACCATGGCTATTGCATGACTATCATGCAAGTGGGTATTGTGGCTTGCGTGGGGTGGAAGAAATCACTGGGAGAAAGCGCGAGAAACTCGCGGAACGAATCGCCGGAAATCGTACTCTCTCGGAGGGGGCTGATTAAGGGCAAGGGCACAATGGTCATTTTCATAATTTCAAAACATGGTGAAAATGATTCCATTAGAATGGTCTCGACGAAACGAAGAAGTGGGCTTTGGAATCACCTTATTTGGAATTGGGAGTAAAAAGATATGATAGTTTCTCTGCCAAGGACCTCTTTGTAAATAAAAACTTCACAATCTGGGCCTGGACAGAAGAACAGAAAGCGGAATCAGCGAAACACGCTTTCACTGAACTGAAAATGCATTTGGGGCTGAAGAAGAACTGAAATATGCTTTTGGTGGAATACGCTTTCACTTATCCACCTCAGCAGCTCGGGTCAACGTGTGAGACTTACAGGCGGGTCCGCCACTTATCCACGTGGCAGGAGTGGGGCATATGCGTGTGTGGATGATACGCGGGGCCCGCGGCCAGCTGGCAGGGAGGGGGTCGTCTCCTTCTTCTCCTCGCCTGCGCCCGCACTTGGCCGAGGCAGAGCCGGCCCCGACGAGGTTTGCCGGCGACTCCGACCACCGTAGGTGGCGCCCGACCTACCCACATGCTCAGGGCGACGAGGCCAACCCATTCCAGGGCAGCGTGGTCACCGGAGAGCTCGGGAACGGCGAAGGCGAGGGCTGCGGCGGGTGGCGGCTCGGCCGGAGTTGGGGTCGAGGCTAGGGTCGACACACCGTTGAGCTGAGAGAAGGTAGAGGTGCGCTGGAGTCTAGGTGGTCTAGTGGTGGTGGTAGAAGGAGGAGAAGAGCTCCGTCTTGGCAGAATCGGAGAAGACAAAAGACAGCGGCCATGGCGGCCAAACGCGGAGAGGAGAGCTCGGGGAGGCTTAGATAGGAGGGGTGAGGCTGTGGGTGAGCTCGGAGGGCTCGGGGGAGGCCTTAAATAGCCAGCGGGGAGGAGGTCGTGCTGGCACCGCCGCGGACGTGTGTCCGGAGCCGCGGACGCGTGCCCACGCTCGCGAGCTCGGAGGGAGACGATGCAGGATGCAAATGGGGAGTGTCACGGGGAGGAGACGATGCCGGGGAGCAGAGGAAGAAGCCGAGCACCATTAAACATGTTAGGGCACTATGCTCCCGTGGGCGTTCGGCGGCGAGCATCGGTAAGGAAACGGACGGAGGAGGAGAGGGGTCCAGGGCAACGACGACGACGAGATGCAGCCACTGGACATGCTCGCGCGCGCGAAAGACGACGAGTGGGAGCGTTGCCAAAGCACAAACGGTGCTCTGGACATGCCACAACGCACAGAGCGCGTGCACAGGCACCCCATTGTCGTGGTCACCACGTGAACGAGGGCATTCAATGCTCAACAGCACCCAAAACATTGTCTCGCTGATAGTCCTTCCAAAGTAGGTTGTAAATGAGGTGGTAGCTTGGTTAAAAGTGCTATAGTTAACTGGTAAACAACCTCTGAAGTTTACTGCTGTAAACATGGGTGAGAACTACTGAACAACAGGAAAGGGATTGGAAGCATTGGATTTGTCTGGTAGGTTTAGGGTAAGAAGGACTTTCACCCTCGTAACTTCGAGAAGATTAGGATCAAGATTTAATGTAGTTGCTTAACAGCCACATAAACTGGTCCAAAAACTAGATTAGGATGATGCACTCTGATGAAGCATCAACTTGAGCTCAAATTGGACAAGCCAGAGTCATTTCGTCCTATGAAGATGCTCAAAAAGTCTCATAGCAATTGGCCAAGCCAAACTGGTACTTGCTTCACAAACATTTCCTTTGGACAGAAACTTGCAAAACTTCTAGAGGAATAATGCCTTTATGAACCATGCCCAAAATGGGTGGAGGCAGGTTATATGGATAATAGAAGGCCTAGAAAAATTGGCAGCCATAATGTAGCAAGATATAATATACTTGCTTCACAAACTGAAATTTTGGACATAATCAAAGAATTGAAGGTGAGCTCACATGGAGGCATGACATGAGCTCTACTTGGGTGGAGCGCTATGATATGATGATATGAGGGACCATGCAAAATGGCAACTCATTTGGATATGCCTAGCTTGTACTTCCTTCACGACCACTTCCCTTAGACAGGAACTTTAAAAAATTGCTTAGGAATATTTGCTAGGAAAATGAGGTTGCACTTTGGCATGTGGCAATGATATGGACAGGAAAAGGTGTCCAAAGAGTTTGAGGTCAATTGGGAAAAGATAAATGACACTTGCTTCACATTCTGCCATTCAGGACAGAATAGGAAATGAATTAATTTAGCATGACGGGGAACATGGCAAATTAAATATTTTGCCATATTTGAAGAAGATAGGACCCAAAAAATTTATGAGAATTATTTGGGAATTTTAGGAGTGATAGAAATATAGGTTGCTTCACAACCTAGGGCAAATTGGGTTATTCCTTCAATAGAAAAGGAATGTTCCCAAGGAAAAGAATACTGGGATTTGGGCTAGGGTGAAAATGACAGGGTCTAGGGAAGGATTTGGGAATGACAAGCCACTCTGGAAACAAAGAAGAGGGCATATTCTTTGGTTTCCAGACCACAAAGCCACGGAAAAAAGAAAGCAAAAACCTCAGAAAAACAAAAGAAAAAGAAAGGGCCAAAAATCAGGCTGTCACAAACGTTACCCCCTTAAAGAAATCTCGTCCTCGAGATTTGGTTGCTCAAGGAACATGTATGAAGATACTGACTTAAGGAAACCGTTTCCAACTCGGGTATCCTTTTTCTTATTTTTGTTCCCACTAAATTTTTATCTGACTGGTCCTGGGGTGGTTTGCTTTAATATATCCATATTCTGACAGATCTTACCTAGCTTGTTCATGCTTATACAGGCTCCAATTTCTTTTTAGATCTGCTGACTTAGCTAACTGTGATTGATTCTCATGGCTGAAATATATGTCGGTCTCACAAATCTAAGAGTTATTTCCGCTGGATGTGTCATCCGGCACTGACAATCTTTCATGAAGTGGTAATCAGATTTTTCTAGTGGACACCCAAGCTTTAACTCCTTGCCGTGGGTTTCTCCACTAAATGCAGGTCCTTCGGGTTCCAAACAGTGAGTTGGGTCATAACCGCTTTCCTGACAAATTCTGGCTTATCGCGGAAGTTTCTGAATCATCTTAACTGGTTCCACTGTCTTGAGTATCGGATCCGTACCAAATATTTGATTATCGCCTGTCGTGGCTAGCATAAGAGTTTGACGTGTAGGATAATATCTGCAGACTTGACTGACGGTGGTTCTGCACCTCGCGGGTCTTGCAACAATTTTCATACCTGCATCACTGGTCTTGCTCCTTTATTATTGTTTTCTTGGTTTGGATCCTTGGCTGAAAGAGCTGGGTCATATTGATTCTTCGTATCACCATAGGTACTGTCGGTGCAATTTTTGGCAATCGTAGCTTATCCTCCATTTTTTGACAGGGTAGCCCATTAAATGGCAGGTTGAACACCCCTCAAGTTCTGACCGCAGGACAATGATCATCCGAACCTTTGCAAGAAATCGGCAAATAAATCAGTAGCCACCAGAACGGCCTTTACAACTTAGATTCAGGACACTACTGAAATAACTCAACCACGGCTCAAGACGGCCGAAAAGAAGCTGAGAACATGAGACCGGGTCGATAAGAAGAAGGTGGCAGCTCCCTAAAATAGCCAAAAAGCAGCTATAGGGCTACTGTCACAAAAAGAAACTCAACAGCTGTACGAGACGGCCGAAAAGTAGCTCAGAACTCGTGACAGTCGTTGGAGAGAGAAATAAAAATTGGCATCCACCCCGGATAGCTAAAAACAGCTTAGATCACAGGCGTGGTACCGTCATTGAAGAAAAAGGGGACAAGGGCTCATCAGGATCATTTTCCAGGTTCACAAGTACTTGTATTAAGCTGTCGTTAATCCTCATAATCCTTTGTCACACTATGGTGTATACTGGATTTCTTCTCTTAACCATTCTCAGGTGGTTGTCAGATCCTCATCTGAGTGACTTGTAAGATCTTGGTGGTATGCTCACCGCATATATATGAGAATCTGATTCCCGAGACAGACGTGTATTCTGACTGATTCTTGCTTCTGACCAAAATGTTGCGGATTTGATTCTTGGGATTCACTGCCATATACTATCAATTCACGGCGTACTACCTTGTACCAATGTCTTTCTGAGGAAGATTGACTGGCTTGTGCCTGAAACTTTCATCGGACAACTTGCTGAAGAAGACTGGGTATCGTGCTTCAGAAGCTTACCCCCTTAAAGACTTTGCTGGGGAAAGGCTTCGTACCTTATGCCGGAAGCTTTTCTGGTTGCCTACTGAAGAAGGCAGAGTACCTTGTATGGAAAATCATCCATGTATCATACTGAGGAAGATAGATGAATCTTGCCTTGGAAGCTTCTCGGGTATCTTGCGAGGGAAGATTGGGTTGCTTACACCAGAAGCTTCTTATTGTGATATGAGGACCGATTTCCACATATATAACCATCTTAAATTTTTTGTTATTGATTTCTTGTATGAAACGGGGTTTTGCAGGACTATCCTCCTTTCTGAGTACATGCCATATTTTTGCTTGCTTCCAGGTACATCGGGTTCCAAAATCATCCTCAACGGAAAACTAAATTTGTTTCTGAGCCATACCTTTGATAATATTCTATCAACGTTGCACATAATTTTATCTTCTTGCTGATTTGATCATTTCTGCTATCAGGAGTGCACGCTGAGAGAGACTTGACACTCAGAAACATGATCAGATATCCCCCAATCTAAATGCAGTCGGCTGAGAATTCCATACTATTGTGAGGAGTACACGTTAATGCAAACTTTATACTGACATTCCATCCAGGATTTCTTTTGTATTCAGACGAGCTATTTCCAATTTCACTACAGTCTGCTGACAATTCCATTCTGTTTAGTTGAGTTTCCAAATATATGCATTCTGCTAACTCTTCGGGTCCGGTGTCGACTGACGAGCAACTTTAATAGGGGGAAAATTTGTAACACCGAAGGCCCAAAGAAAGAAACAAAAGAAACGACTAAAACAAAAGCACACAATCATACTACTAATTTAATTAATCAAGCAATCATCACATATTACTGCTACTCACACCATAATATGCATGCACATCTAAGCACACAAATCGCGCGGAAACTCCGGTATTACCGTCTAATATGTTGTGGCGGTGTGCACGAAAATTATATCCATGTGTGGAAGGAGTTGGCGTAACTAAAGCTACACCAAGAACTGGCTGAACAGTGGCTGGATCTGGATGGATACACAGGTGAGGACGGACTTGACGATCAAGTAGCGAGACAAAAAAGTCACGACCACCCCATCATCAAGCGTACGAAGGGAATCGTACCCGTCCAAAGAAGGAAATGACATGGCAAGATAATAGTGGAAGACTGGGTTTATTGGCATTGCCCTTTTCTGATAACAAAGATCAGCAAGGGTTGCCAAGGGGACGAGATGGAGGGCATGGATGATGATGTGGTCACATCACACCGAGGAATAGGCATGCTAAGAAAGATGGTGCAGGCGGTGGACCGAAGACGATGCCACCTACACTCACAAGATTAACCGTTAGTGACAAAATAACAATCTATATGCATGCTATGCGACCAACAAATGCAACAATCAAGTGCAACGAACCAACGGGGGTCTATACTACCGCTTTCTAACGTTCGCGTGGGCTAGGGAATCCTACAACCAGACCTCCTCTGATACCAAGCCTGTGGCACCCCGGCTCAGAGAAAACCGGAACGCCCCGTATTCTAGCCCAGAGATAGAGGAGAAGTCTTCTGGAATACGACACTGCTTAGCATAGAACAAAACAGCTTTCTATTATTACACAAGGTCTCCGATATTACAATGAATAACATCAGCACGGCGATACTACGCCATCCTCAGTTGATCTATGCAAGCAACAAAACAACTCGAAGCAGCGGAACAACGACGACGGTGGTGTACTCCACTCCGTAGGGACCCTGGCTGGAATGCTTATCCTAGCTCGTGAACACAGGAACAACACCAAACAAGCAAGCAATCCAGGCATGACCTGCAAGCTGGCATGACATGCCAGGTCAGTACATTGAATGTACTTGCAATCTCACAATAACCAGAAGAATTCAAGACAAACATCAGCATGGCAATTACAGGTTAAGCAGGAATTATCATGAGATCATTAGGATAGCATGGCATGAACAACATGAACATAATACTGCTAGAACGATATGAGCATGGCATGAACATATGAATCTGACGATACTAGCATGCAACATGATGACACTACATGCACCATTTATTCTGTTCCGGTTACCTCGTAACCATCACATGCATCACTTACCAACCTCGGACATTACACAATCATCTCAGGATCAAATCAAGCTTGGTATAAATAATACCGTAGTAATCATCAAATGACGACAAGGAGCTTGATCTTTACCCATGATTCTTGCACAACATCACGAATGTACAACAATTCGGTATCCTGGATACCACGGTGATCTTTCCGGCGATCACAACCATGACCAACACTTGGTCTTACACGGTGATCTTTTCGGCGATCACAACCAACTTATCTCATCATCGAACCGGGGTTGTTATTGAGCACATTATTATTAATACTATTGACTCACGGTGTGACTGACACGAACTGGGCCCTTATCCGCGGGCGTGGCTATCGATAGATTTAATATACACTTTGCAGAGGTTAGTACACTGTACCCACACCACGGAACCCATGGCCTCGCACTCCCATTCGGGTGGACTATGGTGTTCTGACAAAACCGATCTACTGCCATGACACTCTCTCGGCCACTCTGACCCACTCCCAACTGGGCTAGTCCTGGGTGGCCCCGTGTCTACCAAAGACAGAACGACCACCGTCGTGGCCAAAACGTCCCTCACGGGGACCGGATCCATAAGAACTATAACGGGCACACAAGGTTATGTCCGCCTACCTGATCAGGGTAGAGCGCGCCCATAACCTTCCCTCTTTGGAGGCACCGGCGAGAGGCACGACTATAGACCCAGTTAGGACCTTCCCATAAGGTAAGCGTGGTTGCACTGGTCAGTTTCGATATGGTGGCGCCATGACTCAGCCGACAGTTGTTCAAGTTCAATTTAATCCGGTTAAACGTGAATTCAATATGCTGAGCCATGATAAAATAACATGATGCATATACAGAGCATGAACATGATATCAACATAAGCACGGGGTGCAACATAACTATCCATCATATCAACTATGAAATAGTCTCAAACTGAACATGGGATAATGTCGAGCATAAATATTACAAGTGCAGCACTACTCATAGTATAACATGACCACTAGCATCAACCATAAATACCATGCGAGAACTCATCCATAACATTACCGAGTAACACTTAACCAACTAACAGCAAAGGAACAACGTATATTAACTATACTCGGTAACCGATGTTAGTCATGCACCAAAGAGCATGACCAACCCAACATGTACTACTATCAAGCATGGCAATATGAAAGTAATATTAGTAACTAGAAGGGCATGATAACCACGTGCATAACAACATAGCAAGCAAGTAAGCACTAACCCAGAAGCATTATCGAAACAACGATAACCATATTTGAAACAAGCAATCATTTAATAAATATTCAAGTTGAAAACCATGGCCACTACATGACTATCATGCAAGTGGGTATTGTGGCTTGCCCGGGGTGGAAGAAATCAACGGGAGAAAGCGTGAGAAACTCGCGGAACGAATCGCCGGAAATCGTACTCTCTCGGAGGGGGCTGATTAAGGGCAAGGGCATAATGGTCATTTTCAGAATGTCCAAACATGGTGAAAATGATTCCATGATAACGGTCTCGATGAAACGAAGAAGTGAGCTTTGGAATCACCTGATTTGGAGTTGGGAGTAAAAAGATATGATAGTTTCTCTACCAGGGATCTCTTTCTAAAGAAAAACTTCACAATCCGGGCCTGGACAGAAGAACAGAAAGCGCAATCAGCGAAATACACTTTCACTCAACAGAAAACGCATTTGGGGCTGAAGAACTGAAATACGCTTTCAGTGGAAGAAAACACACTCCAGAATTACGCTTTCACTTATCCACCTCAGTAGCTCGGGTCAACGCGTGAGACATACAAGCGGGTCCGCCACTTATCCACGTGGCTGGGGTGGGGCCTATGCATGTGTGGCTGACGAGCGGGGCCCGCAGCCAGCCGGCAGGGAGGGGGTCGTCTCCTTCTTCTCCTCGCATGCGCCCGCACTTGGCCGAGGAAGCGCCGTCCCCGACGAGGTTTGCCGGCGAGTCCGGCCACTGTAGGTGGCGCCCGACCTACCCACATGCTCAAGGCGATGAGGCCAACCCATCCCAGGGCAGCGCGTGACTGGGGAGCTCGGGAACGGCGGAGGCGAGGGCTGCGGCGGGTGGCGGCTCGGCCGGAGTTGGGGTCGAGGCCAGGGTCGACCTGCCATCGAGCTGAGAGAAGGGAGAGGTGCGCTGGAGTCTAGGTGGTCTTGTGGTGGTGGTAGAAGGAGGAGAAGAGCTCCGGCTTGCCAGAATCAGAGTTGACAGAGACGGCGGCCATGGCGGCCAAATGTGGAGAGGAGAGCTCCTGGAGCTTAGAGGAGAGGTCGGGGAGGCTTAGAGAGGAGGGGTGAGGCTGTGCGTGTGGTCGGAGGGCTCAGGGGAGGCCTTAAATAGCCAGCAGGGAGGAGGTCGTGCTGGCACCATCGCGGACACATGTACGGTGCCGCGGACGCGTTCCCAGGCTAGCGAGCTGGGAGGGAGACGACGCAAGATGCACAAGGGGTGTCTCACGGGGAGGAGACGACGCCGGGGAGCAGAGGAAGAAGCCGAGCACCATTAAAACATGTTGGGGCACTGTGCTCCCATGGGCGTTCGTCCGCGAGTGTCAGTGAGAAATGGACGGAGGGGGAGAGGGGTCCAGGGCAACGGCGACGACGAGATGCAGCCACTGGACATGCTCACGCATGTGAAGACGACCAGTGGGAGCGGTGCCAAAGTACAAACGATGCTCTAGACACGCCACAACGCACAGAGCGCGTGCACAGGCACGTCATTGTCATGGTCACCACATGAACGAGGGCATTAAATGCTCAACAGCACCCAAAACTTTGTCTAGCTGATAGTCATTCCAAAGTAGGTTGTAACTGAGGTGGTAGCTTGGTTAAAAGTGCTATGGTTAACTAGTAAACAACCTCTGAAGTTTACTGCAGTAAATTTGGGTCAGAACTGCTTAGCAACAGGAAAGGGATTGGAAGCATTGGAGTTGTCTGGTAGGTTTAGGGTAAGAAGGACTTTCACCCTGGTAACTTGGAGAAGATTAGGACCAAGATTAAATGTAGTTGCTTAACAACCACATAAACTGGTCTAGAAACTAGATTAGGATGATGCACTCTGATGAAGCATCAACTTGAGCTCAAATTGGGCAAGGCAGAGTCATTTGGTCCTATGAAGATGCTCAAAAAGTCTCATACCAATTTGCCAAGCCAAACTGGTACTTGCTTCACAAACATTTCCTTTGGACAGAAACTTGCAAAAATTCTAGTAGAATAATGGCTTTATGAACCATGCCCAAAATGGGTGGAGGTAGGTTATATGGATAATAGAAGTCCTAGAAAAATTGGCATCCATAATGGAGGAAGATAAAATATACTTGCTTCACAAACTAAAATTTTGGACATAATCAAAGAATTGAAGGCGAGATCACATGGTGGCATGACATGAGCTATACTTTGGTGGAGGGCTATGATATGATGATATGAGGGACCATGCAAAATGGCAACTCATTTGGATATGCCTAGCTTGTACTTCCTTCACAACCACTTCCCTCAGACAGGAACTTTGAAAAATTGCTCAGGAATATTTGCTAGGCAAATGAGGTTGCACTTTGTCATGTGGCAATGATATGGACAGGAAAAGGTGTCCAAGGAGTTTTAGGTCAATTGGGAAAAGATAAATGGCACTTGCTTCACATTCTGCCATTTAGGACAGAGTAGGAAATGAATTAATTTAGCATGATGGGGAACATGGAAAATTAAATATTTCGCCATATTTGATGAAGATATGACCCAAACAATTTATGAGAATTATTTGGGAATTTTAGGAGTGATAGAAATATAGGTTGCTTCACAACCTAAGGGAAATTGGGTTATTCCTTTAATAGAAAAGGAATATTCCCAAGGAAAAGAATATTGGAATTTGGGCTAGGGTGAAAATGACAGGGTCTATGGAAGGATTTGGGAATGACAACCCACTCTGCAAGAAAACAAGAGGGCATCTTCTTTGGTTTCCAGACCACAAAGCCACGGAAAAAAAACTCAAGCAAAAACAAAAGAAAAAGAAAGGGCCAAAAATCAGGCTGTCACATTCCTCCCATGCACAAAATATATCTACACGTCTGTGACTGGATCGTCTCTCAAGCTCTACCTTACAGCCCTCACCCTTGCCAAAAGCTCAATCGGACAATATCTCTCAGGAGCATATATATTTGTTCAATGAATGTCGGACCACACTCACTTTGTGTCTCTATCTATATGTCTCTCGATTGACCTCGCTTTCTCACGCCGTATCTTCCACACATTGAAGCTACCTCTCCATCCCTCGCAAAGCTGGAGCTATATACATTGCGAGGGGCACTCCAACCTTGGATTAATATGTGTAGGCATTTATTCTGGTTGGTTTAGATTATATTTTCATAGCATTCGGCACATAACTACTCGAAACACCATTGCAACCCCCGCAACTCCCCTAGTTGATTTCCCTCTGGCTCGCTCATCGCTCTCTCGCACGTCCTTTCTCACCTTCAACGTCGCACCATGGTATTATTGCAAAGAACTCTGTTGTTCTCTTTAATTATTATAAATAAGCTACAAAACTACACACCGATAGTCCACTTGGAATGTAACAAATTTGGACCCACAAATTAAAGTGCAACAAACTACACACCGAGGGGCCCACATGTCATGAAACAAATTTGGACCCATATAAAAATTAAAAAATAAAGGACGAGGATCGAACATGCAACCAGGGCCTTCAACCCGCACGTCAATAGGCAACATACATAGAACAACAATGTTTGTTCTACCTCCCTTTGTTAACATAATGTTTTTATATTACCACAGCCTATTTATTTGATAACATGTTGTCACACCCTGATTTTCATGCCACAACACGTAAGCTAATAAATCATGATAAAATGTGGTTTCGCAAAAACTTTTGAGTGTTTTGGACTTTGCTTGATTTGATTTTTGTGAGTTGTTTGCAAGTGCTCTAAAAATCAAATAAATCCTCCAACTCTTATACTCCTTCTCCTTGATCCAAAACCTTTTCCCAATGAACATGCCATGTGTATAGTGCAATATAGTATTTTCTTACAAAAATAATTTGGCCAAATAGTATTTTCAAAAATTAGTTTTCCAAAAACCCCTTGATTGAGGATTGCACTGCAAGTACTTAATTAAGGGCAGTAAAAATCTTTCCAAAAATATTTTTGATTCCTATTAGATATAGGTTACCCAGAAACCACAAAAATATAATTTTAATAGTTATTTACCTATTTTATTTTAAGGATTTGTCTTAAGGCCAGAAATGGTCTTTAATAGGTTAAAATTATTTTTAAGCTTTAAAAATATTTGAGAAAAATTAGGGAGACTCAATGGGCATATATTTTCCATATATATGAGTTTCAACATATGGTCATGATCAAAATATTGGACAAAACCTCCCAAAACCATTTCTGCTCATTTCAACTATTTGAAATATTTCTACAGGGACTATTTTCATAAAAATCCAAGAAAACTCTATCATGTCACATATGACATGTTTCATGATCTTGCCAAGTCTCATGTCATGGAGAACAGTATAACCCCGTGAAACCCTCTCAAAACCACTTCTGTCCTTTTTGAAGTTTGAACAGCTTTGCACTGTCAAACATGTCCAAATGCTCTCAAACTTGGTGCACACTCTCAAATAGTTTAATAATGCATCTAGACCAAATGGAACAAGTTGGAGAGAATTTTATATTGATCAAAGTACCCCAAAACCCTCTCTGACCAGAATCCAATTTGAACAAGTTTGTACTGCCAACTTTTTCTCCTTGACCCCTACTTTTGTGGACATGTTCAAATCCTCAAATGATGACACTACACCAAGTGGTGCATCAAGGAGAATAGATTTGCATGACTAAATCTTGGTAAAGCCATTTCTGCTGATTTCTAGGGTTTACCAAAGTTACATTGGCAACTTTGCCCAAATTAGCTCAAATTTGGTGGAACACCCTAATTATATGTGACATTTCACTCTGTGAAGTATCATGCCAAATGGAGTTCATTTGCTTAACCAAACAAGCATCAAACACCTTCTGTCATTTTACTAAAACCCCTGTTTTGACCTCTACCACTCTTCTCCATGGCCTCCACTTTTTACCATAGCCCCTCCTAGACCTCTTCTACCTCCAGTAGCAATGGCTGCATCTCAGATCAATAATTGAGGGGTGAAACCACCTCTTTGACCTCTCTGGACAGCCCTTGCACCCCTCTTACTCACCTCCCTCCTCACTCTAGTGGCCACCCAAGGCATCCAAGGCTTTCCCCACATTCTTTACTCCTCCCTAGAGCTACCAGACATGCTTGGCCGTGCCCACTTTGCCAAAAAAATGGCATGTCGGCCATTTGCACGCTCTGGAGCGCGCTACAGTGCGCTCCCGCACTGTAGCCGCCCCCTGCCAACCGCCTCCGGCCACCTCGGGCCTCCCCAGCATGTATCACGAGGCAGCCTCGGCGTCTGGGACACGGTAAGCTGCCGGTCCCCTCCTAAACCTCTCCCCTCTCTCCTCCCTGGAGCTCGCCCAAGTGCGCCGTAGGCCGCGTCCATGGTGCACCACGGCCCCTCTTTTTAGAGGCCCTCCTGAGCTCTCCTACGGCTTCTTCCCGCTCTCCCTCTTCCCCAACAATCTCCCAGACAAGACACCTCTACCCCTCGCGCCCTCCTGCCCCCTCCATGGCTGCCATGGTCGCCGTCGGCCTCCACCCGGCTCCGGCGAACCAGGGCATCCCCTCCTCTCCTTTGACCACTAGGGGAAGCGCAGCATGCCATGGGATCCTTCCCGATCCTTATTTCCTCTGCTGCGGTGCCCATCGCGTCGCGCTCCTCCGCTCCTGAAGCCGCCCGCCGGCTCCAAGGTCGCCGTTGCCCCAGTCCACCCCAGCCTGCGAGAGACCCATAAATGGGCGCGACTCGGCCTCCCGAGTCCACCGGCATGCCGGACGCCGTCGGGGACGGCCGGAACCGCCAGGGAGCACGCCGACGCCCCGCTCGGTCGACCTCCTCTGCTGCTGGCGCGAGGAAGGAGACGACCTGCGGGCGGGGCCCTCTCGTCGGTGGCCCAGGCTCCAGGCCACGCTGGCAAGTGGAGACGTCTTCGGGGCAAACCGCCTACCCCGCAAGAACGCGGACTCCGGCAGTACGCCTTCGACGTGGCCCGATCTCCCGCATAGCTGAGCTACTGGGCTGGCCCAGCAACTATCCTACGCTGGTGCGCGCTTTAGGTATAAACCTAAACATTTTCCTTTTCTTTTTCCAGTGAGCTTCAAAAATTCATAGACGATTCAAATTAACTCCAAAATTGATGATTCAAATTTCTAAATGTTTCTAAATTCATGCCTTATCTCATGGTGCTATTTGCACATTTTCCCAGAAATATTTCTTTCACAAATAATTATCAAATCCCATTTTTTCCATTTCTATCATAAACTTTGGAAAATCACAGAGGGCTCAAATTTGATCCAAATGCCATGATTCAAATTCCTAGGTGTTCCTAAGTTCAAAACTTAGTTTTTGAACATTTTTACTAATACTTTCTGTACCACATAAAATAATGGTCTATTTCTTCATATTTGTCAACTTTGCAAATCCATAGGAAAATCATTTCAACTCCAAATCCAGTGAAACCAATTCCTAGATGCTTATAAAATCATCCTTTGTTAAATGGGTGCCTTTGCTCATTTTTGAAAAATAATTTTCTGTACACTTCTTGCAATTCCATAAACCCCTTGATTCCGTCATATCAAAATGTTTAGAAATATCCACTGACCCAATTCCAATGAAACCACTCTGGTTAATTTTCATATAACCAGAGATGTCCTAGAAAAGTCAAATCAATATTTTTAGAGCACTTTTATTTTCGCCTTGTGGTGTTGATTATTATGATTGTTTCCGACGTTAGTTGACGAAGTAGACAGAGTACTTGGAGAAGGACCAGAAGACTTGAAGACTCAGATGAACCAGGCAAGCAGTCCTTTGACCATGTCTATGAAACCCTTTTTATGCATGTCATATAGCACTTTATTAGAGTTGCTTCAAAATCATGATGAGATGGTAACCACTTTGGTGGGTTGCCTTCGTTACTTCCTCGTTGATACCTGCATTATGCATGACCCTACCTTCTTATGAGGGTTATGCCGGCGGGAGTAGATAGGATACTAAAGTAGTTGCTACGCAAAAAGGGACGGGAATATGCATGGTGATGGAGACAAAGTATTTTCAAAGAACTTTTCAAAAACCCCGTCGGGTGGCACTTATGCCCGAGGGAGATGATGAGTTGGGTAACCACTTGATGATGAAGTGGTGTACCGAGGCAAGTGTGTGTGTTGTTTTTCAAAACGGATTGGTTTAAGTTGCGACCGTTATTCCAACCTTACATGCGCAACCACTCTACCCTTATATGGGAAAGGGCATTATTGATTACCTAGTCCGATACTAGCTTGGAGCCCGCATTACTAGTGACGGGGGAGAGTTGGTGCTCTCTCTCGGGATGGGGTCGTGCCAGGTAGGGCGGCCATGACTGTTTTCACAGGGCACCGGATACACCGTTGTGTCCCCTCTCGGATGTTACGATCTCGAGTGAGTCTCGTATGATGTACATCGTGAGGATACGGAACAACGAGTGGACTCCTTGTTAGTGTCGTCTAGGGAAAGGTAGTGATCGGGTGCTTACCCCGGGTACTTGAGGTACCGCGGCTCGTGGATGACACGGAAATTCCCCGGATCTTGTGGGTAAAGTGTGCAACCTCTGCAGAGTGTAAAACTATTCGAATAGACGTGTCCAGGTCAAGGACAGTTGGGTAACCGCTCTTGGGCTACGTCCACTTGTTTACAAACCAGTGTGAGTGGGAAGAACTACTTGCGTCAAGTCAAGGACTTGACATGATTGAGTTGGGTTGGTGCCCACTCTATTTATGTTGATATCTGTTACCTGTCCTCTTGGTTACTTGAATTCTCCTGATGCATGTCTTACAAGTTGTTGAACATGTCATTGCACTCAAAACTAGCTTTCCGCAAAAAATTACCTATATCATGCATTGTTGTACCTTGAACCAAAACATGGGTTGCTTGCGAGTACATTCAAAGTACTCATTGGCTTGCCACTGGTTATTTTATTGGCCAGGCATGAAAGAACGGGATATGATGAAGAATACTTCATGACGAACATGCGAGCTAGGACGCTTCCTGGTCAGAATGCCTGTAGGGTTAAGGCAGATGGCATGGGTACAAGTTATCGACGAAGATTTCCGCTGCAATGTTATACTCAAGACTTGACCATAATGGTCCTACTTGTGTAATACGGTATGTATGGATGTAAGACTCTTGTTATTCAGCTTCTGTGTGTTCAGTGAGCATTGATCTCTGGGATCACTGTACACGTGCATTCGGTGATCACGACTTATGAGTCGGGGTCCCCACAGAGCTGGTATCAGAGCCATCCTGACTGTAGGAAGCCTTAGTTAGCATGGTCGTTAGTTAGGGTAAAACTATTTCCAAAACTATTACTAGTTTTCAAAACTATCTATACTTCTCTTCCCTTCTCAGTTTTTCGAAAACTAAGGTATACTTTCCTTATTGATCTCTTCCCCTTCAAAACCTTTGGTTGCTAGAACCCTTATGCCCCTGACCATTGGATTCCTTGTAATCCTCGTGGATAATCTAGAAGGAAGATGCCTTGCCAGACAGTCACCCACATCTCCTGAACAAAAGATTGGCGACATCACAACAAGACGATACCAACAGAAGATACATCATCGAGGGATGAGGACCTGAAGGCCCAGGAGATGGTGACCCCCTTGACACTGCCCCAAGATGATGCAACCTTAGCCTATGACGATCAGGACATAGGATATGCAAGATCATGATATACATCGCTAATAGGGTAACCCTGTCACTACCGTTGTTGTATCGGCGACCACCGGTGGATGAGAACCTAGCCATTTGGTCCGCCTCACTATAGTGAGAAGGAAAACGGTTCTCTTCATCCCCCGCTCTCGGTGACGATATTGTCAACAATGTGTTCGACGGATTGGACCTCTATTATGCCTTGTTAATGTCATTGCATAAAGGATTACCTACATGGTACCGCCGACACCTTAAAAAGGCAAAAGCGATCGTCATGATTAAGAGGACAAGAGAAGACCAAGTCAATGCCAGCTACGAGGAGCCACCTTCACCCCATCATATCATCAGGCAAGAAGTGTTGAAGATTCTTCAGGCCAACCCGGATCATTTCATCAAACAACTACAAAAGACGTAGCGACACCTGAGGAAAAATCCAGAAGACTGCATGAGGCACGAAGTAAAGCACGACTACTTAGTCCGAGAACTCCTAGGGTAGGATGAGTCGTGTACCCCCTATGCGCAGTCGAGTCCATATGATGGTTCGAATAGAACCATGACTGTGTGTTGCTTGTTTTTATTTGTTTGTGTTTTAAGATAGGTCACAACTTTTGCCCTAGGCAACAAGTACGTGACTATATCACCTGCCTTATTTTGTTGTTTGTGTTTGGCCCTTTTTGGCACTTGTTTGTTTGCACCTACACTATAGAACCCCCTTTAAGCATCCCCTCCTCTATGCTACTTCTCCCTCTCATCCCTCTCATCAACTGAAGGCTAGCAAGACAAGATGCACCAAGAATTCCGCCTAGGCAGCCAACTAGCACTGAAGACTTTTGTTGCAGCCTCCTTGTCGGGGGTTGGGTACGACATATGCCAACGGATGGTTTATCATGGTGAGGGCGAGTAGAACGTCGCCGGTGCCTGGAAGCGGGATGAGGCGTAGACATGCACGCCGGCGGATCTTACCCAGCTTCGGGGCTCTCCGAGGAGATAATACCCCTACTGCTGCTCTGCGGGGTCTCCGCATGGTCACTATGGTGATATGTGTACAAAGTTGCTCCTCGAGCTTTGTTCTAGAGGTAGGAGAGGGCAAGGCTAGCTCTCTCCCTTCTGTGCTTCTGTCTAGTGGTCAAAGGATCCAACCCTTTGCATGGGTGTTCCGGGGGGTTTATATAGGCCTACCCCCCCAGGGGTACAATGGTAATCCGACTTGGCGCGGGTCCTAGCTGCCTGTCTCTCAAGTGGCCGTCTTCTCCGCCGACTACTGGGGCCCGCCGCTGGTGGGCCCCGCCGGCTGACCTGGTCACTGTAGCCGCGCTTCTGATGACGTCGTCCTGGTCACGGGGTCGTGGCAACAGTGCCGCCGTCCGGCGGGCGATCACTGTGGCCACTCCCCGTCTTATCTGGTTAATGGCGTGCGGGGCCCATGGGAGGAACGGGCCTACTCCTGGAGGCCGACTCCTGGAGGCCAACTCCCACGGGGTCCGTCTTTGGGCGCTCTCGCCGTCTTCTATCTCCCCCGCTGACTGGCGGGGCCCGCCGTCTCCAGGCCGTACTGGCGGGCCAACGTGGGAACAGGGTTCCGCCGCTGGGGCGGACGTCAGGGCCGGTATGGCCATAGTGCCGTGCCGTACCGAAGGTCTCCTCCAGCACGTCGCACTGTAGCCATACCCGCCCTTGGTAATCAGGGTAGGGGAGGGCCGTACTCCGGCCATCCCCAGTCCTGTCCTTCTTCTAGAAGGCTGAAGGTGGCGAAGTCGTGGGCCGACTCCCCATAGTCGGCATTCCTGGAGTCGCCAACTGGGAGTCGGCTTATGTCGTAGCCGTCTTCGAGATTCGGCCGTGAGTGGGTAGTCGGCGATGCTATAGCCGACTCTCAGAATTGGCCCTTTGTATTAGGATCCTTCGAGGGGCGAAGCCGGCCCCGATGTCTTGAAAGGTTCTGGGCCTCGGGTTTGCCTACCCGTGGCCCATTACTCCGACAGTAGTCCCCGAAGCTGGTGAGGCGCCGAGGGATGCGCCGAGGGGCCTCAACAGTTTCTTCCTTCGAGGAGTTGGTGCCGTAGCTCGCCTGCCGTCTCCCTTCGTGCCGATTATCAGGAGGCGATTCTGCTCCGTCCGTCTTTGTCGAGCCGTCTCTCAGAGGTCGGACTTGCCTTCAAGTCGCCTTGCTCTTCTTTAGGTAGTTTGAAGATCATGGCGGGATGCAAACGGCGTGCTTGAGAAGCTACACGGCCGCCGCCCGCCGCGGACCATTCCATGGGCGCCACGTGGCCGGGCAAGCCTGCCAGCCCAAGCGCGCGACGGGACAGGCCCGCGGGCGGGGCCGCCACTACCGCGCCTCGGCCCTCGAGCGGATCCGCTGCGGCCGCGCGGGCGGTTGGGCTTCTGGCGCAGTAAATGCGTGCGGTAACTCCGCGTGGTAAATCGTGGGGGTCGTGGGGGCGTGGGCACAGTTAATCCCACGACGCCCCCTCGGCTCCTCAGCACGTAAGCCTATAAGTAGGCAGAGGGAGCGGGGCGGCGAAGCACGCGCGCCCGCTCTCCTCTGCTTCCTCCCGTTCCTTCTTCTTCCTTCTTCTTCTCACTGCTTCCGTGCCGGACCACGCCCTGCTCCCGGCGATGAGCTCTTCTTTCGCCGCCGCGCCCGCCGCCGTCCGCTCCGGCGTGTGGGACGGCTCTGAAGTTGACGACGACACCATCGAGTTTATTCGCAGGATGCGCTGCATCCCCAGCGCGAACCTCGTGCAGGCCCGCGCCCCGCCGCCGGAGGAGGTGTCGCCGGCGCCTGCGGAGGGTGAGCGCGTCGTGTTCCGCTCCCACCTGACGCGCCGCCTGGGGCAGCCGGCGAGCGGATTCTTCTACTCGTTCCTGGAGTTTCACGGCCTCCAACCGCACTACCTTACTCCAAACACGGTGGTGCTGTTGGCGGCCTTCACCTCGCTCTACGAGGGATTCCTCGGTGTTCTCCCCACCATCGAGCTGTGGGGGGAGTTCTTCCATTCTAAGCTCGGTACGCACGTCGCCGGCGTGCCAGCCCAATGTGGCGCCTTCATCGCGCTGCGGAGGTCGACTGCCGACAACCCATTCCCTGCCATCCAGCTGATCAAGTCGGTGAAGATGTGGCAGCATTCTTACTTCTATGTAAAGAACATCGCCGCAGACGGCGACTGGGTCAACCTGCCGGCCTTCGAAGCCGGCGCGCCGGCTGGGAGGCAGCCCAGCTGGTCCTACCGCGCCAAGACGCTGACTCCGGCTAGAGCCGCCGCCGTGCAGCGACTTCGGGTGTTGACGCAGTCAGCCGGCCTGACTGGGGCCGACTTGCTGGCCGCCTTCGTGGCGCGCCCAGTTCTGCCGCTCCAAAGCCGGCCTCATCTGATCTGTCAGATGAGCGGCCACCGGGACCCCAGTCGGACGTGCACCAAAGATCTTCCTCACGCGGAGGTTGCGGACACGGTGAACTTCATCGCGAACTGCGGCCTCTCGGGGGACTGGCAGTTTGGCATGGAGCCATACTCGCGCGCCAACCCCCCGCCGGTGGTAAGTTGCTCTTTTCTTCTCTTTCTCTTTTCAGCCGAATCCAGCTTCTGCTCTTTATTTCTCTTAACCTTTGAACCAGAACTCTCTTCTCCAGCCCTCATCTGGTGCCACGGGGCCGCCTCGCCAGTTCGCCCCTGATCGAGCAGAGAGCGATGTCGACGACCCCGACTTGGGGGCGGCGGCATTGGAGGCCGACACCGAAGAAGGCGGCGAAGGAGAAGAAGGCGGCCTGAGGCCCTCGGCCACCTTCGCCGACTGGCCCGTCGACGAGGAAGGGGAAGGCGCCCCGCACCACCAGCCGAGGCAAGACGGCGCGAGGAAGCGCCGGGCCGGGCCGAGTTCCCTCGGAGGCCGGGAGAAGAAGTTTAAGGGGCAGCCGCCACGACCAAACGGGAAGAGGCAGCCGCGAAGGCCCAGCGCTTCCGTAAGGAAGTGAAGAAGCCGCCGCTGTCCTCTGCGTGAGTGCCCCTACTTCTCTGTCTTGTTTTTGTCTTCTGGTGGGTTTAGTCTGAGTTTTTACATGTGCTCCTCGCTTCAGAGCTCCTCTCACCCTAGGGAGGGTCGCCGCCGCCTCCATCAGGGGGTCGGTGGAGTCCTCCGCCACGACTCAGCGCATCGACCCAGCCGTCGACCTCCGCGAGGCGACGGAGCGGAACGCGCAGGAGAAAAACGACGAGGATGAAGCCACCCGTCGGAAGAAGGCGGGGGCCGAGAAGACGGCCGCCCCCGCCCAGCAGGGTCTCGAGGGAGCCGGAGCAGCCGCCGCGGCCCAAGAGCGGGCTGAAGAAGCCGCGCGCCGCCAATCAGCGCTGCTCATCGTTCCGTTGAACTCGGCGCCGCCTCCGGTTTATACGGAGCGGTCTGGAGAAGCCGACGGGGAGTATGCCATTGCGGAGAGGGAGGGCGGCGAGATCCCCAGGCGAGACCCGGCGCCCCCGCCGTCATTGGGGGGCGCAAAGGATAAACAGTCGGCGGAACCGCCGGTACCGCCGACTATAGACGAAGCCACGGCAAACTTGCTTTTTCTAGTCGCCCTGCCAACTCGCCGCCGGCTGGAGAAGGCGACTTCGGCGCCACGCCCTCTGGAGACCGGAGCGGCCAGCTCGGCCACGCCGGAGGTCGAGGTGATGAGCTCCGCGCCCGTCGGGTGGGCGCGAGGAGGCGGCACGGGCCCGCTGAACCAAGCGCTCCTGGACATCCAGGCGAAGCTGCGAGCTGAAAGCGACGCCATCCAGCACTTCACAAAGGCGCACCTAGCGACACGAGCGGCCGTCCGGGTATGTTCCTTCTGACTTGTTTTTTCTTGTTCTTCTCTGTGGGGGCACGCCAGCGCACCCACTGGGTGTAGTCCCCGAGTTCCAGGTCGGCTGCTGAGTAGGCGGGTCGGAAATCTAATGGCGAATACCAACGCTTCTTTTTAAAATGCTCACTGTAGGACTACCACAACCTCCGAGCCACCGTCTTCAACCGAAATGTTGAAGAGCTGGGCAAGCGGACTGCCGACTTGTCGGAGAGCCGGAGTAAGTTTGGTTCTTCGCGGGGGCGCGCTGGCACACCCGCGGGCTGTAGTCCCCGAGATTCGGGCCGACTGCAGCGCAGTCAGGCCAGATCTTCTTGGCAACCTTTTCTGATGACTTGTGTCCTCTTTCTTTTTTCTTCAGAGACCAACGCCGTCCTTCAGGAGGAGCTGGGCGCTGCTAACACCACCTTGCGTGCCAAAGAGGCGGACTGCAGCAAGCTTGTCATGGAGCGCGACCTGCTGGCCGCGCAGCTGGCGGAGCAGAAGGAGCTGCTCAAGAAGGTGCAGGAGGGGGCGAAGGACAAGGAGGCTGAGCTCCAGGCCGAGTTCGAGGTCGAACGCTCCTCCTGGACTTTTAAGGAGGCGATGCTGAATTCCGGCTTCCACGAGATTGAAGATATCGTCGATGGTAAGTTTTCTTTGCTCGCTTTCTTTGAGCGGCCGACCGTGGGTCGGGCCGACTCTTGCTTTTTCTGACTTGATTCTTTTTTCGTCTTTGGCAGACTTCTTCCCGGGTTACGCACAAACTGCCGTTCAAGCCATCGAGGCTGATCGTGAGGCGCGGAGGGCGGCCGGCGAGGAGGTTGCTGTCAACGCCCCCCGGAGTCTTGACGAACAGCTTCTGAGCATCGAGGCTCGTCTACGGCCGGCTCACCGGATGCTGCGCCGGCTTCAACGAGTCGGCGCCCAGGCGATTGCTGCCTTGTGGCCGGAGATGCCGGTTCTGCGCACTCCCAGTCGGACTGCCGACTGGCTGGAGGTCGCAGGAGGCCATCTTGAGGCTTGGAAGGGCTCCTCGGCACGTGCCGGGGCACGTTGTGCCTTGGAGTTCGTCAAGGCGTGGTATCCAGACCTGAGTCTGGACCAGCTGGCCACGCTCTGAGCTGAGGCCCAGCCGGAACTGGCAGCCATGGAGGATGACTTCATCAAGCGTGTCGCGGCGATCGCCGAGTACGTCGGCACCAGCGTCTTCGTTCCTGAGCGTGCTGACAACGGCGAGGAGGCACCGCCGGAGTGGTTTGGGATGAACCCGAACTACGGCGAGGACTCGACGGAGGTGATTGGCTCCAGCGTCGAGGAAGAAGACGAGGTGGAAGCCGGCGGCGAGACGGAGGCGCCAGAAGCCGGAGCGGGCGACCAGCCTCATCTCGACCGAGCCTCCAACAACGAGCCGCGCCCAACTACGCCAACTGCTGCTGGAGGTGATCAAGCCGAGTCTGCCCAACCGGCTGCCCCGGCGTCCGACACCGCCATCTCCGCCGAGCCCCCAAACCCGTCTGCCGCTTCATAAGCCGCCGTCTTGCTTTACTTATCTGCTTAGTAGTTTCTCGAAGACTTTGTTAATTCGCACATTTCCACCCACTGGGTGTATTTTGAACATCTGTTCATGGATTCGGCCAATGGCCTTTGTGGTGTAAATATTTTTCTAGATTCTATCGTTTCTTGCTTGTTGCTCTTTAGGCTTTTTTCCTTTTGCCGCCTTCCCTTGGGTGCCGTCTTTGCCAGTCGGACAGCCGCTACGCGGACTGCCGCTGGACCAAATACCTGGCCGCCTTGGGAAGGCAAGTACTTAGCCGTTCGAGAGTTTTTGTAGCAAGTCGGATAGAAAGACGGCAAGCCGACTACTCGGAGTCGGTTTGCGAGGATCAGCTGAAAAGCCGGCTCGGGCTATGTTTTTACGCTTTGAATCCTTAGCCTTTTTTCGTGCGGGTGCCTATTCTACCTTACTCCGGCCCACCAGTCAGTCGCTCTGCGAGCTGTGGCTTTGGCGGGAGTCGGCTTAGGCGCCGCGCACTACTTGTCTGACCGCAGGAAGCGTTTTTATAGCGCGAGACGACAAGTCCCCGGGACGACTGCTCGAGCCCGGGGTCAAGCGGCATAAAGAGTGTCATACTCGGAAGCATAATTCTTATCATACAGATAACAAAAGGGGCAGTCCCCGAGTCCGTCTCGGGGGCCCCAGAGTCTTGGTACTTAAAATACAAAAGGGGGGCGTGATACATACTGCATCAGCTGTAGAATCTTCGAAGAAGATTCGCGTTCCATGGTCACTCCGTCTCTTTGCCGGAGTCATCCCTCTTGCGTGCTCGGGGGTTCTGAGCGTCGATCGGGTAGTAGGAGTCATTGCCCAGCATCTTGCTGATGATGAAGGGGCCTTCCCACGGAGCCGACAACTTGTGCTGGCCGGCTGTTCGCTGGATCAGCCGGAGCACAAGGTCGCCCTCTCGAAAGGATCTCGGCCTGACCTTCCTGTTGTAGTAGCAACGTAGGCTCTGCCGGTAGATGCTGGACCGGCTGAGTGCCAACAGCCGGCCCTCTTCCAGCAGATTGACGCCGTCTTGTCGTGCTTCTTCTGCTTCCTCCGCGGCGTACATCGTGACTCGTGGGGAGTCGAACTCTATGTCCGTTGGGATGACCGCTTCAGCACCGTAAACAAGGAAGAAGGGCGTGAAGCCGGTTGACTTGTTTGGAGTCGTACGCAGACTCCAGAGGACGGCCGACAACTCGTCAAGCCAACAGTCGGCCGAACGTTCCAACGGTTCGACCAACCGAGGCTTGATGCCAGACAAGATGAGGCCATTCGCTCGCTCCACCTAGCCGTTTGACTGCGGGTGGGCAACGGACGCTAGGTCCAGTCGGATGCCCTGTGTCGCGCAGAAACGGGCCAAGGCGCCTTTGGCAAAGTTGGTGCCATTGTCGGTGATGATGCTGTGTGGTATGCCATACCGAATTGTGATGTCTGAGATGAAAGTCACGGCAGTCGGACCATTCAACTTCTTGATGGGCTTCACCTCTATCCACTTGGTGAATTTGTCCACCACGACAAGTAGATGAGTCAGGCCGCCTAGTGCCGTTTTGAAGGGTCCCACCATATCCAGGCCCCATACTGCAAAGGGCCATGCGATGGGGATAGTCTTGAGTGCTGAAGCCGGCTGGAGCGGCTTGGAGCGGAACTTCTGGCACCCCTTGCATTTCTGGACCAACTCTTTGGCCTCTTCCAGGGCAGTTGGCCAGAAAAAACCGTGTCTGAAAGCTTTGGCGACGAGTGCCCTCGAGGCCGCATGGTGGCCGCACTCGCCCTGGTGGATATCTTTGAGAATTGCTTGGCCTTGATCCGACTCAATGCAGCGTTGATGAACACCGGTGACGCTGCGCCTAACTAGCTCTTTGTTGATTATGGTGTATGCTGCTGCTCGGCGTTGTATTTGCCGAGCTAAGGTTTCGTCAGGCGGCAGCTCCTTGTTCACCAGGAATTGGAGGGTGGGTTGGGCCCATGAAGGTGCTGCTATCTCTTCTACTGTCAAAGCTGCGACTTGGACGCGAGCGGCTGGGCTGGGAGTCGGCGGGCTGGAGTCCGCAGCCGCTTGCTGGATTAACGAAGTCCCCGGGCCGACTGGAGCAGTCCCCGGTCCGAGTTCTGGAGTCTTCTCTCTGGCTGCCGCAGTCCCCGGGCCGAGTTCCGAAGTCCCCGGGCTGGCTGCAACTGCGGCACTCTTGAGATCATCTGCAACGGGTCTTGTGCTGTTTGCTTGGGCTCTCGGGCCGGATCCGGCTTCTTCAGGGGGAGACGGCACAAAAATTGAATCTGACTCTGGTGAGGGCTTGATGGACGGCTTGAGGAGGCGCTGGAGGGCGACGCCTGAAGGTATTGCTTGGCGGGTGGAGCCGATTCGTGCCAAAGTATCTGCTTGGTTATTGTCGCTCCTCGGCACGTGGAGGAACTCGCACCCCTCGAAATACCCACTAAGTTGCTGCACAAGAAAACGGTAGCTTGCCATGTTTGCATCCTTAGCGTCCCAGTCGCCTGACGACTGCTGTACCACCAAGTCGGAGTCGCCGTAACACAGGATCCGGCGGATGCCAAGCTCTTTGTCAAGCTGGAGACCGTGAACGAGCGCCTCGTACTCGGCGACATTGTTGGAGGCGGCGAAGTGAATCTGCAGTGCGTACTTGAGCATGTCGCCCTTGGGAGAAGTGAGGATGACGCCGGCTCCCAAGCCAGTGCGCATCTTGGAGCCATCGAAATGCATCCGCCAATGGGTGGAGTCGGGCGCCGGTGGCAGGTACTGGGTCTCGGCCCAGTCGACGAGGAAGTCGGCCAGTGCTTGCGACTTGATGGCGGTGCGGGGTTGATAGTAGGTCGTGTAGGCCGCCAGCTCTATGGCCCATTTTGCCACTCGGCCTGACGCGTCTGGGCTTCCAATGATCTCGGCTAATGGGGCCGTGCAGACCATGGTGACTAGGTGCTCTTGGAAGTAGGGCTTCAGCTTCTTGGCGGCAAAGTGCACGCCGTAGCACATTTTTTGATAGTGGGGGTAGTTTTGCTTGGAGGTTGACAGTACTTCACTCAGATAATAGACGGATCTCTGGACCGGCAGTGCCTTGCCTTCCTCCTTGCGCTCAACTACGATAACCGTGCTGACTACTCGGCTGGTGGCGGCGATGTACAGGAGCATGGGCTCTTTGGGAGTTGGAGCCGCCAACACAGGGGGAGTAACCAACATCCTCTTCAGTTGCAGAAAGGCCTCGTTCGCCTTGTGGTTCCACTCGAAAAAATTGGTCTTCTTCATGAGTTGGTACAAGGGGAGAGCTTTCTCGCCTAGCCGACTGATAAAGCGGCTGATGGATGCCAAACAGCCAGTGAATTTCTGCACGTCCAACAGTCGGCTAGGCACCTCCATCCTCTTGATGGCCTTGATCTTCACGGGGTTGCACTCTATGCCGCGTTCAGAGACCAGGAAGCCGAGTAGCTGGCCGGCTGGTACTCCGAAAACGCACTTCTCGGGGTTAAGCTTGATCTGGAATCGGCGCAGGTTCTCAAAGGTCTCTTTGAGGTCTTCCAGTAAGGTTCCGCGCTTCTCCGTCTTCACCACCACATCATCCACGTAGACGTGGGCATTTCTGCCGAGTTGCTTGAGGAGGCACTTCTGCATGCAGCGCTGAAAGGTGGCGCCGGCATTCCTCAAGCCGAACGTCATGGTCAGGTAGCAGAAGGCTCCGAACGGCGTGATGAAGGCGGTCTTCAGTCTGTCTGCCGGGTTCAGCTTGATCTGGTGATATCCTGAATAGGCATCTAAGAAGCTCAACAGCTCGCATCCGGCCGTGGAGTCTATCACCTGATCGACCCTCGTCAGAGCAAACGGGTCCTTGGGGCAGGCTTTGTTCAGGCTTGTGTAGTCGATACACATTCGCCACTGCTTGTTCTTCTTCAGCACTAAAACTGGGTTCACTAACCATTCTGGGAAAAATACTTCCATGATAAAGCCGGCTGCAAGGAGCCGGGCTATCTCTTCACCAACAACTCTTCTTTTCTCTTCTGACAGGCGGCGCAAGGGCTGCCTGACGGGCTTCGCGTCAGACCGGACATGTAACTTGTGCTCGGCGAATTCCGTCGGTACACCTGGCATGTCTTTGGGGGACCATGCAAAGATGTCCCGATTCTCACGAAGGAAATTGACGAGCTCGCCTTCCTATTTGCCGTCGAGGGTCGCACCTACGACAGCGTACCTCTCCGGGTGCTCGGGGTCCAAAGGTATCTTCTTCGTTTCCTTCGCCGGCTTGAACGAGCCCTCAGCTTCCGACTCCTTGGGGTTGGGCGACAACTCAGGCTGCTTGCCGGCCATCGCCACAACCCGGTCAAGAAGCCGCTTCTCTGCTGCAACAACCAGGGACTCGGACAGCCGACTACTCTCGGCCGCACAAGCGGACGACTTCCTGTAGTCGCCGACTACAGTCAGGATTCCCTTGGAACTCGGCATCTTCATCTTGAGGTAGGCGTAGTGGGGGACCGCCATGAACTTGGCCAAGGCAGGTCGGCCAAGTAGGGCATGGTATGGGCTCCAGAGGTCCACCACTTCAAACCAGACTGGCTCTCGGCGGAAGTGATCCTTATCTCCGAAAAGGACATCTATCAAAATCTTGCCGATTGGGGAGCAGGAAAGGCCAGGGACGATCCCATGGAATACAGTCCGGCTGTTCTGGAGTTGTCTTTGCTTGATTCCTAACTTCTCCATAGTATCCTTGTACAGGATGTTGATACTGCTGCCTCCATCTATCAAAACTCGCGAGAAGCGAGCTGCCCTCCTATCAGTGGCAAATGTGGCCTCCAGAACCAAGGCGTAGGAACCTGGATTTGGCATCACCTCTGGGTGATCTGCTCTGCTCCAACTGATAGGTTTCTCGGACCAGTGCATGAACTCCGGGGCGTCCGACGCCACCGCGTTCACTTCTTGCCGCTGCAGCCGCTTGCTGCGCTTGTCAACTGCCACGCTGGTGAACACCACGTAGGCCCCGTGCTCTTCGGGGTACTCATCTTGTACTGCGCCAACTGGCCTGGCAGCCGGCTGCGGGGGTGGAGGCGGAGGCGGCTGTCCAGCAGGTGGAGGAGGCACCAAGCCGTCTCCCTTGGCAATCCTAGTCAGCCAGTGGCACTTTCTGGTGGTGTGGTTTGATGGCTTCGCGCCACTGTGAAACTTGCAGGGGCCATCCAGAGCCTGCTCGTAGGAGAAAGCCGGCAGCCAATTGGGCTTGCCGCCCTTCTGCCGCTTGGGTGGAGGCTGCCCTTCTGGTTGCTGATCGTCGACCGTTGTGACCTGCCGGCTATTGGAAGCCGGCTGCGGGGCCTTGCGCTTGTGATCGTTCTGCTGCTGCCGCCGGCTGGCGTCTCCAGCCGGGGTTCTGGGAGCCTGAGGGGCGACTTTGCCTGTCGTGCCGACTTGGATCTCCGTCTTCATAGAAGAGTCGGCCGTGGCGTATTTGTCTGCTATGATCAGCAGCTCATCCAGGGTCTCCTGCTCGTCGCAGAGAAGCTTGTGCTTGAGGAGGGTGCCTTCTCTGCACCCGGCGGTGAAGTACTCGATGGCCTGCACCTCGTGCACGCCCTCGCAGGAGTTTCGGAACTCGGCCCACCGCGTGAGGTAGTCGCGAGTGGATTCGTCGGGGCCTTGCACGCACAAGGAGAGCTGGCGAGGCTTGGGAGGTCACTTGTATGTGCTCGTGAAGTTGCGGACGAAAGCCTCGGTGAAGTCCACCCAACTGTTGATGCTGCGGGGCTTCAGGCTGTTCAGCCATGTCCGGGCCGTGCCTTGGAGCATGAGCGGAACGTACTTGACGGCGACACGCTTGTTGCCGCTTGCTATGTCGACGGCGGTGGCGTAGTCGACTAGCCAATCCTCCGGCTTCACGGAGCCGGTGTACTTGGGGGTATCTCTGGGGAGAGTGAACCCTTTGGGGAAGGGCTCATCTCGGATGCGGGGACCAAAACACGGCGGCCCCAGCTCATCTTCTTCTTCCAGCACCAGAGATCGATGGAGTCGGTTGATCCGGAGGCGGGCATCGTTCTCTCCGACTCCCTCTCGGCGGCCTAGGCGACCTCCGAGAGTCGGATGTTCAACGGGCGGTGGAGAGACTCGCCTTTCTCTGTGGGGTGGCGGAGGCACATAGTCGTCCGCCGCTCTACCGCTTTCGGGCTGCCGTCCTGGTCGCGCTCGATGGTGATATGAGTCCGACTGCGGCTTGCAGCCGGCTCCTTGTCTTTTCTTCTGCGGACGCCGCCAGTCGGCGCCCGAGATGTTGCGCCTTGATCTCGGTGGGGTGGCAGGTCATCTTTCTGCTACTGCGGTCCTTCGGTGCGGCAGCCGGCCGCGTTCTGCACGCCGGCCGCGTCGAGGAGTCGCTGGACTCGCTCCGTCATCAGTCGGCGCTCTTCGCCTTCAAGGTTATCCAGCTCGTCTGCCGCCGCTTGGTCGGCTCGAATGTTTTCTGCGGGCGTGGCGTATACAGGGCGGTTGGCCCCGAACATGCTGGCGATGTCCGCGCCGCGCTGGCGGACCGCGCCCAGGCGGCTTGGCCCCACCGGGGCCGGCAAGCCGCCCACGGCGCGATCCATCTCGCGCTGGTAGGCCTCTAACAAGCGTCTCATGCTCGCCAGCTTCTTCCCGCCTTCGACGAGCTAGAGGCGGCGCGCCTCCAGTGTCTCGGCGTCAGCATCCTCTGGAAGGGGCGAATCCACGTCTTGCAGTGCCGCGTCAAGCAGGTCGCGAGCTCTCCCGTCGGAATGCTTGCCATGGTTGATGACGAGCACCTCAGTGACGGTGCTTCCGGCGCTCTCCGTGCGAGGGAGCGGTTCGTCGTAGATCACCACATCGGTGGGAAAGGCGTCGACCGACGCGGTGTCGGAATCGACCAGCATCGGGTCGGTGGAGCCTACGGACTCCAGGTCAGTGGCAGGCTCGCCAGCAACATGGAGGTCGTCAAGGAGGCCCGCGAGAAGGTTCGCGGGGCCGCCGGTGCCTGCGTCGGATGCAGGCTCGTCGGAGAGGCTAACCTCGCCGACAAGATCGGCGAGGCAGCTGGCCGCGCAAACGGTCTCAACGTCGCGCAGCGCGTCGGCGCAGATTCCCTCTGGCGTGCCGGGCTGGCTACGCTCGCCGGGGAGAAAAAGGGTTCCCGTCCAGAACAGATCTCCGGACGATGGTGCACCTTGCCCCACAGTGGGCGCCAAATGTCGGGGGTTGGGTACGACATATGCCAACGGATGGCTTATCACGGTGGGGGCGAGTAGAACGTCGTCGGTGCCTGGAAGCGGGATGAGGCGTAGACATGCACACCGACGGATCTTACCCAGCTTCGGGGCTCTCCGAGGAGATAATACCCCTACTGCTGCTCTGCGGGGTCTCCGCATGGTCACTATGGTGATATGTGTACAAAGTTGCTCCTCGAGCTGTGTTCTAGAGGTAGGAGAGGGCAAGGCTAGCTCTCTCCCTTCTATGCTTCTGTCTAGTGGTCAAAGGATCCAGCCCTTTGCATGGGTGTTCCGGGGGGTTTATATAGGCCTACCCCCGGGGGTACAATGGTAATCCGACTGGGCGCGGGTCCCAGCTGCCTGTCTCTCAAGTGGCCGTCTTCTCCGCCGACTCCTGGGGCCCGCCGCTGGTGGGCCCCGCCGGCTGACCTGGTCACTGTAGCCGCGCTTCTGATGACGTCGTCTTGGTCACGGGGTCGTGGCAACAGTGCCGCCGTCCGGCGGGCGATCACTGTGGCCACTCCCCGTCTTATCTGGTTAATGGCGTGCGGGGCCCATGGGAGGAACGGGCCGACTCCTGGTGGCCGACTCCTGGAGGCCGACTCCCACGGGGTCCGTCTTTGGGCGCTCTCGCCGTCTTCTATCTCCCCCGCTGACTGGCGGGGCCCGCCGTCTCCAAGCCGTACTGGCGGGCCAACGTGGGAACAGGGTTCCGCCGCTGGGGCGGACGTCAGAGCCGGTATGGCCACAGTGCCGCGCCGTACCGAAGGTCTCCTCCGGTACGTCGCACTGTAGCCATACCCGCCCTTGGTAATCAGGGTAGGGGAGGGCCGTACTCCGGCCATCCCCAGTCCTGTCCTTCTTCTAGAAGGCTGAAGGTGGCGAAGTCGTGGGCCGACTCCCCATAGTCGGCATTCCTGGAGTCGCCAACTGGGAGTCGGCTTATGTCGTAGCCGTCTTCGAGATTCGGCCGTGAGTGGGTAGTCGGCGATGCTATAGCCGACTCTCAGAGTCGGCCCTTTGTCTTAGGATCCTTCGAGGGGCGAAGCCGGCCCCGATGTATTGAAAGGTTCTGGGCCTCGGGTTTGCCTACCCGTGGCCCATTACTCCGACACTCCTCGACCAAGTGAAACCCCGTAGAGTTATCTTTAACCCTCCAGACTAGAAACCCATTCCTAGACCCTTCGAGACTTCATAAGATACCCCAGCTCGAATCCTTAACCATGTGCTTAACCCACAGAATTGCAAGAGAACCAGTTAAGCCTCTGTAAACCTCGCACAACACTGGGTTCATTATGGAACTAATGGACATAGTGAACGAGCACACTATCATCCTAATATAGCACCAGAACTGACGATGACATAGGGAAGACCAGTTTGAGGATATAGGAACAAAGGACAAATGACTTGATGAGTTTATATCAGTGACTTGAGGGATTATATGAGACTATTTGGTGGATTATGAGGCTTTGATGTTGGTAGATGAACTTGGTGGGATCATGAGTATAGGTTAGCATAGCTTTCATTACCCCTGGAGTAAATCGGATTTTGTGGGATTATAATCGCAAGATGAAATTCTTGGAAGTATAAGGATTTGACTTAGCCAGGGGATATTGATAGGAGGTAGTTGGCATTATGATAATGACTTGGTGGAAACATGTAGGAATTCTCGTTGGACAAGAGATTTGGATTTAAGTAGGTGACCCTAGTTGAGTATAGATGTCGAGTAAGTCTACATGGTTCGGAGTAAATTAGATTTAGACTGATGATCTCGATTATGATACCATGTTTCTTGGAGGACAATAAACTAGGAGATTGGATTAATTGTTGGAGTTTATCTAGGGATATGTATGAGCTTGATCTTGGAGTTTACCTGATCATGATAATGGAAATTGATGGACTTACCATAGTAGAGACAACCCTTTCAAGTATTTGGGGAATTACATGGACTTTAGGAGATCATGTGGGACACCATAGACATTGGATTTGTAGAATTAATGGATTATGTAGTGATTGATGAAAGCTAATGGGTTGTTGGTTGATTCATAGGAAGGAAACAAGATCTTGGAATGGCTTGCGATGTGTTTCCTTAGGATAGAGATGCTTTATCATGGACCTCAGATCAATAGACTGAGCACTTGGATTGTGATGATTAAATTCAAGCTTAGCAGCTTATATGCTCTACCCATGGATTTTTAGGGGTAGCCATACATATGAGTTTGGGGATCGTAGACATATATGATTTTGTTAGACCTCCTCTCGAGAGTCATGAGGATATGAATAACATGAGTGATGATTGGAGTTGACCTATATGGGATGATTCTTTCGGTAACATGATGTGATTGTTTGGAAGACTAGATAGAACGATTGGCATCTCAGAAACTGTGCTCAAGGATAAGATGATAAACGTTCACTCGCACACTAGAATCCTTGAAACCCTTGAGCCCCACCTAGTCACGATATGGTAAGAATCACAACCATGGGCTTTGGCTCTAGGACAAGGAAACCTTGGCCAATACCCAACCATGACCACCACCGATACCCCAACCTATACCCTATGTACCCCGTGGGCAAGTCTTCATGGAGTACTCGGACAAGTTAGTTGCCATCTTTCTTGGGTGATATACTTGCCTACCTGAAGACGGAAGAAGAACCGTTCAGCTGGTTAGGGAACATCTGAAGACCGCCATGTCAAGGAGGAAGAACTATACCAATCATCATCGTCAAGAAGTGAACTTCCTTGTCAAATACTGTGCACATCTACAAGCCACTTCTCTCAAGGGAACCAAGCATTTTCATGACAAGGAAACCCACGCCAAGATTCATTGGCCCTCTTCGAAATCACTCCAAGGTTCAACAACCCTCTCCAAGATCACCGCAAGACGAAAAATAGATGACTACCATTTAGAGTTACCACCTGAGTTACCCACTGTGCACAGCGTTTTCCACGCGACACACCCCCGAAAGTGTTTCCAACTTCCTAACTAGCCCGATCCCTACCAGGGCATCAATCACCAAACCATTGACCCCCAGCCCAACCTGACCTAACGCGAAATACCCCTTAGCAACCTGGATCAAGCAAGAACATCATACACGAAGACCCAGCATCAAGTACTTCAAGGTTCAATGGGGCACCACTCGGAAGCAGAAGCAGTATGAGGACGTGAAGACTACCCCAAACCCAAGTTTCCTTATTCCTTCCCGCGCCTAGTCTGGGAATCTCGGGGACGAGATTCTTGTAAGGGGGGTAGGTCTGTCACACCCTGATTTTCATGCCACAACACTTAAGCTAATAAATCATGATAAATGTGGTTTGGCAAAAACTTTTGAGTGTTTTGGACTTTGCTTGATTTGATTTTTGTGAGTTGTTTGCAAGTGCTCTAAAAATCAAATAAATCCTCCAACTCTTATACTCCTTCTCCTTGATCCAAAACCTTTTCCCAATGATCATGCCATGTTTATAGTGCAATATAGTATTTTCTTACAAAAATAATTTGGCCAAATAGTATTTTCAAAAATTAGTTTTCCCAAAACCCCTTGATTGAGGATTGCACTGCAAGTACTTAATTAAGGGCAGTAAAAATCTTTCCAAAAATATTTTTGATTCCTATTAGATATAGGTTACCTAGAAACCACAAAAATATAATTTTAAAACTTATTTACCTATTTTATTTTAAGGATTTGTCTTAAGGCCAGAAATGGTCTTTAATAGGTTAAAATTATTTTTAAGCTTTAAAAATATTTGAGAAAAATTAGGGAGACTCAATGGGCATATATTTTCCATATATATGAGTTTCAACATATGGTCATGATCAAAATATTGGACAAAACCTCCCAAAACCATTTCTGCTCATTTCAAGGATTTGAAATATTTCTACAGGAACTATTTTCATTAAAATCCAAGAACATTCTATCATGTCACATATGACATGTTTCATGATCTTGCCAAGTCTCATGTCATGGAGAACAGTATAACCCCATGAAACCCTCTCAAAACCACTTCTGTCCTTTTTGAAGTTTGAACAACTTTGCACTGTAAAACATGTCCAAATGCTCTCAAACTTGGTGCACACTCTCAAATAGTTTAATAATGCATCTAGACCAAATGGAACAAGTTGGAGAGAATTTTATATTGATCAAAGTACCCCAAAACCCTCTCTGACCAGAATCAAATTTGAACAAGTTTGTACTGCCAACTTTTTCTCCTTGACCCCAACTTTTGTGGACATGTTCAAATCCTCAAATGATGACACTACACCAAGTGGTGCATCAAGGAGAATAGATTTGCATGACTAAATCTTGGTAAAGCCATTTCTGCTGATTTCTAGTGTTTACCAAAGTTACATTGGCAACTTTGCCCAAACTAGCTCAAATTTGGTGGAACACCCTAATTATATGTGACATTTCACTCTGTGAAGTATCATGCCAAATGGAGTTCATTTGCTTAACCAAACAAGCATCAAACACCTTCTGTCATTTTACTAAAACCCCTGTTTTGACCTCTACCACTCTTCTCCATGGCCTCCACTTTTTACCACAGCCCCTCCTAGACCTATTCTACCTCCAGTAGCAATGCCTGCATCTCAGATCAATAATTGAGGGGTGAAACCACCTCTTTTACCTCTCTGGACAGCCCTTGCACCCCTCTTACTCACCTCCCTCCTCACTCTAGTGGCCACCCAAGGCATCCAAGGCTTTCCCCACATTCTTTACTCCTCCCTAGAGCTACCAGACATGGTTGGTCGTGCCCACTTTGCCAAAAAATGGCGTGTCGGCCATTTGCACGCTCTGGAGCGCGCTACAGTGCGCTCCCGCACTGTAGCCGCCCCCTGCCAACTGCCTCCGGCCACCTCGGGCCTCCCCAGCATGTCTCACGAGGCAGCCTCGACGTCTGGGACACGGCAAGCTGCCGGTCCCCTCTTAAACCTCTCCCCTCTCTCCTCCCTGGAGCTCGCCCAAGTGCGCCGTAGGCCGCGTCCATGGTGCACCATGACCCCTCTATTTATAGGCCCTCCTGAGCTCTCCTACGGCTTCTTCCCGCTCCCCCTCTTCCCCAGCAATCTCCCACACAAGACACCTCTACCCCTCGCGCCCTCCTGCCCCCTCCATGGCTGCCATGGTCGCCGTCGGCCTCCACCCGGCTCCGGCGAACCAGGGCATCCCCTCCTCTCCTTTGACCACCAGGGGAAGCGCAGCATGCCATGGGATCCTTCCCGATCCTTATTTCCTCTGCTCCGGTGCCCATCGCGTCGCGCTCATCCGCTCCCGAAGCCGCCCGCCGGCGCCAAGGTCGCCGTTGCCCCGGTCCTCCCCAGCCTGCGAGACACCCATAAATGGTTGCAGCTCGGCCTCCCGAGTCCACCGGTATGCCGGATGCCGTCGGGGACGGCCGGAACCGCCGGGGAGCACGCCGGCACCCCGCTCGGTCGACCTCCTCTGCTGCTGGCGCGAGGAAGGAGAAGACCTGCGGGCGAGGCCCTCTCGTCGGTGGGCCAGGCTCCAGGCCACGCTGGCAAGTGGAGACGTCTTCGGGGCAAACCGCCTACCCCGCAAGAACGCGGACTCCGGCAGTACGCCTTCGACGTGGCCCGATCTCCCGCATAGCTGAGCTACTGGGCCGACCCAGCAACTATCCTACGCCGGTGCGCGCTTTAGGTATAAACCTAAACATTTTCCTTTTCTTTTTCCAGTGAGCTTCAAAAATTCATAGACGATTCAAATTAACTCCAGATTTGATGATTCAAATTTCTAAATGTTTCTAAATTCATGCCTTATCTCATGGTGCTATTTGCACCTTTTCCCAGAAATATTTCTTTCACAAATAATTATCAAATCCCAGTTTTTCCATTTCTATCATAAACTTTGGAAAATCACAGAGGGCTCAAATTTGATCCAAATGCCATGATTCAAATTCCTAGGTGTTCCTAAGTTCAAAACTTAGTTTTTGAACATTTTTACTAATACTTTCTGTACCACATAAAATAATGGTATATTTCTTCATATTTGTCAACTTTGCAAATCCATAGGAAAATCATTTCAACTCCAAATCCAGTGAAACCAATTCCTAGATGCTTCTAAAATCATCCTTTGTTAAATGGGTGCCTTTGCTCATTTTTCAAAAATAATTTTCTGTACACTTCTTGCAATTCCATAAACCCCTTGATTCCGTCATATCAAAATGTTTAGAAATATCCACTGACCCAATTCCAATGAAACCACTCTGGTTAATTTTCATATAACCAGAGATGTCCTAGAAAAGTCAAATCAATATTTTTAGAGCACTTTTATTTTTGCCTTGTGGTGTTGCTTATTATGATTGTTTCCGACGTTAGTTGACGAAGTAGACGGAGTACTTGGAGAAGGACCAGAAGACTTGAAGACTCAGATGAACCAGGCAAGCAGTCCTTTGACCATGTCTATGAAACCCTTTCTATGCATGTCATATAGCACTTTATTAGTGTTGCTTCGAAATCATGATGAGATGGTAACCACTTTGGTGGGTTGCCTTCGTTACTTCCTCGTTGATACCTGCATTATGCATGACCCTACCTTCTTATGAGGGTTATGCCGGCGGGAGTAGATAGGATGCTAAAGTAGTTGCTACGCAAAAAGGGACGGGAATATGCATGGTGATGGAGACAAAGTATTTTCAAAGAACTTTTCAAAAAACCCGTCGGGTGCCACTTATGCCCGAGGGAGATGATGAGTTGGGTAACCACTTGATGACGAAGTGGTGTACCGAGGCAAGTGTGTGTGTTGTTTTTCAAAACGGATTGTTTTAAGTTGTGACCGTTATTCCAACCTTACATGCGCAACCACTCTACCCTTATATGGGAAAGGGCATTATTGATTACCTAGGCCGATACTAGCTTGGAGCCTGCATTACTAGTGACGGGGGAGAGTTGGTGCTCTCTCTTGGGACGGGGTCGTGCCAGGTAGGGCGGCCATGACTGTTTTCACAGGGCACCGGATACACCGTTGTGTCCCCTCTCGGATGTTACGATCTCGAGTGAGTCTCGTATGATGTACATCGTGAGGATACGGAACAACGAGTGGACTCCTTGTTAGTGTCGTCTAGGGAAAGGTAGTGATCGGGTGCTTACCCCGGGTACTTGAGGTACCGCGGGTCGTGGATGACACGGAAGTTCCCCGGATCTTGTGGGTAAAGTGTGCAACCTCTGCAGAGTGTAAAACTATTCGAATAGCCGTGTCCACGGTCAAGGACAGTTGGGTAACCGCTCTTGGGCTACGTCCACTTGTTTACAAACCAGTGTGAGTGGGAAGAACTACTTGGGTCAAGTCAAGGACCTGACATGATTGAGTTGGGTTGGTGCCCACTCTATTTATGTTGATATCTGTTACCTATCCTCTTGGTCACTTGAATTGTCCTGATGCATGTCTTACAAGTTGTTGAACATGTCATTGCACTCAAAACTAGCTTTCCGCCAAAATTTACCTATATCATGCATTGTTGTACCTTGAACCAAAACATGGGTTGCTTGCGAGTACATTCAAAGTACTCATTGGCTTGCCACTGGTTATTTTATTGGCCAGGCATGAAAGAACATGATATGATGAAGAATACTTCGTGACGAACATGCGAGCTAGGACGCTTCCCAGTGAGAATGCCTGTAGGGTTAAGGCAGATGGCATGGGTCCAAGTTATCGACGAAGATTTCCGCTGCAATGTTATACTCAAGACTTGACCATAATGGTCCTACTTGTGTAATACGGTATGTATGGATGTAAGACTCTTGTTATTCAGCTTCTGTGTGTTCAGTGAGCATTGATCTCTGGGATCATTGTACACGTGCATTCGGTGATCACGACTTATGAGTCGGGGTCCCCACACATGTAATATTATTTTTAGTACTATTCGCCTTCACTTACTGGTGGGTTCCATGTGTGCTCTCTCTCTCCACCCCTTCTGCGTTTAGACGCACGGGCAAACACGAAGAACTCGCGGGCAATGTTGCCGTTGACCATATCTGGATGCATTCACAAGTTACAGCACCAGTTTCATGTGCTAGCAGCACTAGTAAGTGTGTACGTGCAATGCACGTTAATTTGGAAGTATATTAAGTGCATGTGGATATTAAGTAGGATATTATTTGCGTGTTATTATGTGATTAGCACTATTTTTGGCATGAAATTAACTGCACGCTAAACGTGTTGAGCGCTCGACATTGAAGCAGTCTAGGTCGTTGGATGACAAGGAATACATGTCTTATATTTAATTTGATACGGCTCTAGCAGAACATTCAATAGATCAAACTATAGATTTCGTTCAGTCTGACTCCAACTTCAAATTATACGATGATCGATCTAAATAAACGGAAATGATAGACGTTCGGATTTTAAGTATGGCAAACCGAACATTTTTCATGGCAAATTTAGATTACGTGTCACAGCCCTAGCTTTGGCCTTTGCTTGTCATTGCATATGCATCCATGCATCATCCTAAGTTCAAGGAAATTGAATTGAGGGAATTCTCAAGCCTTAGAAATCTTTAAAAAAAATCAACATTAAAATATTTTCAAATGAGCCCAACAAAATGTTCCTGCTAATCCCTGAAAATATTAGCAAGAGCTAAAATTCAAACCAATATTTTTGGAGTCTTAGAAATATTTATTTTGGGCATTTAAAATTAATTGAATAACTATTTGCATTGGATTTATATTATTTATATATTTAATATATGTTCAATAATTCTGATTTTTAGTGTGGGGCTTTGGAACAATCCAACTAGTTCCTACAATAATTTTCAGAAGAAAATAAGTTGTTTTGGTTAAAAAAACCAAATTAAAACAAATGTCAGAAATAGAAAACAGAAACAAAAGGGGAAAGGGTTTTACCTGGGCCTTACCTGACGCTCACCTGGCGCCCCAGCAAGCCGGCTGGCCCAGCCCACCACCTGCCGATGCCAATCATCCCTAACCTCTGCCAGTAGGCAGAGGCGGGACAACGCACGCGTGCGTGAGGCGCCACTTCTCCTCCCTGCCCGCCAGCCTCACCGAGGCGCCTCGAAGCCCCTCCTCGGCGCCGCTCGGGACCCCCTGCACCCCTCTCCTCTCTCCCTGGACCTCTCTCCCTCCTCTGCTCTCTCCATACGACGCCACCGAACACGCCCATCGCCGCCGTTCGCCGTTGCTGCAACCACCGCCATCCCGACGATGCCCCGAGCTGCTCCCAAGCTCCTGCACCTCGTCGCCAGCCCCCTCACCAAGCCACACGACTGGAAGACCCCGAAGCTCCGCCCCTGACATCTTCTTCTTCCTCGGGTCACCGAGATCACCGGCGACCTCCTGCCGTCACCAATCCCTCCTCGAGCTCCCCGAGGCCACCGTCGCAACCGCCGTGAGCCACTGACTCTTCTCCCTCCCTTAGTTTTTCCTCTTGCACGCCGTAGCCACTGCGCCACTTGCGCCCGATCGCCGGCCGCCGCACCGAGCTCGTTTCCAACGAGCTCCGGCCTCCCTAGCCGCTGCTGCTTGCTGTGCTGGATACGGGAGAGCTCCAGCTCCTCGCGGGTGCCCTCCGCCGCTTGTTTGGACGTCGGGAGAGCGAAACCCGCACCTCTCCACCGTCCCTAGCCTTGCCGGCGACGAGCCCCGGGTCAACTCCGGCGAGTTTGACCCGGGATGACCCAGTTTGACTTTTCCCCTGACTCACTGACACACGGGCCCGTCCCTACTAATTAATCTAGGATTAGTGCTAATTAAATTAGGATAGTTTAGTTAGTAACTAACACGTGGGACCCACTGGTCAGTTTTGACCTAGGCCGCTCTGTTGACCGCTGACATCAGCGTGATGTCATGATGATGCAGTAAATCATTTACTGGATTTTGTTTAATTCTAAATAACTAGAAAATCCAGAAAATGATTTGAACTTCAAAAATTCATAGAAATTCAACCGTAACACCAAATGCAAGGATTTATATATGAAAAATTATCAGAAAAATCCAATCTATCCATCTGTACTGGTTTCATGCATGTTAGAACACAATAACCTTGCTGTTTAGGTGAAAAAAGTTAATGCACTAATATGACTTCATAAAATGGGTTTGCATTTGAATCTTTGGTTCAAATGGACTCATTTCAATCTGTTCTAGCTTGCATTAGCTCAAAACACATTCATATTGCCATGTCATAGCATGCATCATATTGCTGCATATCGCCATGTGTTGATTGTGTTCTTTCTGTGTTTGCCGGTGGTTGTTCCCTCCCGATAGACGTGGTTTCGACGATGATATCGATGCCACCGATGAAGAGCTATATTATCTTCAGAAGTGCTAGGTAAGCCAAACCCCCTTGTTCATTCCGATACAATCCCACTCTCTCGCTCCTGCTCTCTTTTATTGCATTAGGACAACAATGATTCATCTGTTACTTGCTGCGGTAGCTGAACCCCTTTCCTCTGCATGACCTGTCATTGCCACAGTAAATAGATGAAACCCACTAGCATGAGTAGGAGTTGTTTGAGCCCTGATGTGCCTACTCATTCATGCTTGTTTGTCATGCCTGCTACTGCTTAGAGTTGAGTCAGGTCTGATTCTTCGGGGATGAATCGGAGGTGTGTGAACATGTCCTACTGTGTGTGAGCTAAGTGTGTGAACATGATTTGGTAAAGGTAGTGGTGAGAGGCCATGTAGGAGTACATGGTGGGTTGTCTCATTGCAGCCGTCCTCAGGAACTGAGTTCTGTGTTTGTGATCCATGAACAGTTACTACCACACATTGGGCTCCGGGCGCTCCAAGCTCTCTCGACTTATTAATCAACCTGATCTCTGTCCAGGAGTTGCAACTAGTTTCTGGTGTTTGTAGGTAGTGTTAGTAGTCTACCAAGTGGTACCTGGTACAGGTGGGCTTGGGACAGACTAGGCACCATGGCACGGTGTACCAAGCGTATATCCATCCGTCGAGGTGGGCTTGGGAACCCTACACACATCGTTTGGGGCCGTGAGCGAAACCCCGGCCGGATCTCCTTGCGGATGGAACCCGAATAGGCGATAAACCTGGACTAGAGACTTGTGTGGTTTGTCAGGTCGTGGCCGACTCCCTCGCTAGGCTTCCGCTTGAAGGTTGCCGAGGTACATGACGTGTACATGGTGGTAAGTGGCGAGAGCGTGTGTGAAGAAGTACACCCCTGCAGGGTTATCATTATCTATTCGAATAGCCGGATTCCTCGGATATGGAAACTTGGACCCCTTGCATAGTTCATAGACAAGTGAAAGTGGATACTCTAAAATGCGCTAGATAAGCGTGAGTGCTATGGATGGCCTTCTCGTAGGGAGACGGGAGCGGATCCATAGTGGTGTATTGTTATGGTGAATATGTGGACTCGTGTGCGCCACCTCAAAGAGTTGCTTGCAGTCGTAGTTCAGGATAGCCACCGAGTCAAAGCTGGCTTGCTGCAGTTAAACTCCACCACCCCTTTGTTGCAGTTAAAGCTGGCTTGCTGCAGTTAAACTCCACCACCCCTTTGTTGATACCGATGCATATGTAGATAGTTCTGATGTAAGTCTTGCTGGGTACATTTGTACTCACATTTGCTTATTTTATGTTTTGCAGAGAGACTTCAGTCTCGCTAGTAGTCCCATCTATGTCATATCTTGAGTCGTAGAGTCTTGTTGTGATGCCATGTTGTATTTACACATGTGGAGCATATTGTGTGTATGATTGAAATGCTTGGTATGTGTGGGATCCGACAATCTAGTTGTTTATCCTTGGCAGCCTCTCTTATGGGCAAATGTAGTCTAGTTCTTCCTTGAGCCATGGTAGTCCGTTACAGCCCGGTTCACCGGAGTCCTGCCTAGCGTGCTACAGCCCGGGTTACCGGTGTTGGAAATATGCCCTAGAGGCAATAATAAAAGCATTATTATTATATTTCCTTATTCATGATAATTGTCTTTATTCGTGCTATAATTGTGTTATCCGGAAATCATAATACATGTGTGAATAACAGACAACAACGTGTCCCTAGTAAGCCTCTAGTTGACTAGCTCGTTGATCAATAGATAGTCATGGTTTCCTGACTATGGGCATTGGATGTCAATGATAACGAGATCACATCATTAAGGGAATGATGTGATGGACGAGACCCAATCCTAAACATAGCATAAGATCGCATAGTTCGTTTGCTAGAGTTTTCCAATGTCAAGTATCTTTTCCTTAGACCATGAGATCGTGTAACTCCCGGATACCGTAGGAGTGCTTTGGGTGTGCCAAACATCACAACGTAACTGGGTGACTATAAAGGTATACTACGGGTATCTCCTGAAAGTATCTGTTGGGTTGACACGGATCGAGACTGGGATTTGTCACTCCGCTTGACGGAGAGGTATCACCGGGCCCTCTTGGTAATGCATCATCATAATGAGCTCAATGTGATCAAAGTGTTTGATCACGGGATCATGCATTACGGTACGAGAAAAGTGACTTGCCTGTAACGAGATTGAACGAGGTATTGGGATACCGACGATCGAATCTCGGGCAAGTAAAATACCGATTGACAAAGGGAATCGTATACGGGATTAATTGAATCCTCGATATCGTGGTTCATCCGATGACATCATCGAGGAGCATGTGGGAGCCAACATGGGTATCCAGATCCCACTGTTGGTTATTGCCCGAGAGTCGTCTCAGTCATGTCTGCATGTCTCCCGAACCCGTAGGGTCTACACACTTAAGGTTCGGTGACGCTAGGGTTATTAGGAAGACTTGTATGTGATTACCGAATGTTGTTCGGAGTCCCGGATGAGATCCCGGACGTCACGAGGAGTTCCGGAATGGTCCGTAGGTAAAGATTTATATATGGGAAGTTGTCATACGGACACCGGAAAGGTTCGGGGGCACATCGGTATTGTACCGAGGCAACCGGAGGGGTTCCAGGGGTCCACCGGGAGGGGCCACCTCTCCCGGAGGGGCTTATGGGCTGTATGAGGAAGGGAACCAGCCCAAAGTGGGCTGGTGCGCCTTCCCCCCCAAGGGCCCATGCGCCTAGGGTTTGGGGAAACCCTGAGGTGGGCGCCCCCTTGCTTGGGGGCAAGCCTCCTCCCCTAGGCCGCCGCCCCCCTCTAGATCCCATCTAGAGGGGCCGGCCCCCCTTGCCCCTTCCCCTATAAATAGTGGGGGTGAGGGGAGGGCAGCGAGACGATGCAAGGCGCAGCCCCTCCCCTCCCCAACACCTCTCCTCCTCCGTCACGTGCTTAGCGAAGCTCTGCCGGAGTACTCCTTCTCCACCACCACCACGCCGTCGTGCTGCTGTTGGAGACTTCTTCCTCAACCTCACCTCCCCTTGCTGGATCAAGAAGGAGGAGACGTCGATCATCCCGTACGTGTGTTGAACGCGGAGGTGCTGTCCGTTCGGCACTTGGTCATCGGTGATCTGAATCACGGCGAGTACGACTACCTCATCCCCGTTCGTTGAACGCTTCCGCTCGCGATCTACAAAGTGGTATGTAGATGCAATCTCTCTCCCATGACTCGTTGCTAGTTGAACTCATAGATGGATCTTGGTGAAACAGTAGGAAATTTTTTAATTTTCTGCAACGTTCCCCAACAGTGGCATCATGATCTAGGTCTATGCGTAGTTCTTCTTGCGCGAGTAGAACACAATTTGTTGTGGGCGTAGATTTGTCAACTTTTCTTGCCGCTACTAGTCTTATCTTGCTTCAGCGGGATTGTGGGATGAAGCGGCCCGGACCAACCTTACACGTACTCTTACGTGAGACTGGTTCCACCGACTAACATGCACTAGTTGCATAAGGTGGCTGGCGGGTGTCTGTCTCTCCCACTTTAGTTGGAGCGGATTCGATGAAAAGGGTCCTTATGAAGGGTAAATAGAAGTTGACAAATCACGTTGTGGCTTTCACGTAGGTAAGAAAACGTTCTTGCTAGAACCCTAATTCAGCCATGTAAAACTTGCAACAACAATTAGAGGACGTCTAACTTGTTTTTGCAGCAAGTGCTTTGTGATATGATATGGCCAAAGTTGTGATGAATGATGAATGATCTATATGTGATGTATGATATGTTCATGCTATTGTAATAGGAATCACGACTTGCATGTCGATGAGTATGACAACCGGCAGGAGCCATAGGAGTTGTCTTTATTTTTTGTATGACCTGCGTGTCATTGAGAAACGCCATGTAAATTACTTTACTTTATTGCTAAACGCGTTAGCCATAGTAGTAGAAGTAATAGTTGGCGAGGAACTTCATGGAGACACGATGATGGAGATCATGATGATGGAGATCATGGTGTCAAGCCGGTGACAAGATGATCATGGAGCCCCAAGATGGAGATCAAAGGAGCTATGTGATATTGGCCATATCATGTCACGTTTATTATTTGATTGCATGTGATGTTTATCATGTTTTGCATCTTGTTTACTTAGAAAGACGGTAGTAAATAAGATGATCCCTCATAATAATTTCAAGAAGTGTTCCCCCTAACTGTGCACCGTTGCGACAGTTCGTTGTTTCGAAGCACCACGTGATGATCGGGTGTGATAGATTCTAACGTTCACATACAACGGGTGTAAGATAGATTTACACATGCAAATACTTAGGTTGACTTGACGAGCCTAGCATGTACAGACATGGCCTCGGAACACAGAAGACCGAAAGGTCGAGCATGAGTCGTATAGAAGATACGATCAACATGAAGATGTTCACCAATGTTGACTAGTCCGTCTCACGTGATGATCGGACACGGCCTAGTTGACCTGGATCATGTAATACTTAGATGACTAGAAGAGGGATGTTTATCTAAGTGGGAGTTCATTAAATAATTTGATTAGATGAACTTTATTATCATGAACTTAGTCTAAAAATATTTACAATATGTCTTGTAGATCAAATGGACAACGTAGTCCTCAACTTCAACGCGTTCCTAGAGAAAACCAAGCTGAAAGACGATTGCAGCAACTATACGGACTGGGTCCGGAACCTGGGGATCATCCTCATAGCTGCCAAGAAAGATTATGTCCTACGAGCACCGCTGGGTGACGCACCTATTCTCCCTGCGGAACAAGACGTTATGAACGCTTGGCAGTCACGCTGCGATGATTACTCCCTCGTTCAGTGCGGCATGCTTTACAGCTTAGAGCCGGGGCTCCAAAAGCGTTTTGAGAGACATGGAGCATATGAGATGTTCGAAGAGCTGAAAATGGTTTTCCAAGCTCATGCCCGGGGCGAGAGATATGAAGTCTACGACAAATTCTTTAGCTGTAAGATGGAGGAAAATAGCTCTGTCAGTGAACACATACTCAAAATGTCTGGGTTGCACAGCCGCTTGACTCAACTGGAAGTTAATCTCCCGGATGAAGCAGTCATTGACAGAATCCTCCAGTCGCTTCCACCTAGCTACAAGATCTTTGTGATGAACTACAATATGCAGGGGATGGTAAAGACCATTCCTGAGGTATATGCTATGCTGAAATCAGCAGAGGTAGAAATCAAGAAGGAGCATCAAGTGTTGATGGTGAATAAAACCACTAAGTTCAAGAAGGGCAAGGGTAAAAAGAACTTCAAGAAGGACGGCAAGGAAGTTGCCGCACCCGGTAAGCAAGTTGCCGGGAAGAAGCCAAAGAATGGACCCAAGCCCGAGACTGAGTGTTTTTATTGCAAGGGAAGTGGTCACTGGAAGCGGAACTGCCCCAAATACTTAGCAGACAAGAAGGCCGGCAAAACAAAAGGTATATGTGATATACATGTAATTGATGTGTACCTTACCAGTACTCGTAGTAGCTCTTGGTATTTGATACCGGTGCAGTTGCTCACATTTGTAACTCAAAGCAGGAGCTGCGGAATAAACGGAGACTGGCGAAGGACGAGGTGACGATGCGCGTCGGGAATGGTTCCAAGGTCGATGTGATCGCCGTCGGCACGCTACCTCTACATTTACCTACGGGATTAGTTTTAAACCTCAATAATTGTTATTTAGTGCCAAGTTTGAGCATGAACATTGTGTCTGGATCTCGTTTAATTCGAGATGGCTACTCATTTAAATCCGAGAATAATGGTTGTTCTATTTATATGAGAGATATGTTTTATGGTCATGCTCCGATGGTTAATGGTTTATTCTTAATGAATCTCGTACGTGATGATACACATATTCATAGTGTGAATACCAAAAGAGTTAAAGCTGATAACAATAGTCCCACATATTTGTGGCACTGCCGTCTTGGTCACATAAGTGTCAAACGCATGAAGAAGCTCCATGCAGATGGACTTTTAGAGTATCTTGATTATGAATCATTTGACATGCGCGAACCATGCCTCATGGGTAAAATGACCAAGACTCTGTTCTCAGGAACAATGGAGCGAGCAACCAACTTATTGGAAATCATACATACCGATGTGTGCGGTCCAATGAGTGTTGAGGCTCGCAGTGGCTATCGTTATGTTCTCACCCTCACTGATGACTTGAGTAGATATGGGTATGTCTACTTAATGAAACACAAGTCTGAGACCTTTGAAAAGTTCAAAGAATTTCAGAGTGAGGTTGAAAATCAACGTGATAGAAAGATCAAGTTTCTACGATCAGATCGTGGAGGAGAATACTTGAGTCACGATTTTGGCACACACTTAAGAAAATGTGGAATAGTTTCACAACTCACGCCGCCTGGAACACCTCAGCGTAATAGTGTGTCCGAACGTCGTAATTGCACTCTATTAGATATGATGCGATCTATGATGTCCCTTACCGATTTACCACTATCTTTTTGGGGCTATGCTTTAGAGACTGCCGCATTCACTTTAAATAGGGCTCCGTCTAAATCCGTTGAGACGACACCGTATGAATTATGGTTTGGGAAGAAACCTAAGCTATCGTTTCTAAAAGTTTGGGGATGCGATGCTTATGTCAAGAAACTTCAACCTGAAAAGCTCGAACCCAAGTCGAAAAAATGCATCTTCATAGGATACCCTAAAGAAACTATTGGGTATACCTTCTACCTCAGATCCGAAGGCAAGATCTTTGTTGCCAAGAATGGATCCTTTCTAGAGAAAGAGTTTCTCTCGAAAGAAGTAAGTGGGAGGAAAGTAGAACTTGATGAAGTGTTACCTCTTGAACCGGAAAATGGCGAAACTCAAGAAAACGTTTCTGAGGTGCCTGCACCGACTAGAGAGGAAATTAATGATGATGATCAAGATACTTCTAATCAAGCTCCTACTGAAATTCGAAGGTCCACAAGGACACGTTCCGCACGAGTGTTACGGCAACCCTGTCTTGGAAATCATGTTGTTAGACAACGGTAAACCTTCGAACTAGGAGGAAGCAATGGCAGGCCCGGATTCCGACAAATCGCTGGAAGCCATGAAATCCGAGATAGGATGCATGTATGAAAACGAAGTATGGACTTTGACTGACTTGCCCGTTGAGCGGCGAGCCATAGAAAATAAATGGATCTTTAAGAAGAAGACAGACGCAGATGGTAATGTGACCATCTATAAAGCTCGGCTTGTCGCTAAGGGTTATCGACAAGTTCAAGGAATTGACTACGATGAGACTTTCTCACCGGTAGCAAAGCTGAAGTCCGTCCGAATCATGTTAGCAATTGCCGCATTCTACGATTATGAAATATGGCAAATGGACGTCAAAACGGCATTCCTTAATGGTTTCCTTAAGGAAGAATTGTATATGATGCAGCCGGAAGGTTCTGTCGATCCTAAGAATGCTGACAAGGTGTGCAAGCTCCAACGCTCGATTTATGGGCTGGTGCAAGCATCTCGGAGTTGGAACATTCGCTTTGATGAGATGATCAAAGCGTTTGTGTTTACGCAGACTTATGGAGAAGCCTGCGTTTACAAGAAAGTGAGTGGGAGCTCTGTAGCATTTCTCATACTATATGTAGATGACATACTTTTGATGGGAAATGATATAGAACTCTTGGACAACATTAAGGCCTACTTGAATAAAAGTTTTTCAATGAAGGACCTTGGAGAAGCTGCTTATATATTAGGCATCAAGATCTATAGAGATAGATCAAGACGCCTCATAGGTCTTTCACAAAGCACATACCTTGATAAGATATTGAAGAAGTTCAATATGGATCAATCTAAGAAAGGGTTCTTACCTGTGTTACAAGGTGTGAAATTGAGCTCAGCTCAATGTCCGACCACGGCAGAAGATATAGAAGAGATGAGTGTCATCCCCTATGCCTCAGCCATAGGTTCTATTATGTATGCCATGCTGTGTACCAGACCTGATGTAAACCTTGCCGTAAGTTTGGTAGGAAGGTACCAAAGTAATCCCGGCAAGGAACACTGGACAGTGGTCAAGAATATCCTGAAGTACCTCAAAAGGACTAAGGAAATGTTTCTCGTTTATGGAGGTGACGAAGAACTCGTCGTAAAGGGTTACGTCCATGCTAGCTTCGACACAGATCTGGATGACTCTAAGTCACAAACCGGATATGTGTATATTTTGAATGGTGGGGCAGTAAGCTGGTGCAGTTGGAAGCAGAGCGTTGTGGCGGGATCTACATGTGAAGCGGAGTACATGGCAGCCTCGGAGGCAGCACATGAAGCAATTTGGGTGAAGGAGTTCATCATCGACCTCGGAGTCATACCCAATGCGTCGGGGCCAATCAAACTCTTCTATGACAACGCTGGAGCTATTGCACTTGCCAAGGAGCCCAGGTTTCACAAGAAGACATGGCACATCAAGCGTCGCTTCAACTCCATTCGTGAAAATGTTCAAGATGGAGACATAGATATTTGTAAAGTACATACGGACCTGAATGTAGCAGATCCGTTGACTAAACCTCTCCCTAAGGCAAAACATGATCAGCACCAGAACTCTATGGGTGTTCGATTCATCACAATGTAACTAGATTATTGACTCTAGTGCAAGTGGGAGACTGTTGGAAATATGCCCTAGAGGCAATAATAAAAGCATTATTATTATATTTCCTTATTCATGATAATTGTCTTTATTCGTGCTATAATTGTGTTATCCGGAAATCATAATACATGTGTGAATAACAGACAACAACGTGTCCCTAGTAAGCCTCTAGTTGACTAGCTCGTTGATCAATAGATAGTCATGGTTTCCTGACTATGGGCATAGGATGTCAATGATAACGAGATCACATCATTAAGGGAATGATGTGATGGACGAGACCCAATCCTAAACATAGCATAAGATCGCATAGCTCGTTTGCTAGAGTTTTCCAATGTCAAGTATCTTTTCCTTAGACCATGAGATCGTGTAACTCCCGGATACCGTAGGAGTGCTTTGGGTGTGCCAAACGTCACAACGTAACTGGGTGACTATAAAGGTATACTACGGGTATCTCCGAAAGTATCTGTTGGGTTGACACGGATCGAGACTGGGATTTGTCACTCCGCTTGACGGAGAGGTATCACCGGGCCCTCTCGGTAATGCATCATCATAATGAGCTCAATGTGATCAAAGTGTTTGATCACGGGATCATGCATTACGGTACGAGAAAAGTGACTTGCTGGTAACGAGATTGAACGAGGTATTTGGATACCGACGATCGAATCTCGGGCAAGTAAAATACCGATTGACAAAGGGAATCGTATACGGGATTAATTGAATCCTCGATATCATGGTTCATCCGATGACATCATCGAGGAGCATGTGGGAGCCAACATGGGTATCCAGATCCCGCTGTTGGTTATTTCCCGAGAGTCGTCTCGGTCATGTCTGCATGTCTCCCGAACCCGTAGGGTCTACACACTTAAGGTTCGGTGACACTAGGGTTATTAGGAAGACTTGTATGTGATTACCGAATGTTGTTCGGAGTCCCGGATAAGATCCCGGACATCACGAGGAGTTCCGGAATGGTCCGTAGGTAAAGATTTATATATGGGAAGTTGTCATACGGACACCGGAAAGGTTCGGGGGCACATCGGTATTGTACCGGGGCCACCGGAGGGGTTCCAGGGGTCCACCGGGAGGGGCCACCTCTCCCAGAGGGGCTTATGGGCTGTATGAGGAAGGGAACCAGCCCAAAGTGGGCTGGTGCACCTTCCCTCCCAAGGGCCCATGCGCCTAGGGTTTGGGGAAACCCTGAGGGGGGCGCCCCCCTTGCTTGGGGGGCAAGCCTCCTCCCCTAGGCCGCCGCCCCCCTCTAGATCCCATCTAGAGGGGTCGGCCCCCCTTGCCCCATCCCCTATAAATAGTGGGGGTGAGGGGAGGGCAGTGAGACGATCCAAGGCGCAGCTCCTCCCCTCCCCAACACCTCTCCTCCTCCGTCACGTGCTTAGCGAAGCTCTGCCGGAGTACTCCTTCTCCACCACCACCATGCCGTCGTGCTGCTGTTGGAGACTTCTTCCTCAACCTCTCCTTCCCCTTGCTGGATCAAGAAGGAGGAGACGTCGATCGTCCCGTACGTGTGTTGAACGCGGAGGTGCTGTCCGTTCGGCACTTGGTCATCGGTGATCTGAATCACGGCGAGTACGACTACCTCATCCCCGTTCGTTGAACGCTTCCGCTCGCGATCTACAAAGTGGTATGTAGATGTAATCTCTCTCCCATGACTCGTTGCTAGATGAACTCATAGATGGATCTTGGTAAAACCGTAGGAAAAATTTTAATTTTCTGCAACGTTCCCCAACAACGGGAGTCCTGTTAGCCCAGTGCTACAGCCCGGATTCACACGCTGTTGACCGACATGCTCGAAGTTGATTCATGTATGCCTGTCCCCATGGGTTAGTGCCGCTTTGGGTTGACGACTAGCCATGTCGGCCCGGGTTCTTGGTCATATGGATGCTAGCGACACTATCATATACGTGAGCCAAAAGGCGCAAATGGTCCCGGGCCAGGTAAGGTGGCACCCGTGGGAATACCGTGCGTGAGGCCGCAAGGTGATATGATGTGTTACATGCTAGATCGGTGTGACTTAGGATCGGGGTCTTGACATTACGTGGCGGCGGCGGGGGCGTCTTGCGGTGGGAAGCGGCTCCTCTGCCGTGCTCTGTGTTTCGTCGGGCCACTGACCGACGGCGACGGTGGTGCCTTGCGCTGTTGTTGGCGTACTCCTGGACGTAGGCCTAGCTTCAAGGAAGGACAAAATGTTCTGGACTTCGGAGCGAATCAACTGACGGGAGGAGGCGACTGGCGTTGGTGCAAGGAAGCGGTCGACGGCGACGATCCATGCCGCTAAGGGGGGCACTGGCACCCGCGTGGGGCCAGGCGCTGTCAACGGCGCGGCGGAGACATTCGTTTGCACGAGCACCGGCACGGACGCGCACGTCATTGCACGTGCAGGCGCATGCGCTGGCAGGTGCACGGGCATCGGCACGGGCGTGCACGTTAGTGCACGCGTAGGCGCATGCGCTGGCAGGTGCACGGGCGCGTGAAAGTCGGCAGGGACCTCGTGGAACCCCGCGGCATCAACTCGGCGACAATGTGCGGCTCCCAGCCCATCAATACCACGGGGATGGGCGCTGGCACTGTCGGGGCGACGGGAGCTGGAACGGGAGCGGGGACAGGCGCGACATCTTCCCGCAAGGCCAGTTCAAGCTCGTCCCAAAGCGCCTTATGTTCTTGAGACTCCGGCTAGGTGTCTTCCTAAGGAAACTGGAAGACTAAGGGCAGACCACCGTGATGCGGTATGGCGTACGTTTAGGTCAGGCTGGTTGGAGGTAGACGACAGGAGAATCGGAGAGGAAGAGAGAAGATTGTAGCGATATCGGGTAGTGCGTGGTTGATTTTAAACTGCGGCGTCGGCGACATTAAAAGTGGGAGCAGTTGGGACGAAGGTGGGCGATGGAGCCTGGTCAAAGGGCTCGCCTCCCGGTGAGCCTGCACAGCGGTTTGCTTGCACGCCTCCCTATCAGCCAACGCAACGGTGTGCTCGCACGCCTCACGTCGACTCACACGCTTGCTCGGACGGCACCTGCCGATGAGAAGTGGGACTCGTGGCGGCACGTAAATGCCCACGATTTCTATAGTGAAAGCGTTCGCCTTAACGTGACAGGTCTTTGTTCCAAAATACCTTGGCTCTTCATTTGTGCAACTTGTCATAAGCAGCTTGTCTCAAATTGAAGAAAAAAATTATGAAGTAATATTTGTGCCATATTGATACGTCTCCAACGTATCTATAATTTTTTATTGTTCAATGCTATTATATTATCTGTTTTGGATGTTTATGGGCTTTATTAAACACTTTTATATTATTTTTGGGACTGACCTATTAACCCAAAGCCCAGTGCCAGTTTCTGTTTCCCCTTGTTTCGCTGTTTCACAGAAAAGGAATATCAAACGGAGTCTAAACGGAATGAAACCTTCGGAGAGTTATTTTTGGAACGGAAGCAATCCAGAAGACTTGGATTTTACGTAAGGGAAGCAACAAGGATGGCACGAGGCAGGGGGCGCGCCCACCACCCTGGGCGCGTCCTCCACCCTCGTGGGCCCCTTGTGGCTCCCCTTCCCGACTTCTTTCGCCTATATATCTCCATATACCCTAAAACCATCGGGGAACATAATAGATTGGGAGTTCCGCCGCCGCAAGCCTCTGTAGCCACCAAAACAATCAGGACCCTGTTCCGGCACCCTGCCCAAGGGGGGAACCCTCACCGGTGGCCATCTTCATCATCCCGACGCTCTCCATGATGAGGAGGGAGTAGTTCACCCTCGGGGCAGAGGGTATGTACCAGTAGCTATGTGTTTGATCTCTCTCTCTCTCTCTCTCTCTCTCTCTCTCGTGTTCTTGAGGTGATACGATCTTGATGTATCGCGAGCTTTGCTATTATAGTTGGATCTTATGATGTTTCTCCCCCTCTACTCTCTTGTAATGGATTGAGTTTTCCCTTTGAAGTTATCTTATCGGATTGAGTCTTTAAGGATTTGAGAACACTTGATGTATGTCTTGCGTGGGATACCAGTCGTGATAATGGGGTGTTCTATTGATTCACTTGATGTATGTTTTGGTGATCAACTTGCGGGTTCCGCCCATGAACCTATGCATAGGGGTTGGCACACGTTTTCGTCTTGACTCTCCGGTAGAAACTTTGGGGCACTCTTTGAAGTACTTTGTGTTGGTTGAATAGATGAATCTGAGATTGTGTGATGCATATCGTATAATCATACCCACAGATACTTGAGGTGACATTGGAGTATCTAGGTGACATTAGGGTTTTGGTTGATTTGTGTCTTAAGGTGTTATTCTAGTAAGAACTCTATGATAGATTGATCCGAAAGAATAACTTTGAGGTGGTTTGATACCCTACCATAATCTGTTCGTTTGTTCTACGCTATTAGTGACTTTGGAGTGACTCTTTGTTGCATGTTGAGGGATATTTATATGATCCAATTATGTTATTGTTATTGAGAGAACTTGCACTAGTGAAAGTATGAACCCCAGGCCTTGTTTCCTAGCATTGCAATACCGTTTGTGCTCACTTTTACCACTTGTTACCTTGCTGTTTTTATATTTTCAGATTACAAAAACCTATATCTACCATCCATATTGCACTTGTATCACCATCTCTTCGCTGAACTAGTGCACCTATACAATTTACCATTGTATTGGGTGTATTGGGGACACAAGAGACTCTTTATTATTTGGTTGCTGGGTTGCTTGATAGAGACCACCTTCATCCTACGCCTCCCACGGATGGATAAACCTTAGGTCATCCACTTGAGGGAAATTTGCTACTGTCCTACAAACCTCTGCACATGGAGGCCCAACAACGTCTACAAGAAGAAGTTTGCATAGTAGACATCACATATCACGTGACCATGCTCAGTTTCAAGAATTTATGGTCACTTTTGGATTTTCTGAAATTTAAGATCCAAGATTCGAAACAATATCATAACCTGCAACATGCAATAAAGTTTGAAGCCATACATCTGTCATGTTGTATTTGTTAAGAAAGGATTTGGTCAAACATTTGCTTAGTTAGACTTCAGACTACTAGGAAAAGGCCTACTAGTGGCGCACATGTTTTGCCTACTAATGGCGCACCACACGTGCGCCACTAGCATCACGCCATTAGTATTTTTTACTAATGGCGCACCACGGGTGCGCCATTAGTATCTGGTATACTAATGGTGCACCACACAGTGCGCCATTAGTATGTCCAACGGTGCACCATTAGTATGCCTCCCAGGGGCCATTTACCCATGTGCTCTGGCTTACTAATGGCACACTAGTTGATGATGCGCCACTAGTGTGCTCTGGCTTACTAATGGCGCACTAGTTCACTACAAAAAAATATACTTCAGTGATGATACGTGTTTGTCACAGTAGGTCGTGTTTTTTGTCATGCATGTACATCCATGACAAATTTATGATAGAATCAAGATAGTCATACCTGTGCTGTCGTAGAAGTGTTCCATGACATTACCAAAATTATCATCATGGAAGTGTCCACTTCCATGACGATAAATCGCGCGTCACAGAAGTGCTTTCGTCAAGGGTGACCGACACGTGGCATCCACCGTAACGGAACGCCGTTAAGCTATCGGGTCGGGTTTTGGATCCAATAACCCGTTAACAACCCCGACCAATGGGAAATTTCCACGTGTAAAATTCTTATTGGCCGGACGAAACACGTGTCAGCTCGTCAGTGGGTTAGATAGGTTCCTATGATATGTCGACACATGGCACGGCCCAACAGTGGCCCATTTAGCTTACAAAGCTGGCCCGTTTGACTTGGTCAAAAGTTAACGGGCTGGCCCATGAAAAGCCTGTTAACGATCTCTTTGCAAATAGCCCATTTTATGGCCCGTTAACTCACGACCCGTTAGGCCCTAAAGGAAATCGGCCCAACAACTTCATGTGGGCTGTCGAATATAATACCAGCCCATTTCATTTTCGGCCCATGTATGGCCCACGACGTCTTTCGGCCCATATGAGGCCTTCATATCTTTCGGACCATTACAGGCCCATAGTGACTCTAGCCCATAATGAACAGTAATTTTCTTTATACCCGTTAACGGCCCGTGATTTACATGGGCCGTTTCCAGCCTGTGTTAGGTTTCGGCCTATTGACGGCCCATACGTTCTTGGGCTCCTTTTTGGCCCTCGATTACTTCCGACCCGTTCCAGGCCTGTTCCCCTAATGGGCCAAATTTCGCCCATGGCAAGAGTCGGCCCGTTACTGGCATGTTCCACTAATGGGCCAAATTTGGCCCATGGCAAGATTCGGCCCGTTACTGGCCTGTTACCCTAATGGGCCAAATTCGGCCCATGGCAAGAGTCGGCCTGTTTCTAGCCTGTTAACTCGTTGCGCCGTTTCCAGCCCATCCTATATTCTGGCCCATTAACAACCCGTTATGCCTGTGACAGAATTAAGCCTTTGCTGTCCTACGGCCTGTTACCATGCTGGGCTGATACCAATTACGCCCGATTATGGCCCATGTAGACCCATTTATCCGACGGCCCGAGGCCCACCGATTACAGGCCCATTTATCGACGGCTCGTAGGAGACCTATGGATCCTATGGCCCGTATATGGACCATGGTAGTTGCGGCCACTAGCAAACCAGGGAAATAGAAGACTAGAAAATAAATAAGGCCGAAACTAACGCTAGGATATTAAGGAGATTGCACAGATTACATCCACTCGGCATCAAAGATTGCCACCAGTGCAAATATAGGGAACACCCTACACTATACAAAAATGGCTTGCTGTTTTCTTCAGGCGGTGGCTGCACGTTAAGAATAAATTTTGTATCGCACCAAAACAAATTACAACTATATTACAAAAGGAAGGTTGGCATAAAACTTAACAGTCTAGCAGATAAATGCACCACCAGAAGTTCAGAAGCTCAGTTCATTTGACCTGACAGTTACGTTTTCATGTTGTATTGTCCAATGGAGCACCATAACCCTCGCCTTCATTTCCCCTAGGCTCCTGAACAACATAGCAAATGTCTGATAGTCTGGTTTATAAACCATGCATATCTTTACGACATTGAGCAATGTTTCTTCTTGTTTCACAAAGGGTCTCTGTTAGGGAATGGACTTGTGTCTGGAGCGCAGATACAACACTGCTTTGAGCTTGCATATCTTGATCATGAGGCAGTTTGGACGATATTGCCTTAACAACCAACCCAGTATTACGCATGAACGTGCTTTTGGCACTGTTAGTGGACAGGTACTGACCCACTGCAGCAAGAGCTGACATTGCCGTTATAGTTGCCTCGCCACCTTCAGAAGGTGGTGGTTCCACCATTTTTTCCATAGCTCGCTGAAAAGTTGAGGTTTTACATTAGTAGTACCAGAACAGAAGATATTAAGGAGGCAGCAAAACCAAACAAAATAGCTTTGGTCTATATACAGAACTTATTCTAGTGAACCCATGTAAAATATTAGTTGTATTTTAATGCAAAGTACATAATAAAACCAGGTTCCAAACATATGACCATGTACCATTGCTAATGTATTGTCTATTTCTTCACATTGTATTGAGGGCTAAGGATGAAGAGACGAAGTTTATAATACGTTAAGCATAGTATGACGTCATTCATATCACAAAACAACTGAGAACAGACAAACAGGCAATTGTAACGTTGTGTCGACAAGTCCAGCACGGAACTAGATTACGGGTCAAGATCAAAGGAACATCACTCCTCTCTTTTAAACCTTGTAAGGTGCAATGATACGCTAAGACAATTGTGTATAAAATTGAAAAGAGTAATAGACATTGGCTGCAACCATGCAGTTCAAGGCACAAGTCAGAGTAAGTAGTAGTTAAAAGGCATGAGGATTAAGGACTTACACCATCGGCTTTGACTGGTGTAGTCATGCCCTTCTTTTTGCTGGTGTGACAGTCCTTGAAGATTTCCACATCATTTGGTTCAGGTACTTTTTGGTCCTTGCGGGCTTTCCTCTGCATTTGGAACAAGTCAATATAGATCTAGTAATATGGTACAGCGAAAAGAGTGAAACAGCTGCTAATTACAAGAGCCTCGCAGTGTGCAATATAGCTACGAGATCCTGTCGTCTGTTGGAATTTCACTTTCATACGGTTGGCCTTGTTCTTTGAACAGTTCACCTACAAGAAGATAGATTTGTGTGGCACATGCGTAAATAGGACTTCAAGATGTGATCTGATGACATATATATAATGTACCTGATACTTCGGATCAGACCAATGTTTAACGAGGCCTCTCCAGTCTTCATCAGATATATTTTCCACTAGAGATGTTTGGGCAAGTTCACTGTTAGCCTTGCCTTCAAAGTGAGTTTTCCTCAAGTTATGCCGATACTGTCGCAGAGCATACTTGAAAACATGGGTGCAAGCTTGTCTGGTTGCATCATCTTGGCTATCCAACTTGAACCTCATCTGTTGAAAATTATGGGAGTCTCATTATCAGCAACCTAGAAAGTATTGGACAGAGCAAGACGATATTACTAGTTTCCATACATAACCATACTTACAGATAAATGGTCGAGGAAGATGTTGAACTGGGTTTTGTCTTTGTCATTCCTGTACTGAATCCATGTTGGGAGGATGCGTACATGACACCTAACAACAACCGCTGCCTCTGATACTAACTTGGCTGACTCTGTAGCATCACGTGGCCTTTTTAAACCTACCTCAAAATGGATCTCCATTCTTCCTCCTCTAGATTTAGTTAACCTATCGAGCATTATCCCTGATGTTTGTTTCCTCTTGCGCCTAGGTGCTAGTCCAACAACAAACATAGGAAGTGTTAATGTACATCAAACGGTGAGACTACATATAAAGAAGCATGCAACTGTAACTTGACTCCAGCAAATACCTTCTTGCTGTTGAAGCTCACAAGGTTCATCTGATATTGCCAACTCGTCTTGTGTCAAGGGTGCGTGGGAAGTAGTGTCAGGTGGCAAGGGAGCTTGGGAACGTGCTGCTAGCTCAGTTGACGCACGAGTACGTCGTGTAGCTGGTAGTACTGTGGTAGGTGTTGCAAGAACTAGGGCTGTCTCTACTTGTTTGGTGGCTGCTATTTGTTTCCGTTTGTCTTTTTTTGCAACTCGTGTAGCATGGGATGCCATTTTTGTAGAATTTTCTACTGGACTTTGACCTTCTATTGCACCATCAGTACCAGAAGAATCTGCAGGATTCATTCGCTTCTCATTCCCTGCCATTCTGTGTTTCTTCCTCTTTCTCTGTGCCATGTTAAGTCAAGCCGACAAGAAAAACAAATAACCATTTAGTTCTTCAGAACAAATTGATGCGTGATGCAGACGAACTGAACTTTGATGTTAGACAACCACATGATAGGAGGATGTAATATGTATGAAAAACAGGACGGAAGAGATAACCCGAACTATGATATGTAAACTAAGAAGAAGACATTTCACCAAATTAGAAGCAATGCAATGGAAGGTAGACACCATATGAAAGATGCTACAAATATCGCTCTGCCAAGTTAACAGTGTCTCATCATAAATGGCATTTAAACAAATGTGAAGCAGTACAAGAAATAAATCATATGCAAGATGCAAACAACATCACACAACCATGTTAGAGGCTCTTGTCATTAGTGCCATTGCATATTCACAACATTGCATATTCACAGCTTATGATGTGTAAACTAAGGAGAAGGCATTTCAACAAATTAGAAGCAATGAAAGCTTGACACCATATGAAAGATGCAACGAATATCACTCTACGAAGTTAAAACTGTCTCGTCATAAGTGCCATTTCAACAAATTAGTAGTACAAGCTAGAAAAGAATGTGACATGTAACCTATATCACACTCCGAATTCAAACGTGTCTTATGATAAGTGATTGTTGCAGGTTACACAACAGTAGTAATTTGATGTAAGAACATGGTGTGATAGACATATATTGTATGTTCTAGAAACAGGAACACGTGTCTTATTCAAGTATAATGTGTAAAGTAAGCAGATGGAATTCAACAAAATTAGAAGCAATACAAGCTAGACATCACACATAGCATGCAACCACATATAACAGTGCCATGTTAGAGGGAGCACCGGTGATGCTGCACTAGGGGAGACGTGCTCATCATAAACACAGCTTTGTTGAGTGTCTATGCATGTGTTGTCATGGAAATCATCTTGGGGGTGTGGAGGAGTAGAAACTATAGAGGCCCTCCATTCGGAAGGAGAACCTTTATCCGCTGCCTTGCTAACTTCCTTCCGCTTTATTGATTTTGAATTGTCAAGTAAAACGGACAAGAAAAAGCAATAAAATTCTCTCTTCAGAACTAATTCATGCATGATGCTGACAATCACTACTTTGATGTAAGGCAAACACATGATACTAGGATGGAATATGTACGGAAAACAAGACGACATGGCATGTTCACAACTGTTTGTGTAAACTAAGCAGAAACCATTCCAGCAAATAAGAAGCAATGCAAGCTAGACACCACACGAAAGATGCAACCAATATGACTCTGCCAAGTTAAAAGCGTCCCATCATAAATGGAATTTCAACAAATTAGAAGCAGCGCATGCTATAAATCATATGAAAGATGCAACTAATATCGCACTTCATATACTAAAGGTGTCTCGTCATGTTGATTGATGCGTGATACAAAAAAACAATAGTTTTATGTAAGGACATGCTTAATAGACAGATGTACTATGTACTAAATACAGGAAGGCATGTCACATTAACAGGTATAATGTATAAGCTAAGCAGACTAGCACATGCAGTTTAACCAGATTGGAAGAATTACAATCTAGACACCATATGCAACATGCAACCACATATCACGCTGCCAAGTTAGAGCAAGCACCTGTGATGCTAGTGTAGGGGAAATGCTGTAATCAACTACAGAGCTATGTTCACTATCTTCATGTAGCATTTCTATTTCTTGAGAATCATGTCGGGAGGCTGACGCTGCATTCTTTAAATGAGGAGTAGTCCCCTTGCCTGCCTGCCTCGTCATAAGTGATTGATGAGGGATACACAGGAACATTAGTTTGATTTAAGAACATGGTTAATACACAGATGTACTAGTATGTACCAAAAACAGAAAGGCATGTCATATTCAAAGGTATAATGTGTAAGCTAAGCACATGCAATTTAACCAAATTAGAAGCAATACAAGCTAGACATCCAGCTGGAGTGGTGAGCGTGATCATCTAGGACCTGAGAGCCTGATGGGAGGCGGGCTGCTTCGCAACCATCGCAACTTTTTAGTTGGCTTCTAGGTGATGCCTATCTTTGCTGGGCTTGTCACTAGCTCGGCCAGTGCCCTGACTAGCTATTTGTCTTCTGGTGCTCACGGGATGGTGGTTCATGTAAAAAAATATCTTTCCTTATCTTACCGACTTCGGCCTTTCGAATACAAGCTAGACACCACATGGAACATGCAACCACATATGACACCGCGAAGTTAAAGCAAGCACCTGGGATGGTGGTTCATTGCGAGCGAGGTCATCAACTCTAGAGCTACGTTCCCAGTCTCCATCTGCTGACACTACATCCTTTAAAGCGTTGAAACATATCTCGCCTAGACGCACACCAAACTGGAGCGACTTCTCTCTTTTCTTTTTGGCTTCTCTCATGGCAGTAGAGTCTGAAATACCCTTGCATAAAAACACAACAGTGAGAGTAAGGGTGAAGTGTGTGCAGAACTAGTGCACTGTAAAAGTAGCAGATAGCAGGTGGCTGAAAAATAAATGACAGGAGACATACGATAGCTCTACAACATTGCATGGCAAACAAAATTAGATTCTACTCTGTATGATTTTGTAATATATGAGCACAGGAAATGTAGGTACTCCTCTAGCACACCACCACATGTGGTCATATCTAAGATAACAGTCGACTGAAAATAAATAGGTCAGTCGATTTTTTTAATGAACCGTCCGATCTATAAGGAACGAGCAGATGGCCTTCGTCTACCTCCCGCCAGTCACTGTTGACGATCTTTCTCGAACCGCTAGCGACCACCGGCCCAGACCCCTGCCTCCGCCGCCCTGCCCTCCCATCGACCTCACACCACCGCCGTGCTTGGCAGCGCCCAGGCCGTCTCTTTAATCCCGGCCAACCTCCAGATCGGGCGCCAGTAGCTCTAGGTCGCACACGCCCGTCAGATAAACACCAAGGCGCTGCTTCCCCGGCATAATAGGTGTAGTAGCGCCTGTTACGCTGGGGAATGCTTCCGTTAATTGGGAATCAACTGGCCAGAAATTGAAATTCAGGGGGGCGACGGACCTCTACCTAAGGTGAAATAGTATATGAGGAGAAACCTTATGCATCGCGAGTTACTAGGAACATCTAGTATCAAGAAGAAGCGGTCAACTAGTGTCTTCTGTGGGATGAATACCGTGGAAGCAGAGACGTAAGATTTGCACGAGTAAGGGAAGAGGGGTACCTTTTTTGGTTGCTGGTGTGGTCACCCCCACATGTCGCGCCGATCTTCTTGTTTTTACCGGGGAAACCGATGTTCTGGAGGGTGCAGGCTTGGACGAACTCATGGCCAAATTGATGATTGTGTTGCCATTGCCGTATGTCAGCGGAGGGGGAGCAGATCCGAGGCGGCGAAGGACGGCGTAGCAGGAACAACTCCGGTGCAGTGGAGGGTGGTGAAGTTGGAGCGGCAGCGGTGAGGTGTAGGACGACGTGGTTGAACTGGCTCGGGTACGGACGGCTCGGCCTCGACTTCAACTACTAGCCGTGGAGGGCGTTTCGGTTGAGGTTGCGGTGGACGACGACGTCGGGGTATCGGCTCCTGCGTGATGGAGGAGGGTGGCGGTTGATGGGTGGGATGGGGTGGCGGACAGAGGACGCCGGGGTTTCGCGGCTGGTGGAGAGGTAGTTTTGGTGTCCACGAAGTACGAATGGGGAATCGGACGGGTGGGGGGGAACCATGTTTCGGTCTGGGACGCGCTTGTTTTTGGATTTTTTAATAGAAGATGGGACGCGCTTGTTTGAAATTTGGCGAAAGTATAAACTTTGCCCCCCTCTTATGTTTCAGGCCTACTGCAGGTCGGGGGTAGGATGGTAATCCCAGGTGTCCCAAATAGTGGGCGGGAGCGATTTCGGCCACGCGCATGTGTGCTTAGGCGGCCATTGTGTATGAATGTTTTTTGGATGCGGTTGCATGGCGTCTAGATGAAGCTACAAACCTACCCTGGTTTAGACCTTTGGACGTCAGGCCGGTAGGTTTCACGGGTTGGAGTTATTAGAAAAGTAATTTCCTTGGACTACCAAACATTGGTCTCACGCGGTTTCGGGCGAGTAGAGGCTCTTTTGGCGCTTCGTTCGAAATTTTGAAACACAAGCATTCACGTTTAGAGTACTCTTGAAATATGAGGATTGACCTAAATATACAACGTTATATTTGACCTTGTATGTTTGAAAACCTCATTAAATTATCCGCTTCTTTTTGAAATTTTGACACTTGAAAATCCTATAACTACGATTATTTTGGAATGGAGGAGCTAAATTTGAATCTATTTTGTACATGACTACATATGCTATTATGTACAAAATCAGAGCAAAGATTGGTGCCCCCATAATTTAGGTATGGTTTACAAATGCCATGATATCAAATTCAAATAATTGAATGGACTTCATGTTGAATTCGATTTTTTAAACCACCTTAAGTTGAATTAAAATGTATGCTAGTTCATAGGTAGTAGCTATTTATAATGTCCATTGTGTAACTTTCGTATGTATAATGTGCTTTACACACACAACATGAACTATACTCACGTTTATATTCGATTGCTAAAGCGATGCATTGTCTGGAGTTCAAAATACTAACTATGTGGATCAATTGTGTCGAATAATAACATAGACATGCTCAAATTCGATAGAATCTAGATGTCTGATGGATCAATGACCGCTCCTTACGCGCACTGCAAATATCACGATCCCATCCTAATATTTGGATACAATTTATATCTTTAATCAATGTGTAGAGTAGTCTTTTACGTGTAGTTTCACTCTCCATCGGTGGTCTCTCACACATGCTCACACACTCTCTCCCGAGGTGTCTTTCTCGCACACATGCTCTAGATATAACCCTCCCTCCCTCTCGCAACCATTTACAACTGTTTTCACTAACCTTTATCACAAGCACTCTTCCTCTCACAAACATACACACGCACAATCCTCATCGACCCTTTCTATAAAGATGGACCTGCCTACGTGTCTCATGTATGCACATTATCTTTACACCTGTCTGTCGTGACCGGTTTTCCGGGCTTTAATTTCCAGAAAATGGCCGTCGAGCTCATCATCCCCAGGATTACTGTTAGCTGATGAGGCACCAACTTGTTACAGAAATTCCAAGCAAAAGTACAAAATATGTAGTACAAGACCATTGTGGCTTATGAGTACATCAAATGGTTTCTAGTGGTTGAGGGCGGAAGCGGTTTGTGGATCACCACGGTCTATGGGACTCCATTTCCCACAGGAACAGCTGACCAGGTTAACTCCTATCTTCGCGAGTCTGCTATCACCGTTGCTTAGGTTCCGAGGCTGTCATCACGTCGCTCCTCTCCAAGCAAGCAATCTGGCCAAGACAATAGCCAGGGACAAGCCAGTGAGTACTTTGAATGTACTCGCAAACATTAAGAACACAGGTATAATATAGCCATAGATAATCAGACTCCAAAAATATTTTTGTGATCCTTCCGACAGTTATGAAATAAGGTTCATGATGCATGCGAGTAGATCATTTTAAATAAATCATAAGTAAACACTCTGGGGTAAAAGTTAATAAGCACCGATCGGGTGTCTGAAGCGACACCTCGAAAGGATAATAATATGAAACATGCCACAGTCGGGCGTCTAAGCGACACCACAGAAAGGGCTTCAATGGTGACCTGAGGATTTAAATCTGCGAGGCTCTGGAGATAACCCATCACGCGTTGGGTTAAACGCTCTTGAGCGATGACGTACTGGACAAGGTTGGCCAGGACTGGGTCTCTCTCAATTCGTCCACCGGGAAAAGATGTTACTCCTCCAGGCACTGCACGGCTTGGGAAGTAATAATACCCTCGTTCGCTGGTATAGGGTACCGCGAATCGAAGGCGAGCAAGCGCTTCGTATGCCGCAGCTTCTATGGCCATATGTGGGGTTGGCATAGATTTCCCCACGAAGGAGACTTCCGTTGGGTCTTGGTTTGAGTTTACGGGAGGGATATGTACTGCTGCCCAATATCTCGAGGTGGAAGAGGTGATTCTCGATTTAAACACCTCGTACTGGGGTGGCTGGTTAGCGCCCATGGTACTGCAGGTAAAATCCCACAATATCTTGACAAAACTACCCGGGGTTGCATCTGGGGTTCTTAGTAAATGTTGGGGGTCGGCATGGCTAGCAAATGGTTGTGAGGGTGGTGCACAAGGTGAGAGGTGCTTGGCAAGGTCACGCGGTGGCCATCTTTATAGCACTGGAGCTAGGTTATTTTTACCGTGGTGAATGGTAAAGAAAATCTCCAGCTCTGCTGCAAGGGTCGGGATCAAGCCACAGATTCGCACATTTCACTAAAGTGATGTGTTATTGTGGGGTTGTCGGGGAGGTTTTTGGTAACTGCGGCAGGGATAGAAATCTTATACTTCATACTGGCGTATCCTGGCAAGGCTACTATTAAAAAAGAGGCATGACAACAGGCAGCGTTTATTTACAAGGCCACACGATTACAAAGCAAGGGTACACTGGGACTCGATACGACTCGGGTGACTTAGTCTACCTCGTTTACGTCCAGGCGGGCATGCTTGGTGGATGTCGAGGCTTCTTCATGGGTCTCGCCGTCGGAATTAGCTGGAGTGGGTTGAGGGGCTGCAGGCTCAGGGTAGCGATGATGACCATCTCGGGGGTTGTTGGCCACAACCCCGTTGGAGTGTGCTCCCAATATGCGACGAAGCACTTCTGGGGTTATCGCAGCACCTTGACTGATGGCTGGGGCAGACCTCAAGGACTCGATCGGGTGTCCAAATAGCACGACTGCGTTGTCGGCGTTGGGCTCGTTTTCTTCTCTCACCGGGGCTCGACGCACCAGCTCTCCACGAGCTGCGATTAGATCAATAGTGATTTGATCGCACAGCTCCTCTAGTGCACTTACATAGCGCACTAGGTACAACAATGCCGGATCGGTCTCGTGATCTCCGTTGGCAACTTGGGGTGGTCTACCATACCCTTCATGCCTGGGGTAGTAGTGGAACGAGCGACAGTTAACTCTGGCGACAAGTGCCGGAGATGAACTATAGCTTCTCGAGCAGCTAGCTGTATGGCTTGTGGCTCAAAGGAAGTTGTTCTTCCGGTGAACCTGTAGGGGCGTTCGGTTGCTAGAGCCCTACCGTAGATGTGCACACTGGCCCAGAATTGACGGTTCTCACTGCTTATGGGTCCTTGGTACACAACATATTCTGGGGGCTCTTCTAACGCATAGGCACGACGGGTGAGGTTTGCGAGTATGGTCAAAAAGCCTCCAAGGTTGGTTGTTGTGGTCTCACTGTGCACGATAGGGCCAGGCATTGTGGCTTGGTTTGGTAGAGGCTGTGCTGTGTCGGTTTGGGGCTAGCATGCCCTTTTTATAGGAAAAAGGGATGGAGTCTTCCTTCGTACGCTTGCTAGAAAGGACTATTTAGGGGGCCGGTCACTGGCGCGTGATCGACGGCTAGGCTGGTAGGTTGGGCACCGACTGCCAAGAGGTGTCGGGTCACTATGGGGCTATCTTGCATGAGAAGCTTGGCTGGGGGTTCGGTTATGGCTTGGTGGGTTGGTCTGCCTAGGTTTATTGACTTGGCTAAGATAGGATTAGCCAATGGTCAGCCTGGCTCTGATACCAAGTCTGTCGCGACCGGTTTTCCGGGCTTTAATTTCCAGAAAATGGCCGTCGAGCTCATCAGCCCCAGGATTACTGTTAGCTGATGAGGCACCAACTTGTTACAGAAATTCCAAGCAAAAGTACAAAATATGCAGTACAAGACCATTGTGGCTTATGAGTACATCAAATGGTTTCTAGTGGTTGAGGGCGGAAGCGGTTTGTGGATCACCACGGTCTATGGGACTCCATTTCCCACAGGAATAGCTGACCAGGTTAACTCCTATCTTCGCGAGTCTTCTCTCACCGTTGCTTAGGTTCCGAGGCTGTCATCACGTCGCTCCTCTCCAAGAAAGCAATCTGGCCAAGACAATAGCCAGGGACAAGCCAGTGAGTACTTTGAATGTACTCGCAAACATTAAGAACACAGGTAAAATATAGCCATAGATAATCAGACTCCAAAAATATTTTTGTGATCCTTCCGACAGTTATGAAATAAGGTTCATGATGCATGCGAGTAGATCATTTTAAATAAATCATAAGTAAACACTCTGGGGGTAAAAATTAATAAGCACCGATCTGGTGTCTGAAGCGACACCTCAAAAGGATAATAATATGAAACATGCCACAGTCGGGCGTCTGAGCGACACCACATAAAGGGCTTATAAGTAAATGAAATAATAAACATGCCATAGTCGGGCGTCTGAGCGACACCACAGAAAGGGCTTGTAAGATAAATAAAATAACAAGCGATGCCACAGTCGGGCGTCTCAGCGACACCGCATAAAGGGCTTATAAAGTAAATAAAATAGCAAGCAATGCCACAGTCGTGCGTCTAATCGACACCGCATAAAGGGCTTATAAAGTAAGTAAAATAGCAAGCAATGCCACAGTCGGGCGTCTCAGCGACACCGCATAAAGGGCTTATATGAAAATGAAATAATCATAGTGAATATCCAGGAGGTGGTACCGTCCCAGGGATATTCTTTATTTCAAATCATGCAAACGGTTAGTCCATAATGATAATAGTCATAACCATCATATATCACAAGTCAAAATCAGTATTCGAGTTTTAGTGGTTTCTCCTCCGAAGACCGACACTGAGACCGACACCTGACCCATCCCAGACTGTAATCCTAACCACGGACACGGCTATTCGAATAGGTTTAATACATCTGCAGAGGGTGTACTCTTTACCCACGAGTAGAGGATTCCTTTAGTCCATCGGACTAATTTCGTCTACGGACTTTTAATCGAAAACACACCTGACTTGCACACACCAGCTTAACTCACCGGTGTCTGGAATCACCCACGACACCTGTCAAGCAAACTCTAAGTGGGGAGGCTACAACCTCGCGTAGCATGGGATCAAATTTCTATCGCGCGCTCTAAGGGGTATCCCCCTCTCGGTCCCAACCGGACACACCCATGCCCCCGGACCAGGTGGCATGCCTACTGGATGCAGCCGGTATCTTCCACCATGGCCTCTCTGTACGGTGTGTGCCAAGACAAGGGTTAACAACTTACTGAACCATACCCCACCTACGGCAGGGACCAGTGGTAGTACGAAACAAGTATGGGGGTTACCGGAACAAGACTCGATCTATGGCCGATTCAGGAGGCTTATGAGTTTCCTGCATGACATGTGTAAAAAAATTATTTCAACCAACAATTCAACACTCATTATACCTTGCCATGCCATACCGGATATAACCATCCCGACGGAGACCGGCGACAAGCTCACGCCTACCCAAGGCAGAGGTTTTTCCCGGATTCCTTTCCAGCATGCATGCAAGGCACATGAGGATGATTACCATCACGAATAGGTTCATTTCCAACAGCAAGGAAATCACAAAAAAATGCATCCATGCAAATGTTCATATCACATGAAATAACAATACTCCTAAATAAGGTGGTGTTATAACGTGTCAACTATCCCATTGAAATATTATTCCGGGGTTCAGAATGCTTGCCTTAAAGGTGTGGAGAGGTGGGGGTGCTCTCCAAAACTTTTGAAAGTTTTTCTTCTCTTCCAAAATTCCTATTTTCAAAAATATGCAAATAACACATATTTCAAAAAACAGTACAAAAAGTTGTTTGGAAAATTTTCAAATAAATCTTAAAATAAACTAGATAGAATTTGAGAGATGTAGGAAAAAGAATCAATTCATTTGGAGTTATATTTAAAGAGTTATAGATAGTCAAAGTTCTGGTCAAATCTGTTTTTTAAAAATAAAACAAAAAGAAAACGTTTCAGTCTCGAATACACTTTCGGTGCAGGGAAAACGTATTGGGGAATTATACGTCTTCACTTAAACACGTGGACCGGTGCGGGTGTCACTGACAGTGGTCCCGCCTGGCCCACTGTTTAGGTTTGACTAGTCGCCTTTCCCTCTCCTTCCTCTACCCGAGAGGGGGCGGGACTCCGGCGATCGTCGCCAGCGACTGGCGGCTCCTCGCAGGGCCCCGAGGGCGGGGATGGATCCGCCACTCCAGGGCGGTCCTCCCGGTGGTCGCCAGGCAGGTGGGGGACGGAGGGAGCTGCCGACGGCGAGCTTCGCGGCGGAGGAGGCTTCGGGAGCAAAGTGCTTTTGGGGCTGCGGTGGCTCTCGATCAAAATCGAGCAGGGGGAAGTGTTCACAGGAGGAAGAGAAGGCTCCTGGTGGAGAGAGTGGAGGGGGAAGTCCCAGTGGTGCCGGAATGGCCAGGGCGGTGGCGGCGGCAGGAGTTGCCGGAGACGGGGAAGAAAACCTCCCTGGGTCGAATGCGAGCTAGGGAAGCGCCATTGGGGTGGCCTGAGGTTGCCTGTGTGCGGGAACGGGCTCGGGGTTTCCTTAAATAGGCGAGTCGAGGCGGTTCAACGGCGGCCGCGGATGAGCTCATCGGCGACCGCCTTTCCGTAGCTGCAGGGCATCGTGGCGAGGCTGGGGATGGCGGCAGGAGCTAGCGGACGAGCAGCTACTGTTCCAAGGGCGAGCTGGCAAGCGGAGGTGGTTTGGGCGTCATTGGCCAGCGCAGGAGCTGTCGGGCGGCAGTGGCGGCTAGCTGTTGGCCTGCCGGAGACGTGGCGAGAGCTGCAGGGCTCGTGGGGTGCAGAAGGGGACACGGCGTGCTGGCTACGGTCAGTCACGGACCGGAGTGAGTGCGGGGCAGGACGCGGCTGCTCAGGCGCACGTGCGACTGCAATTGGCGCGCTCTGGGCTCGCCCAGTGCACGCTAGGGATGTGCTCGACGAAAAGCCAGGGTAGCCTAGAGGTCTCGGGTGAGGCTGGGAATTAGCAGACCTAGGTTATGAGTAGCGAGGAGTCTATTGGACAAGGTAGTTAGGCAAGGGAAGCAAGATCACAGTGCAAGCTAAGACTCATGTCAAAACTGGTCATGCCTACAGGGTGCTCGACGGAATGCCACATGCACCTAGGCATCTCTTGGGGTGGCCAAAACTTCCAGAGTAGGGTCTCTTTAGTTGGAAGAGAGGGTGGTGAGTTTAGTTTGTTAAAAGGAGAAACTTGTTAGTGCCAGTTTTGCAAAACTTCAGTTTTGGACAGAAAGAAAGGGGCATGATTTCAAGCACTTAGAGTCATCCAATGGGACCACTCTCCTGGACTTAAGGGTTTTGCAAGGTGCACTACAAGCATGAGGAAGCTCAAGAACCAAAGAGCAAGCAAGAATATGGTTACTGTACAAACCATCATGTTGGACCAGAATGAAGATGAGGTTGATCCCCTCAAAACTTTCAAATAACATCACTGGGTTTTTGCATAGAGTTTCATCATATGCTGCTACTAACATCCCATAATTTTGGTGGAGGCTAGAAAGAAGTATTTAAATGGGTTGTAGTGCAAAATTGCCCACTGGACCAGAGAAGAAAATTTGGTGTACAACTCAAAATATTTTAATAATACAATATATTTTTGCACAAAAGTGGTTTAAAAACATCACATGACATCTCCAATTTTTGGTTGGAATTTTAAGTGAATTTATTGAATGGTTGTAGTTCAAATATGGCCATTTAACCTTGAAAAACCATTTTCAATAAAATAAAAATCAAGCAACTTAATTATTTAATTAGTTCTACTAATACAAGAAAAGTTTTTCTTGAGTGGTTAAACAGGTCCAAAAACATATTTGAAAGGTTTTCTTCTTTGGGGAAAAACTTCATAATGACCAGGGAGAAAAATGGTTTAAAAATCAAAAGGGAGCCCAGAAAGTAAATGTTTTAATTTCCTGGCAAAATTTTAATTAATAAAACAAGATAAAATTTTGGGGTGTCACACTGTCTCTCACGCATTGCCTCACACCTCCCTTCCTAATCGACGAGTATGATTCTAGCAGAGCATTTTGTAGGATGCCCCTTAAAGTTAGGTTGGATGAATAGTAATATCAAAGATAAAGGGGTTACCTTAGTCCGTGAACCTAGGGTTACAAATCCTAGACGGCTTTGTCAGTGGACAAAGAGTCCTTCACAATTCTGCTATCTTTGTCTTGTACGACTAGTCATCCATGGGTCTTCCTAAATGCGTCACGGGCCGACCAATGTGGCGCAGGACGGAGCAAAACGAAGGGTTCACCTCGACCCACCGGACCTCACGCGGTGACACACCCTCTGCCCCCACGTCTCATTATCTTCTCACACCCACACATACCAACAAAAACACCACACACACACAAAATTTCTCCTGGTGCCTCTATTCCATCCCCCCTTGCATATACACACTCAAGGGAATGGAATCTCTTGTCGTGACGTCATATTCGTCTCTCTCTCTCTCTAGACCACTCTCATTTCTCGTGCTATCTCTCCCATGCCCCCCCGTCGGCCCCTCTATCCATGCCTCTCTCGAATACGTAATACACACACATACCTCTCTAGGCCCCGCCAAATGCATCAACTACACATTCACACAAGTTACATCACATACCCCATTGATCTAAAAAGCCCTCTCTTCACATTTATTTTGCATGCAACATTCCTTTTGAATAAAGTGTGGCCAAAAAATTATTTTAGAGTTTCTACATATATACAACATTACAAAGTTATATGGAGGAGTACGAACGCTAATTTGCATTGCATGGTGCCCACAATGATATTTATTCCGCACTGTGAATTTGTATATTTTTATACTATATACAAAGTTAGTCATAATAAAGAGAAACGAAGAGCATCTCTCTCTCCATCGCATACCCCCCTGTACGCCCCTTTCACGTATGCACACACAAAACTATCTCCAGGTCCTCTAAAAGTAAGCCCCCAGAAAATTGACGCATGTTTCATCTTTCTCTCGCGATATATGCAATGTCGATCATTGTATTTGAAGCAAAAGCACGATACGTACATTGGACTTCAGAATCCACTCATTACGGTCACCATTTATGTTTACTGGTTATTATGTAGTCACGGGCTCACAGTACAACTCTGTATTTGCTCATGACATGACTAGTTGACCAGTTAAACGCTCCATGTGGCACCTCTAGTGTTGCATCACATTATCTCACTACCATCATGCCCACCTGCCGACTTGTATCTACTGTACATCTACACTCTTCTAAAATACATAAAATACACTCTTATAAAAAACAGAGTTGGTGATGATGGTGTGCCTGCCATCCTGCAATATAGGACGTCCGATATATATCTGACGGATAGGAATGAAACTATGGCAATTTTGCAAAAAGGTACCCACACACCTCTCCACATTTGCAAATAAGGCCTTCCCTCGTTCATCCTTTTCTCTCACAAGATAAACAAGTCATACAAATGCATCTTGATGTTACGTGCAACGCACATGCACCTTGCTAGTAAGAATGAAAACAAACGACAAAAAAATATTTGGACGGTGGTTCGAAGTCATGACCGCAGGCACAACGGACAAGGTGGCCTTGTATTGGTATGCTGAGCCGTCTGTTTTAACACACAGGAGTTGGTGTGGTGATTATACACACACGCACGCATGCACACGAACTGCATCCACGCAACACTCACACAAACAGATGCACCCACGCACGCACGCAACACTCACACGTACACACGCAGCCACGCACGCACGCAACACTCACACGCATGCACGCAACACTCACACGCACACACGCACGCATGCATGCACAAACCAGTACACCACACGACCAACACACACTCTCACGCTCAAGTGCTCAACCTACACGTGTATGCGCACACATCAGGCCCTGACAGACACATAGACAACCAGGTGATTCCCGCGCACGGGTTGGAGCCTTGTCGCGCCTGCGTTAATTTTTGTTTATCTGACCTTTTGCCTATGCGAACTGACAGGTGGGACCCACAACGAACGTGGTCAATTTAACTAGTCAACATGGCGCCACGCAGACTATTTGGCCGGTCAACAAAGTGCAATCCGATGTTGAGCTATGAGCAAGTGACCGTATAATCACCGCAAAACATATATAGTGACCGTAATCAGCTTATTCTGAAGTTCGGTGACCGTATTACGCTTTTCTCTCTGTAGGCCCTCCAAAACTACATCTCTACACGTTCTCGCATGTTACATCTAACAGCTATGCAATACAGCACTACTACTACACTCTAACACAATAAATCATATGTGTTTTTAGTTTTACTAGATATCCTATTATTACTTATAATTATTCAGTTTGCATACATTAAAATTGCCTTTGAAATGTATGGCCATTATCATCTACCGCGCGGGAAAAATCCCGACCTTTCCTGTTTAATCGGGTTTGTATCGATGGATCGTGCGAAACAGCAAAACTATAGTACTATACAGTACAAGTGGCAGTTCACTGGGCCGTCGTGTCGTCTACTCCTCCGTCGTAAGAGTGGAGCGTGATGAAGCTATGTACCTAGGGTAGGGTCATGGACCTGTCCAACCTACCATCCCCAAGGACATCCCTAGAATAAATCACCTTTCAATCGACTTGGAGGTGATCCACTCGACGGACTCGAAGACACTCGACCATGAAGCCAACCACTCGACCAAGACCCGACCACTCGACGGCCAGGAGATCTAAAGACACTCCGCACGCTAACGGTCGGACATTAAGTAGCCTTTATGGTCATCATAGCACTTTATTAGTGGCGTTACCAGTAACGCCCGACCTTAATGTACTTTAAACCCTACATAACTGAGGGCCGGAGGGGTCTGGCGAACTCTATATAAGCCACCCCCTCCTCAGTGTAAAGGGTTCGCACCCCTGTAATTCATACACACATAATCCAGTCGACCGCCTCCGGGCTCCGAGACGTAGGGCTGTTACTTCCTCTGAGAAGGGCCTGAACTCGTAAACCTTGTGTGCCTACAACTACTCCATAGCTAGGATCTTTCCTCTCCATTACTACCCCCCTACACTACTGTCAGACTTAGAACCACGACAGTTGGCGCCCACCATGGGGCAGGTGTCTTAGCGACTTGTTGGAGAAGTTGCAATTTTTTCCGATCCCCTTCATCATGGTTTCGGGCGGAGTTTTGGTGGAGGGCTGCGAGATCCATCTCGGCACGCTCATGTTCATCGCCGACGACTCCGCTTGGCTTCAGGAGGCTCCGCTCGACATCGACGCGCTCCCTGTCCGTGGGGCAACGGACTTTCGCGCGTGCGTCCGCGGCGTTCTCTTGCAGCAACCGTCGACCCATTATCGGTTGGCCCCTATGTTGTCCTCCCTCCCTGTTTCCCGCCGGTGCAAGCGCTCCGGTCGGTCAAGACTTCAGCGATGGGTGAGACACGCGGTGGCACGCCAGTCGGCCACCCCTCAAGTCACGGCGATCGAGCCCGACGAATCTCTCTACGGTCTGTTCGACTGGCTCCGCAGAAACTGCTTCTGAGTGCGACAGCAGTGACCCAGCGGCAGAGGTTCTGATGGTCGATGGACCGCGTAGTCCTCCCGGATTTCCCTGCACTGACGGAGGCGCCGGCGGAGGCGATCCGTCGCATGCCCATGAGGAGTATCTCCCCGAGCCCCTCACGTCGCTGCAGAGAGAAGAACTTCGTCGCCGAAACATGGATGCGCTGCACAGTCCTATCGTTGGAGAAACCCCTGAGGCCCGTTCCTTGGAGGACGTGCGCTTGGTCAACTTGGCTGAGTCCACTCGATTGGATAACCTCCAGCGAGCACTCGAAGAGCGCGCACGACAACAGGTTCCAGAATCCAGTCGACGTCAGCTCTTTCCGCCACTGACTCAGGTATACCGAACTCCGATTCAGAATTTAGCAGCTGCAGCCCGTATAGCAGAGTCGATTTTCAGCCTTCTCAGTCAGAGGCTCGCAGAGGCCTGTTACAGATCAGAGCATTACTCCGGGCAGCAGGAGATCAGAATTCAGCTATATCACAGTCGTGGAATAGGATCCACAGCAGATCCTTCGCTGCAGATACAGTCCAGTCGGCCCACAGCCCAAGATCGCCCCCGAGGCGTGAAGGACGTGGAGACCGGCGTGATTAGTACAGGAACCGTGAGCAGTATGATCACCGTCTCGATCGTGGTGATCGATGTCGAGTGCCCACCCCTCCTCCAAGGAGTGGATTGTACGTGCCTCGACAGCAGGATGACAGATGCCCTCACAGTAGGGGGCGAAGGATTCCAGTCGACCCCGGGAACCAGGCTTTGATGCGAGATCTATTCTCGTTCAGGGATTAGTCGACAGGAATAGAGCTCATCGAGAAGGTAATGACAAAGATGTACCCACCAGTAGTAGATTACACGTCTCAGGACCAGAGTGCTTTAGCAGAGCCATCAGGGCCGCGGTGATTCCTCCCAACTTCAGGTTGGCGACTGAATTCAGTAAGTTCACTGGTGAGTCCAAGCCTGATGCCTAGCTTGAGGACTACCGAGTGGCTGTTCAGATTGGCGGCGGCAATGATGAGGTGGCCATGAAACACCTGCCTCTTATGTTGGAGGGTTCGGCCAGAGCATGGTTGAATCAGTTAGCACCCAGCAGCATTTACACTTGGGAAGATCTGGAGCAAGTGTTTGTCAGAACATTTGAAGGAACTTGCAAGCGACCAGCACGGTTGACAGAGCTGCAATCTTGCGTGCGGAAACCGAATGAAACTTTGATAGCTTACATCCAGAGATGGATCACAATGCATCACACCGTGGAGAACATATCTGATCACCAAGCAGTCTGTGCCTTCAAGGAAGGCGTTAAGTACAGAGAGCTGAACCTGAAATTTGGTCGAACCGGAGACATGTCTCTAAGTCGAATGACGGCGATTGCCACCAAGTATGCCAACGGTGAAGAAGAGGATCGGCTCCGGACTGGCAAGCACTAGTCAATCGCCCACGAAACCGGGGGAGGGAACTCCAGTCCGAAGCAGAAGCGAAAAGCCGAGCCAGCTGCTCCTAGAGAAGCCTTGGCCGTGACTCAAGGAAAGTTTAAAGGAAAGCCCAAAGGGCCTTGGAACCCTAAGAAAGTGAAAGACCAAGACGGAAATGATGTGTTGGATCTGCCATGCCACATTCACACAAAGAAAGATGAAGAGGGTAAACTCATTTACCCGAAACATACCACTCGACAGTGTCGGCTCTTGATCCAGCAGTTCCAAGGGAAGCAGCCCAAAGATAAGGAAAAGGAGTCAGACAAAGTTGAGGACAAGTAAGATAGTGATGATGGATACCCCCAGGTCAATTCCACCCTGATGATTTTTGCTGATGTTGAAAGCAAAAGTCGACTGAAAGTTATCAACCGAGAAGTGAATATGGTTGCTCCGGCGACGCCCAGCTATTTTAAATGGTCTCAGACTGCCATCACGTTCGACCAGTCCGATCACCCAACACACATTGCCACCCCTAGGAGGCAAGCTTTGGTGGTCGACCCAGTTGTCGAAGGCACTCGACTGACCAAAGTGTTGATGGATGGAGGCGGCGGTCTGAATTTATTGTATGTAGAGACATTGAAAGGGATGGGCATTCCGATGTCCAGACTCAGTACCAGCAACATGAGTTTCCATGGAGTCATTCCTGGAAAGAAGGCCGAGTCACTCGGCCAAATCGCTCTTGATGTGGTTTTCGGTGATTCCAAGAATTACCACAAAGAAAAGTTGATGTTTGAAGTGGTGGATTTCCAGAGTGCTTATCACGCTATTTTGGGCAGACCAGCTTATGCACATTTCATGGCTCGACCCTGTTATGTGTATCTCAAATTGAAGATGCCTGGTCCCAGGGGTGTGATCACTATTACTGGCAATCGAAAGAAGGTGGAAGAGTGCTTTCAGATAGGCTCAAAGATCGCCGATACACAGATGGTAGCGGTAGAGCTGCAGGAATACCAGAAAATAGCAGACCCGAGTGATTTGTTGCGAGCTAAGAAGCCCACTACGGAATCAGCGGTTCAGTCGTCCGGTGAGACAAAGCCGATTCATATTCACCCGACCGATCCCAATGCTGCTCCACCCATATCTCAACAACACTCGACTCCAAATAGGAAGAAGCGCTCATCCAGTTCCTCCGTGAGAACTGGGACATCTTCGCATGGAAGCCTTCTGACATGCCAGGTGTTCCCAGGGGGCTGGCTGAGCACCGCCTATGAGTCGACCCAAAAGTGAAACCTGTCAAAGAACATCTTCGATGGTCCGCCGTCCAGAAGAGAAAGGCTATTGGTGAGGAGGTGGCTCGGCTCTTAGCAGCGGAGTTCATCCGAGAGATTTACCACTCCGAGTGGCTCGCCAATGTTGTCATGGTCCCCAAGAAGGACAAGTCACACCGCATGTGCATTGACTTTAAACATATCAACCGGGCCTGCCCGAAAGATCATTTTCCTCTCCCCCGCATCGACAAGATAGTCGACTCGACTGCCGGATGTGAGCGCCTTTCTTTTTTAGACGCCTATTCCGGGTACCATCAGATCCGTCTGTATGGACCCGACGAGATCAAAACAGCTTTTATCACTCCATTCAGGTGCTTCTGTTACGTTACCATGCCATTCGGCCTCAAGAATGCCGGAGCCACGTTCATGAGGATGATTCAGAAGTGTTTGCTCACTCAAATCAGTCGGAACGTGGAAGCATACATGGATGATATTGTGGTCAAGTCACGGAAAGGTTCCGACCTGCTGACTGACCTTGGTGAAACATTTGCCAACCTCAGGAGGTATGATATCAAGCTCAATCCATCCAAGTGCACATTCGGAGTACCTGGCGGGAAATTACTCGGTTTCGTCATTTCTGAACGAGGAATTGATGCCAACCCAAAAAAAGTTGGCACTATACTCCGAATGAAGCGCCTTGTTTGCGTGCACGATCTCCAGAAGCTTACCGGTTGCTCGGCCGCTTTAAGTTGATTCATTTCTCGTCTCGGTGAAAAGGCGTTGCCTCTTTACCGACTGATGAAGAAGTCAGACAAGTTCGAGTGGACTCCTGAAGCTGATGCAGCGTTTGCTGAGCTAAAAGCCCTGCTCTCCACCCAGCCGGTGCTTGCTGCCCCAATCAGCAAAGAGCCTTTACTGCTTTACATTGCAGCCACAGGACAAGTTGTCAGTACAGTACTTACGGTCGAGCGGGAAGAAGAAGGAAAGGCCTTTAAAGTTCAGCGCCCAGTATATTATTGAGGGAGTCCTGGATTAGGGGGTGTTCGGATAGCCGAACTATATCTTCAGCCGGACTCCAGGACTATGAAGATACAAGATTGAAGACTTCGTACCGTGTCCGGAAGGTTTTTCCTTGGCGTAGAAGGCAAGCTAGGCGTGCGTATATTCAAGATCTCCTACCAATGTAACCGACTCTGTGTAACCCTAACCCTATCCGGTGCCTATATAAACCGGAGGGTTGTAGTCCGTAGGACGAACACATCATAACCATCATCATACCCATAGGCTAGCTTCTAGGGTTTAGCCTCCTTGATCTCGTGGTAGATCTACTCTTGTACTACCCATATCATCAATATTAATCTAGCAGGAGTAGGGTTTTACCTCCATCGAGAGGGCCCGAACCTGGGTAAAATAAAGTGTCCCTTGTCTCCTGTTAACATCCGACCTTGACGCACAGATCGGGACCCCCTACCCGAGATCCGCCGGTTTTGACACCGACATTGGTGCTTTCATTGAGAGTTCCTCTGTGGCGTCGCCTTTAGGCCCGATGGCTCCTTTGATCATCAACAACGATGAGGTCCAGGGTGAGACTTTTCTCCCCGAACAGATCTTTATCTTCGGCGGCTTCGCTCTACGGGCCAACTCGCTTGGCCATCTAGAGCAGATCGAATGCCACGCCCCTGGCCATCAAGCTGGGTGGGGAAGTTTAAACTACACGGCAGATACCCTCGGAGACCTGATCTTCGACGGATTCAAGCCACAGCCAAGCGCGCCGCACTATCTCGAGGGGCATGATATAGCTCTGCCTCCGAACAGTGTCCTGGAGGCCGCATACGCTCCGGCCCCGATCCTCGATCCGGAGCCCGCTGCGTTCCTTGAGGATGAACGGTTGGACGTCACCTCGGGGGCTGCGATCTTAAAAGCCATTGAGCCAAACGCAAGCCATTGAGCATAGGGGTGCCGCACACCCTCTATGCTTCACCGATGAGGTCCTGGAATATGAATTCCCAGAGGGATTTAAACCCATTAACATAGAGGCGTACGATGGAACAACAGACCCGGGAGTCTGGATCGAGGATTATATCCTCCACATACATATGGCTAGAGGAGATGATCTCCATGCCATAAAATATTTACCCCTTAAGCTTAAAGGGCCAGCCCGGCACTGGCTTAAAAGCCTTCCCAAAAACACAATTGGAAGTTGGGAAGAGCTCGAGGACGCTTTCCGAGCAAATTTTCAAGGGACCTACGTCCGTCCCCCGGACGCAGACGGCCTCAGTCACATAACTCAGCAATCTGGAGAATCAGCTCGGCAGTTCTGGAACAGATTCCTCACTAAAAAGAATCAAATAGTGGATTGTCCGGACGCCGAAGCCCTAGCGGCTTTCAGGCACAATGTCTGAGACGAATGGCTCACCAGACACCTCGGCCAGGAAAAGCCAAGAACAATGGCCGCACTCACAAGCCTCATGACCCGCTTTTGCGCAGGAGAGGACAGCTGGTTGGCACGATGCAGCCCCATCGACCCAAGTACATCAGAAATCAGGGATGGAAACGGGAAACCACGGCGAAACAAGGACCTTCGCCGAATCAAAAGAAAAAGTCCGAAGAGCACGACAGTCAATGTCGGATTCAAAGGCTCACGGCAAAATCAGACAAAATCACCCCCTCAGGATAATAGGGAAGATCCGTCCAGTCTAAAGAGAATCATGGACAGGATATGTCAGATAGACAGTACTCCTGGAAAGCCTGCTAATCATACCCACAGAGACTGTTGGGTTTTCAAACAATCCGGAAGGCTTAACGCCGAACACAAGGGGCTCGACACACCAAGTGAGGAAGAGGACAAACCCCAAAAGCAGAACACCAGGAAGCAAAAGAACTTCCCGCAAGAAGTCAAAACAGTGAACTCACTTCACATAACAAGGCATGAGGCACCCATAAAGGTCCGCACATTCAAGCCTATCCCTCAGGAGTCTGGCCACTGGTCACTAAAGGCAATCATTTTTGATCAGCTAGATTATTCTCGCAATATCAAACACGCAGGCCGGACTGCCCTGATACTTAATCCAATAATAGACGGATTCCAGTTTACCAACGTCCTTATGGACGGTGGCAGTGGACTAAATCTGATATATCAGGATACAATTCACCGCATGGGCATAAACCCAGCACGAATCCGTCACAGTAAAACCTCCTTTCAAGGAGTAGCACCAGGCCCGGACACCCACTGTATGGGTTTTCTTCGGCTTGTGGTCATATTTGGCTCTGCCAATAACTTTCTTCGCGAAAATCTTATCTTCCACATAGTCCCGTTTTCAAGTTGCTATCAAGCACTAATGGGACGCGGAGCTTTTGCTCGCTTTAACGCAATACCGCATTATGCATCCCTCACGCTAAAGATGCCCGGTCCTCGAGGCATCATCTCTTTAAAGGGAGCATACTAAACTACATATCCTCCAAACGGAGGATTGTGCGGCCGCTTAAACGGCCGCCCAACAAAATGGCCTCGCCAGCCAAAAGACTTTTTCGATGTAAGTCACAAAAGGCCGCGGACCCGGACTCAATGAGTTCGGCACAAGCCCATTTTCGTTATAGGCTTGGTTTGCCTCACCAGGGGCTGTACGCAGAGACAATAAAACTCGACCGTATCTATTTCTCACTTCACATTTTATTTATTATTCTTTTTGATCCGCACGACCCATTTTTCAATTTAGTTCTTCCCTTTTACAGATGAACGTCGTACGGCGCCCGTCCAGGACACGGCACAACGGAGACACAGGCGCAGACGTGCAGTAGGGACCCGCCCCAAAGGATTCTTCTTAGATTAAGACCCTGTGTAAACCTTTTTTACTGTCTCTTGCTGCTATACATCCCCTGGTTTACCTCACTATAACCAGGGAGGAGACTGGCGTTTTGGCATGTGGCCACGCCAGAATTCTTGCTCGTACCTGGACACAAGGGGCTTTTTCCTTTTTCAAGGGTGTTGTTTTACACGCACCCACAAAGACCGAACACCTTAGGGAGTGTTCGGCGTCGCGAGTTTTGGCACTATATGCATCAGCTCCGAGTCATGATTTTGGTCACATGTTGGGTTGCCCGGCTCCTGAGTTCGGCCACCTTACGTTCCGTTCTGTCGGCTAAGGTTGCACCAGGAGAACTACTGCGATTGTGCCCCGGTTCGGCCGGGTGAGCACCTCAGTAGAGAAAGCCGAAAACCGACTGTCATGATGTAGCGCGAGACTGGCCGCCACTCGATGACTTATAGGAATTTATCGAATTCCTCCGTTTTGACGAAGGGCCGCTTCCCGGTCAGGCACATATGCGTCCCGAATTGGGGTAAACGCAGTCGCCATTAAAGGGCTACCTAAAGAGTCCCACTGTCAAGCTCCTATGGCTAAGTGAAAGTGTTAAAGCATTATAGTCCGGTTGCCTAGCCCGCGGCGCTATCACCTCCTTTGTAGGACCCAGACGTTGGGTTACGTGTGAAAATGCGTTCTCCGCGCGCACCCCTGCACTATGTGCGTGGGGGCTGAAGCCAACGACTGCAATCTTTCAGAAATTATATATTAAAACGGCCGCACAGGAGGTGTTATTATTACTTGAAGGCACAAGTCTAAATTACGCCATTACAATTTATAAAAATATTGATCTACGATTACATATGCTATCATAAAACAGCTTCTTTCGAACACTGCGTCTCTATTACACGTGCGCCCGCGAGGACTTCCTCAAAATAGTGCTCAGAAGGAATTCGGCTTTTATCCGAATCACGGGACGCAACAACGGTGGGCTCCATAACTGCCCAGTATGTCTTGACACGGGCAAGAGCCAGCCGCGCGCCCTCTATGCAAGCGGACCTCTTTAGAGCTTCAATCCGAGGCACCACGTCAAGAAATTGCTGCACCAAACTGAAATAGCTTCTCGGCTTCGATCTCCCCGGACACAGGCGGTCCATGGCATACTTCATGGCGAGTCCGGACAACCTATTTAGCTCGGCCCATTGGGCCAGGCGATCATCCACTGATAGTGGACGCTCTGGATTAGTGAACTGCGACCAGAAGAGCTTTTCCACTTCATGATCTTTCTTATCTTGAAAGTACCTGGTCGCATCAGCGGCACTAGCCGACAAATCCAGATAGGTGTCCTCCACGCTCCACGCTCGGTCCAACGGGGAGAACTTCGGATCACAGAATTTTCTCCGCAGCAGGAAGGGCTTTCCATCCGCAATTAGTCCGGCTTGACGCAGCTCTTCCCTTGACGCTCTCATACCAGAGCGGGCGTCCTTGGCGTCGGCGACGGCCTTCTCTAAATCCTTCTGCCGGGCTCGACCTTCCTCTTCAAGAAGTTTGCAATGGTCAGTAGCACTTTTCAACTTCACGGCTATATCAGCCATCTCCTCCTTGCTTCGGCAATGGGAAGCCTGTTCGGCTTTTAGCTCTTCACGGGCTCTTCCGGCAGCCGCATTGCTTTTTCTGGCTTGTTCCTTTGCTTTGGCGAGCTCGGCCCTAAGTCCTTCTACGGCCGCCGCACCATCTGCATCAAGCATACACAAGGTAAGATATTGACATAAAGCTCCTCTTACTAACAATCGCCAAATAAACTCAATACCTTGAGCATCATCAAGCCGCTTGTTAACAAGCACGATGTCGGCTTCTGCCTCATCGAGTTGCCGTTTTATTTCGGCAAAATCTCGAGTCCGGCTCGACTCCGGACAACCTGCCACCTACATACAAAGGTGCCACTTAAAGGACCTGGGATTAAGATCCTCTGCGCGCCGCTAATCTTTGCGGCACACAGAGTCTCAGGGGCTACTATCTATACAGGGAACATGTTATTATGCGCAATTAACACTAATGTTCATTATTCAAAACGTACCTCAAGGCCCGCCAGTAAACTCTTGACGGCCTCGTTCAGTCCGCTTTCCGCGAATGAAATCTTTTCAATCACCGTGTGCATCAACACACGATGCTCCTCTAAACAGAGGCTCGGCCCAGCAGAACCTTCAGCTCCTCCGACCGAACACCGGATGGTGCCGGACTCGTCCCATGGCCTTCTTCGGAGGCCGGACACGGAGAACCCCGGGGGGCCGCATGATCACCTTCTGCCTCTGGCAGATTCAGAGAAATCCTCTATGACGACACTTCGGCGTCGCCCGCCTTGCTAGGCGATGAAGGAGGAGGCCTTCCGCTCTCCATCATCTTCGGAAGAAGATCCCCCGATGACGAGCTCTGCCGAGAAGGGTCAAGGTCCGAACTACAAGGTAAGGTTTCGGTTAAAACTTCTCAGATATAAATTAAGTATTTCTCTTAAAAGAATGACTCTCTTTCTACTTACGGCTCATTGGAGGGCTGCTCCTTTTGAGGATTTAGTTCGGCCGAGGGGCTCCCCGGCGTCGGGTCCTCTGACGCGGATTCTTTCCCCCGCTTTGGAGCTACGGCTCCCGGGTCGTCAGAGGCGGCCTTTTTCTTCCCCTTTGGAGAGGAGTTGTCGATTCCCCCCTTTGGGATGGCCCCTTTCGAAGAGGCCACGGTTTCCTTGTCCGCCCCTTTGTTTTGCTCCAGAGGCACCACCTCCAACATCCTGACTAGCACAGGATCTAGCCTGGTCTCGGGAAGGGGAGCCGGACACCGGACCAGCTTTGCCTTCGCTATCCACTCCTGCGTAAAAAGGAGAAGTACTGTTAAAAAATAAGTCAATTGTACGGATAGAAGGTCCGGGCGCAAGGTCACCTACTTCTGTATCCGGGCGGTTGCGGCTTAAACCAGCATCCTCGGTCAAATCCGGACTCACCCCTTGTGGTCCGAAGAACAGTCTATACATCTCCATAGGCGTCATGCCCATGAAATTTTGGAGAACTCGCGACCCCTTTGGGTTGAACTCCCACAAGCGGAGGGGGCGACGTTGGCCAGGAAATGTCCGGCGAATTAGCATAACTTGTGTCACCTTGACCAGGTTGAGGTCTCCTTTTAGGAGATCCTTTATGCGGCCCTGCAACAGAGGAACATCTTTGGGCAAGCCCCGATCTAACCCTGTGTTGATCCACGATGTTAAACGTGGTGGGGGGCCCGAGCGAAAGGCGGGAGGCGCTACCCAACTGGTGCCCCGAGGAGAGGTGATGTAGAACCACTCCTGTTGCCATAAGCCGAGCTCCTCTTGAAAAGTGCCCTCGGGCCATGGAGCATCGGTATTCCTTTTTATAACAGCACCTCCGCAATCTATGTGACGCCCCTCGATTATCTTCGGTTCTAACTTGAAGGTCTTGAGCCATAATCCGAAGTGAGGAGTGATATGGAGAAACGCTTCGCACACAACAATGAAGGAGGAGATATGGAGGATGGACTCCGGAGCTAGGTCATGGAATTCCAGCCCATAATAAAACATCAGCCCCCTTACGAAAGGATCCGTTGGGAAGCCTAATCCCCGAAGGAAGTGGGAGATGAATACTATGCTCTCACCAGGCTGAGGGCTTGGGATCGCTTGTCCTTGAGCAGGCAACCTGTGCGGGATCTCGCTGGTCAGGAACCTAGCCTCCCTCAACCTTGATACGTCCTCCTCCATAACGGAGGAGGGCATCCATTGGCCTTGAAGGCCGGAGCCGGACATTGTCGATGGTCCGGTGCGCCTAGAATCTAAAAGCCTGGGGTGTTGGAACTCGAGGCTATGGGCGATCTTGTTTTGAGAACACAAGAGGGGAGCAAGGTCTCGGTCTCTTTATAAGAGGCAGAATATCAAGAGCCCTTCCCGTAACCGTCTTGGACTAGCCTTTAATCAAGGCAGGATGTGCTTAACGGGCACGGTTGGGTTACCCACGTCCGTATTAATGAGAATCCCGTTAAAGGGGCACACGATCTCTTCTTCGACAAGACGTGCCAAGGAAACCGTCTCGCTGAACGTGCTGTGGTGGAACAACAAAAAATAATCCATACAGAAGGCTTGGTCGCAGTGTTATGATGCACTGCGGAATACGTCAGGAGATTTGATTTGTGTTTGTATTATTCTCTATATGGCAATACGTTGAAACTTGTTTTGCAGAGCCGGACACTATTTTTCGGTGTTTATTATCTTCTTGAAGAATTTGGAGGAGGAACCCGCCTTGCAATGCCGAAGACAATTTGTGCGCCGGACTCGTCGTCATTGAAGCCTGGTTCAGGGGCTACTGAGGGAGTCCTGGATTAGGGGGTGTTCGGATAGCCGAACTATATCTTCAGCCGGACTCCAGGACTATGAAGATACAAGATTGAAGACTTCATCCCGTGTCCGGAAGGTTCTTTCCTTGGCGTAGAAGGCAAGCTAGGCGTGCGGATATTCAAGATCTCCTACCAATGTAACCGACTCTGTGTAACCCTAACCCTATCCGGTGCCTATATAAACCGGAGGGTTGTAGTCCGTAGGATGAACACATCATAACCATCATCATACCCATAGGCTAGCTTCTAGGGTTTAGCCTCCTTGATCTCGTGATAGATCTACTCTTGTACTACCCATATCATCAATATTAATCTAGCAGGAGTAGGGTTTTACCTCCATTGAGAGGGCCCGAACCTGGGTAAAATAAAGTGTCCCTTGTCTCCTGTTACCATCCGACCTTGACGCACAAATCGGGACCCCCTACCCGAGATCCGCCGGTTTTGACACCGACAATTATGTTTCTGAAGTTTTGACTCCATCAAAGCAAAGATACCCTCATTATCAGAAGCTTGTATATGGGATTTATATGACCACAAAGAAGGTTGCTCATTACTTCTCTGATCATTCCATTACAGTCGTCAGCGCCGCTCCATTGTCACATATTCTGCACAACAGAGATGCAACTGGTCGAGTGGCAAAATGGGCGATTGAACTCCTTCCCTTTGATATCAAGTTTGAGGCAAAGAAAGCTATCAAGTCCCAAGCAATAGCAGATTTCGTCGTCGAGTGGATTGAACAGCAATTGCCGACTCAAGTTCACTCGGAGCACTGGACCATGTTCTTCGACGGTTCTAAGATGTTGAATGGCTCCGGTGCTGGGGTAGTATTGGTTTCCCCCCGAGGAGATAAGCTTAGATATTTTCTCCAAATCCACTTTGATTCCTCCAATAACGAGGCAGAATATGAAGCACTTTTGTATGGGTTGCGCATGGCCATTTCACTCGGCGTCCGTCGCCTCATGGTCTATGGCGACTCAGATTTGGTTGTTAATGAAGTGATGAAGGAGTGGGATGTCAGAAGTCTAGCCATGACTGGGTATTGCAATGCAGTGAAAAAGATAGAGAAGAAATTCAAGGGGTTAGAGCTTCATCACATACCCCGACTGGAAAATCAAGCAGCCAATGATTTGGCAAAAATAGGTTCCAAGAGAGAAGCCATTCCTAGCAATGTGTTTTTGGAACACATCCACACGCCATCGGTTCAAGAGGATCCTTTCACTGAAGAAGCCCCGCAGCCAAAAAGTGCCATGGATCCGACTTAAGTTGAGATTCCAGCAGTGGTCGACCTGATCATGGAAGTTTGGATCATCACTCCCGACTGGACGGTGCCGTACATCGCGTACATCCTAAGGAAAGAGCTCTTGAAAGACGAAGAAGAGGCTCGACAGATCATTCATCGATCCAAGGTCTTTACCTTCATAAAGGGACAATTGTATAGAGAAAGCACGACTGGAGTCAGCCAGAAGTGTATAACGCAGAAGAAGGTCAAATAATTCTTGATGATATCCACTCGGGGACCTGTGGCCACCACGCGTCCTCTCGGACCATTGTGGCTAAAGCATACCGAGCGGGATTTTACTGGCCAAGAGCAAATGAAATGGCGAAAGAGATAGTCGACAAATCTAAAGGATGCCAGTTCTACTCCAATATTTCGCACAAGCCCGTGTCAGCCCTGAAGACCATTCCACTCGTCTAGCCCTTTGCTGTTTGGGGATTGGATATGGTTGGACCTCTGAGAACGGGCAGGAGCAGCTTCACTCATGTGCTAGTGGCAGTCGACAAGTTTACCAAATGGATTGAAGCTAAGCCTATAAAGAATCTTGATGCCTGCACTGCTATCAGTTTCATCAGAGAGTTGATATTCAGATATGGAGTTCCACATAGCATCATCACTGACAATGGGTCAAACTTCGATTCTGACAATTTCAGATCCTTTTGCGCCTCCCAAGGCACATGAGTCGACTATGCTTCAGTCGCCCACCCCCAGTCGAATGGACAAGCAGAAAGAGCAAATGGCTTGATTCTCAAAGGACCGAAACCCCGGCTGATGCGCGACCTCAAGCACGTTGCAGGCGCGTGGGTCGATGAGCTTCCGTCAGTTCTTTGGGGATTGAGGACCACCCCGAACCGGTCGACTGGACGAACTCCATTTTTTCTGGTCTATGGGGCCGAAGCAGTTTTGCCGAGTGACTTGCTTCACAATGCACCCCGAGTCGAGCTCTACTCCGAAGATGAAGCAGAACAAGCCCGGCAGGACGCAGTCGACCTCCTGGAAGAAGAAAGAGAGATGGCCATGATCCGATCAACTATCTATCAGCAAGACTTGCGTCGATTCCATGCCAGAAATGTGAAGAGTTGAGCCTTCCAAGAAGGAGACTTGGTCCTCCGAGTGGATCAACAGAAACCGCACAAGCTCGCTCCTACTTGGGAAGGTCCCTTCATCGTCACCAGAGTCCTCCATAATGGAGCGTACCACCTTTACAATGTCGATCGCCAGATCGATGAGCCACGAGCTTGGAATGCAGAGCTGCTCCGCCCCTTTTACACTTAAATACTCACTCGGGTGAGATGTAATAAGAGAGACCTCTATAGTTTATTTATCAAAGACAAAAGTGTTATAATTTTCCCAGTGTTTATTGTTGCTTTTGTTTACATGAGAAATCCCCCAGTGGGTGGCTTAGTTGCGAATCCGTTTCACCTAAGTTCAAAAATCCTACCGAGTGGTGAGCCAGCCTCCCACTCGGGGGCTTAGCTGCAGTCCAGTACTCGCCTAAGTTTAAAAAATCCTACCGAGTGGTGAGCCAGCCTCCCACTCGGGGGCTTAGCTGCAGTCCAGTACTCGCCTAAGTTTAAAAAATCCTACCGAGTGGTGAGCCAGCCTCCCACTCGGGGACTTAGCTGCAGTCCAGTACTCGCCTAAGTTTAAAAAATCCTACCGAGTGGTGAGCCAGCCTCCCACACGGGGGCTTAGCTGCAGTTCAGTACTCGCTTAAGTTTAAAAAAAATCCTACCGAGTGGTGAGCCAGTCTCCCACTCGGGGGCTTAGCTGCAGTCAAGTACTCGCCTAAGTTTTAAAAAATCCTACTGAGTGGTGGGCCAGCCTCCCAGTCGGGGGCTTAGCTGAAGTCCAATACTCGCCTAAGTACAAAAATATCCTGCCGAATGGTGAGCCAACCTCCCACTCGGGGGCTTAGCTGCAGTCCAGTACTCGCCTAAGTTTAAAAAATCCTACTGAGTGGTGAGCCAGCCTCCCACTCGGGGGCTTAGCTGCAGTCCAGTACTCGCCTAAGTTTAAAAATCCTACCGAGTGGTGAGCGATCCTCCCACTCGGGGGCTTAGCTGCAATCCAGTACTCGCCTAAGTTGAAAAAATCCTACCGAGTGGTGAGCGATCCTCCCACTCGGGGGCTTAGCTGCAGTCCAGTACTCGCCTAAGTTGAAAAAATCCTACCGAGTGGTGAGCGATCCTCTCACTCGGAGGCTTAGCTGCAGTTCAAGAACTCACCTAAGTATTCTCCACCTCAGAGCTGCATTCGAAGCACAAAGAGTGTTCCGAGTAAAAAACAAGTTCCAGTTGAAAGGAAACACCAACATTTTCAGAAATAAACCAAGTTCGGATAAATCCCAAGGTTCCAAACGGCAAATCAAAAGTATTCAAGTGTCAAGCCCGAGGAAGTTTAATGGTTACACCATCACTCGGCATTCCGAGGCAAATTTGAAGCGAGCATGGAAGTTTTACTCCTCAGGTGGAGGGCTGGAGGGCGCGACAAACTGGTCCAAGTCAATCCCGTCAGCAATCCGAGTGGCAACAACAATGAAGGTTTCCAAGAAAGACTGAAAGTTGTGCTTCCTGGTATTGGCAACTTGGATATCCGCCAGCTTTTCCTCTCGCGCCTCCTTGCAGTGAACACGGACCAAGGACAGAGCGACGTCAGCGCCGCACCTACCAGAAGACTTCTTCCATTCCTGCACTCGACCTGGAACTTCATTCAGTCGAGTCATCAGAGACTCGAGGTTATTTTGAAGCGTCATTCCAGGCCAGAGCGCCTGTCGATCAGCGACGCCGCAACCTTCAGTCGAGCAAGGTAGTCAACCACACCAGCAACACGAGATTCCAGTCGGAGCACGTTCATAGCAGCCTTATCCTTCACCGGAGAATTAATGGGGTCCAAGCTTGTCTCTACTCCGCTAGTCTCCTCCTCGAAGTTCTAGCAGAAATTTGTAAACACAATTGATAAGTCAGTGGCGCTACATTGGATTGATGGCAACAAGTCAGTCGAGTAGGAGTGATTACCCTCAAGCACGACGAATAACTTCTTGGTGAGCCCACCCGGATAAGCCTCCAGATCGTTCCTCTTCCTCGCCAGTTCACTTACCTTGTCATTCAGGGCTATCTTATCATTCTTCAGACGGCTGGCCTCTTTGTTGGCCGCGTCGAGAGCAACTTTCAGTTTGGATTTCTCCTCTTCGAGATTACCGACTAAAGCCAGCTTTTCTTCCGCAAGCCTCGTTTTGTCCAAAGCCGCTTTTTGCGCCTCGGCAAGGTCATGGTCCTTCTTCTTCAGAGCCTCCTTCATTTTATCTGCAAAACGTCAATGGGATCAGCATCAAGAATGGGCAGAAAGGAAAGACAGTCGTCAAGTTCTCACCAGCCATACCTTTCGCTTTGTCCCTCGCCTTCTACAAGTTCTCCTGAACAAGCTTCAAGTCGAGGTTGAGCTGGATTTATTTGTTTTCCAATTCAGTATAGCGAGCCACAAGCTTGCAGGATTTCTGCGAAGAATCAGTCGGCAGATATCAAAGGTGGGTTGCTTCTGAGCGACTAAGAGAAAAATTGTGACGTTTCTAAGACTACAGCCGAATCAAAAATATCTGACAGTAGTCTCGGGGAATACACCCAGTGGGTGCCTCAGCATGCCCCCACTGGTTTGACCAACTCGGCCCGACCAGTCGACCGAAAGAAGATAAGAGGTTATGATCTCAGACCATAGCCAACTGCCAGCAGTCATCTACGGTCTCATGAGGGTCTGCAAAAAAAAGAAACAGGTTCTTCAGACCTCAGTCGACTGCCAGCAGTCGACCACGGTCTCGGGGACTACACCCAGTGGGTGCACTTAGCGTGCCCCCACTGGTTCCAAGATTCCATTCGACATGGCCTGACCAGACCGAGTGAAGAAGTTCGAGTGCAGAAACAACAAATCCAAAGACTATAGTCGACTGCCAGCAGTCCACCATAGTCTCGGGGACTACACCTAGTGGGTGCACTCCGCGTGCCCCCACTAGTACAAAACATTCAATCGACAGACCTAGTGGGTGTATAGATGTAAGGACCTTCGGAAAGAGAGTCTTCAGATAGCATATCCTAACAAAACAAGCCGTGATCAACTAACCTAGACATTACTTTGAAGAGCTGAACTAGCGTCATAGGCCGCTTGGCTGGCTTCCCGGACCACCTTTACCTGCTCCATCATGATCCCCGCCTGGCGTATAGCCTCCTTAGCAGCACCCACTTAGTCCTCTAGGACGTGGTGTGTGGCAAAAAGGTAGGACGGATCAGCAGTCGACGATGAAGGCCGAACACTCGTCAGCGGCACAGCGAAGGACACAGAAGTCTGAGTGGTATTGCCACCCTCCTGAACTGCTGTCTCAGGTGCTGATGCAGTTTGTTGTGTCTTGCCAGTTGACGCCTTCCTATTCTTCCTCGCCCTCAGCGGCACTTCGTCATCATCATTAGGGTGATCAATGACATAAGGAGGAGCTATAAGAAAAATCCAAAGTTAAAGACGAAAATCCAATCGACCAGAAAAGATCATCAATCGACCAAGAGTGAAACATCAGAGATTGTACCAAGGTTGGAGGTGACAACGTCTTCCATTTCCTGGTCTTCGTTCTTGGCAGAGATCTCGGAGGTAGCAGCACTACAGATCTCAGATACCAATCGGTTTAGTCAATGAGTCGACCAAGAGCCTGTCCATGCTTAACGAAAAAACGCAAGTTCTGCTGTTACCCGAAAATGGTGGGAACAGTCATCTTCATCTTGGGCAGGGCCTTCGGCGGCTTTGACGAGGCCGCTCGCGGATGTTTTGGCGCTTTTTCAGTCGGCGCTGGAGAAGACGTCCGAGGGCGTTTTGACGACTGCCCAACAGGCACAGTCGCCTTGCCACGTTCGCGCGCATGGTCATGGGTGAGCTTGGATCGCCTTTCCATGCGGGGAGGATCGACTTCTTCCTCCTCCTCTCCACTGGAGTCGTCGTCATCCTCCTCCTCCCCTTCACCGTCAGATTGCCACTCCTCACCACTTGATCCTCCGCTCGCCTCCCCCTCCTCGGCCTGCTCTTGTGCCCTGTTGGGCAACGAGTACATCTCAGTAATGGTCTAGGAGACAACAAACAAAACAAAAAGTCAACCGATTGATTTTGAGCAAACAGAATGAGGAAAGCAAGGTCACAGTCAGAGATGCAGAATTGGACCTGGTCTACTTCGTACGTTTGGTCGAGTGGTGGTATCGTCCTGGCTCCTCGGGGGTTGTCCTTGTTCCCTGTGATACTCGACATCCACCCCTCCAATGTCGCCTCATCGACCTCCTCCGGATGAATCCGAGTGGTGTCATCAAGACCCGAATACATGCACATCGGATGGTCACGGGCTTGGAGCGGTTGGATGCGTGTCCGGAGGAAGACCTCTAATAAATCCATACCAGTCACCCCGTCGCGGACGAGCTGAACCACTCGACCGACCAACACTTTGACTTGCGCCTTTTCTTTCGGTGTCACTTTCAGAGAGGAAGGTTTTTCTGCTCGGTTTAGGGAGAAAGGAGGAAGGCCCGTCGCCTGTCCTGGAGTCGCCTGGTCTCTGCAGTAGAACCAGGTCGACTGCCACCCGTGGACTGAATCGGGAAGAATCATAGCTGGAAAAGAACTTTTGCTTCTCATCTAGATCCCAAGACCCCCGCACATCTGAATCACTTGCGTCTTGTCGTCACTCGACTTGGCTTTCTTAACGGACTGAGAACGACAAGTGAAAATGTGCTTGAAGAGGTCCCAATGGGGACGGCAACCCAAGAAATCCTCGCACAAAGATACAAAGGCAGCAAGATACACGATGGAATTTGTAGTAAGGTGATGGAGCTGCGCTCCGAAAAAGTTCAAGAAGCTCCAGAAAAAAGGATGAGGAGGCAGAGAAAATCCGCGGTCGACGTGAGTGGCGATGAGGACGCACTCACCCTCGCGAGGTTGCGGTTCGATCTCGTTCCCCGGGAGATGCGCAGATTTGTGAGGAATGAATCCCCCCTCGATCAGATCATCGATGTTGTCTTGTTGAATCGCCGAAGGCATCCAATCGCCCTGGATCCAGCCCTTCGGCAGAGGGAACCTCGAAGAAGATCTGCACTGACCGGACTTCTTCACCTTCGCCTGCGCTGTCGCTTTCTTTGCACGCTCGAGGGCCGCCGTCTTCTCCTTCACCATCGCCGCAGACGAAGCACGAATAGGCCGGCGGCGCTGAGACGAGAGCAGAGGTGGCGGAAGAATTCGAGAAGGAAGGGGAAAAGTGTAGGCGCACTGTTCAAAAGCCCTGGGCCGGCTGTTTATATGGAATCGCTTCCGAGTGGCTGACCTGTAGGCCCAGGCGATCCTGTAAAATCTCGCAACAGTCGCGCGTGCGATACGTGGCCAAAAAGGTGGCGCAGAGATCGAGGCGGCTCCGTCCTATCCGATCCGATTACTGCGGCCTCCCCCGTCCCGCGCGCTTCGCGAAATTCGAATCTCGCGAAATCCACGGGCAGCAGAACAACTTGTCAGACGGACGATCTCCTCCACGCAGCCACTCGGGAATTTTCAAGCAAAGAAATTCACTCAACTAAAGAAAACTACGAATGGATCAAGGCGACCGGAAAAGAAGTTGGTGACGTCACCCAGGTTCATTGATCCAAAACAAGATATACTCATGACACAAAGAATGGGTCAGAAGAGTTCTCAACTCCTTCCCCACTCAAGCCTTGATCCATTCGGGGGCTAATGATGAAGCTATGTACCTAGGGTAGGGTCATGGACCTGTCCAAGCTACCCTCCCCAAGGACATCCCTAGAAGAAATCACCGTTCAATCGACTTGGAGGTGATCCACTCGACGGACTCGAAGACACTCGACCATGAAGCCAACCACTCGACCAAGACCCGACCACTCGATGGCCAGGAGATCTAAAGACACTCCGTACGCTAACGGTCGGCCATTAAGTAGCCTTTATGGTCATCATAGCACTTTATTAGTGGCTTTACCAGTAACGCCCGACCTTAATGTACTTTAAACCCTGCATAACTGAGGGCCGGAGGGGTCTGGCGAACTCTATATAAGCCACCCCCTCCTTAGTGTAAAGGGTTCGCACCCCTATAATTCATACACACATAATCCAGTCGACCGCCTCCGGGCTCCGAGACGTAGGGCTGTTACTTTCTCTGAGAAGGGCCTGAACTCGTAAACCTTGTGTGCCTACAACTAGTCCATAGCTAGGATCTTGCCTCTCCATTACTACCCCCCTACACTACTGTCAGACTTAGAACCACGACAGAGCGCTCCCTTTCATAAATCTTCTAGTCCCTTTCGCCGACATGTGTGACATCAAGCTACCAGGTCCACGTGCCATACCGGAATACAGTGCAGAGCAGCCGGGGTGAAGCACCCCAGTCATGGCACCGGTGTAGTAATGAGCAATGAGGCGTCAAATCACAAAGCTGCACCTTTCCCGCAGTTAAGTTGGAGGGACGAAGCAACCATCATTTCACTCATTGCTGAATCCGCTTCTCCCTCATCTTCTTCAACTTAACCACGTGTTGCTTCTGTCGTTGTTTTACCTCATGTGGGACGCGGATCGGCTTGGTAAAGCACTGACACATGGGACCGCATGTTAGCAAACCGCTAGGACAACGTCCTCCGAAAATAAGAAGCCTAATCCTAGACTTACAAAGGGCTACGTAGCTGCTACATATACTTTCCATCTAATTTATATATGCCCCCCTGATTTTCAGGTAGGGTGGGCCTAATCCTCTCCTTTAATCCAATCAAATAGTCCCACATCACATCAGTTCGTAACTTTACGTAAACCATTACGTGGATGTAGCATTGCTCAAGTAAGAAACCTCCCCCGCCATCCGCGCGGCAAAATCACCTCCTTTTTACTAATCTCGATTCTATAATTTTTTAGATCAATATAATTGAGATTTGTATAGATAGCACACAGGAGCAAAACCAAGTGGTACGGTTAAGGGCATCCACAATGTGTAGCCAAATGTGAAAATAGCTTTTGGCATCATGGGAACCATTGTGGACGGTGTTGTTAAAGCCAAAAAGATGGAACCGAAGCTCCATGATTGATTGATCGAAGGAATAGAAAAATGCAACGTCTCTCCTCTTTCTCCCATGCTTGGACGCATGTAGTACAGTATAGAGCACAGAGTCTACTCCCCTGTCCCTTCTATCACAAATCACAAAGTAGTGAGGCGTCAAATCACAAAAGCACGGACGAACCAACCATCATTTCACTCTTCGCTGTCTCCGCTTCTCCATCGTCTTCTTCTGGAAGCCATCTCACCGCATTAGTTACTCCTAGTAGTACTAGTAAAGGACTTCCTGGATGCAAATAAGGCGGTTGTCTCGGCTTGCAGGCGGCACTTGCGAACGACTTACCGTGGTCTCCCTTAATGGTGTTCTCCGTCGAACGCACTTCGCCAAACCACCAAAAAAAATATCGTCGACGTCACCGCAATGGGGAAGGAAGTCAAATATAGTTACTACCTCCATTTTCTGTACACAAGGCCAGTATATCAAAATTACAATTTGCAAAGGGCCACTAACACTAATCGAGGCAAAATTGATGGGGTTAGTAACCAAGGACATTAATATCCCCTGCATGCATGCGGAAGTGAGAAGGTTGGTTTGCATGGCGCTGCATTCATCAAGCGATGAGGAGTGAGATGGTTAGCTCTTTGGTCTTTGGAGAAAGAAATACGCATTAATTGACACATGAAACGAGGATTTGTATCGATTAAATCCCGCGAAGGAAAACCCAGCCTTTCTTTTTTAACACTAGTACTCCTAGTACGTACTCCCTCCTTTCCGGTTTATAGGGCTTATCTCAAAATTTTAGTTTTCCCATTTTATAAGGCTCAAGTTGGTTGTTTCCCATCAAATGTTCAGATTCCAAGGTGCATTAAATCATTGCATGCAAGTATTAAGAGAAAATTGACCAATGCATGTAATTTATGCATGCATGCATTGCAAATAATGCATTGGTAAACATACTCCCTCCGTTTTTATTTACTCTGCATATTAGAGTTGACTAAAGTCAAACTTCGTAAAGTTTGAACAAGTTTATAGAAAATAATATAGACATTTATCATAATAAATCTATACGATGTGAAAGTACATTCAATAATGAATCTAATGTTGTTGATTTTTTATTGTATATCTTAATATTTTTGTTTATAAACTTGGTCATAGTTTGCAAAGCTTAACTTTGACAAAAGCTAATATGCGAACTAAATAAAAACGGAGGGAGTACTTTTTTGAGGAAAACAAGAGCATTAATTGGGTGCTTTTGCAAACTACAAAAGTATTCCACCACTCAACATCTACCTTGGTTGGTGAGATATTTGAATTGAGCCATACAAACCGGAAAGGAGGGAGTACGTACTTATCCTGTTTGGGTCTAGGCCTTGCATTGCCAAACTTCGCCACACATTTTTGCCAAGCTTGCCTAAAGTTTTCAGAATGAGAAGGAGGTACACTTGTGCACGGCTATCGCGGTCGCACCGCACCCTCGCACAGTCGCTCCTGCATTCCGCAAACCCAAACAAGGGAACGCACCCTCACTGACACGTGTTGTCGCATGTGAACACACCAAACTCAACCATCCTATCGCTGACACATAATTTTCATTCATAGAGTATGTTTATCCAAACGCATGTTGGGGATTATCCGTACGACCCGTGCGGTGGTCTGTTGGGGAAGAAGAAGAGGTGAGGAAGAAGGACAGAAGGGTTAGGAGACGTAGGATATTCATCCAACCGCCTGAAATGATAGACTGACCCAAGTCAGGCAACTTGCATAACAAATATATGTTTTTACACAACAAAAGATCCATGAAAACAAGAACATAAAGAAAAACTATCACTACTCGCGGAAAAAGACGGCCTTGTCGTCTTTGGCTGCCGGCGCGAACCAGTCGTCGCTGCCGACGTGTGTCTCCGCACCGTGGGTTGTCCTCGGCCTCCAGCTACTCGTTCAAGCGGAGCGTGCAGGCGCTCTGCACGGACAAGAGCACAGCCCGGTTCAAGTCGAGGACGTCCCGGTTCCGCCTGTAGGAGGGCCTCGATGGAAGTGGCATCCGCGCGCTCCGCGTCGAATCGAGCCTCCGCCGCCCGGTTCAAGTCTAGGACTTCCGGTTCCGCCTGCAAGAGGGCGTCGATGAGAGCGGCATCCGTGCACTCTGCGTCGAGTCGAGCCTTTGCCGCCCGGTTCAAGTCCAGGATGTTCGGTTCTGCCTGCAGGAGGGCCTCGATGGCAGCGGCATCCGCGCGCTCCGCCTCAAGTTGAGCCTCCGCTGCCCGGTTCGCATCCACGAAATACGGTTTCGCCTGCAGGAGAGCCTCGATGGCAGCGGCATGCGCACACTCCGCATCGAGTTGAGCCTCTGCCTCCCGGTCCTCCTTTAGTATCGCCATGTTGAACCGCTGGTCCGCCTGCACCATGGGGGACTCGGACACCGGCACGAAGTCGACGTCCATCGTCTCATACCCATCGGGGGCCTTCTGTGCCGCGACCTCCGCCATGAACATTGTATCAACTTCCTCCTCCTCGTAGCTTGGCTCCAGAGAACTCGGGGATTGGCCCGCCGCAAAGCGAGCTTGGAAACGGAGGTCTGTGGCGCCGACCGCCGCCACGATTTCTGCGCGGCGCTCCGGCGTCAGCATCTTGTAGTAAGTGATCTTGCGGCGCACCATGGCTTTCCGGCGAACTAGGGGAAGCTTGATGCGGGCTAGGGGATCGAAAGGTGGGGGAATGGGCTGGAGATTTGGTGTGGTTTTAGGGCAGTGGCTGGCGTAGGCCGAGCAGCGAAGGCTCTGGTTTGAATAGTGGTTCAGGTGACGACCGGTCAATCGGTTTTGACTATACATCGCTCTTGTCGCGTCTGCGTTGCAGCCTGGCACGCTGGACCCTCCACGTCGCTCACCGAATGGGACACGCTTCGTCTTGCATTTTCGCTCACTTGTGGGACCGTAGTTGAGAGCAAACCGACGTCCCTCCCCCTCCCCGCCCGCTTCATTTATTATACCACCACTCCCTCCGTTTTATGCGGAGTAAATAAAAACAGAGTGAGTATAATACGGATGAGGATCCCCTGACGTGGCCGAACCCATTGAGTAACTGACATGCGGGGCCTAGCAAGCATGGGGTCCGCTAGTAAGTGACCGAAAGGGAGGGTAAGGCAGGGATACCTACGTCAGAGGATCCACTTCCACTATACTACTTTGACCAAATGTTAGAGTAATAATATATGACATGCAACTTACACAAATGTTAGAGTAATAATATATGACATGCAACTTACACAAAGCATACAGGGTCTAATGTGTTTTTCGAGGCTAACTTTGACCAAATGTTAGAGTAATAATATATGACATGCAACTTACACAAAGCATACGATCAAATTCGTATGTGAAAGGAGTTTCCAATGATATAATTTTCACATTATACATCTCATGTACTATTAATCTTGTCAATAGTCAAATTGGAAACCATCTCGAGTACAAATCTAGGAGTACGTATGAATCTAACAATATTGATTGGGCGTTGTTGAATGTTGATACCTTTTTGATCAAAGTAGATGTACTTTGACTACACATAAAATTTATATGTAAACTAGAAAGGATAGGAGGGAGTATATTGTACGTTCAAAAACAAAACGAACATTGAATACCCTTTATATATGATTTGCGGATGCTATGATCACCAGTTCAAAATTTTGAATCCGCTTTAGGTATCATGTGCCCCCACTCGTTCCCTCTCGATATCATCTCGGGGTATGGAGATCTATTGAAAGAGGACTAGGGTGGGTACATGCGAATGATACTCAGCGGAATGTTCAAATGAGGCATGCAGGAGGATTGACTCGACTGGAGGGCGACATGATCGATGGAGAAGAGGGTTGGAGAGGAATGATAAATAAGCAAACGCCACATGATTGTACTTGAACGGCTCAAATAAACAATAAGTTGTCTCGCTTGGCCTACATATGAAAGGCCTAATGCGCAACGCGGAGCACTGACGCTTGAATATGGCTGGGAAAATAGGGAACCAGACATGTGGGGCACACCCGTCGGGACGACGTAGCACAGACTAGTCCAATGGAGGAGCTGGCCCACGACCTCCTCGCCACCGACAACCGTTCATGTGGGTCGTTGGGGCCAACAATGGGGCGCAGCTCCAGCACCGCCTCTAGACACGACGACCGCGGTGAGCGACACGCTCATATCGTCGCTAGACACAATCGGTTTTAGTTTGCCGAGGGTGGCGTTAGTGTTGTGGCACGACCAACGGTATGTTTGGTTTGTGCCCAAGGTTGCCCCATCAAAGCATTGGGTAGCCAAAATTTTGGTTGAGGTATTGGTTGCCCATGATTTGGCCGACATTGGCAAGAAAAATGAACTTAAGTTGGCTAGAGTTCATTGGCATGCCAAAGAAATGGCAACCATCCAAACAAAGACCAATCTTTGGGTCATGACCAAAATTTTGGTTGAGGTATTGGTTGCCCATGATTTGGCTGACATTGGCAAGAAAAATGAACTAGAGTTGGCTAGAGTTCATTGGCATGCCAAAAAATGGCAACCATCCAAACAAAGACCAATCTTTTGGTCATGACCAAATTTTTGGCAAGGTGCACTTCGGCCACAATCCAAACACACCCCAACACCCAGCTCGTCGAGGATGCACGGGGTGCCACGACGCGTCCGCGGAGTGGTGTAGCGCGGCCAACTGCATCCTCTGGACCTGAGACCATGCCGGGTCGTCTTGCTTTTTCAATGACATGCGGGGATCGCATGTGAGCAAAGGGCATCTCCAACGTTGCCACGATCGCCGCTGACTACCCTGGCACACCAAAACCCTCGTCCCTCGCACCGTCGCGCAGTGCGTTCCCAACCGGCGCCAGCTGCCCGCATTCATGTCATCCGATTGTATGTCATCGTTAAGAGGCTTGGTGCCCGAGGAACCAACTTCGGTGACTTAATGACGCACCCAGACGCTTGACCTCACTGGAATGCGCTACTTAAAGCGGCAACGCCCAGCTAACCTCCACACCATAGCGCATCGACTTCCTACCTGGAACCACATCCGCCATGACTGCAAGCGCGAATGCTCTGCGGGAGAGCTTGTCTTCGGGGATGGAGCTCGAGGTCGCCGCCCTTGCTCAAGTCGCCGCACAAGCGGTGGCCACGCTGGCGGCCAACGACGGGAGCACCGTCAGCCACGCGTCCTACTTTATGCCGTCCAATGTCCGACACTGCCGAGGTACGGGACTCCTCCGAGGATCAGTAGGGCATGGGAGGCGACATGGCATGGTGTGCCAACTGGCCGGTCCGTCTCCCGTGTTCTCCTTTTCCTCGCCAGAGACCGCACCTTCACTTCACGGGTCTTGAACCCCGCCCCCGTACATGGAGATCACAGATGGAGGACGTCGGTCGCTGCCATAGAATAGGTTTAGGGTCGGGTTTCTTTTATTGTTTTGTCCTATAAAAGTTCGAAATGTAATGAAAATCTGCCATGTTTGCATTAATCTCGGCTGGGGTATATGAACTTTCACAATAATATACATATTGTTGGAGTACTAACAAGATGCCCATGCGTTGCACGGAAGATCAAGATCTTGTGGGAGAAAAGGATGAACGACAGAAAGCCTTATCTGCAAATGTGGAGAGGAGTGCGGGTAAATTGTCATAGTTTCCTTCCTATCCGTTAGATATAGATCGGACGACCTATATTGCAGGATGGGACACATCTTTCTACATCTACGGGAACCTACGAAAGGTTTAACGTAAATTGCCTCTCTCTCTCCTCCCCTGATTTTCATGGTGGTGGGCCCCTCTCTCCCCCAATCTACAATCAACAGCTCACATGTTTCACATTACGCTAATTAAGTAACTGGGATTACGTAGGTGTGGCATTACTCGTCCTAAAAAACCTAACTAAGCCAACCTCCCAGCATATCGCGCGGGAAAAGACCCGATCGCGCCGTTTTGGTCGGGATTACCGGATTACTAGTAGTAGTATCGATGGATCGCGTGAAGCAACATAATTTTTTGAGGGGGCGAAGCACCTAGTTTAAAAGGAAAAAATGTGGTACACTCACAGCAGTCCTGTCGCGGTCGCATTGCACCCCACACACGTTCGGTCCTGCACACGGCTCATGCAAACGGAATGCGCTTCGGCTTGCCTCTTCACTGACACGTGGGACTGCACTTGGAGAAACCGACCATGCGCCAAACTCCCCCCGCCCACCGCACAAAAATCCCCCCCCCCCACACCCAAAAAATCCCCCAAATCCGATTCAACCGCCCTTCGGCCAACTAGCCAATAATATTCCCCAAACCCCCTCCCCCCTTGTCCCCCTCCATTCCATTCGCTCCGCCAAAGCCGCCCTCCCCGCCGCACCGATACATCGGCACCGTGGTTCGGCGATCCTCTCGCTCCCACAGTACGCTCTCATAGACTGTCGTCCTCTAGCCGTGCCGCCACCTCTGGCTACGTTCTTGTGGAGGCGCACGGTGGTCAGCGCCGCCTCCGCTGGCGACGTCCGTGTGGAGACGCACGGTGGTCAGCTTCTCCCACGGTACGCGCACTCTAGACTAAGGCCCCGTTCATGTCGGTGTAGCGCTGAATGTTAGCTGATAGACGCTGTTAATCTCACTATTTGCTGAATTAGTTTACTGTCAATATGCTCTGCTTAAGAAGCTTCCTTGCCCTGTTCTGCACTCAATCTGCTTAGCTGAGATGGCACGCCAAGGCCGATTAGTTGCTAAAATATCCTGCCATATATTTATTGTGACGTAGATTGCCATGGTCTAGTAGCCAATCTGTTAGGTGAAATAGCTCTACACCGTTTTATACTCGATCTTTGTTGCTGCGATGGATTTTGATAGTTCGATGGCCGTGTTCTCGGCCTCATTGACTGCTGAAACAGCCTGCCATAATTTGGCACTCAAATCTGTTTGCTGAATTAGCTTTACATACATTTAGTTTCTTAGATCTGCTCGTCCAAATATCTTGCCATAGCTTTCTGGACTTCATAAAAAAGCATATATGTTTTTCCTGTAATATCTAGTAGAAGAACTAATTTGTATGTCTAACAGATGGACAGGACTTGGATAACTTCTGCTCGAAGATTCTCTGATGCATATGTCGAGGGGGTTGAAAACTTCATGAACTTTATTAGAGCTGAGTACGGTGGTCCGAAATCAGATGTGCTCTGCCCGTGTAGCAGTTGTTTGAATTCAGTTACAAGACCCCACTCAACTGTGCAAAATCATCTACACTTGTATGGGATGTTGGTCACATATACTAGGTGGGTTCATCATGGTGAAGCTGTGAACGTCAATGTTATTGACTACGTGGAAGCAGTAGATCACCATCTTGATCTGCCTGATGCTCAGGTGGAAGAGGAGGAGGAGGTGGTGGTGGCGGAGCCAGTGAGTTTAACCAACATTGAAACAATGCTACGAAATGGTCATGCATTCCGTGAACTTTCACCTGCAGAAGAAAAACGGTGGGCCCGCATGTTGGAACAATGCAACGTTGCTGTCACCCCAGGAAATAAGCTGTCAGTATTCTCAGCTATGGTCACCTTTCTTCAGGTGAAGACATCTGAGCGGATGACCAACAAATCATTTGATGCGATGTTGGCTGCTTTCCGCGAATCTTTCCCAGATGCGTCTGAGCTGCCACGCACCTACAGTAAAATGAAGAATTTCCTTCGTGCAATTGGAATTGGACATGTGTCGTGTACAAAAAGGGGGTACACTTTTTGTACCCCTATAACTGTGAACGGGCAGTCTGAGCCACGGGCGCCGCCACAACGAGCACAGCAAGGGAGGTAAGCCAAGGTGAGGCCAAAGCTCAAGAGAAGCAGAACGACGCCAAGACCAAGACCACAAAGAGCAAAGGGGACGAAGCGGACTCCCCCGGCAAGATCCTTGACGGGAGGCGGTTTTAGCAAACCCGGCAAGACCCTTGCTGTGGCAGCTCGCCCCACACCTACGGAGCGAGTCACCCTTGAGTCCACTGCCCCCATGGGGCAAGGATTCGGGAGACATCCCCGTGGTGGCATGCAAATCTTTGTGAAGACATTCAAGATCAGATACACACTTCAGAAGATGATGATCCTCGGCGGGATCCCACCCAAGAAGGACCACAAGGCCCCGGCAAGAGCCTTGCCGGGGATGACAGCAGGCGCCACGCCACGACCCTTGCCGGGGCCGCGGCAAGGCCCTTGCCATGAACACCCGTAGGGCCACCATCAGGCCCTCAGCAATCAGACCTCCACCGCCGTTCGCATGCAGCTGCCGACCCAACCAGGTGGCCAGGCACCTGCGTGGCGGCATGCGGATCTTCATGGAGACCCACCACTGCGCCGCCTCAGCTACCTGCCTGCCTACATGGCACCGCGGGCACCGCTGGCCAGGGCGCGTGTCGACCCAAGAGGGAGCGGCGACGGACGAGACAGGGCTCTCCCCGTCCCCGATAAAGCAAGGACACCTAAGCAAGACTCATTCAATGCTCCTTGACATGTAATGCGAGGGATAACCTCGCATCACTGTACCCTTTCCACCTCCCGTGTGCCACTATGGCAACCCATTTCCCTATAAAAGGAGGCCCAAGGCGACCAGGAGGAGGATTCGGCTTTTTGGAGCTCCTCACGCCCCATAGCTAGCTCAAGAACACAGATATCCAATCCACCAAAGAAGGAGTAGGGTTTTACGCATCCTCGCGGCCCGAACCTGGATAAATGAACCATGTGCTATCTGTTTGATCCGCTCTTCTCACGACCCCCCGCCCCGCAACCGTAGTAGGGATTCTTGTGATCCCATAGGTGTCGTTCCCACCGACATCTTTGGCACGCCAGGTAGGGGGGCGCAGTTGTGAGAATCGGCTTTAGCAGCTAGTTCGACGTTTCTTCATCGTCATGGCGCCCAAGAAGAAGACGGCGGTGGTGGTTGGCCCGTCGGAGGCCGGACATCCCACCCCGACGCGGGCGAGCAGCGGACCGGTCGCAGAAAGGACCCGGGGCGCCGCTCGCGAACACCAACATCGTCCCAGCAGCCGGAGTTTGGGAGGCGGCGATGCTCGTGCGCCTGGCAACGGGCCGCATGCCGCCAAATCCAAAGACGGAGCCAGGCCCTCGGCGGGTGGCGCGGGGCCTTCCAAGATCGCTGCCACCCTGCCCGATGCGACGCGAGGGCTTCCAAGACTCCCACGCCGGCACCGACGGCGCGCAACGAGCGGCGTAATCACGCCGAAGACCCCGGGCGTCGCCGCAGAAAGAGCCCCGAGCGCCACTCCCGGGATGTAGAAGACCTGCCCGCTCGCTGAGGCGCTGGTGAAGATGGCATGCGACCGCGGGGTCATGATAGAGCTCCTTCTGACATGGTCAGAAGTCAAAGCGGGTCGCGATCCGTGCAGGTTTCGCTGCCACCAACGCCAGTAGAAGCCCTGGCGCGCGCGCGCAGTTGCTCCTCGATTTTCGTCCAACTACGGGGAAACTTGACGAATGGAGAGCCACTATCCGAAGCCTTGTTGTGGTGGCCAACAAAGATGAACCGAGTCTGGTGGAGCCCCCGGGTCGACACTCCGACGGAGTCCCACACACCAGTGGCGGGAAAGCCAACGGCGCCGCAACCACGGTGCACTCGCCTCCTCCTCGCCCGGTACCACGGACGCCAGCCCGTCGCTACGTTATGGGCGACGAAATCTCCAAAGCGTCGTCCAACCCGCGGACCCAGTGCGACCAGCGCCAAGTTCTTCGGGAACGAGAGCATGAAGACGCTCGAACCACTATCGAGCGCCGGCGCGGAGCGCGCCACTAGTCAGACAGGCGAGCAGGGCCTGCTGTGAACCACCCGGCACCGGAGAGCCCTGGAGGCCTACCTTACGAGGTAGGTTGTCTGGCTTTTACCCGTGAGCTGCGGCAGTTCCAGTGTCCCACTCACTGCACCTTCAAACCTGACGTGGGCGAAAAGTACAGCGGCAAGACCCACCCGTCAGAGTTCCTCAGCATCTACACCATCGCGATGCAAGCTGCCGGAGCTCGTGACGATAAGACTCTATTTCCTCCTGGTCGGACTTGTGCCATGAGTTCGTGGGCGCCTTTACTGGAGACCACCAAGCCCATGGCCAAGTGAGCGACCTGCACATCATTCCCCAGAAGGGAGGCAAGAGTCTCCGGAAGTATATACAGAGGTTCAGCCGGATATAGTACAATATCCCTGATGTTCACCCTGCCGCTATCATCAGCACGTTCCATCAGAACGTGCGTAACCGCAAGATGCGCGAAGAGCTGGCCATGAACAAGGTGAAAGATGTAGCAGAACTCTATATTCTTGCTGACAGATGTGCCCGGGCTGAAGAGGGAAGGAAGTACCTTGGCGAAGATGCCGGCGTGGAAACCGACTCCTCAGATGAGGATACTGCCGCCCCGGCGAAGAAGGGCCGGCGCCACAACAGGAAGCGCAAAGGTAAAGCCGTGCTTGCCGTCGAGGGATCTGATGACACCGGCTCCACCAAGCAAACCAAGGCAGATGACCCCAGCAAGGAAATTGCCGGATGTGTCGCCTGCCGGGCCATGGTGGCTGCCGAGAAGCCAGGAAACTCGGACAAGCGATACTACAAGATCCATCGCACCAAAGGCCATGCTCTCCAAGACTGCCGACAGGTTCAGCTCCTCGCTGAGAAGCAGAGGGCTGAATATGAGAGGCGGGACAAGGAGAAGGGCCAAGACGGTGCTGAGGGGTCCGGCAAGAAGCGTGATGGCCAGGCGGGCCGTCGCGGCAAGGATAAACAACAGGAGAGGCCCGCCCGGGGCCGTGACAGAAAGCCAGAAGACAACGATCACGAAGAGGATGACGAATCCGGTGACCAAGAGTTCCAGAAAGCTACAGAGGCCATGTGCGTCGACGGCGGCGCCTCGCTGCATTCTTCTCACCGCCGGCTTAAATAGTGGGCGCGAGAAATTGCATCGGCAGAGTCGTCGTTTGATGCCCAAAGGCCGCTGAAGTGGTCCAGCACACCTATCATTTTTGACACTGAGGATCACCCTGATCGCACTACTGCGATCGGGTGCTTGCCATTGTTGGTTTCACCAACAATACGCAACCTCAAGGTGAAGAAGATGCTAGTCGATGGCGGGGCCGGTCTGAACTTGATCTCGCCTGCCATGATCGAGAAACTGCAGATTCCTGATGGAGACCTTGAAGAGACGGGCACGTTTCAGAGGATCATGTTTGATGTTTCCAAGATCCCCTTGCCCTACAGTGGGATCCTTGGCCGGCCAACGCTGGCCAAGTTCATGGCGGCGTCACACTATGCCCACAACACCCTGAAGATGCCAGGACCTGTGACGATCATCACCATCCCCTCCGATAAGAAAGATGCGCTGTGTTGGGGAAGCTGACTCCGCGAGTACTTATGGGGACGGTGCCCCTTTTGGTTCGGCGGGGGGCGGAGGTCGCGCCAAGAGCGGATCGAGGCGAGGCACACAAGGGGTTTTACCCAGGTTCGGAGCTCTCCGAAGAGATAATACTCCTACTGCTGCTTTGTGGATTGTATTGAGTTCTTGCTCGGGAGCGCTGAGTGCTACAGTACACACCAGCAGCTAACGAGACCGGGCGTGAGTGATCCACTGTTCGTCCTCCCCCTTCCTACGTTACGCATGGGCCTCCTTTTATATGCTAAAGGGGTCACCGACAGGTGGCAACGTAGGCAAGGGCAAAAATGGAAAAGGTGTTGCGGTTGGTACAGCTACTTGCACAGTGTATCATACCTAACCCTGATGGCAGGGGACAAAGGCATTAAATGCCTATCTACATCGCCCAAACAGTGCAGAAAAGGGACCAACAGGGACGCCACCGCTCGCCACGATGGCGATCTTGTCAGCGCCGCTTGCCACCGTGTACCCCTGGCTGCATAGCCTCCCGCCACGTACGCCTGGAAGGGTCCCAGAGCGACACGTAGGTGGGTGTGCTGGAGCGCAGGTACAGAGTGGTTGCTTGCCGCGGCAAATGCCTAGCCGCGTCCGGGAGCTTGTCGCTCGTCGGGTCCTGCCGGGACGCGTGGCGCATCGCGGCAAGTTCCTTGAGATGCCTTGGCTGGCCTTCCCGGCAAGCTCCTCTTGCCGGGGTCTGGTGCCTTGACTGGCCTTACCGGCAAACTCCTCGTGCCGGGGACTTGTCTCCTTGGCTTAAATACTTTGTTCTTGAATGGTTCCAAAGGAACCACAGAGGACCTTGGTGGTCACCTGGCAAGCCTTGCCCCAGGACGCTGCGACTGCCCGTGCACAAGTTCGGGATAATAGGGTACCCCTACTCTAGTACACCGATAGGAGCCCCTGGGCCTGGGCCATACACGGTGCCGAGCGCTGTTGGGCCCGGCCCAAAACAGGGCACGGGCACGCGCGGCCTGGATCACGTCATATCTTACTCCGCATCCACCGCGCCCTCCCTGATCGGCACGCGTCGATTGCGGCGTCGTGGGAGAGGTCGTGGGTGGTTTATTTATTCGGAAAGGCGGAACGTCCGCCCCCCTCCCCTCCTATAAGCAGGGGAATCAGGGGCAGGGGTGCGGTTTTCGAGGCGTCCACTCCCCACGATCACGGGGTGAGGAGAGGTCGCCTCATCCGTCGCCTCGGTTCTGCACGCCTGCCACGCGGCTTCCATGCGCTTAGGGCGGCGAACGGTGGAGACGGGGAACCGAGCCGTCGTGGGTCGAGGCAGAGGGCCGGTCCCAGTTCCCTGCTCCTTCTGTGTCTTGATTAGCTGAGTGGGGCGGCCGAGCCCCCACCCCGCCTCTTTATATGGAGCGGGGAGGGAACGGAGGTCCGCATTCTTTCATCTCCTCTTCCCTTCAGCTTCTGCTCCCCTCTCTCTCATTTGCCATGGAGAAAGGGAATCCTGGTCCTTCAACGGTGGCGGCGAGGGTCGCCGCTAGGCAACGCGTCCTTCCCTCTCCCGCACCCGTGGTGGCAGAGCCAGCCGCAAGGGGAAGAGGGAGGGGGCGAGGCCGTGGGCGAGGTCGAGGGCGAGGCCGAGGCGCTCGAGGAAGAGGTGGACGGGGCGGCTCGCCGGCCTCGCCTCCGCCATCGGTTCCTCGTCCCATGGCAGACCATATTGGCGACGACCCTTGTGAGTTCTTTGTCAGGCTGCATCGGCCGCCTCGTCGTCGACTTCGTCTCCCGACTCCATTTGCGAGCGAGATGGAGTTGGATCCGCCCGAGACACTGAGGTTGCACATGAGGGGTTGTGGAATCAGCGGTACGCGAGTCCGCGTTGATTTCCCGGCCCCTAATGTGATGTATCTTGGTCGAGGGTGGAAGACGTTCGCCCGTATCCACAGCTTGACGGCGGGGCTCACCCTCCATTTTAAGTTGATGGAGGGCGGTCTCCTCTCCGTCAAGGTCTTCGGGTGCTTCGGGACTCGGGCAAGGTGCTGCGTGGAGAGCTCCTCCGATAGCGAAGACTCCTCCTCGGGCGGGAGTGACGAGGAGGACAGCGACAGCGACGACGAGGGTAGCGGGCGGCAGGATGACGGGTCCGACTAGGTGTCGGGCGCCGCTCCGTGTGGCACCGGCGACCCCATCATCCGTGTCGCCGGCTCCTCAACCTTCTCGGGGTCGTCTCCTTGGGCGGCTGGTGTAGGGAGGCTGCGGAAGAGGAAGAGGGCAGGCGGCAAGGCCATCAACTCGGAGTACGAGGGCACGACGCCCTCGACAGCGTGCTAACGTCCTGCCGCCTCGTCTTCGAACCCTGCCTCCAGCGCCGCCACCACCATCCAGCCTTCGGACGAGCACCGAGATGTTCTCTTGGTGTCTTCTGCCACCCGTAGCTCGCCTAGGCGCCCCTTTTGCCCTTTCCGCCTCCTTGACCTATCTCCTGAAGAGAGAGACAAGAAAGGGATTACGGGAACCTTATCTCTTTTTAATTTGTAAGCCCTCGGGCCTTAGCTGCATTTAAAACTTGTAATCCCATTATTCATGTTTTTCATTCTCTATGGACTGTACCTGAGTGGAATGTTTTTTATGAAAAGGGGATGCTTGCCGGGTCACTTGTCTTGTGGGTGGAACCCATGTCAAGGAGCAAATCCTTAATATCTTTAAGATAGACACTTTTTTCCCGGCAGCAGGCCCTGCCGTCTTCCCACATCGCTCGACCTTTCTCACGCTTTTGGCGGAGGCAGGGAGGAGGCGGGTTCAGGCTCCTCGTTTCGTCCCTTTGCTGCCGCGACTACGACCAAACCTGGCCCCGGGAACGAGCCTTAGGGCCTTGAGTTAAGGGAGCACGGTAGCTTTTAGGAAGAAGCGAGGTTTCGCATACCTCAGTCCATAAGAAAATGCACGATAAGGGATGAAAAACTTATCTGAGATTGCAGCCCCCGGCAACTCTGGTTCGCCGTGGGTTAATCTTTGTACTTGCAGCCCCCGGCAACACTGGCTTGCCGGGGTCTAGATGTTGGTCCGTCGTTCTTCTCCTTTTCGTCCTCGAGTGGTCCGGTCAGGATATGCGAGCCCTGCGAACCAAGGGAAACGAAAGAATGGCAAAGGGACGCACACTCGACCTCTAAGTTAGGGGTTAGCCGCTACTAAGCACTATCAACCCTAACCAAGGACGAGACTCCACCTAGCATGCAAGCTATAACTTAGGGCGCCAGCGCTTCACTTATGCTCAGGGTCTGCGCCTGGCTTTGTACAAAGCATTACATGCAACAGCGGCAACACTTGTACAAAAAGGTGGTTGCCGGAACAGGGTCCGACAACCGCGCCTTACGGGTAAAACTTATGGAGATGCTCGATTTTCCAGGAGTTGCTCACCGGAATGCCATCTTCGGTCTCAAGGCGGACAGCGCCAGGCCTAGTGACTCGTTTCACCCGATAAGGGCCTTCCCACTTCGGCGTCAACTTGTTGGAATTCTTGGCGGACTGAACGCGCCGAAGAACAAGGTCGCCTTCCTCGAGACTTCTAGCGTTAACTTTGTGGATATGGTAGTGGCGCAAAGCTTGCTGGTAGCGAGCAGCTCGCACAGCAGCCTGAAGACGATCTTCCTCAAGGAGCAGCGCGTCATCTTGGCGCAGCTGCTCTTGCTCAAGCTCATCATAAGCGAGCAGTCGAGGTGAGCCGTATATGAGTTCCGTGGGGATAACTGCCTCTGCTCCATAGACTAGAGCGAAAGGTGTCTGGCCAGTGGCTCGATTTGGCGTCGTCCTGATCGACCAAAGAACCACCGGCAACTCCTCAATCCAGTTTCTTCCGCACTTGTGCAGCCTGTCGAAAGTCCTGGTCTTGAGCCCACGCAGCACTTCAGCATTTGCCCTCTCCGCTTGACCGTTGCTCCTGGGGTGAGCAACAGAAGCGAAGCAGACCTTAGCGCCAAGATCTTGGATGTATTGCATGAAGGTGCGGCTCGTGAATTGCGTACCGTTGTCGGTGATGATCCTGTTAGGGATCCCGAAGCGGCAAACAATCGACCTGAAGAACTTGACTGCTGACTGTGCTGTCACCTTCCTCACTGGTTCCACTTCCGCCCACTTTGTGAACTTGTTGATTGCGACGTACAAGTACTCAAAGCCCCCGACTGCTCGGGGGAAGGGGCCGAGGATGTCGAGCCCCCAGACCGAAAATGGTCAGGATAAAGGGATCGTCTGGAGAGCTTGAGCTGGCTGGTGTATCTGCTTGGAATGAAACTGGCACGCTTCACACTTGGTTACTTCTGCAGTTGCATCCTGGAGGGCTGTCAGCCAAAAGAAACCTTGCCGGAAAGCTTTGCCGGCAAGCGCTCTTGCGCCAATGTGGTGACCACATATGCCTCCATGTATCTCTGCCAACAGCTTCTGTCCATCTTCCCGGTGAATACACTTCAATTTCACACCGTTGAGTCTTCTTCTGTACAGTGCGTTGTCGACATACTGGTACATACTTGACTGCCGGGCTACTCGTTCCGCTTCTTCTGGCTCTTCGGGAAGTTCTCCTGTCTGGAGGAAACGGACGATCTGCTACGCCCGTGCCGGAGCTTGCGGCTCGACGACAAGGACTAAAGGCATATCTGCTGCTGCAGGAACATCCGCTTCTACGGCGAGAACCAGCGGCTCAGCCGGAGCTTGACGTTCCCCGGCAAGCTTGCCGGAGCAAAACTTGTCGGGAGCGTCTGCTTCAACGAAACAAACCCTGGGGCTTGTCGGAGCAGACTGCTCCTCAGCACTCTTGGCGTTGATCTTGGGGACCTTCTTGGCGGCGGCTTCGGGAAGCTCTGCCGTAAAATAGTCACCAGAAATCAACTTCCTCTTGTTGCTCTGTCCAGTTGATGGCGTCACGGACGGTTGAGTCAGCTTGAGCACAAAGATCCCTGGTTCCACAGGTAACTTAAGTGCTGCGCACTTTGACAGGCCGTCAGCAATGTCGTTCTGAGCTCTTGTAACATGTTCCATCTGTAGGCCAACAAAGTGCTCTTCTAGCTTCCTCACTTCATCAATGTAAGCTTCCATCAACGGACTTTGATAATTCTTGTTCACTTGGCGGACGACAAGCTGCGAGTCACCCCTGACAATGAGCTGCTTGATCCCAAGGTCTGCTGCAATCCTTCATACTCTGCAGTATTGTTTGTTGCTTGCTCCTTGGGAAAGTGCATTTGGACTACGTACTTGAGGTGCTCTCCGGTGGGTGCGACAAGCAGCACGCCAGCACCGGCGCCTTGCAACGAGAAAGCACCATCAAAGTACATCAGCCACTCTTTGCTTGCTTCCTTGACGGGGATGCTCATCTCTGGAATTTCTTCATCTGGTGTTGGCGTCCACTCTACTATGAATTCTACCAATACTCTGCTTTGGATAGTTGAAGTGCTCTCAAACTTGAGGCCAAAGCTTGACAATTCTAGTGCCCACTCAACAATCCCGCCTGTTGCTTCGGGATTCTGCAGTATCCTCTTCAGCGGAAAACGAGTGACAATTGTTATCTCATGTGCTTGGAAGTAATGGCGCAGCTTTCTCGAGGCCATGAGAAGGCCGAAAAGCAATTTCTACACACGAGAGTACCTTGACCTAGCCCCGTGCAGAAGGGAACTGACAAAGTAGACTGGGCGCTGCACCATTCTCTTCCGCTGTATCTCTTCGCACATCTGCGCAGATCCATCTTTGTCGGGACCAGAGCTTGTCGGGGAAGCCCCCTGCTTGTCGCTGGATGTGCTTGCCGCGGTTGCTGTCTCATCATCAGCCTCCCTCTCCGCTACTAACGCAGCACTAACCACTTGATTGGTTGCCGCCAGATACAGCAGCAACTTCTCTTGTGGTTTAGGTGCGACAAGTATTGCAGTGGAGGACATGTATCTCTTCAAGTCCTGCAGCGCAGCCTCCGCTTCTGGAGTCCATTTCATTGGACCTGCCTTTTTCAAAATTTTGAAAAACGGCAGGGCGCGCTCAGCAGACTTAGAGATAAACCTGCTGAGAGCCGCCATGCAGCCGGCAAGTTTCCGCACATCCTTGACGCGCTTCGGTGCTTTGATCTACTCAATGGCCTTGATCTTGTCGGGATTGGCTTCAATTCCCCTCTGAGACACGAAGAACCCGAGAAGCTTGCCGGAAGGGACTCCAAACACGCACTTCTCGGGGTTGAGCTTGAGGTTGATCTTGCGCAGATTTGCAAAAGTCTCTTCTAGATCTTGAATCAGAGTTGCTTTGTCCCTGCTCTTGACCACTATGTCATCCATGTAGGCCTCCACATTTCCGTGTATTTGCGGTTCAAAAGCAGTATGGACTACCCTTGCAAATGTTGAACCAGCATTCTTCAAACCGAAAGGCATTCGTACGAAACAGTACGTGCCACATGGAGTGATGAATGCGGTTTTCTCCTCATCTTCTTCTGCCATGAAGATCTGATGATATCCTGAGTATGCGTCAAGAAATGAAAGCAAATCACATCCGGCCGTGGAGTCAACAATCTGGTCAATGCGCGGCAAGGCAAATGGATCTTTGGGACAAGCTTTGTTAACATCGGTAAAATTGATACAAAGCCTCCATTTCCCATTTGCCTTGCGCACGACTACAGGATTGGCCAACCACGTCGGATGGAGCACTCCTCTGACAAGGCCTGATGCTTCCAACTTCTTGATCTCTTCTGCGATGAATTATTGGCGCTCCACTGCTTGTTTCCTGAATTTCTGCTTGACGGGCCGCGCATGAGGACAGACGGCAAGGTGGTGCTCAATTACTTTCCTGGGAACACCGGGGATGTCAGATGGTCGCCACGCAAACACGTCGACGTTCCCCCGCAGGAAAGTAATGAGCGCGCTTTCCTATTTAGGGTCGAGAGTGGCACTGATGGTGAAAGTACCACCAGTGCCGTCCTCCTTGGCGGACATCTTCTTGGTTGCTGGCGGAGGTGCCATCGTCTTCTTACACATGCCGGTGGAGCTCGATGGTGCGTCCTCGACGGTAGCGCAGCACTCCGAATAGGTGCGCCTGCCGGAGTGGGCATCAGAACTCTTGCCGGACTTGGCCTTCTTCTTCCCCCCGGGGGCTTCAGCGGCAAGTGTCTCGCGATCCGTTGCAGCTGCTGCTTCCTGGTAGATCTTGTCGGCACAGATAAGAGCATCTTTCTTGTCACCAGGGACAGAGATGACACTTATCGGGCCTGGCATCTTCAGCATGTTGTACGCGTAGTGAGAGGCCGCCATGAACTTGGCGAGCGGTGGACGGCCGAGAATTCCATTGTAAGGCAATGGACAATCGGCAACGTCAAAAGTGATCCTCTCAGTCCTGAAGTTTAGGTCGCTGCCAAATGTCACCGGCAGCGTGATCTTCCCCTTCGGCTTGCTCCTTCCTAGGTTGATTCCTTGGAATGTGCCGGTCTCTTCGAGCTCGCTGTCAAGGACTTGGAGTTTCCGGAGCACAGCGGAGGAGATCAGGTTCAAGCCGGCCCCGCCGTCAACTAGCATCTTAGTGACCTTGAAGTTGCGGATAGTTGGTGAGACCAACATCGGCAAACACCCGACCGCGGTTGTGCGATCAGGGTGGTCCTCAATATCAAAGATGATAGGCGTGCTGGACCATTTCAGAAGCTTGCGTGACTCGACGGGTGGTTCTGCCGCATTGACTTCCCGCACCCACTGCTTGAGTTAGTGGTGTGAAGTATGCAGAGAAGCACCGCCGTCAACGCACAAGACCTCTGTGGCTTTCTAAAACTCCTGCTCACTGGTCTCGTCATCATCCATGTCTTCGTCGTCGTCGTCTTCATCTTTGTCGTGGCCGCGGGGAGGTCTGTCTCCTTGCCGCTGATTGGCCTTGCCGCGGCGTCCTCCCCGGCTGGCGCGCTTCGTACCAGATCCTCCAGCACCTGCTTGGGCTTTCTCCTTGTCGCGTCGCTCGTACTTGGCCTTTTGCAGCTCGACAAGGTGCTCGACCTTCTTGCAGCTCTGGAGGTCATGGCCCTTGGTGCAGTGGATCTTGCAGTACTGTTTGTTCGTGCCATCCTGCTTGTCGGCGGCCGCCACAGCCTGGCAGTTGGCGCATGCGGCAACCTCCTTGCCGGAGCTACCATCTTCGGCTTTCTTGGCGCCACCGTCGTTGCCGGACTGCTCAACAACTAGCACATCTTTGCCTTTCCCCTTCCTGTTGTTCCGCCGCCGGTTTTTATTTGCCGGGGCAGCATCCTCGCTGTCAGATCCTCCCGTTCCTGTATTCTTGTCGGGGAGTTTCCTCCCTTCCTCAGCGCGTGCACACCTGTCGGCCAGAGCATATAGCTCGCTGACGTCTCTGACCTTGCACATCGCCATCTCCTCCCGCATCATGCGGTTACGCACGTTCTGGTGGAACGCGCTGATGACCGCGGCAGGGTGGACATCCGGGATGTTGCGTTGCACATGGCTGAATCTCTGGATGTACTTGCGCAAGGGCTCTCCTTCCTTCTGGTCAAGCAGGTGAAGGTCACTCTCTTGGCCATGAGGTTTGTGGCCGCCCGTAAAGGCGCCGACAAACTGATGGCATAGGTCCGCCCAGGAAGATATGGAGTTTTCCGGCAAGTGCATGAGCCAGGACCTGACGTTGGGTTTGAGCACCAGTGGGAAGTAGTTGGCAAGGATCTTGTCGTCTCGCCCCCCGGCAGCCTGCACCGCGATGGTGTAGATGCTGAGGAACTCTGACGGATGCAACCTGCCGTCATACTTCTCCGGTACGTCTGACTTGAAATTCTTCGTGCTGGGCCACTGGACTTGCCGCAGCTCACGAGTAAACGCAGGGCAACCTACCGCATACGGAAGGTCGCCTGGTTCCCCTGGCGCATGCATGTCGACAGTGGGCCCAGCGCACCAGTCTGATTGACGCCGCGCTTCTCTTCAGCGCTCGATGCGAGTGCGAGCGTCTTCTTGTTGTCGTTCGTGAAGAACTTGGCGCTGATCGTGATGAGTTCGCGGATCTGATGAAGCAGTGGAGTCGTTGTCACGGTGGACCCGGCGAGTCGGCGATCTTGGCCTTCGGGGCAGAGAGTGCATGGTGGTTGCACCCGCACCGGTCTTGTCGCCATCGGCTCGCACCTGGCTGGCTTGCCGCGGCTGCGATTTGGTCGGCTGTCGAGGAGTGTCGTTGTTCGCGAAGCTGATGAGGCTCTGAATGGTGGCCATCCAGTCGTCGATCTTGTCTGGCATTGGAGGGAAGTCTAGGAGCAGTTGAGCTCGCGCCAAAGCTTCTGCTGGTGTGGCGGGCAGCGGTGGCGAACGGTGCGAGGAGCGGGATATGCTCGGACTCCCAATGATGTTAGAAGGAGCAGTATTCCGTCCAGGCGACCGTGCCTCGCTCGCGCCAGCACGTTGGTGTGCATGTTGGCCTTGAGCATCCCGAGATCAGCCAGCTCGATTTGGGTCCAGCGAGCGTATGGTACCGTGAGTACCACGACGCTACCGGGCCCGCGCTTCCTGAGATGGGCGCGGAGCATCCACGGACGCCCGGTCGTCGTGGCAGCCTGCTACGCCGCCGACGGGCAGCGCAGCCTTGTCCTTGGACCTGGCGGCACCGTGGGCTCCCTCGTCGACGCCCGTTCTTCCGCCGGCGTCTTCCCCACCAGCCGTTTGCTCCGGCGGCGGTGGGTTCGACGCGGACGGAGCAGCCGCCTCTGAAGCCTTCTTCTTCGGCGGCATGTCGATGAAGTCGATGAAGATCTAGCTCGTGTGAACGCCGGATCAGGTTCACACAACCTCGACGCCCCCTACCTGGCGCGCCAAAGATGTCGGGGAAGCTGACTCCGCGAGCACCTATGGGGACGGAGCCCCTTTTGGTTCGGCGGGGGGGCGGAGGTCGCGCAAAGAGCGGATCGAGGCGAGGCACACAAGGGGTTTTACCCAGCTTCGGAGCTCTCCGGAGAGATAATACTCCTACTGTTGCTTTGTGGATTGTATTGAGTTCTTGCTCGGGAGCGCTGAGTGCTACAGTACACACCAACAGCTAACGAGACCGAGCATGAGTGATCCACTGTTCGTCCTCCCCCTTCCTACGTTACGCATGGGCCTCCTTTTATATGCTAGAGGGGTCACCGACAGGTGGCAACGTAGGCAAGGGCAAAAATGGAAAAGGTGTTGCGGTTGGTACAGCTACCTGCACAGCGTATCATACCTAACCCTGACGGCAGGGGACAAAGGCATTAAATGCCTATCTACATCGCCCAAACAATGCAGAAAAGGGACCGTCAGGGACGCCACCGCTCGCCACGATGGCGATCTTGTCAGCGCCGCTTGCCACAGTGTACCCCTGGCTGCACAGCCTCCCGCCACGTATGCCTGGAAGTGTCCCAGAGCGACACGTAGGTGGGTGTGCTGGAGCGCAGGTACAGAGTGGTTGCTTGTCGCGGCAAACGCCTAGCCGCGGCCGTTGTCTTGCCGCGTCCGGGAGCTTGTCGCTCGCCGGGTCATGCCGAGACACGTGATGCGTCGCGGCAAGTTCCTTGAGATGCCTTGGTTGGCCTTACCGGCAAGCTCCTCTTGCCGGGGTCTTGTGCCTTGAGTGGCCTTCCCGGCAAGCTCCTCTTGCCGGGGACTTGTCTCCTTGGCTTAAATACTTTGTTCTTGAATGGCTCCAAAGGAACCACGGAGGACCATGGCGGTCACCTGGCAAGCCTTGCCGCGGGACGCTGCGACTGCCCGTGCACAAGTTCGAGATACTAGGGTACCCCTACTCTAGTACACCGATACGCTGATTTGCGCTGACCAACTATACCAGCAAGCAGTTGCAGCAGCTGCCGCCACTAGGGCACTTGCTCCTGCCATTGGGACCCCGGGAGGGAAGAAGAAGAAGAAGACCGGTGAGACCTCGGACACCCACTCCGGCAAGCGCACCTCTTCGGAGTGTAGCGCTGCCGTCGAGGACGTGCCAGAGAGCTCCACTGGCGGAAACAAGAAGCCCAGGGCCATACCGCTGGGAACCAAGAAGGTTTCTGTCAATGAGGACGACACGGGAGGGGATTTCACCATAAGCTCCACCCTTGATGACAAATAGGAAGACGCGCTCGTCACCTTCCTGCGGGCAAATGTCGATGTGTTTGCATGGCAAGCTTCTGACATCCCCGGCGTTCCCAGGGAGGTGATTGAGCACCACCTTGCTGTCTGTCCTCATGCGTGGCCCGTCAAAGAGAAGGTCAGAAAGCAAGCTTTGGAGCGACAAGAGTTCATCACAGAAGAGATCCGGAAACTGGAAGCAACGGGTTTGGTAAGAGGAGTGCTCCATCCAACGTGGTTGGCCTATCCGGTCATAATGCGCAAGGCAAATGGGAAGTGGAGGCTGTGTATTGATTACACAGATATCAATAAGGCTTGTCCTAAGGACCCCTTCCCGTTGCCGCGCATCGACCATATTGTGGACTCCACAACTGGGTGTGACCTATTGTCATTCCTCGACGCCTACTCCGGCTACCACCAGATCTTCATGACAAGAGAAGACGAAGAGAAAACAGCATTCATCACCCCATGTGGTATGTATTGTTTCATACGGATGCCTTTTGGGTTGAAGAGTGCTGGTTCGATGTTTGCAACGGCGGTCCAGATTGGGTTTGAACCCCAGCTCCATAGAAATATGGAAGCTTATATGGATGACATAGTGGTCAAAACCAAGGACAGGGCAACCCTCGTACCAGATTTGCAAGAAACATTTGCAAACCTGTGCAAGATCAATCTCAAGCTGAACCCTGATAAGTGCGTCTTTGGCGTCCCGTCTGGCAAGCTCCTCGAGTTCTTTGTGTCACAGCGTGGGATAGAGGCCAATCCGGACAAGATCAAAGCTATAGAGCAGATTGAAGCACCCAAGTGAATCAAGGATGTGCGTCGGCTTGCTGGTTGCGTCGCCGCCATGAGCAGGTTCATTTCCAAGTCTGCCGAGCGCGTCCTTCCCTTTTTCAAGATCCTGAAAAAGGCGGGCCCGATGGAGTGGACGCCAGAAGCCGAAGCAGCATTGCAAGATTAGAAGAAGTACCTCTCCTCCGCGCCAATACTAGTTGCGCCTAGGCCACCGGAGCCGTTGCTTCTATACCTGGCGGCAACGAACCAGGTGGTCAGCGCGGCACTAGTGGCACAGAGAGAGGTTGACGATGAGGTAATGGCAGCGGCAGAGCCCGACACCACCAATGCAGATACGACACAGCCAGTTGAAGTGCCGCCAAAGAAAAAAACGATGCAGCACCCGGTCTACTTTGTCAGTTCCCTCCTGCAGGGGGCTAGATCAAGGTACTCCGGCGTGCAGAAACTGCTCTTCAGCCTTCTTATGGCCTCGAGAAAGCTGCATCACTACTTCCAGGCACACGAGATCACTGTCGTCACTCACCTCCCTCTGCAGCGGAAATTGCACAATCTAGATGCAATGGGGAGAATTGTGGAATGGGCACTGGAGCTGTCTAGCTTTGGCCTCAAGTTTGAAAGTACTTCGACAATTCAGATCCGAGTCCTAGCGGAGTTCATTGCAGAATGGACCGCAACTCCTGATGAAGAAGCCCAAGAGACTGCTCTCCCTGGCAAGGAGGCAAGTTGCTATTGGATCATGTACTTTGATGGAGCTTTCTCCTTACAAGGCGCTGGAGCTGGCGTACTGCTTGTTGCGCCCACCGGAGAGCACCTCAAGTATGTGATCCACATGCACTTCCCCAGGGAGGTGTCAACCAACAACACGACTGAGTACGAAGGGCTGTTTGCCGGTCTTAGGATCGCGGCGGACCTCGGAATCAAGAAACTCATCGTCAGGGGCGACTCGCAGCTTGTCGTCAAGCAAGTCAACAAAGATTACCAGAGCCCGTTGATGAAGGCCTACATTTTAGAAGTGAGAAAGCAGGAAGAGCGTTTTGACGGTATACAGGCTGAACACGTTCCCCGAGTGGAGAACAACATTGCCAATTACCTGTCAAAACGCGCTGCCCTCAAGCTACCTGTGGAACCAGGTACCTTTGTACTTCAGTTAACTCAGCCATCCGTTGATCCATCAACACAGTAGAACAAGAGGAGGAAATCAGGGCCCGGCAAGTACCGGAGCCGCCGGCAAGGATGTTGCCGGAGACACTGAGCCCTCCACGGAACGGCTAGCACCGACGTAGCGTCAAGATCTTGCCGTCGAGACAGCCGCTGATATGGCGGAGGAAATGCCTTTAGTCCTCGCCGTCGAGCCCCAGGCTCTAGCGTGGGCACAGCATACCGTCCGATTCCTCCAAACAGGGAAACTTCCTGAGGAGCAGGAAGAAGCGGAAAAAGTAGCCCGTCGCTCTACCATGTACCAGTTCGTCGATGACGTCCTGTACAGAAAGAGGGCGAACGGTGTGAAATTGAAGTGTATCCCTCGAGAGGAAGGACTGGAGCTATTGGCAGAGATACACGGAGGCATATGTGGATCCCACGTCGGGTCAAGGGCCCTTGCCAGCAAGGCATTTCGGCAAGGCTTCTTCTGGCCCACCACCCTCCAGGATGCGACGACACTAGTCACTAGGTGTGAAGCGTGTCAGTTCCATTCAAAGCTTCATCAGCCAGCTCAAGCCCTTCAAACCATTCCTCTCTCCTGGACCTTCTCGGTATGGGGGCTCGACATACTGGGCCCTTTCCCCCGCGCCGTCGGGGGCTTTGATTACTTGTACGTTGCAATCGACAAGTTCACAAAGTGGCCGGAGGTGGAGGCAGTGAGGAAGGTCACAACTCAGTTAGCCGTCAAGTTCTTAAAGGGACTAGTGTGCCGTTTTGGTGTACCCAACAGGGTCATCACCGACAATGGCACATAGTTCACAAGCCGCACCTTCATGCAATGTACCCAAGACCTCGGCATCAAAGTCTTTTTCGCTTCCGTTGCTCATCCATGGAAGAATGGTCAAGCTAAGAGGGCAAATGCTGAAGTACTGCGAGGCTTAAGGACCAAGACCTTTGACAGGCTGCACAAGAGTGGAAGGCGCTGGATTGATGAGTTGCCGACGGTTCTTTGGTCGATCAGGACGACGCCAAATTGAGCCACTGGCCAGACACCCTTTGCCCTAGTATACGGGGCAGAAGCAGTTATCCCCACTGAACTCATATACGAGTCACCTCGAGTGCTCGCTTATGATGAGCTTGAGCAAGAGCAACTGCGGAAGATGACGCAATGCTCCTTGAGGAAGATCGTCTTCGGGCGGCTGTGAGAGCAGCCCGCTACCAGCCAGCCTTGCGCCGCTACCATAGCCGCAAGGTTCATGCCCGAAGCCTTGAGGAAGGCGACCATGTCCTTCGGCGCGTTCAATCGTCCAAGAATTCCAACAAGTTGACGCCAAAGTGGGAAGGCCCTTATAGGGTAATACGAGTCACCAGGCCCGGCGCAGTCCGCCTTGGGACCGAAGATGTCGTTCCGGTGAGTAACTCTTGGAACATTGAGCATCTTCGCAAGTTTTACCCATAAGGCATGGCTTGTCGGGCCCCCCGGCAAGCCACCTTTTGTACAAGCATTGCTGATGATGCATGTAACCCTTTGTACAAATCCAGACGCAGACAATGAGCATAAATAAATGAAGCACTGGCGCCCTAAGTTATGGCATGCATGCTAGGTCGAGTCTCGTCCTTGGTTAGGGTTGATAGTGCTTAGCGGCGACTAACCCCTAGCTTAGAGGTCGAGTGTGCGTCTCTTTGCCGTTCTTTTGTCTTCTTTGGTTCGCAGGACTCACAAATATCCTTGCCGGATCACTTGAGGATGAAAAAGAGAAGAGGGATAGGCCAGCATCTAGACCCCGGCAAGCCAGTATTGCCGGGGGCTGCAAGTACAAAGATTCACCCATAGCAAACCAGAGTTGCCGGGGGTTACAGCTTCAAATAAGTTCTTCATCCCTTATCATTCATTCCCTTATAGACTGAGGTATGTGAAACCTCATTCCTTCCTAAAGCTACCGTGCTCCCCTAAACTCTAGGCCCTAGGGCTCGTTCCTGGGGCCAGGTTTGGTCGTAGTCGCGGCAGCGAAAGGATGAAACAAGGAGCCTGAACCCACCTCATCCCTGCCTCCGCCAAAAGCGTGAGAAAGGTCGAGCGACGTGGGAAGACGGCAAGGCCTGCTGCCGGGCAAGGAAATGTTTATCTTAGAGATATCAAGGATTTACTCCTTGGCGTGGGTTCTACCCGTAAACAAATGACCCGGCAAGCATCCCTTTTTCATTAAAGACATCCCACTCAGGTACAGTCCATAGGGAATGAAAAACATGAATGATGGGATTACAAGTTTTAAATTCAGCCAAGGCCCAAAGGCTTACAAACTAAAAAGAGATAAGGTGCCCGTAACCCCTTTCTTGTCCCTCTCCTCAGGAGGCAGGTCAAGGAGGCGAAAAGGACAAAAGGAGCACCTAGGTGAGGTACGAGCGGCAGAAGGTACCAGGAAAACATCCCGGCGGCCACCTCCACGAGAAGCTGGTGATGATGATGACGGTAGAAGAGCTGGAAGACGAGGCGACAAGACCGGCAATACGCGATGAAGGCGTCGATGCCCGCGTACTCCAAGCTGACGACCGGCCATCCGCCTTCTTCGCCTTCCCGCACTTCCTACGCCAGCTACCCAAGGAGACGGTCACGAGGAGTTGGTGGGGGCTCGGTGCAGATGCTGCTGCTGCCAACATTGCCCTAGGACGACGGGGCCGACGCCTAGTCGGACCCATCATCCTGCCGTCTACCACCCTCGTCGCCGCTGTCGCTGTCCTCCTCGTCACTCTCGCCCGAGGAGGAATCTTCATCATCGGAGGAGCTCTGCACGCAGCACTTCAGGCGAGTCCCAAAATCGCCAAAGACCTTGACGGAGAGAAGGCCGCCCTCCATCAGCTTAAAATGGAGAGTGAACCCCTCTGCCAAGCGGTGGATATGAGCAAATGTCTTCCATCCCCGACGAAGATACATCACGTGAGGGGCTGGGAAGTCGACGCGAACCCGCGTGCCGCCGATCCCACAGCCCCTCATGTGCAGCCGCAATGACTCCGGGAGATCCAGCTCCATCACCCGCGCGAATGGAGTCGGGAGACGAAGGCAACGGCGAGGCGGCCGGCGCAGCCTGACGAAGAACTCGCAAGGATCATCCCCAACATGGCCCTCTGTGGCAGGAGGAACTGCTGGCGGAAGCGAGGCCAGCGCGCCGCCCCGTCCTCGTCTTCCCCAAGCTCCTCGGCCTGGCCCGTGGCCTCGCCCCCTCCCCCTTCCCCTTGTGGCTGGCTCTACCACCGCATGTACAGGAGAAGGAGGAATGCGTTGTCGAGCGGCGACCCTCACCGCCATCGTTGAAGGACCAGAGTTCCCTCTCTCCATGGTGGATGGAAGGGGGGAGCAGAAGCTGAAGGAAGGAGGAGATGAAAGAATGCGGGACGCCATCCCCCCTCCCGCTCTTTATAAAGGAACAGGGTGGGGGCTCGGCCGCCCCGCTCAGCCAATCAAGACACAGGAGGCGCAGGGAACTGGGACCGACCCGCTGCCCCAGCCCGAGGCGGCCCGGTTTTCCGCCTCCACCGTTCGCCACCCCAAGCGCATGAGAGCCACGTGGCAGGCGTGCAGGACCGAGGCGATGGGTGAGGCGACCTCTCCCCACCCCGTGATCATGGGGAGTGGACGCCTTGAAGACCACGCCTCGGCCCCTTTCAGTAAATGGGCCACGCCTCCACGCCTCCCTCCGTTTATGTAGAAGGCGCGAACCGCCCCCTTTACTATGACGTGACGCATGCGTGCAGAGCTCAGCCCCACGCATGCCGCCCACGTCACGCATGTCGTGGTTCTAAGTCTGACAGTAGTGTAGGGGGGTAAGTATGGAGAGGCTAGGTCTTAGCTATGTAGAAGCTGTAAACGCACAAAGATGTACGAGTTCAGGCCCTTCTCGGAGGAAGTAAAAGCCCTACGTCTCGGTGCCCGGAGGCGGTCGACTGGATTATATGTGTGAGAATGACAGAGGTGCCAACCCTTGATAGTGAGGAGGGGGGTGGCTTATATAGAGTTCGCCAGCCCTCTCCTGCCCTCAGTAATGCAAGGT